>CM051234.1:51022756-51665256 GCA_027917425.1 Gastrophryne carolinensis | reverse complement strand
ATCATCTTCTGTAGGGCTGTACATAGCAGTAATTACAGACAGTGAAGAACACACAGTATATAGACTATTACAAATGCAGTTTTACAGAGTTCACAATGAATATTCTGAATATTCTGTTTCAATAAGCAATGACGTGTTCCACAAAGCCTGATGTAATATGGAAAGAGAGATGTCCACCTCTCAGTATTTTAAAAAGTGGACATGCCTAATTATAATCTGGAGCTTGGCCAGAGACCACGGATGAGATCTCTCTGTTAGCAGCTTAATGCAGCAACACACCAGGATATCAGCTGCATGGCAGCTAAGGAAACATGCTTTATAGTGGACCAAAATCTGGACCAAAAAAGTCCTTGTCTTTGGGACATCTCGAATTGGGATGCCCCGCTGTGTGAACCCCCCAGATCGCCAGAAAAACTCATGTTTCCATGGCACATGCACAGGCTCTCATCCAACTAGCGGCGTATACTAATATTTCAGACAGAGCTCCGACATATGGAGTGAGGAGTGGCCGCTTCCCCGGCCTCCCTGTGGTCTGCAGCTTGAATGACTGGGCGAGGGAGAGCATCTCAGCCACTGAGCTGGGCAGCGATGGTAATGTCCATCAAATTGGCTTTACGCCCATTTAAAGTGGACCAAAACCCAGCTTGATCTATAGGATTCAGGATGCTCCACTGTGTGAAACTCCCCAGGTCGCCTCATTCACTTACCTCACTTCCTGGTCCCACGGCGCGTCAGAGGCCCTTATTTAACAAGGGATAGCGCCAGGTAGCGAATGGTGAGCGAACGGTAATAACGGTCGCCGCCACGAGAACGCCGGCTCCCCTCCGCAATCACACATTTATCAAGCCGATCCTGCTCAGCGACTGACAGAGCGCCAGATAGCCACTCATTCATCATTATTCCAGCCTCACCCCACAGCGCCAGCGAGCGACCTTGAACAGCGACAGGTATGACCTCTCGCTACCTGGCGCTCTCCAATGCATTTCAATGGAGCAATCTTTAAATATTCTGAATTAATTGCTATTAACGTTTGTTTTTTTTTTTGTTTTTTTTTTTAAATGTCAAAAATTCTGTGACCACTTCTGCAATGTTAGATATTTTTTTAAGGTAAAAAAAAATAAATTGTGCAGAATTGATATTACAGGTCTGATATTAATGTATTCATATTACAAAATGTTTTGAAAAACTTTTTTTTTTTTTTTCCCAAAAATATGGTTGTTTGGGGGTTAAAAAACTACTTTTAACCCATCGCCGCCAGCGCTCTGGGATTTAAACATGCATTCCACAGCGCGAGAATTTTTTGAGCGTGATTTGTTAATGAATATGGTGGGAGCCGGTCGTTATGGCCAGTCGCTATCATGCGCTCCCATACAGCGCGGAACCTGTCAAACAGCGACTCCTAACCCTGTATTCAACATTACCGCACACCGACTGAGTCGCTGTCAACAACCGAACAACGGCCAAGCACAGCGAATACTAGCGGGCGCTGTGAAAATACCGCTACTGTCGCTCATCTGTCGCTACCTGGCGCTATTAATGAATCGGCCTCAGAGTGCAGTGGCTGCATCCCACTCTTCCTCTAGCAGGACACGTGCCTGCACCAGGCATTTGTGAATGGCCGACGCATACACGCTCCCTGTCAGAGCCGCTGCTCTTAGACGCCCCGTGGGACCGGGTAGAGGTGAGCTTCTCTTGGCTTCCTGGGGGGTTTCACACAGCGGGTGCCCCTGCCGAAAGGACCAAAACCCAGGATAGTCAAAATCCTGGGTTTTGGTCCACTTTAACATGCATACTCTGTTCATTGCAATGGAGGTTGCCTTGGCATATCCCCCTCTATTGCAATGCATAGAGAAGGTGTGTGGGGGAGTAAACTAGGTGCAAAACAAGTGAGGTCCCCGGCGCTGGGAGACAGAACCGCTGAACCCCGTCCCCCGATAAGTACGATGACACTATCGCTGGGCGGAGGAGCAGCAGGGGAACACTGGACCTGCACGGAGGAGCTGCAGGGGACAAAAGGCGAGGATGGACTTTTTTTGTTTTGTTTTATCCTTTCATTCAATAGTTAGCCTGGACAATCCCTCTAAATTGTGCGGGATGCCCCGCTGTATGAAACACTCAGTTCACTTTCCTGTTGCCACAAAGCATACACAGGCTCTCATCCAATCATGCTGAATGACAACACAGACTGGCACAGAGCACTGAGAACAGCCAGCACCAGCCATTTAGATGGCCTGGCGTGGGTGCTTGCATTAGCCAGAGGGATTCCGGGATTCTGCTGTGGCTCAGGTACGTGCTGTGGGATTGTCAGAGAAGTATGTAAACACGGTGAACAGGAGAATTTCACATAGTGGCATCCTATAGACTTTTGGGCCAGTGTTTGTGCACTTCAATACTACTATTTCATAAACCGCGGACCCCGGGGCCTCCACCACTTACCCTGCAAAGGGGGCCTCCACCAACCTTAAGGTTATGGTCTGGTCCAGGAGGCTTCTCAGTCTTTGGCCTGATGGACCGCGGGGCCTGCAACAAAGCTATCGGCGGCAGTGGGGCCCCCCACATAAGCCACCAAGCACAGCCACTGGCAGCTCAATGCAGGGATCTGTTTTCTGCTGGACCAGCCGGGTGACTACACCCCCCCACCCAGAATGGCAAAGCAGGAGTTCCCGAGCAGCACACACCCGCACAAGGGGGGCACAAGGGACTCGATCTGACGTTCCAGGCGGGTGCCAGACAACCACCAACCAGTTACTTGGCTGGACTATTATTTTAAAGGAAAAAAATACTGTATCGGGGCCTCCACCAGATTTTGTGCCCAGGGGCCTCCACCACACTTACTCCGGCCCTGACCATGAGCTGAATAAATTTGAACATTAAACATATACATACAGTGGACATATATGCACACCTTCCCATGGAAAAAGAAAGTTACATTGAATGAAAAGAGTTTACTCTATGATCCATGAGAGGATCCATTTAATGTCTGCACCAAGGAGAACCAGGGACGGCCCATTTTGGCAATGGGAATTCAGTGGCCCCTGATCCCCCTGATCACCTGCGGGCCAATCCAAGCCTGCAAACTTTATATACAATGGACAATTTAATAAGGCAGATAGCAGTAGTGTAACTAAATGTGACGGGGACCTGGTGCGAATATTAAAGTGGACCAAAACCCAGGATTTTGACTATCCTGAGTTTAGGTTCTTTCCCCCAGGGCACCCCACTGTGTGAAACCTCCCAGATCCTAGTTAAAGCCCCGTGAGGGTGAAACGCGTTGGAGTAATCAGCTTTTTCTTTCAATCTGAGTACATGCCGTCCCCGGGTGTCTGCGTGGTGAGAGCTACTATTGACATTGCAGCTGTACTTGAATTGTGCCAACTTTTATTGAATGTTTTGTGAGTGCAAATTTTACTTATTAAAATATCGATATATTTTTAGACAATCTGCACTATATATGCTTTTATTTCTCTCCTATGGTTAATTAACTTTGAACCACTATTGAATCATTGATGCGGAGTCCCCTTTTCTGAGCATGGCTCTGGATTAGGAGGTTGATGATTTTTCGTTATAAGCCTATGTTCTAAATTTGACCCCTTGGAGGCTGTGTTGATGATCAGGAGAAAACCTAAGAGAGACCAGGATTTAATTGAGAGATTACATCATTTTGCCGATTTATATTGGCCATCTGGTAAGAGGCTTGAGTGATTGGTGGCGGATTGTCCAGTGTGTGAACACGTGTGGATTTGCCTACATCACGGTGGACTATTAAGAGCTCTGTGTAATCATATGTATATATGACAACTGTAAACCTCCCAGATCGCCCGAAAAAACTCACCTCTGCCCGGTCCTACGGTGCATCCAATCAGCACGCTCGGAGCTGACATCAAGTCATCTAAGCTTTGTCTAAGGCCAGCGGCTCCGAGTGCACTTACAGCCGCATCCCCCGCTACCCTCTAACAGGAAACGCGTCATTCACAAATGCCTGGCGCGGACACGTGCCCTGCTAGAGGGATAGCGGGGATGCACCCTTGGCTCGCGCATGTGCATTTGGACAGGGAATCAAGGTAAATGTACGGGGTGACCTTGGGGGTTTCACACAGCGGGGCATCATGATTTTGGATGCCCGGGGGGGAATCGATTCCCGGGTCGCTCGCGGTGGGTTTTGGTCCACTTTAATGTCTGCACCAAGGAGAACCAGGGAAGACCCATTTTGGGAATGGGAATTTAGTGGCACCTGATCACCTGCGGGCCAATCTGAGCCTACAAACTGTACACATGATGGACAATTTAATAAGGCGGATAGCAGTAGTGGAACTAAATGTGACGGGGACCTGATGCGAATATTAAATGGGGCCCTTTCATGGCTCATACAGTAATTTTTTTCTGTCTTTTAACTCGATTGGATGCAGCTAGACAACTAACGAGTAAAACAGCAGAGGCAAATGGAGCTTCCTTTCTCTAAATGATGCCAAGTCAGCACAGCTATGATAAATAAGGTGTAGGAGCAACAATGATGGGGCCCCTCCGACCTCCTGGACCCCAGTGCGGTTCCACGCCCTTGCCGGTATTGCTGTATTAGGAGGGGCGATGCCCGGCAGGATCGGCATGCGTGTCTGCAGCGCATTACACACCCGGCATCACACTGGCCACATCGTGTCATACTGACAGCAATAAAAATCACAAGCATGCTCTATAAATATAGCACCAGCACTGTGCCTAATAAAGCTGATAGATGAATATGAAGCCTGTTGTACGTGTCAGATCCAGCCCAACATTTCCCCTTTCATCTTTTTAATTAGAACTCCGGATGACACGTGGAGAACCTAAAGATTCTTGGAGAAATTTTTCCTCCTCACCCCAAGTGTTTTTTACTGAAGTGTGCAGAACCTCTATATTTACATTGGCGATTCATTATTTAACTAATTGAAAAATGTTCTACATACTAAACTAACCAAACCAATCCCTTCATGCCATCTGAGAGACATGTTTTAGAGAGATACTTAAAGTGGAATTATGCTATGCCCAGCTTTGTTCCATGCCCCAGGAGCATCCCAACTTGGATGTTTACATCGGCCAGGGATTCTGGAAGTAGGTGAGTGTTCCGGTTCCCCTGGGGCAGGGTTGGCTCCAGGTTTGTGGGGGCCCTTGGGCAAGAGAGTCTTAGTGGGCCCCAAAGTAGTGAGTTACATAATGTCACCTTTTGGCTCTGCTGCCACAAATGTTCTTATTGCCTTCCCTATAGCCACCAATCCCATCCTTATTGCCTTCCCTATAGCCACCAATCCCATCCTTATTGCCTTCCCTATAGCCACCAATCCCATCCTTATTGCCTTCCCTATAGCCACCAATCCCATCCTTATTGCCTTCCCTATAGCCACCAATCCCATCCTTATTGCCTTCCCTATAGCCACCAATCCCATCCTTATTGCCTTCCCTATAGCCACCAATCCCATCCTTATTGCCTTCCCTATAGCCACCAATCCCATCCTTATTGCCTTCTCTATAGCCACCAATCCCATCCTTATTGCCTTCCCTATAGCCACCAATCCCATCCTTATAGCCTTCCGTATAGCCACCAATGGTCCTCTAGTCCTTATTGCCTTCCCTATAGCCACCAATGGTCCTCTAGTCCTTATTGCCTTCCCTATAGCCACCGATCCCATCCTTATTGCCTTCCCTATAGCCACCAATCCCATCCTTATTGCCTTCCCTATAGCCACCAATCGCCCCCTCCCATCCTTATTGCCTTCCCTATAGCCACCAATCATCCTCCAGTCCTTATTGCCTTCCCTATAGCCACCAATCCCATCCTTATTGTCTTCCCTATAGCCACCAATCCCATCCTTATTGTCTTCCCTATAGCCACCAATCCCATCCTTATTGTCTTCCCTATAGCCACCAATCTTACTCTATTTCTTGTTGCATACTCTATTGCCACCAAGCACCCTTCAGCTCTTACTGCTTGCTCCGCTGCCATTAAAGACTCCATCATTGCTGTTCTCACCACCCCTATTCCATGCCACCTTCTCCATTGTTGCTGATCATCACCAGTTGCTGAAGCCAGCCATGAGCAGGTCTGCACACAGCATCCAGCATTCGGTGGTTCAGGTCCACTGTAAAATAATAGCGTGACCAAGTGTGAGCCTGAGTGGGCCCCTGAAGATGACAGGGGCTCAGGCATTTGCCCAGGTTTGCCCTGTGCTGGCACCGGCCCTGCCCTGGGGGGTTCCATACAGCAGCCATCCCGATCTGATCTGGGATGCCCCGGGGGAAGGACAGTTGCCGGCCCTGGAAACTTTAAAATTTTTAGGACCATGCCATGAGGGTTTTATCCTGCTTTAATTTTCCCTAGAGTAGCTCCACCTGATGGGGACAGGAAACCGTTGTGCACACACAGCAGAAGCCACATCTACTCCAACAGACTACATGCTACACTGCAGTGTGTGTAGCTGTTTCCTACCCCCCATCATACAGAGCCCCATGCTAGATTTTGGCTTTCTGAGACCTTTAACTTAAAGTAGACCAAAACCCAGGATTTTGACTATCCTGGGTTTTGGTCCTTGCCCCCGAATGAGCGTGCCCTGCTGTTTGAAACCCCTCAGGTCACTCGAACAAACTCACCTCTTCCCGGTCCTATGATGCACGTGCAGTCACTCGTCCCTTGTACTGGGTCCAACTGTCACTCAGGTCTATGGCTGCCATTCAGAATCACACCCCACAGGAATACAGGGGGGGTTGGGGTGGGTCAGGTGAGGCTTAGGCTTAGAACAGGTGGAGGGTGGTTACAGGATTAAAAAAAAAGTTAAACTTCCCCTTTAACTTGCGGGGTTGATCCTTTATACTTTGGTTCCAGATCCTCGGACCACTTGGCGCTCATCTCCTGACTGATGGCAACAGCGCCTGCTTCCTGAAAACTGGATTGTGTGGCACAGCTCTCTTTCCCCTCTGTCACTCTGGTGGTGACCTTCCTCTATCCTCCGCAGTTCCTATGCTTAAACAGACCAACCACCCACCCCCTCGCTACCGGATCCTACAGTGATGTCTCACCCAGGGCAGAAGTAATTACTGCTCTCCCCAGCCCTGTCCCTCTTATCCTATCCACACAAGTCTGACCCAGCCCAACCTTTTGTACCTGCTGGGAGGCCACCCATACCAAGGTGCCACCCAGTCCCATGGACCCACCAGTGTACCCTGCTAACTTCCCCATCTAACTACCCCTGCCTATATAACTATCTACCCCATTGTGGCGTCTCACAATTCTTGATGGTGGCCCTGTGGACACATGTTTCGGGATCATTCTGAAATCTTGCACATCCTAAGGTTGCCCTGGTGACAAAAAACCTGAGCCTGGTGCAGAGATGCCAACTTTGGAGACCAGTTCACAGGGTAATGGGTGTGGCAGGGGTATGGTTTAGGGCCCTGGCTTATTTCTGGGCTTTTATGGATGAAATATTTTTATAATCATTCCCATGGAAATTACGCATGGTGCAGGGCAGGGATATACCCAAGGGCATCCCAAATCTTCTGTTAAAGAAGAACAAAATTGGCCTTACAGTCTGTAAGACTCTAGGTCTGGTAGTCTCTTTTTGGGCAAATCTGATCTGGAATCACTTCGAAACTTTAGTTTTTAAACCTTTTCTGGAGATTCCACGTGCATGAGCCACATAGGCATCCCTGGCTTTCCTGTGAGCACCCACGCCAGGACTATCTGAATGGCCAGCGAGGGGACGCACATACCTGCCACTGCCCTTCCATTCAGTTTTCTATGCCGCTCATCAATATGTACGACATAGAAAGCTGATTGGAGGAGAGCCTGCACATCCTCTGCTTCTCTACCCGCCTGACAGGGAGATCCAAGGTACACAGGGGGAGATATATATATATATATATATATATATATATATATATATATATAGTCAGGGATTGGTGCGAACGGCAGTGACTCAGACGACAGTTCTCCTTCAAATCAAACGTAATTTATTGAAAATATAGATTCAACAGACAAAAATGCAGAATAGCAAGCGGTTACCTCACAGGCTCTAGTAAAGTGCAGGGTAGGAAAATGCAGCAAGATGAAAAAGTCCTTGTTGTGCAAGGTCCACTTACAGGGCCTATGAGCCCACGCTGTTAATCCCCACAAGTCCAAGTTTTGGGTGACACACGCAAAGTCCTTTGGCTTTAATCCAGTTCTGTTATTCACATGGAGCAGTACAGCCTGGGCTCCTTCCTCCAGGCTGGTCAACAGCAAACTGAAAGGCTCAGCAGCTCCTTTTATTTAGGCTTCCCCTGCAATCAGCCTCATCACCTGTGCTAGGCCTGGAATCAAGGAACAAACCTGTAGAGGACTGGGGAATGTGAATTGGGTCCTGAAAACCCGGCATGGATCGTGCCTGATACAGAATAGCAGCCATTTATTACTTTCCATACACCTTACCACATATATATATATATATATGTAGGAAACAGCAAAGACGAATAAACAGCCATTAGCGGAGCTGAAGCTCCCAGCTTTTAAGAAAATAAAGGCAGGAATGTGACTGCGGAAAGACAGCAGTGTGGCCACCTGGCTGCAGGGTGAAACAGCATAGTGACCGGGTGATGGAGGGTCAAAGCCGTGTGACTCCCTGGAAAACTGGGTGACTTGGCATCTCTACTGGTGCTCTTTATATAAGCTGACCATTTTTGACAGAGGGAAAAATTTGGGACGCCTAAATTGTGGCAGTTTAACAAGTCACTAGGTTAACTTTCGATAGCAACATTGTATGATGTGTAACCAATGCTTTGACTATTGAAACGTAACAGGGAGGCTGATTCACTACTAACGCCATGTATTGCCAAATGAGCGCCTGTATAGCGGAGCAACGGCTAGTAGAAACTGAGCATCTCGGTTGCTGTATTAACCTGGCTGGCATTGATGAATATGATGTGTGTTGGGCGCTGCAGCGAGCGAGAGGTAGCGCCAGCTCAGTGCGTCCGGTACTCGGCGTTCCACACCATATTTAAGAGAAAACTACACACAGCGTTGGCGCTCTAAAGCTGGGCACAACAGCATAGAGCACCAGACGCTGTGTGATCAAAGTGTTTTTGAACACCTATCCAACAGTAACAAAACACATGGAATGACATTGTTTTAACACTGTGACAATGACACTTTAGTGCCAGACCTGTACATGTATTTCTGCATAAAAATAAGAATAATAAAAAAAAAAATATTAAAAGTGTTTGTTTGCAGCCAGGAGAGGTAACACATTTGGGTTGATTCAAAGAAACATGTAACAGCTTGGATTTGGGTCACGATCATCCTATTTTTCACGTCCGCTCGTGCGTTCGTATGAACTTGCGAGTGATTCAATAAGCAAATACGTTTCTATCCTAAAATATACGTCCGTTCGTATGATATCTCCCGAACTTGCGTCAGTCAGTTGGCAATCGTAAAAATCACGTTCATGTGCTCACCTGTTGCGGCGGCAGCCTGTTTTTTCTGCTGCTTCCATCGTCCACCTCTTCCAATTACTTGCGTTTGCCTCTGGTTTTCATTGGTTTTTGGCCTCTTAGATTCGTGCGTTCGTATGTTTATAAGATCTTGCGCATGCGCACCCTCAACCAGAAACTTACCTAAACCCCTTAGCGCCTGCATCCAACTTCATTTCTCGGTCCCTCAAACTTACCTAAACCCCTTTGCGCCTGCATCCAACTTCATTTCTCGGTCCCTAAAACTTACCTAAACCTCTTAGCGCTTGCATCCAACTTCATTTCTCGGTCCCTCAAACTTACCTAAACCCTTTAGCGCTTGCATCCTTCTTCATTTCTCGGTCCCTAAAACTTACCTAAACCCCTTAGCGCCTGCATCCAACTTCATTTCTCGGTCCCTCAAACTTACCTAAACCCCTTTGCGCCTGCATCCAACTTCATTTCTCGGTCCCTAAAACTTACCTAAACCTCTTAGCGCCTGCATCCAACTTCATTTCTCGGTCCCTCAAACTTACCTAAACCCCTTTGCGCCTGCATCCAACTTCATTTCTCGGTCCCTAAAACTTACCTAAACCCCTTAGCGCCTGCATCCAACTTCATTTCTCGGTCCCTAAAACTTACCTAAACCTCTTAGCGCCTGCATCCAACTTCATTTCTCGGTCCCTAAAACTTACCTAAACCTCTTAGCGCCTGCATCCAACTTCATTTCTCGGTCCCTCAAACTTACCTAAACCCCTTGGCGCCTGCATCCAACTTCATTTCTCGGTCCCTCAAACTTACCTAAACCCCTTGGCGCTTGCATCCTTCTTCATGTTGACGACCCTAAAACTTACCCAAACCACATAATGTACATATGTCTATATGTTTCTAACCGTGTTTTTTCTTGTTTGTGTAATTGTTTGTGTTTGCGCATATTAGAAAAGACACATTTATGAAGTATTAAAAGTTAATTTATTTTAAAATTTTTGGGTGATTTGGGATAATTTTTTTTTAAAATTTTTGGTTTTCAAACACATTAAACCTTTTTTTTTTGGTTTTCCAAACATATTAAATTTTTTTTTTTTTTTTTTTTAAACAGAGATAAAACGTTTTTTTGTTTTTGGAAAACAAAAAAACAAAAAATGTATAAAAGATTCTAAAATTTTAAATACATTTAACAAAAGTAGCCAGGACCAAGGGCACTAATCCTCCTCCTCTTCTTCATCTGTTGGCCCCAACGTCGTCTGTATGGCCAGCAGCTCGGCCACCAACTCCTTGATTCTTTTTTTTTTTTCCTTCACGGTTTTGGGGATAATCCCTGTAACCAATAGAGAAATAAACATAAATAGGAGTCCCAGACCGGTTTGTATGCTGGAAATAGATTTGGGGTTAATCAAATACATGTAAATGCATGACATATGTCATTCTTCCAAGGGATAAAGTTAATGCATTTCCCAGAGGTAAGTCTTTAAACTCCTTAAAGCGGACCTTCAACATTATTTAATGAAAACCAATAACTATTCCCAAATGATTCTGCACCAGATCAAAGTAAATTTGGGATGTTTTTTGATTACAGCGCCGCCATCTGGACTCTGAAGCATAACACTTAATGAGGAGTGGAGAGTTGGATAAAGTACAGGGGAGTAGGTTACAGTGGTGCGTTGGGAATCCAGAGCATAGCTGGGTTGAGGGAAAGGTCATCACTCCCACAATGCATGGCAGCACCTTACTTTTTTCAATCTGTATCCCATGCTGCCTGTAAATATTGCGCATTCCATATTCCGCAATATTGGTTTTGTTCAGTCTAATAACATGCATTAGATGGCTGAAGGGTGTTTTTCCATGTTTCTAATCTGTAGGTACAGTGTGTTGGCTAATTCTTATGTTCTTAATACAAGTTAGGGTCCTCTTTAAGCTAACGAAGTGCCCACATGAAAGTGTGAACTACACATTGGCTACGCCTTTAGTTATGTGTGTGTTATTAGCTAACCAAACATTAATATGAATAATGGCATGGAGACTTACGGAGTTGGTGGCCGACAGATGGCTGGTTGGGGCCAACAGGCTGCCCTTGGTCCTGGCTATGCTGTGAAGAAGTCCCTGGAGAAACATGTGACATTTGTTTAGTACTTGTATAGAGTCACTATTCCCAACATATCTGGCTCCCAGTCTGGCTGACATCACTCACCTTCGCCAGGATCAACTTCCAGCATCTCTGCTGCCTCCTCCTCCACTATCTCACCCTCACCAGAAGCTTCTACAAATACATAATAAAGGATAACTTAGTTTTTGGCCTGCCATGTATATCTTTGTGCCTATACATGAAGAGTGACATACCAGAGCCTTCCCCATGCCTGGCCAGGTATGACTCCACGCCCACGCGGTTGGGCCCCTCCTCTGTGGTAAGGTCCAGGGGCTGGTCTGAGGAGGCCACAGAGGAGGGGTAGGTCCGTCGCCCGGGAGATCCACCACCTTCACTCACAGATGCAGACTCATGCAGCACTGGTCGGCCTGTACGCCTCCGGGTGTGGCGAATTCTGAAATCCATTTCCAACACTACCAAAGAAAAGTCATTATAAATAAAGGCATAACTTATACATTTTGAACATATACCATGCAATTGCTTGGTACTTACTTGGGAAATGGATTCCAAAAAACCTCCGCACCCGGGGCATGTGCAGACGCTTCAGGTCCGACCAATGCTGCATTATCTGGGTGTGAGTGAAGGTGGTGCTGGTGACACGGTGTATCTCCGCGATGATCTCCCGGGCGATGTCCCTTTTCTCGCACACATTGGGCGCGAAGTCATACCGGCGCTGAAGCATGATCTGAAAAACATAATGGACACAGAGATTTTACTTTTACACACACACCCATATGTGTTGCATCACAAGTTGCGAATTTCATGTCATTAACACACACATTTAGAGTGGCAGCCATTTTTGGGGAGTGCCTTAAAGAGGACGTTGACTGTGAATGAGAGTCTGGTCTTATGTTATATGTATCACACACCATGTACATACAGATAATAGCCAACATCAAGAATCAGGCCACCTGCATCTAGGGCATGTTAGGATGGTTTAAACATCCAAGATGTAGGCTAATGCTTAGGCTTTTGGACCACGTGTGTGGCTTCCCGTTTTGTTTTTATGGCTTAGGAAAACAGTGTTCCTCAAACATCCGCATCAAGGTCCGAGACAGGCCAGGTTTGCCAGCTAGCCCCGCTACTCCACAGGTTAATTAACTGTTGCTAAGCCGGAGCAATTGGCCGAATTAGGACATCAGCATAGACAGGTGAAAACGTGGCCAGGCTCGGCCCTTGAGGATGAAGTGTGAGGAGCCACTTCTTAAACATTAAGAGACCCCAAACTAGTTCCAAACGCATCATTTACATTTAGGCCATCATTGACTATTAGATTAAAATGCACAGGCAGCCACTTACCAGCATGAGGATCTCTTCCTGTTGACGGGTGAAGATAGTGGGCGCCATCTTTATGCTTCTTCAAGGCAGCAGATAAGTGAAACCCCAGCGGTTTCCTGGTTCCGCTCGAACGTACGTTCGTACGAGCGCGTAGTCGTGCGCATAGGCGTCACACGCTGGGCTCATTATTTAAAGGTCCCTGCACCCAAAGCTCATTCTCTTTGAGCATTTGTGGAAGATGGCACCTAAAAAGCTTATGACCAAGCGACCCCAGCAAAGCCAGACCGCGGAGGGCCCAACAACAAGGTCCCAGCAAGGTAGGAGAAAGCTGAGAGGCAAGACTACTACCTCGGCCCCACCAAGGGACACTGGACCCTCAGGAACCCAAAAAAGGGGCCCCAAGCCACGTGCCCCTGCAGCCAAAAAGCAGCCAACTGCAGCACCCACCACCTCTGCCCCCAGAAGAGGTCGCACAAGGGAGCCCACACCGGCCATGGGTTCAAGTAGGGCAGTTCGGCAACCCAGGCCCCGCAGCAGGGCCCGAACCCCATCCAGGGCCAGAAGCCCATCCAGGGCCCGCAGAACCCCATCCAGGGCCAGAAGCCCAGCCAGAGGCCGCCGAACCCCATCCAGGGCCAGAAGCCCAGCCAGAGGCCGCCGAACCCCATCCAGGGCCAGAAGCCCAGCCAGAGGCCGCCGAACCCCATCCAGGGCCAGAAGCCCAGCCAGAGGCCGCCGAACCCCATCCAGGGCCAGAAGCCCAGCCAGGGCCCGCCGAACCCCATCCAGGGCCAGAAGCCCAGCCAGGGCCCGCCGAACCCCATCCAGGGCCAGAAGCCCAGCCAGAGGCCGCAGAACCCCATCCAGGGCCAGAAGCCCAGCCAGGGCCCGCCGAACCCCATCCAGGTCCAGAAGCCCAGCCAGAGGCCGCCGAACCCCATCCAGGGCCAGAAGCCCAGCCAGAGGCCGCCGAACCCCATCCAGGGCCAGAAGCCCAGCCAGAGGCCGCCGAACCCCATCCAGGGCCAGAAGCCCAGCCAGAGGCCGCCGAACCCCATCCAGGGCCAGAAGCCCAGCCAGAGGCCGCCGAACCCCATCCAGGGCCAGAAGCCCAGCCAGAGGCCGCCGAACCCCATCCAGGGCCAGAAGCCCAGCCAGAGGCCGCCGAACCCCATCCAGGGCCAGAAGCCCAGCCAGAGGCCGCCGAACCCCATCCAGGGCCAGAAGCCCAGCCAGGGCCCGCCGAACACCATCCAGGGCCAGAAGCCCCTACAGGGCCCGAAGAACCCCATCCAGGGCCAGAAGCCCCTACAGGGCCCGAAGAACCCCATCCAGGGCCAGAAGCCCCCGACCTGGCACCAGCCGGGAACAGAGCCCCCGACCTGGCACCAGCCGGGAACCTAGCCCCCCAAGAGGGCCCAGAATTTCAACCATGACCACATCTACACCTGGAAGTTCGGTGGCCAGCCACGCAAGAACACCCAGTCCCTTGGCCAGTCCAGTCCAGTCATTGGGAAGCCACCAATCCGGCCATTCCCCTACCCAGCCCCAGGCCATAATGTCACCACATGTGTCTGCACACATGGAGGAGCAGCCAAGCCAACCATCTGGCCGCACATTGCGCCGCGGCCAGTTGAGTGGGAGATTCTCCCATGACCAAAATATGGCATTGGCTAGTGGCCTTACATTATACTATGACGAGCTCTATGGGAGCAAATCAAAACACACCACAAAGCAGCGCAAGATGGAATTGTTTGAAACCATCCTACGACAAGTAAATGCAGCGGGGGAAGAGAGGAAAGATGTGTCCCAAATTCAGAAGAAAATCTCTGATCTGAAGTATGCTGTACGGCAAAAAGAAATTAAAAGGCATAATTACAGGTAAATAAATGTTTTCTCCAAATATAATGTTTAGGATGTACTGTATGCACCTTTTCTGAGTACCAAACGATTTTCTCTTTTCAGCCTGAAAACTGGAGGTGGCTTTCCTTCTAAATTGGAGTTTACCCCTGCTGAGGAGATTGTGCTGGGACTTCTCCATCCGGTCGCGGTCGGTGGACATGCTGGTCTAAGGGACACAGACTCACCGACCCGTACCCACGGTGAGTACTCTTAAATCTGCATGTTTGCCTGTTTGCTAAATAATCTAAAGTTCACTAGTAACAAGATAACGGGATGCCCCTATGGTTTGCCTTGCTTGGCCTCGCACTACTGTGCCTGTTTGTGTCCTCTTTTGGTCCCTGTGAATCACACATTTAGGACCACATCCATTATGGCAAGATCAAATTTCCAATTGTATTGGTAAAGTCATGAAGTTTCTCCTGAAAAGTGATATATTTTGAATCAATCACAAAACACACATCATTATGGATGGGTTGCATATTTGTTGTGTGAGTTGTGTTTGAGTTAACAATTTAATTAGCCACCCCCAAACATATCTGACCTAGAGCAGCGAGACTCAACTGGCGGGCCGGGGTACCAATGCGGACCTTGGCACCACATTCCAGGACCCCTGCCCAGACAGCCCTGCACTCAGTTACTTCTGTGTTGACGTGCTCAGAGCTGCCCCCTTGATCGGCGATGTAGTGGTTGTTCTCCTGCCCAATGTGATGGCTCCCTGAAACATAGCATTGCAATATGAAGTACTGCACAGGAAGTGGCATTGCAAGGTACACAGTAACTTGGTAAATCTTTCTCTTGGCACAATCGTGTCCCGCTGCCCCTGCTCTGCCCCATCTGCCACAGTCCCCCCATGCCCCCCCCCCCCACATAAGCCCCATACATTTGTAACAGATTTGCTCCATCCATCCCATCACCATCAATACGTTAACTCCCCCCTTTAGCCATCCAATCCCTGTCCCCTCAGCTCTGCCCCATCCAGCCCAGCAAGGGCAAGCAGCCTTTATTAGTTTGCACTTTGAAATCTCAAGCCCCTCCACCAGTGTGTTTATTTCTAACTAGACACCCCCTGCGTCAGCCCCATGGCCAGACATTCACCTCTCACCACATACCTTTAAATGGACCTTTACAACAATTGTTTGAGTACCCCAGACCTAGCGAATGGTAGGCTAAATCCAAAAATGTGCGTTGCAAGTTGTATGCTGACTGGGTACACTTCCTGACTTAGAACTGAGGTCAGTTAGCAGTTTTCGCGAGCCATTGCACCTATCTAAACTTGCGTGTCTTTTAACAAATGTCCCCATTGCTCTAGAGTTGCTTAATATTACAAATAGAGGTTTATTTGATTACCTATCCCAAAAATGGTTATGTGTGTGTTTACGTGGTTTGTTTTTCTCTTCTTCAGCCCAGCATGATCCCTCAGCAAGGGTAAACTCACCCCCCAGTTTGGTTATGCCTACCAGGTCCGTACAGCATAGGAGCCCAGATCCGAGATTTCCGGTAAGTTAATTTAGTACCATAAATACTACCAAGTGCTTAAGAATGTGTTAAACTGTGGGAATCCCAAATTTGGACGCCAACTTACACTTTTTTTTTATATGTCCCTACAGACCCGCACACTCATGGAAGAGATCCAGGAAATGGAGGAAGATGATGATGTCTCCATGCAGGGCACGTCGGATGACCTCCCCCTGGGTCCCAATTTGGAACTGCTCCATAATGTTTCTCTGGCCAATCCTCAGCAGCAGAGTGAATCTCCATCCATTGTGCATGCACATGGGGAGACTGACACTACAGTCCCCAGTGTTCACTCTGCTGCTGAGGATTTGCAAAGCAGGCCTGTTGCTGTTGAGGGGACGACACCACGCGGCAGGGCACGCCCAAGAGCCAGGGTAATTGTGCGGCGGACTCCATTACGCCGCCCCACAATTTCCCAGGGGAGGCAGAGTGCCCTGCTTCAATTATGGACCCAACAAAGGGACTCTTATGAGGCACAGCTCGTTACAGAGCGTGAGCAAAGGCATGCCGACATGGTCAACATCCATACCAGTCTACAGGGCATCCTCGCGGAGTTGCGTACCCTCAACAGCAACGTGGTCACTGCAAGTAATGGCATCCAGTCAGCCATGGCTGAGATGACCAATATGCAGAGAAACATTGTGGAGCAGTTTCAAATTCACAATGCTGCCATGGCCCAGGCTAGGTCCCATTCACATGGACCTCCACCTGGACCTCCACCTGGGTATTATGGGCAGCCACCCTATTAAGCCATGGGTGTGTGGGACATCTTTTCTCTTAACCCCCACTGTATTTACTTGTCCTTTGAGGTTTCAAACAATCCATTTTGTGTTGCTCATGCAGGTTGTGTTTTGTATTTGCTCCCATATAGCTCCTTAGAGTAATACTTAAGGCCACTAGCCAATGCCATAGGTCTATGTGGAGTGTATCTGGCCACTTATGGCTTTAAATATGTATTTGGTTGGTGCTCCTCCTGTTTGCAGACATGTTTGTGTGACATTATGGCCATGCCCAAATATCCCTGGGCACAGGCAATATTAATGACTGGACTAGGCTGGCCTTTGGACTGGGTGTCCTTGTTTGGTTGTGCCACTCACTTCCAGGTGTAGATGTGCTCGATGTTTTTTTTGTTATGTCATCCATTTGTAACCACAGATGTATGTGGAATGTTTTCTGTTAAGCACTATAATTTTTTCTTTTCTAAGTAAAAAAAAAATCTCACTTACAATACTTGTGGCGTTTTTAGTGGGAACACATTTTAAACAGCTTGGGCTAAACCAGATAATTTTGGTTTGAAGAGGTGTAACAATGCAAATCTAAAGCTAAGGAAACTACATGAAATACATTAGGCAACAATTAAGGTAAAAATGTTTTACTTTGAGGTAATGCCACATTACGGCAAAACAACATATTTAACAAAAAGGATAACACAGACACACAGAATGTTGAGACACGAAATAAAATTAACTAAAATGCTGCAAGATCAAGTTGGCTCTAACTGATTGGCCAGACTCACTGGGTGGCCCCACAAAATTCTCTACATCATCCTCTACGGCTGAAGAGGGCAGGCTATCCACATAACGTGGGACACGTTCCAGGATGGCAAAATTGTGCAAAACAGCACATGCCATGATTATGTCGATCACTTTCTTGGGATCATATTGCAGGGCGCCCCCAGTATGGTCCAGGCAACGAAAACGTGTCTTCAACAGCCCAAAGGCCCTCTCCACAACAGCCCGGGTCTTGCGGTGCGCACGGTTGTACGCTTCCTGAGAGGCATCCTGGGGCCGCAGCACAGGCGTCATGAGCCAGGGTAGAAGTGGGTACCCGGAATCACCTTAAACAGACAATTAAATGTAATAAAAATTAAAAAGGCAACACAACAAACACAAATAATTTTACATATATCATAATGATGTAAGGTAAAGGGCAAAAAAAAACACCCAGGGCACATTAGCAAAATAAATATTGCCACTAATGTAGTACATAATTAAAAATGGCACTTCAATATACCAATTAATTAACAAACATCTGCACGGCCAAGGGTATTTGGAATTTAAATATATTTTTAGTTTTCAGACATGTTACAATTAGGATGCTGCTGAGGGGCTATCCACATTTAGATGAAAACTACAATGTATGCAGTTTAAGTCCACTTTGACATTTAAAGACCAATAGTACAAAAGGAGCCAAAGCTCACAGATCCTTGGGTATAAACTCCCAACCAATATATTTAGGGACATGGAACTTACAGACATCCGAACTAAAGGGAAAACATTCTGAAGGACAAAGCGAGGCAAGCATTTTTTTTGGAAGTTCATAATATATGACCCAAGAAAAAGGCAGTTTCTGGCTTATGTAAAGAATTCAAATACTAACATATCAACAAATACAAGATTAATCCCACATTTAATAGCACACAAATAGGACACACTTACCAAGCAGCCATGCCCCCGAAAATTCACCTGCCTCAAATCTCCGAAACAACCCAGATCGCCTGAGGATATATGAGTCGTGGGACGATCCTGGGTAGCCGGCAAGGACACTCATAAAACGCATGTCCGGACCAACCACGGCCTGGACATTAAGGGAGTGTCCCATTTTTCGATTCCTTAAGGCAAAAACATACAAAAAGGGTAATTGATATTTGACCCAAAATAAAAAAACAAAAAAAAAACATGTCTGCACTCTATTGGGAAATACTAATGAAAAGCCTAGATAAAGCAGCTACACAAATGAGGGATAAACAAATATGCTGCCGCAAAGGAAAACAGGTTACATGACACGTTGGCCAACATAATAACCAATCTCAATACCTATATATATACTCGTCGGCTGCCCTAGGTACGAGTGCCACATGTGTGCAGTCAATAGCACCAATAACGTTGGGCATGTCGGCCACATTATAAAACCCAAGCTTAATGGCGTTTCTGGCTGCCATATCATCCGGAAAATAAATATATTTTGGAGTTATGGCAGCCATGCCTTCCAAAAATTTAGATAGTGCGCGGCTCAGCGTAGGCTGTGACATCCCCACGGAGAGGGCACCCAGCCTCTGGAACGAGCCGTTCGCCAAAAATTGCAGGCAGCCAAGCATCTTGGTCATACCTGAAATTGCATGCCCCTTCCTTGTGGTGCGGGCTAACCATGGCCGCAGCTCACTATATAATTTATGGAGGGAAGCGCGATTAAGCCTGGTCAGCTCGAACAGCTCAACATCATTCATGCTATCGATGTTCATGCGACGACGCAGGGGCAATCTGCTCTCAGACATCTCGATCAACTCAATGCCAAAAAGCATAAGCCCTTGATGTGCCACAAACTCGCTCCGCTCCATCCTACTCCCGAGGCCAAATAGCTGCCGGCAAACATTTCGTAAAGCAGCTCTTTAATGGGCTTCAAAACAATTAGCAATCACCTCTCTGAATTGGTCGCAAGCCCATGTGAAGGACGTAAAAAATAGGATCGGACGCAAATAATACGATTTGGACGGGAAAAACACACGAACTAACGCAAATTATACGATTCTCGTACGAAATGCGTATGTTCATATACGTCTATGCGCGAACGATCGTGCAAATACGAAATGGGCAAAAAAACAAGAAAAAATGACAAACACCCACCCAAACTTACGATTCTCGATACGAAATCAATTAACTTTGGCTCTTTGAATCGAGGGGATTGATATGAGCAACAAAAAAAATGTATTGCCAAACACGCACAATTAATGAAGCCCCATTGAAATGTATGGGAGAGCGCTACAGAGCGACAGCTACTACATGGCGCTCCTGAATCTAAAGCGCCGGCGCTATATGCTGAGCCACCTGTAATACATGTGACGCTACATGGCGCTGTTAGAGTCGCTCACCATTTTCATAAATGTGGTTTTGCGTACAGCGTCCGGCGTTCACCAGATGCTGCCTGCGCTACAAGGCGCTACCTTCCGCTATCCCTTCTTAAAGTGGACCAACACCCAGGGGTGATCGGCCCGATCACCTCCCTCACCACGGGGCATCCGAGATCGGGATGAAACCCCCCCCCCCAAAAGCCCCAAAAAACCTTACCTTATCGGCGACGGATCAGCCGCCGCCGCCTCCCACGCGTCCCTCTAGCAGTGCGCTCGCCTGCACCGGCTGTTTGTGAATGGGAAGAGGGACGCGCGGGAGGCAGTGGCGTCGCCGAAAAGTTTTTTGGGGCTTTTGGGGGGGTTTCACACAGCGGTGCATCCTGATCTCGGATGCC
The DNA here is from genome assembly GCA_027917425.1 of Gastrophryne carolinensis. Classification (NCBI taxonomy): domain Eukaryota; kingdom Metazoa; phylum Chordata; class Amphibia; order Anura; family Microhylidae; genus Gastrophryne; species Gastrophryne carolinensis. Next base: position 51,644,729 of record CM051234.1, on the reverse strand, counting down.
CCGCTGAAGTGGACCAACACCCAGGATAGTGAAAATCCTGGGTGTTGGTCCACTTTAAATAACACCCCTAGTGATTTGTTGAGCTGTCACAGTTTAAGTTGTCATAAATCAGCTTCTCTTTATAGCCTGTTATAGCAGGAATAAAGGTATGTTTTGAGGTCCGCCTCTGCTTCCCATAACCCGGATATTGGTGATTTGTAGGATTACAGGACACAGCTTTTAATCACAGCTCAGACTGTTTGGATACGGCCTGGAATAAATAAGGCCTCAGGTGATTGCTCAGCTTTCCGTTTGATCTCGGCCCGGCAAAGCACAATTATTCCAAAATGATGTTTGCTGCGAGGAAACCCAGATCAATAGCAACATAAACAAGGCCGCGCTCCGAGCGATTAGAATGTCCTCACAGCTCAGGCTCAGAGAAATGAAGCGACAATAAACAAACTATTTTCTACATTTCCATAATTACATTTTCAAGTGCAGAACTTTGCATAAATTATCATTACAGACGCATTAGATTCCGCTCGTGTAAACCCGCGACCATCCCCAGAGCCTTCTGAAGTTACAAGGATTTATTCATCGTGTAACGAATGGGAATCGACACAACCATATGACGCCATATCTTCTAGCTGTTAGATTGTTGAGATGGAGAGCGACAACATTAAGTGCCTTGGTTGTGGAAAATTAAAATGGAAAGAAGAGGGAACGTGAATCTCTGCTAAAGAATCTGCAATGCGCTGCAGGACTTACAGGCTGACTCATTACTAACTCCAGGTAGCGACAGATGAGCGTCTGTAGAGCGGATTTCAGACCGACCGCTTGTAGTCGCTGTGGTCGGCCATGGATTATTGTTTCAGAACGCCTCAGTCGCTGGCTGGCATTGATGAATATAAAATATATATAAAGTCGCAGTACTACGCTGTATGGACATGTAAGGACAATTCTGCATAAAAATATTATTAGTCCAAAAAGTTTTCAGAAATGTCATTTTCTAGGCCAGGATACATGTCAGAAGGTTTTGAGATTTAAAATAAAAATATACATAATAAAATTGGGATCAGGAAAAGACATTTAAGGATCGTCCATATAAATGTATGGGAGAGCGCCAGGTAACGACAGATAAGACGTGGCGTTCTGCAAGGCTGAACGCCGGCGCTGTATGCTGAGCCTTGGATAATGATGAATAGGACGCTACATGGCGTTGTTCCAGTCGCTCTGCAGAATCGGCTTGATAAATGTGTAATTGCGTGTCGTTCACCTGATGCTATCTGCCACTTACAAGGCACTACCTGGCGCTATAGCTTCATGAATAAGGCCCATAGAAGACAGAGATGTCACAGGCTTCAGACGAGCTGCTTGCTGCCTTATTGTTGACTTTGCTTGGACTGTCCCTATAAATCAGAGGGACACAAACTTTGGTCCAAGGGCCACATTGTCTTTTTTACACTTCAATGGAAAGCTGCAGGAAAGCTCTAGCCTTAGAGCATTATATATGCTTCCTATTATATATGCATATGTGCGTAGAGTTAAACCGGACCAACAGCCTGGCACAATTGGAAAAGAAAGGTAGATGCCATTTTGGTTCTTCCACCCCCAACTGACAGTGCACAGTAGGAAGCCCAGCAGCACTTCCTGTTTGCAGGTGGCCTGCAAATGCATGAGCTGCCATCTTGTTTTTAAAATTGACCCCAGCAGGAGTTAGAAAAAAGGTAAATTAATTTTTATGTGCAGCAATCTGAACTGCCCTGGGGAGGGATGTATATGAGCACTGTTTAAGTCATTTGTGACTGTTGGTCTGCTTTAAATAAGCAAATGGAGGTAGAAATATCCGCACTCCGGTCCAGCAGGGTGCACGATCCGAGGCAGTCCCAAGCCCCACAAGTATAGGAAAAAAAGGTAGATGGTGGATCCGCACTCCTTAAAACGTGATTCTTTATTTTATCAGTATTAAAATCATCAGCATCTCCAAATATGAATCCAAGGCAACAGCAGCCAGATAAAATCGATACAAGACTCGGGTGAAAGGAAAAATGGGGTCCTCTGACGCGTTTCGGGTCCTTAACGGCCCTTAATCATAGATCCATGGATCCACCATCTACCTTTTTTTGCCTGCTTTAAATAAACCTTGATATGTTTATATGGATTTATTGAGTAGTGGTGGTGTCTGTGTTAAATTGGGCTGGGGTTCCTAGATTTACATTTATGGCCTGATACAAATCAACAGTTTGTTGTAGACTCCATAGGGAATTTTCAGTGTGAATTATCAGTGTGATGGTGACAAGCCACCGTCGCCCCTGTCTCTGACCACAGTAGAGCATGCTCATGACTCATAAAGCTGCGCCATGATGACACGCCATTGCCAACCCAGCCAAATCTAGAAATTGAAGCAAAGAAAAGAACTTTGCGTAGAAAGCATAAGCTATTTATATATCATTGAAATTTTGAGATCATTTTACACTGTTCCAAAGGGCAGGGGATTAGCTAGGGGGGGAGCAGAGAGGGCAATTACCCCAGGTGCAGCAGGTCAGGGGGTGCCAAAGGGAGGCCTGAGTACAGGTGGGGGGTGCCATTTTGAATATTTGCCCCAGGTGCCAGAAAGCCTAGCTACTGCTCTGCCCAAGGGGGATACTGTGGGAGGAAACAACTGTCAGGTACTTTAAAATGCAGGATGGCAGCAATCCCTCCCTTACGAGTTGTCACGATCAACTCACCTGAGCAGCGGTCCCGCGCTGTCTCGAGGAGGCTGGCAGGGGCGCGTCCTGCCCGGCGGCCGCTCCGAGGGTCTGCTCGTGTGGTGCCAAGCATGGCCGCCTCCTCCATTCACCGCCACATCCCTGGCTTCCCGGAACATCCGCGCCCGCGGAAGCTGCAATAAAGGGCCAATGAGCCCTGAGTGTGTATTGGGCCAATGAGCCCAGAGTGCCCCGGGCGAAAACGCCCTTTTTAGTTCAAACTGGGCAATCAGCCAAAGTTCTTAGTATGTACCAATCACAGCCCCTGTCAGCTCCCAGCTATTAAAGCTTGTGTCCACACACTTGTCCCTTGCCCGTGATAGCGTGCTGCTGGGTGTGTTTTGTCTGAGTCTGAACCTTTTCTATTATCGATCTTGCTGTGTATTGACCATCCCGTGATTGCCGCCTGGACCGACCATTGCCTGTTCCTATGATTTCGTCTTATCCCTTGTACTGCGTACCCGTGACCTCCTGGCTTGACCTCTGGCTCGATTTTGACTCTTCTTCCGTCTCATCCTTGGTGCTGCGCTAGTTTGAACTGATCTCTCGTGTATGACCCCTGCTTACCCGACGTCGCCCAGTCTCGTTCCGGGTTCATCCGCCCCCCCCCCCCCCCCGTAAGTCCACATCCTTTGTGCTACGAAGTCCTGGGGGCAACCGTGTCTGGTGAGGCGTATAAAGCGTCCCGGCAGACGGGGGCTTGTCTATAGGTGAAGCTAGCAGGGGTGATAGGGACTTGTGGACTTACCTAGAAGGCGGGTGTCCCACGGGACCTGACACGAGTATGGTGGACAATAAGGGCAGGGTAGAGAAGAATCTGCATAAAGGCCATCATGGCATTTACCTGTCATTTTTTTTTGTTTTTTTGCCAGAACTCATATAACCCATATACCAGGGACGGACTGGCCATAGGGAGACCCGGTGGGCCGCACTGCTTTGGGGCAGCCTGGGATGCTACCTTTACTGCCACCCCCATCCAATCCTTGACCCCCCCTCTTCCCCCCACCCCGTTCCTCTTTCTACCCCCTTACCCAAGCATCCCCAGCCCATGTCCTCACCCTATTGATTTAGGCTCAGCCTTGGAGCACACTGGTAACTGGCCAGGAAGCAGCAGAGATACCACTGGCTGGTCATGGACAGGCCAGGTGCTGGTAAAATCCCCGGCTGATTTTTGGCCCTAGTCCGCCACTGCCATATACCATGCTGTAGTCACCGCACAGAAGCAACGTTAGGAGCCTTTTTTTTTCAGGAAAAGATTTTCTGGCTACGGACAACTTCCGCTCCTTTGGTTTTGGACACTTAGAAACATCACGGAATGTGTCGGTACATTTTCTGTTTAAATAGACAGATCTTGGTGGTCTATTCTCCTCATCCATCCTCTCAAAACACATCTTTACATGTATACGCTTGCGGTGTATACAAACCAGCAGTTAAGCACCCGCAGTGACAGCCTAAATACACACTTCTCATTGAGCTTGGCAGACATTTCTCCCAGTGTCATAAGCTCTAGGCTCAACAGGGCTTGCTTTCTGGAATAAAAACAGCTTGCTTGGCCACTCTTATAAGGCAATATGGACCCCACTGGAGGTATTACAAAACAGGGTTGGAAGGTCTGGGGCCCACCAGGGATTTGCTGTTTATGCTTCCTATTGGCCTGTCAATATTTAACCACCCCTATTGCTTATACAGTTTATTCAACTGTTGAATTTGGCACCATTCTACAATGCTGTTGTGATTATGTAATTCATGATATATTGGGACACAAGAATACTTGACAGGGTGGTAATGTCATGATGAGTTTTGAAGAGCATATACTGTGCTCAGCATATATGTGTAGACTCCAACAGATTTATCAGAAAACCTTTAGTTTCCTTTCAGACCCCACCCCACACTTACCGTAAATTATTTCCCTTTACATTCTATATAATTATTATACAGCAGATTATAACAATACAATATATTTCAATCCTTTGGGTGTTGGTGGTAGAAGGGTTATTCTACAACAGTCATACATCTTTCGGGTGAATGCTATTGTAGCCGGAATCTATGGCAAATGACTTTCCCACTAATTAAAGATCGACCCTATTTTCCTCACCATAAGATGCACTTTTTTACCCAAAAGTCTTATGGAGTGAATGTAAGAAAAAAAATATTTCCTTGCCCAGGATCCAGCGCTGGTCATCAAAGGTGCTGCAGGGAACCATCTTGGATTTGCTGCACAGAGCAGCTTTCACTTTTATGGAGAAATTGGGAGGGGGGATTCTGCACACTGCCTGTTATGGGGTGCTTGGAGGCATTCTGTATATTGCCGGTTATGGGGTGATTGGGTGGGAGTCTGCACACTGCCTGCCATGGGGGATTGGGAGGGAATTCTGCACCACACAGTCTGTTATGGGTGATTGGCAGTGATTCTGCCACACGGCCTGTTAAAAAGTGATGAGGGGTTCTGTGCACTGCCTGTTATTGGGTGGGAGTCTGCAAAATGCCTGTGATTGAGGGGTGATTGGGTCTGCCACACTGCCTGTTATAGGGTGACTGGGGGGGGGGGTGATTCTGCATGCCGCCTGTTACAGGGGGATTGGCGGGGTTCTACCACATTGCCTGTTATATGGTAATGGGGGGATTCTGCCATGCTGCCTGTTATAGGGGTATTGTTGAATTCTGCACACTACCTGTTATTAGGTGCATGGGGGAGATTTTAGCGCATCAGATTGTTTTAGAATATTGTTTCCTTATTTTCCTCCTCTAAACCTTATGCGCATCTTATAGTGTGAAAAATCCGGTAAATTACGTTGATTCTGATTTCTTCACCAAAGAGGTCTCCCTGAATCTGCAACACTCCCCGTTGAATGAGACCTAAAAAAAACTGCCTCACTATCAATATGGGTAACCCAAAATCTCATTGCTTCTCATTGGGAAAACCACCAAGAAGAGATAGTTTTAACGTAAATAGCAAACAGGACAGGAAGGATATCATGGGAAAGGGGTGTAGGGTCTTTTCTTTAGTTTATTTTTTTTTGGATCCCACTCCATCTTCAAGGTCGAACAATAGAGTCAATAATACAGGCTTGGGGTCTGATGAGCTCCAATATCGTGTCAATAGAAGATCCGAGATTCGTAACAGACCTGGGTGACTATAATATCCAAGTCAAAATGGGCTGTTATACAATTATGGGATACCATACTATAAAATACCCTCATAAATGTGGCCATTGGTTGCAAACAAGACGTGTCAATTTGCACAACCAGAAAAGTTATTTTCCTAACAAATCCAACCAAGAGCATTTTGCCAAAATTAGTACATCCCCAAAAAACAAAGCTAAAGTTTATATTACACAATTCTATGTAATCAGAATTCAACCACAGGTGAGTCTTGTATTCACTAAACAGGTGTCCAGCAGGCAATTAAAGGAAAACTCAATTTTTGTCAGGTTTTTGGTGTTCTGCCTTTTTGTTTTCCTCTTCTGGAATATAAAATAAACATTTGTGTTAGGAGTGTGCCCCCAGACATGTGATTTTACTTATGAGCATGATGTTTCCAAGCTTCTTATATTCATGTGTGATCCTAAAATGGGAGCTGCTTTCCTGGCCTTGAGTAAAAACTACTGACTAGTCCCAGAATCATTTCACTGTAACATGTGAGCTCATCAGCAGCTTTGGATTAATCACACAGCACACAATTACCTCCCCATAAGAGAATGCTGCCAGTAACCATAAAGCTACTGGTTCACAAGACTGTGATCCCCTTATCTGCAGAGTTTGAATGCAGAAGGGGTTAAACCTGTAATTTCTGCTTGAGCCAATCAGATGGATAGATGCATTTCCGAAGAAGGACAGGGAAAATGTGATTCAGTGGATAAGCAGGTCTCCTGATCTGAATCCAGTAAAGCATCTATGAAAGTCTAAAGAGGCATTCTGAGAATCAGCATCCAGAGGCTGTTCTAGAGGAATGGAAAAAGATAGACATTGCAATATGTCACCAACTTCTTCATTCCATGCCTAGAAGAAACAACGTAGGGGGTTAACAGAGGGGGGCTGCATACATAATAGCACAACATGACACAGTATAACAATGACGTATTTACACATCACAAAACTACAATCCCAAACCTGCGTTCTACTACAGCAATAATGTTCCGGAGTGACATCTTTGTACACCCATATGAACATGAGGGTGTACCCATGCAATCAGCTTGCATGAGCTCTGTTGGCAATAAAAATCAGCTTATATCACAGGACAGTCATGATTGGCTTGGAGGCCTAGTGAAGAGTGGAGCCATCCCCTCTAGCCAGTGTCATGTTTAGGAGGCCAGTCACTGATGGGAAGAAGCTATTCTGGAACCTGAAGGTTCTGCACTGGGGGACCCTGAGGCATCAACCAGATTTTAGGGGTGGTGAAGAAGGGATGACCAGAATGTGTGGGGTCAGAGAGGATTTTTTTTTTTGCTTTCACAAGGGTGTATTTTTCGTGAAGAGATTCCAGTGGTGAGAGAGGTTCCCCAATAATCCTTTCTGGCATTTCACTGTCCTCTGTGGTTTATACTTTTCACGCTTGGTTGTGCTGGCATACCATCAGTGATAGAGAAGGACAGGACTGCACCTATGGCAGAATTAAAGAAGGATACCAGGAGCTTTTTGGCCAGAGCGTCTTTCTTAAGCAGTTGCAGGCACAAAAGCCTATTTTGGGATTTCTTTAATATGATGGCTGTGTTCTTTTCCTCCTCAGGTCCTCAGATATTTTAATCTCTAAAATGTTAGTTTCTCATACCCTTCTAATTGCCTCATCCTCGAATTTGGACTGGTAGAAAGATGTTGGGGTTCTTCCTAAAGTCCACTGTTAGCATTACGCTCTTAGTGGAGTTCAAGACAAGGTTTCCCAAGCACCACCATTCCAGTCTACTAATTTCCTCTCTGTAAGCCGATTCATCCCCTTTTCTGATTAGATCCATGGCTGTGGAACATCAAGCTGACCAACACACTCCGCGGTGAGGGTGTTGGTGGCCACCGGCACTGCTGCTAAATTGACAGTCTGGGAGGGGGCATCCAGAATGCTGGAGCATTCTGGATGCCCCCCCCCCGAGATTGTGCTGGCGCCCACCAGCCCCCCTTAACACAGATGTGCAGTCAGGCACAGGTGTGCAGTTGTTTGTGTACAGGGAGAAGAGGAGGAAGAACACACCCTTGGGGGGCACCTTTGCTGAAGGATCTGGTACCTGAAAGGTGGGTGCCTAGCATTACACACTGACTTCCCTGAGAAAGCTATGTGTATAAGTGCAGATGATGGAAGGGATGCTAAGACGATTCATCTTAGTGACCAGCAGATAACGTTTGATGGTGTTAGAGGCTAAGGCTGAGCTAACGTCCACAAAGAGTTAGTGTGGTGACATCTGATGACCAGTAAGCTTTGTAAATAAACTGGAATGGATCTAGTTTGTACTCGGTGATCTTTTTGAGGAACCGAGATACCAGGCACTCAAATGCCTTCATTATTATCGATGTTAGGGCTACAGGCCTGTATTCACTCTAGTCGTACGTGGTTGGTTTCTTAGGCAACGGGATCATAGTTGATGACTTCATGCACAATGGTACAGTCCAGGACTCCAAGGAATGCTTGAATATGTTTATGAGGACTGGGGAAAGCTGATGTACACAGGATTTCAAGCATCTCGCAGATATCCCATGTGGTCCAGTTGCTTTCCTTGGATTTAGGCCTGCCAATAGATGTGTGACTCCTCTCTCACTGACAATTGAGTCGATCACGGTCCAGTTTTTGGGTGCATGTCCAGTAAATGCCATCCTGCAGTAAAATTAGCTTAGGTTTAGTGACTCAGCTTGGAGCATGTTGATGACCTCAGAGGATACAGCGGTTGAAGCTGACGTTGGAAATTTGCTGAAAACCCTTCCAAACAGATCTATGATCTCCAGATGAGAACCTGACCTCTAGCTTTGCTGCATAGGACCTCTTGGCTGCTCTGATCATTTTAGACAAGGAGTTCCTCATGTTTTTTAAATAGCACAATATTTCCAGTTCTGTGTGGTTCCTCTTTCATCGTGTGGGTCATTCTGATCTCCTTAGTGAACCATGGCTTGCTGTTAAGGCCAAGGCTATGATTGGGCTTTACTGGGATGATCGTGTCCTCGCTGAACTTGATGTAGGAAATGTCAGGGGATTGAACACTTACCAGTTGGGAGGTCCTGCATCATATCTGTCCATCTTTTGATAGGTCTGATGTGAGGTTTGGTGCTTTTACACTTCTGCTTGTACAGTGGTAGGAGGTACAGCAAGCAGTAATCCAAGAACCCCAGGGCTGCAGTGGTGACTGACCTGTAGGCACCTTTTATTGCATAATGTCGTCATGCAGTGGTACAGAAATAACAGTGAGGTATAATCCCATCATGCAATGGTGTATAATCACATCTTTCAGTGAGGTATAATCCCGTCATGCAGTGGTGTATAATCACATCTTCCAGTGAGGTATAATCCCGTCATGCAGTTGTGTATAATCACGTCTTCCAGTGAGGTATAATCCCGTCATGCAATGGTGTATAATCACATCTTCCAGTGAGGTATAATCCCGTCATGCAGTGGTGTATAATCACATCTTCCAGTGAGGTATAATCCCGTCATGCAGTTGTGTATAATCACGTCTTCCAGTGAGGTATAATCCCGTCATGCAATGGTGTATAATCACATCTTCCAGTGAGGTATAATCCCGTCATGCAGTGGTGTATAATCACATCTTCCAGTGAGGTATAATCCCATCATGCAGTGGTGTATAATCACATCTTCCAGTGAGGTATAATCCCATCATGCAGTTGTGTATAATCACATCTTCCAGTGAGGTATAATCCCGTCATGCAATGATGTATAATCACATCTTCCAGTGAGGTATAATCCCGTAATGCAATGGTGTATAATCACATCTTCCAGTGAGGTATAATCCCGTCATGCAATGGTGTATAATCACATCTTCCAGTGAGGTATAATCCCGTCATGCAATGGTGTATAATCACATCTTCCAGTGAGGTATAATCCTGTCATGCAGTGGTGTATAATCACATCTTCCAGTGAGGTATAATCCCATCATGCAGTGGTGTATAATCACATCTTCCAGTGAGGTATAATCCCGTAATGCAGTGGTGTATAATCACATCTTCCAGTGAGGTATAATCCCGTAATGCAGTGGTGTATAATCACATCTTCCAGTGAGGTATAATCCCGTCATGCAGTGGTGTATAATCACATCTTTTAGTGAGGTTTATTATCCTCTGGTGTATAATTACATCTTCCAGAGGGCTTTACTAATATTATCCAGGTGCATATACCAATATCATCAAGTGGTATAACATCACAGATTGGTAATCATCCAGTGGTATAAACATACCTCCTCATATATAGGTGGCAGTGTATACCAGCATTTTCCCATGTCGTGTCCCAGTGATCTGTTATAAAGTATACCCATGCTGCATAATCCATGTTCCTTAGTGGTACATTAACTTAAAAATGTTCCAGTCAGATATAACCTGCTCTTAGTGATGAGAATCCCAATAACCATCGAGCTGGCCGGACTGACACGCGTGTTAATATACTAAGCATTCCCTCTCTGTCACACGGGTGCCGGTGGGTAGTCTCTCACAGACGGGGGATTAGGGTGTGCTGCTAATGGTTTGTCACCTTAAATTGCCTAGCAACTTGTTCCAATGGATTTTCCACTTGAGATGTTTACATTGTGTGATTTATAGGAAGGCAATAGGACATGACAGCCTGTGTATTAAGGGATTGGGATGCACGCCCTGGGTGCGGCCCATCGCCCTCTGTGTGCAGCGCATGGGCCTAAATCCCTTAATAGAAGTAACACTGCTTTCAGTTCATCAGCAATAAGCTCCAAAAACAATGAAAGACAAAGCAGTTTACAAACCAGAATTTTTTGTCCCTGTATTTTAAGAGGATCAAAACCCATTTGGCTGGAGGTATCCCGGTTTGGCATGTGTGAAACCCCCAGGATCTAGGATCTATACTTACCCCAATCTGGGATCCCCTGGCATGTGCCCTGGCATCAGCATCCGCACCCTAACAGTGCTCAGCATTTCCCCTCCAACGCCTTGGTGAAATCTTAGTTCCTTTTTGATCACTGGGAAGTTCATTTAACAGAAATGTTTTGGGTGTCTTCAGGACCCTCACCCCAAAAAATATGGGAGTGAGGGGCTCTGTTCAGTGATCATTGGCCCTAACAACACCCAAGGTCTTTCTGAATCCAATCCATCTGATTGGTTTGGAAGTTCTTCACGTAAAACGTAGACATTTTTCTATTGAAGCTAAGACCTTTTTTCAGAAATTTCCCCATGGGGATTTAATTCAAAAGGAAATAAAGGCCCTAATTTATGAAGGAATAGCGACAGGTAGCGACTGGTGAGCGGCCGGTAATGACGGGCCCCGCCACGAGGACGCCGGCTCCCCACCACAATCACACATTTATCAAGCCAATCCTGCTTAGCGACTGAGATAGCGCCAGATAGCCACTCATTCATCATTATTCCAGCCTCAGCCCACAGCGCCAGCGTCCGACCTTGAACAGCGACAGGTATGACCTCTCGCTACCTGGCGCTCTCCAATGCATTTCAATGGAACAATCTTTAAATATTAATAATTAATTGTTATTAATTGTTTTTTTTGCTTTTTTTAAATGTGAAAATTCTGTGACCACTTCTGCCATTTTAGAAAAAAAAAATGTACAGAATTGATATTACAGGTCTGAAATTAATGTATTCATATTACAAAATGATTTAAAAAAACCTTTTTGGTTTCCAAAAATATGGTTGTTTGGGGGTTAAAAAACTACTTTTAACCCATCGCCGCCAGCGCTCTGGGGTTTAAACAAGCATTTCACAGCGCGAGAATTGTTTGAGCGTGATTTGTTAATGAATATGGTGGGAGCCGGTCGCTAGGGCCAGTTGCTATCATGCGCTCCCATACAGCGCGGAACCTGTCAAATAGCGACTCCTCGCCCAATATTCAACATTACGGCAAACCGACTGAGTCGCTATCAACTACCGAACAACGGCCAAGCACAGCGACTACTAGCGCTCTGAAAATTCCGCTACAGTCGCTCAACTGTCACTACCTGCCGCTATTAATGAATTGGCCTCAAAGTCACAAATGACTCCACCCTGTACCTTTTACAGTAGCAATACCATAACGGCCACGCCTTGTACTTACCACTTCTGCTCTCCATCGGGACAGTCTGTCAGTCTGCCGCACCATGTGACCTTCAGTAACCAATGGGGTTCACTGGGCTGCCCTGAGGATGCAAATCCAGTCAATGAATGGCCTCCAAACTGAGGTACCACTGAAGAGAGTAACCCAAATACTTATAGTAGATATGTCACAAGTAATGCTATTGTAATCCAAATTATAACTCACGACTGGCCGATTAAACCACACACAGACAGGTTATTTCAAAACAGAGGTAGTTGCCGTTTATTAATTTGTCTGCATAACACAGTTGATGTCACAGTCACAAATCACAGTTCCATGACACAATATCACAGTTCCAGGCTAAAAGCATGCTCTGGTGTCTTCCGCCTCACATTGATCTGAACACTAGCTCTCTACTTAAACATGGCAGCGCAGGTTAGAGTAGGACATAGAGGAGCCTCTTCACTTCCTAAGCAATCAGTCACAACACAGGCTCAATATATCCACTTGTCACACCCATTGGGGCCATCAGACCAGGTACATCTCTTGTGGTGTTACTATTCACAGTGACAGCTCACTACTTCCATGGGTTAGGGGCCTTCAGACAGGGGCAACCACGCCTTACTAGAGTCTAGGCACTGTTTCACAGCCTCATGGTCCCCAAGGATCCATACACTCTGTAGCGACACCTCGTCCACCACATCCATGCCAGGACCCCTTCTGGGTCTCTTCCCGCCAAGGCCCTCTTCTCTACAGCGTAGACCCCTTCTCTCTGCTCCCTAGCCTGCAGCAAGATGGGGAACTCACCACCTCCCATGACCAGCCCCAGAGTTGCGGCGACACAGAGACAGACACTAAAGACGGATTTCCCCCAACCAAGGTAAGGTGCTCTCTCACTACCCTTCAACCAGCCTAGGGGCGCCTCTAATATCCTACTAACCTTTCCCTCTCTACCTCCAGACGTGGACCACTAATGGCATGCATCAAATGGGGAAGCCCGGGGATGGCGCAGGGAATCTATGTCAGGGATCTATGTCGTCCTAGGACCACCCAAGAGTATTTTACCTGCATGGGCCCACATCTCCCTACCAACACCCTGGCCCTGGTGAGTAAATAGTACATTTTAGATTGGGTTGCCCTGGTGGGATACTAGACTATGTTCCCCCTTTATTTCCCTTTATTGCTCTGTCTGAGCAAAGCACAGCTATAACCCGCCCACCCCCGTACTTTATCCCGCTCTCCTCTCCTCAGTAAGTGTGATGCTTCTGAGTCAAGATGGCGGCACCCGTATCCTAGAGTCCTTAACAGAGTTGCAGCCCAGTGGGGGAAAGAATAATAAGTAAGTGACTAAAAAACTAAAATATATTAATTTTAGATGCTGGGGAATAGTTTTTTAAGGGTTTGGGCTTTTCAATAAATCATGCTGAAGGTCTTATTTAAAGAGAACCAAAACCCACCCAGGAGTCTATGAGACCCAAATACAGGCATACTCGCTCCCCCTGAGGCATCCCGATCGGCGGTGCCCCACTGTGTGAAACCCCCAGGTCACCCAAAAACTCACCTATGTTCTCGGTCCACTGGCGCATGCGCGAGCAGTGGCTGCATCCCTACTATCCCTTTAGCAGGACACGTTCCCGCATCAGGCATCTGTGAATGGCCAGTGCACACACTCCCTGTTAAGCGGGGTTAAAGTGGACCAAAACCCAGCTGGATTGCCCCAGGAATCTATAAGATTCCTATCCATTCCCTCCCTGCGGGGCATCCAAAATCGAGATGCCCCACTGTGTGAAACCCCCCAGGTTGCTACACTTACCTTAATCTCGGTCCAACAGTGCATGTGCGGCCGTATCCCCGTTATCCCTCTAGCAGGGCGTGTACCCATTCACAAATGGCCAGCGTACTCCCTGTTAGAGGGAAGCGCGAGATGCGGCCGCCAGTGCGCTCTGAGCCACTGAGCTAAGACGTTGGGTTGGACGTCCATAGCTCATCGGCTCCGAGTGCGCTGATTAGACGAGCAGCCGCGCATGCACGGTAGGACCAGGATGAGGTGACTTAATGCGTGATCTATCGGGGGTTTCACACAGCGGGGTCCCCCTATCGGAGTGTCCCGGGGCAAGGACCAAAACCCAGGATAGTCAAAATCCTGGGTTTTGGTCCACTTTCAGGGTAGTGGGGGATGCGTCCGCCAGTGCGCTCCGATCCGCTAACATTAGATGAGCTCCTGGACGAAGGGAAGAGGTGAGTTCTTTCAGGCGACCTGTGGAGCTTCACACAGGGGGGTTTCCCCCTATCGGGGTGTCACGGAGCAAGGACCAAAACCCAGGATAGTCAAGATCCTGGGATTTGGTCCACTTTAATGGGTTTTTTAATCAAGTAGAAGTTCTCTCCAATCTTTAGCTCTCTCCAAAATCTCATGGAATAGCCAGCAGATGCCATCATCATTATCACCTTATAATAGACACCATCTTAATCCAGAGCATGTAAATATTTCTTCGTTATTTATCCCTGGGGGGGGGGGGGAATCATGTGCAGATCAAAGACTCCAAAGCAAATATTTCCATCGGCGGAGGCGCACAGAAGTGTTTTTATACAGGACGACTAATTTGCTTGATCTAAAACAGTCCCTAGCCGAGAACACGGGATGGAAACTGTCAGTCGGTCCCCCCGTCACAGATGAAAGGCTCCGATCCATCATTAGATGTCATTGGTGACCCCAGTTCAAAGGGAGGATACAGTGCGCCTGAGCAACGCCAGCAAACATATGAAGGGAAGATGTGCTTGTTGCCATGACGCCCTGCCACTGCCCAGCAGCCGCCATCACTACCATGTCCTTTCATTAGGCCACATGCTTACAGCCAAGGACGGGTGAAGGGCGCTGTGTAGTGGGGCAGGATTATTGCCAATAACTATTTTAAATGCAGTTTTAGGTAAAACTTAAAGTGGACCAAAACCCAGGATTTTGACTATCCTGGGTTTTGATTATCCTGGGTTTTAACTATCTTGGATTTTGACTATCTTGGTTTTTTTTCCTTTCCCCTGGAACACCCCCTGCCAGGGACCGATTATGAGGGGGGATCAAGGGGTGCGAGCCCTGGGGCCTTCACCACTTCCCCTGCAAAGGGAGCCTCCACCAACCTTTGGGTTATGATCTGGTCCAGGAGCCTTTTCAGTCTTTGGTCTCAGGGAACTGCTTTCTGCTGGACCAGCTGGGCAACTACACCCCCCACCCAGAATGGCAAAGCAGGAGCTCCTGAGCAGCATGCACCAAATCAAGGTAGGCACAAGGGACTCGATCTGATGTTCCAGTAACTAGGCAACCACCAATCAGTTACTTGACTGGACTATTATTTTAAAGGAAAAGAAATACTGTATCTGGGGCCTCCACCAGATTTTGTGCCCAGGGGCCCCCTACCACATTTAATCCGGCCCTGCCCCCTGCTGCCTGAAACCCCCCAGGCCGCCCAAAGAAACTCACCTCTTCCCGGTCCAATCAGCGCACTGACATCTCGCCATCTAAGAAGGCGTCTAAGGTCAGCGGCTCCGAGTCCACTGGCAGCCGCACCCCCCGCTTCCCTGTAACAGGGAGCGTGCCTGCGCCGGCCATTCACAAATGCCTGGCGTGGGCATGCACCCTACTAGAGGGATAGCGGGGATACGGCCGTGGCTCGTGCATGTGCCATTGGACCGGGAAGTAAGGTAAGTGAACAGGGCAACCTGGGGGGGGGGTTCACACAGTGGAGTATCCCGATTTTGGATGCCCCAGGGGGAGGGAATCGATCAGCCCGGGAAATGTTATAGATTCCCGGGTCAGTCCTGCTCAGTTTCGGTCCACTTTAAGTGACATACTTACAGCCAAGGACAGGCGAAGGGCGCTGTGCACTGGGCAGAGTTTATTTCCTATAACTATTATAAATGCAGTTTTAGGTAAAATTTAAAGTGGACCAAAACCAAGGATTTTGACTATCCTGGGTTTTGTTCCTTTCCCCCGGGGTAACCCCGCTGCATGAAACCCCCCAGATTGCCAGCAGAAACTCAACTGTTCCTGGTCCAACGGCGCATGCGCGGCCGCATCCCCCGCTTCTCTGTAACAGGGAGCATGCCTGCGCCGGCCATTCACAAATGCTAGAGGTATAGCGGGGATGCGTCCGAGGCTCGCGCATTTGCCGTTGGACCAGGAAGGTAAGTGTATGGGGCGACCTGGGGGGTTTCACACCGGGGGGGAGGGAATCGTTCGGCCGGAATGTTATAGATTCTCGGGCCGATCAAGCTGGGTTTTGGTCCACTTTAAAGAAGAACTATGGTCAGAAGTACCATAACAACCTGGGCTCGACCTGGGCTCCCCCACTGTGCATCACACCCTTAAAAAAAACTGGCTGCCCTGGTACTCACCTGCTCTTGGAGCCTTCCACAGCTGCTGTGGAGCAACCTATTAGCTTGCATGGGCAGTGCTGGCCGCGCTGATAGGACCCCCCACCTGGCGTGCTGATAGGCTTGGCCGCCGGCCGCACGTATAGGCTGCTTAGGTCTAATGGGGTGCAACTCAGAAGAGGTGAGTATCCAGGTGGCCTTTTTTTTAAGTGGTGCGATGCACAGCGGGCTGCCCTGCCGCTTCATATTAAAGAGGGACTATGGTCATTTCTGACCCTGGGTTTTAAAATAGCCCAGGGCCGGGCGATTCCTTCACTCCGGAGCATCCCGATTTCGGATGCCCACTTTGTGAAACCCACCACAGTTCGCCTGGTATAATCCTGACAATCCCACACTTCATGTGCACGTTGTGGCACACTGGCTTCCTGTGGCTGATGCGTGATCCAGCTAGAGGACAGCATCTGGCGGGAGATGCCCAGCAATCTATTCACATAGTGTAGAATGCCGGATGACCTGAGCTATTCTGATTGGCTGGCGTCACCTGGCAATGTGACTGGAGGAGAGCCCACGCATGTTGGTAAGAATACTCTGCTTTTAAGGGGTTTCACACACAGGGGAATCCCCTACATGGGATGCTCAATTAAAGTGGACCAAAACCCAGCATGATCGGGATTCCTGGGTCCATCGATTCCCTTCCCCCGGGGCACCAAAATCGGGCTGCCCCGCTGTTTGAAACCCCCCAGGTCGCCCCGTTCACTTACCTTCCTGGTCCAACTACGCATGCGCGAACCACGGCCGCATCCCCACTATCCCTCTAGCAGGGCGTGTGGCCGCACCAGGCATTTGAGAATGGCTGTCATGGGCACGCTCCCTATTAGAGGGAAGCGGGGGTATGCGGCCGCCAGCACGCTCGGAGCCGCTGGCCTTAGGCGCCGCCTTAGATGGCGTGACGTCAGCAGCACACTGATTGGACGAGCAGCCGCTCATGCGCGGTAAGACCGTGAAGAGGTGAGTTCCGCTCAACGATCTGGGGGTTTCCACACAGTGGGGGAAAGGACCAAAACCAAGGATAGTTAAAATTCTGGGTTTTGGTACACTTTAAAGTATGTCCCCCGGTCCCTCGTTGTTCTCATTTGTCCCTCTTTGAGGTGTAACATGCAGATCTGCATCAATAAATGATTAATTTGCCAATTTAAAGTGTTTATATTGTTGTAACTGTTGCCCCCTATCTCCAATTCATCAATCAATGAGGGGGCGTGGCTTAATTTAAAAATTGTCCCTCTTTCCCACCCTGAAAAGTTGGGAGGTTTTCCTGTCCTATTTGTGAATCGTTTCTGTTTCCATATGACAGCGGACATGCGGTGAACAAGAAATTTGATGTCCGTCACAACGATACGTATGACCAACAAACAAATTCTCGCTGCCATTTCCACAGATACATTCTCATCTGATTGTTTATTGCTTTGTTAAGATGTGCCATAAGCCCCTGTGCCCTCTGGCCTGTCTTCCCTCCAGCCAGTAAAGGAATCTCGGCAGCCATTTGTTAGGTTGGAAAGTGGCCCCCGGGTATTTTCCTTGCTGGTGAGCCCTGGAAAAACATTGTTTCAGGAAATATTTGGACAACTGTCCGGGGCTGTGAGGCTGCTTTGTATTCCCGACTTCCCTGCAGACCGGCAGCATTTGCCTGATTAGGGGCTGATTGAGTGATTAGTGCCGTGGTATAAGAGGAGAGACTAGAGCTTGCCTGGGCCCAAGGCTGGATTATGAGGATGGAACAATGGTAGTGCGCCCAGGGGACTCCACCACTTGCCCTGCAAAGGGGGTCTCCACCAAGCTTTGGTTTATGGTCTGGTCCAGGAGGCTTTTCAGTCTTTGGTCTGATGGCGACAGTGGGGGCCCTCCGTGGGCCTGGGCAAATCTTTTTTTACAGTGATGGGTGGGTACAGAGCTTATTCTGACTCACCAGATGGCAGTAATGGGAATCCTGTAGACAGCTCCTTCTGTGTGTGTGTCTGTGATGGATATTTTCATTACTCCATAAAGATTGGCAGATAGCTTACTCAGCTGTTCGTGAATCATGTAGAATAAGTTTTAAAAGCTTTATTTCAGTACAGAATCTTGCAATAAAACTTCTTACAGCAGGAAACTTGTAAAGTAACCCATACTGCAACATTAGGCAGAAAGCCTGTAGCTGCAGAAGGGAGCAGCAGGTGAGCACTGCTTGGATGTCAAACTAGAAATGTCTGAGGGACAGGGGAGGAGCTACTTGCATCACAGCAAGATGGGCAGGCCGATTCATCACTAACGCCAGGTAGCGACAGATGAGCGTCTGTAGCAGGCATTTTCAGAGCGCCCGCTAGTAGTCACTGTGCTCGGCCGTGAGTCGCTAGTTTATAGCGACTCAGTCGCTGTGCAGTAATGTTGAATACATTGTGAGGAGTCGCTATTTGACCAGTACAGCGCTGTATGGGAGCGCATGTTAGCGACTGCTCATAGCGACCGACTCACACCATATTCAGGAAAAAAAAAGCCTCACAAATCTCTGGCGCTGAAAAATACTTATCTGTCCAGAGCGCAGGAGGCGGTGTGTTTAAAGTGTGTTTTTCAGCATCTATCCACTAGTAACAAAGTGAAAACATATGGAATTACATTGTAGCAACATTGTAACATGAACACTTTAATGGCAGAGCTGTAATGTCATTTCTGAAGAAATATCTAAAAAATTAAAAAATTATGAAAAAACTGCTATTTCAATGCCAGAAGAGGTCACAGAATTTTGATTGTAATTTTTTGAAAAAAAAAAACAAATACCTCGTTTAAAGAGAAGAAAAGGTTCGTCCATTGAAATGTATGGGTGAGCGACAGGTAGCGAGAGGTCATACCTGGCGCTGTGCAAGGCGGAACGCCGGCGCTGTTCGCTGAGGCTGTGAAAATGATGAATCAGACGCTACATGGCGCTATCCCAGTCGCTTAACAGATTCTGCTTGATAAATGTGTAATTGCTGCCGTGTCCGGCGTTCACCTGTCGCTACCTGTCATTAACAAGGTGCTACCTGACGCTATCCCTTCTTAAATAAGGGCCTAAGGGAGCTAGGAAGGGACAAAAGCAGTTAAAGGCACATTGCACAGCCTATGTAAATAAACATTATATTAGTTAATATAACAGTTACCCCGGGTAATATAAAGCACACGTCAAGGGACATGACAGAGCTGTCAATTGGTGGCCACTTACTGCACGCTAGCCACCAAGCACAGCCGCCGGCAGCTCAGTGCAGCGGTACTGTTTTGTGCTGGACCAGCTGAGCTACTATACTACCCCCCGCTCAGAAGAAGGAGTTCCCGATCAGCACACACCCGCACAAGGGGGGCACAAGGGACTCGATCTGGCGTTTCAGTAAGTAGGCGGGTGCCAGACAACCACCAATCAGTTACTTAGCTGGACTGTTATTTAAGGAAAAAATACTGTATCTGGGGCCTGCACCAGATTTCGTGCTCAGGGGCCTCCAGCACACTTAATCTGTCTCTACGTGGGCCCTTGCCCAATGGGATGCTGCCATTCGGGGCGCCATTATTAGATGATGCTCCTAGCTGTCACCTGAACTGAGCTTGGGGCCCCAATCCAAAACTCATCCGATAAAGCCCCTCATGGCAGTGCGGCAGAATGTATCTACTGATGTTAATAACAGAGGAGGGTCAGAAGCTCTACATAAAAGCTTTGATGACTCTTCACTTAAGTGGTCACTTTACTAGTCACTCCTCCACTTTTCCAGTAATACCACTCACAGCCAGTGGCGGACTGGGGCCAATAATGAGTCCAGGATTGTACTAGCCCCTGGCCAGCCTTAAACATCCCTACTGAGAACCCCAATGTGCTTCCTGGCCAGTCAGTGGGTGCATTCCAAGGCTGAGGCTATAGTATTACAAGGGAAGATTATAGGTAGGGGTGGATATGGTCCATTGATGGTACTGAAGCTTTAGTATTGTTGGGGCAGATAATATTCCAGGGGTGGTTATTGCCCCCCACTAACCATATCAAGGCCATGGGCTATGTTTGACTATAGTGGTGCAATGAAGTCTGGTAGAGGGGACAGGGGGAAGATGGGGAGGCCGATTCATTAATAGCGCCAGGTAGCGACAGATGAGCGACAGTAGTGGCATTTTCAGAGCGCCCGCTAGTAGTCGCTGTGCTTGGCCGTTGTTCTGTAGTTGATAGCGACTCGGTCGGTTTGCCGTAATGTTGAATATTGGGTGAGGAGTCGCTATTTGACAGGTTCCGCGCTGTATGGGAGCGCATGACAGCGAATGGCCATAGCGAACGGCTCCCACCATATTCATTAAAAAATCACGCTCAAAAAATTCTCGCGCTGTGAAATGCTTGTTTAAACCCCAGAGCGCTGGCGGCGATGGGTTAAAAGTAGTTTTTTAACCCCCAAACAACCATATTTTTGGAAAAAAAAAAAAAATGTTTTTCAAAACATTTTGTAATATGAATACATTAATATCAGACATTGCAGAAGTGGTCACAGAATTTCTGACATTTAAAAAAAAAAAAAAAAAAAAAAACATTAATAGCAATTTATTAAGAATATTTAAAGATTGTTCCATTGAAATGCATTGGAGAGCGCCAGGTAGCGAGAGGTCATACCTGTCGCTGTTCAAGGTCGCTCGCTGGCGCTGTGGGGTGAGGCTGGAATAATGATGAATGATTCGCTATCTGGCGCTCTGTCAGTCGCTAAGCAGGATCGGCTTGATAAATGTGTGATTGCGGAGGGGAGCCGGCGTACTCGTGGCGGTGACCGTCATTACCGTTCGCTCACCATTCGCTACCTGGCGCTATCCCTTGTTAAATAAGGGCCTAAGGAGGCTGGGATTGGATGGGAGCATTAGAAGCAGCAGTCCAACAAGCCCCAAATCTGCAAGGCCCACTGGGAATTTTCCCAGGTCTCCTAATGGCTAGTCCTCCCCTGGAATGTCAAGAAGAAAAGAGACTGGTTGCAGTGGTGGCATCTTACTACAGTACCATGCTGGGAGCTCCGAGAGAACGAGCCATTGTTTAAAGTGAACCAAAACCCATGCCAATCGGCCTTGGAATCTATAAGACCCCCCCCTCTGGGGCATCCAAAATCGGGATGCCCTGCTGTGTGCAACCTCCCAGGTCACCCCATACACTTACCTGGTTTCCCAGCGAGCTGCAGCCGCATACCTCTAGCACGGCACATTCCCGCGCCAGACATTTGTGAATCAGGGTTGTTGGAGCACAGTAATGTAAGTTGACCAATACACTCATTTCATAAGACGCAGTAACACTCTCCCCACAGAGTGAGTCTTATGGATAATAAAAATATAGTGTATATAATATGTGTGGAAAAGAACTTTAAATGCCCCCAAATGTACTTCAAGGAATGTATTTTCCCAGTGAGTTCACTAAAGTTTGCTGGGTTTTCCCTTGAACAAGTTGAAAACCTTTTTCTGCCATTGTTTGTCCTTGCATTCTTTATGTATTAACCATTACTTGAAGAGAATGCGCTACATGGCATCATGTTTGTGTGCTTGGAATGCAGCTCATACATATTATTGTAAGGGACTTACCTCTGCCAGGGGGCCTGCGGCAAGCGTCTGCTGGGCGACGCGGTGCTTCTGCTGCTGAGCGCGGCCTCCACTCCTGGATGACGGGGAGCGATGCGCGTCACTCCCCCGCCCCTCTCTAGCTGTGCAGGCGTGCGCCCCACAGTCTGTAAACTTCGCCACTAGGAGGCGCTGCGCTGCAAGTGGCAGGCAGCACAGAGTCCTCAACACCTGATGAGAAGCAGGGGATGCCGCTGCCAGCGCGCCCAGAGCCGCTGCCCTTAGACAAAGGCTTAGATGACGTGACGTCAGTGGCTCTGAGCGTGCACCATAGGATCATAGGACTGGGAAGAGGTGAGTTGACCAGAAGGGATCAGAACCCAAGATAGTCAAAATCCTAGGTTTCGGTCCACTTTAACACATTTTTGTAAAGGCAACATGCATGGCTTGGGGCTTGATCTTATACATCATTATTTTTTAGGAGCTGTGTCCCAATACATTTGTTCATATAGTGTATATCTGATTAATCTGGTGAATAAAGGAGGCAGCTAACAGTAAGGGGGAAGTGCTGTTTTTCCCGGCCTTCCAGATGGTCAGATAATTAGGTGAGGCAGTTCTATAGTCAAACAGGAGGCTTGTGGATGACAAACATTGTGCATTGTCTCTGATCAGCCTTTGATATCCAATCCTCATGCTGCTCTTCATGCACCTGTGGCATCCCAATTATATGCAAATGTCAGAGAGCAAGAGATTCCTTCACCCGCATTCATTTACTGGCTTTCACACAAGTAGCTCAGAGGACAGGGAATATTTTATGTTGTATTTCAACAAAATCCCCCTTGTTGCAAAAAATACAAAAAAAAGTGAATAAAAAATAAATAATAAATGTTTCAAAGAGGAACCACACAAGGGATTTTCCCTCCCCTGGGCTCCTGAAGAGCATCCCAATTTTGTGTTTATCTCCATGGATTGCCAGTAAAATCTCACCTTCGGACAATCCCACAGAGCATGTGCGAGTTGCCTGCCAATCAGCGCTCACACTACATTCATAGGCCCTTATTTAAGAAGGGATAGCGTCAGGTAGTGGCTGGTTAAAGTGGACCAACACCCAGGATTTTGACTATCCTGGGTATTGGTCCACTTCCCTCGGGGGTGCCCCGCTCACTGTGTGAAACCCCCCAGAAAGCCCCCAAAACTCACCTCTCCCCGCTCCCACGTGGCCGCGCCGTCCAATCGGCGCCGACGGACAAGCTGATTGACAGCGACGTACAAGCAGCTTGCCCGTTGGCGCCTCCCGCGCGTCACTCTTGACGTGTGCGCGCCCGCGCCGGCCATTCAGAGATGGCCGGCGCGGGCGCGCGCACGTCTAGAGGAGCGGGAGTGAGGCGGCGGCGGAAGCAGCGGCTGGAGAGGTAAGGTTTTACGGGGGTTTTGGGGGGTTTACATCCCGCGGGACATCCCGATCTCGGATGTCCCGCAGTGTGTGAGGTGATCGGCCCGGGAATCTTATAGATTCCCGGGCCGATCACATCAGGGTGTTGGTCCACTTTAATGAGAGGTAGCGACTGGTGAACGCCGGACACGGCACGCAATTACACATTTATCAAGCAGAATCTGTTTAGCGACTGGGATAGCGCCATGTAGCGTCTGATTCATCATTTTCACAGCCTCAGCGAACAGTGCCAGCGTTCAGCCTTGCACAGCGCCAGGTATGACCTCTCACTACCTGACGCTCTCCCATACATTTCAATGGACGATCCTTTTCTTCTGTTTAAACTGTTTTTTTTTTTTTTTTTCAAAAAAATCACAAATAATTCTGTGACCTCTTCTGGCATTGAAATAGCAGTTTTTTCATAATTTTTTTAATGTTTTAAATATTTCCTCAGAAATGACATTACAGGTCTGGCATTAAAGTGTTCATGTTACAATGTTGTTACAATGTAATTCCATATGTTTTCGCTTTGTTACTAGTTGATAGATGCTGGAAAACAGACTTTAAACACACCGCCTCCTGCGCTCTGGGCTTCAAACAAATATTTTTCAGCGCCAGAGATTTGTGAGGCTGTTTTTTTTGCTGAATACGGTGTGAGTCGGTCGCTATGAGCAGTCGCTAACATGCGCTCCCATACAGCGCTGTACTGGTCAAATAGCGACTCCTCACAATGTATTCAACATTACTGAACAGCGACTGAGTCGCTATAAAGTAGCGACTCACGGCTGAGCACTGCGACTACTAGCGGGCGCTCTGAAAATGCCTGCTACAGACGCTCATCTGTTGCTACCTGGCGTTAGTGATGAATCAGCCTCATAGATTACTTAGCCGACCTGATGTCAGATCTCATATCAGGTGGGCTAGGATTTTAAAATGCAACATGCTCTGCTGGCAGCATCCAAGCTCCTCTGCGACAGCCAGTAACAGCGACCTGGTGCAGATACGCACCCCTAGCTGTAGCTATAGGGGGGATGCGCATGCGCTGTGGGATAGCTGGTTATGTAAGTATGTCTCGCGATTGTGGGGTTTCCCACAGAGGAGTATCCCAAATCGATTACTGTGGATGCCACCGACTGACGTCTATTGAGAGAAGAATGCAGGGGGGGAGTGTTTTATCTCATACATTGCAATACAAGACAATGGGGGTAACTCATCATAGCTGCTCCCATGAACTACGAGAGTTATTTAGGCTGACCTGTCGCTTTAAAATCGTAGAAATCTACAATGGCCTGGGTGAATATTACAGGGAATATCATGTTTGAGCGTTGTTTAGTTAATTAAAGAAACTATAGTAACTGTAGCCAAGTCCTACCTGGGCATCAGGAGTATTTTCATGCTGTTGGAGCATTTACTGTATGCCTTAACTGTTAGATTGCTCTCTGGTTTCTATTTTTCCATTTATTATTTCATACAAAAAAAAAAATAAGCCTGCACATGCCCCATAGGACCAGGGAAAGGTGAGTTTGTATGGGCGTTCTGGGGGGTTTCACACAGCAGGGTATCCCAATTCAGGATGCCCCCGGGGGAACGGAACAAAACTGAGGATGGTCAAAATCCCAGGTTTTGTTCTGCTTTAAATGAAACAAATGAACAAAAAGGGATACATTACTTGCCTCACATATTGTTCCGCAAAGCTAATCTGGATCAAATGCAACAATGAAAATCATCTCTAACCACTTGCAAGGTTGCTTGAAACTCATGAAGCTGTTTAAATCTCCTGCATGATCTGTTTCTGTGCAGCTCAAAACACTAGACATGAGGACCCTAATTAATGTGGAGCAAAACCCATCTTTAGCGTCCATGAAAAGGACTCATATCCTATTCTTACCCGGAATTGACAAGTGGAGCCAAGTGTGCTGATTGGCTGCGCGTCCATGCATTTGCCGTAGGACCAGGGAAAGGTGAGTTTTTATGGGCAACCTGGGGGGTTTCACAAAGTGAGGAATCCCAAATCATGATGCCTCGGGGCGAGGACCACTTTACAAGTGTGTGCAATCGGGGAGGCCGATTTATTAATAGCGCCAGGTAGCGACAGATGAGCTGCAGTAGCGGTATTTTCACAGCGCCCGCTAGTATTCGCTGTGCTTGGCCGTTGTTCGGTTGTTGACAGCGACTCAGTCGGTGTGCGGTAATGTGGAATACGGGGTTAGGAGTCGACGTTTGACTGGTTCCGCGCTGTATGGGAGCGCATGACAGCGAATGGCCATAGCGAACGGCTCCCAGCATATTCATTAACAAATCACGCTCAAAAAAGTCTCGCGCTGTGAAATGCTTGTTTAAACCCCAGAGCGCTGGCGGCGATGGGTTAAAAGTAGTTATTTAACCCCCAAACAACCATATTTTTTGAAAAAAAAAAATAAACAAGTTTTTATAAACATTCTGTAATATGAATACATTAATATCAGACCTGTAATATCAATTCTGCACAAATTTTTTTTTTTTACCTTAAAAAAAATATCTAACATTGCAGAAGTGGTCACAGAATTTTTGACATTTAAAAAAAAATAAAAAATCATTAATATCAATTAATTATTAATATTTAAAGATTGCTCCATTGAAATGCATTGGAGAGCGCCAGGTAGCGAGAGGTCATACCTGTCGCTGTTCAAGGTCGCTCGCTGGCGCTGTGGGTTGAGCCTGGAATAATGATGAATGATTCGCTATCTGGCGCTCTGTCAGTCGCTAAGCAGGATCGGATTGATAAATGTGTGATTGCGGAGGGGAGCCGGCATCCTCGTGGCGGTGACCGTCATTACCGTTTGCTCACCATTCGCTACCTGGCGCTATCCCTTGTTAAATAAGGCCCTAGGTCTTCGATATCCAAGCCTGATGGTAACGGCACAGGTTTGTGGAAGTGTGTTTTGCTCAAACAAAGGAGATTTCTTAAGACTTCAGAACAACATCTATTGAAGCTTACCGGTCTGGAAAACAAAACCATGTCTAAAGAGCTTTAAATCCAGCAGCGGTCCACTGTCCAGCATAATGTGAACAAATTGAAGCAATTCAACACCATTGTTCCTCTCCCCATTAGTGGTCAACGGACAAAGATCACACAGCAAGACTAAGGAATGTAATGCTCCATGAGCTCTCAAAGAACCCCGGGATAATAGCTAAGAAGCTACAAGCTGTTGCAGCTGTGAATTACAGTAGCTGTTGTGGGTAGACAGAGAAGCAGGGGAGAGACCAGCGCCATGCAACCTGGAGTCCAGGATAGGGCCGGCTCCAGGTTTGTGGGGCCCCTTGGGCAAGACAGTCTTAGTGGGCCCTAAAGTAGTGAGTCACATGATGTCACCTTTCAGCTCCGCTGCCACAAATGGGTCATCTCCTGCTGCTGATCACCCTCCAGTCCTTGTCAGTTGTCATCTGGTTCTCGCCACCTTCTGAGCTTCTATCAATTGCCCTCCATTCCATGCCACCTTCCAATGTTGCTGATCCTCCCGTTACTGAGGTCAGCCATGAGCAGGTCTGCACACAGCACCTGGCATTCGGTGGTTCGGGTCGACTGTAAAATAATACCATGGGCGAGTCTGAGCCTGAGTGGGCCCCTGAAGATGCCAGGGGTCATGGCAATTTCCCAGGTTTTCCCTGTGCTGGCGCCGGCCCTGACCTGGCACAATAATGTGCATGGTAGGGGTGCAAAGGGAAAGACGCTACTAACCAACAAGACAATTACTTTGCTAATGATGACCATATGAATAATCCAAAAGGCTACAAGCAGGAAGTTCCACAGATGGATAAAGCCACAGAAGAACCTTTTGGCTTGAATGAAAACATTAGGGCCCTTATTCATCAAGCGATAGCGCCAGGTAGTGTCCGACGAGCGCCAGGTAGCGGCAGCTAACGGCGACTACCGACTCAAGTACGCCCGGCGGCGGTCACAATGACGCATTTATCAAGCAAAATGACACTAGCGCCGGCGAGAGTGACGGCTAGCGCGGCATTCATCATGAAGCCGCCTGGACCGAACAGCGCCGCTGCAAAGGTATGAGCTGTCGCTCCCTGGCAATGTCCAATGCATTTCAATGGAGCAATCTATAATTATTCCTAATTAATTGGTGTTAATTTTTTTTTTTTTTTTTTTAATGTCAAAAAATCGGAGACCACTTCTGCAATGTTAGGATTTATTTTTAAGTCAAAAAAAAAATTAAAAAAAATATGTGCAGAATTGATCTAACAGGTCTGAGATTAATGTATTCATATTACAAAATGATTCTAAAAACATGTATAATGTTACATTCAAAAAATATGGTTGTTTAGGGGTTAAAAACTAGTTAATACACATCGCCGCCAGCGCTCTGGGGTTTAAACAAGGAATGGACAGCGACAGCACATTCGGAGCGTGATTTGTTAATGAATATGAAGCTAGCCGTTCGCTCTGGCCATTCGTTGTCAGGCGCTCACATACAACGCTGGACCTGTGAAACAGCGACCCCCCAGCCCGTATTCAACATTACCACACACCGACTGAGTCGCTGTCATCAAGCTAATGCCGGCCAAGCACAGCGAATACTGGCTGGCGCTGAAAAAATCACGCTACAGTCGCTCATCTGTCGCGACCTGGCGCTATTAATGAATCGGCCTCAAAGTTTGGTGGAAGGTAAACAACGTCAAAGCAGAAAAAATTGAAAACGGTCCAATGGCCAGACCCTCTTGCTGCCCCCAGGTCTAGAAGCACCAAGCATACCTCCCAAGTGTCCCTGATTTGGAGGGACTGTCCCCCTTTAGAGCCTGTGTCCCCCTGTCATTCATTGTTCTCATTTGTCCCTCTATGAGTTTTAACATGCAGATCTGCAGCAATAAATGGTTAATTTGCATATTTAAAGTGTTTATATTGTTGTAACCTATCTCCCTAATGAGGGGGTGTGTCCCTCTTTCCCACTGTGAAAAGTTGGTAGGTATGCAATCGCCCCTTCCTGCTGCTCCATGCTATGGGGACCCAGAAGCATCTTTACAAATTGAGGCTGCCACATATGCTGTGATTGGATGAGAATCTGTTCAATGATGAGATGGGTGGGGGATGGTTAAAGGAGCACTATATCGAAAAAAATGGCTCAATGATAAAAATCCATATACATATGCTAGATGGTGGGAGCAGAGGTCACTTATACATCTGATATCAAGAAATATCCCCTTAGGCTTTTTTTTGATTTTAGTGGAAGGAAGAGGAAGATCAGGAGTGACAGGCTCTGTCACTCCAACTTAGGTTTCTGCTGACTTTAAGAGGCCGATTCATTAATAGCGGCAGGTAGCGACAGTTGAGCGACTGTAGCGGCATTTTCAGAGCGCCCGCTAGTAGTCGCTGTGCTTGGCCGTTGTTCGGTAGTTGATAGTGACTCAGTCGGTTTGCCGTAATGTTGAATATTGGGTGAGGAGTCGCTATTTGACAGGTTCCGCGCTGTATGGGAGCGCATGATAGCGACTGGCCCTAGCGACCGGCTCCCACCATATTCATTAAAAAATCACGCTCAAAAAATTCTTGCGCTGTAAAATGCATGTTTAAACCCCAGAGCGCTGGAGGCGATGGGTTAAAAGTAGTTTTTTAACCCCCGAACAACCATATTTTTGGAAACAAAAAAAAAACAAGTTTTTTAAATAATTTAGTAATATGAATACATTAATATCAGACCTGTAATATCAATTCTGTACAATTTTTAAATGGCAGAAGTGGTCACAGAATTTTTCACATTTAAAAAAAAAAACACATTAATAACAATTAATTATTAATATTTAAAGATTTTTCCATTGAAATGCATTGGAGAGCGCCAGGTAGCGAGAGGTCATACCTGTCGCTGTTCAAGGTCGGAAGCTGGCGCTGTGGGCTGAGGCTGGAATAATGACTATCTCAGTCGCTAAGCAGGATCGGCTTGATAAATGTGTGATTGTGGTGGGGAGCCGGCGTTCTCGTGGCGGGGCCCGTCATTACCGTTCGCTCACCAGTCGCTACCTGTCGCTATTCCTTCATAAATAAGGGCCTCAGATTATGTGAGTTCAGCCCGAGGTGCGTTACATGCAAGGGGCGGACTGGCTATAGGGAGACCCAGGACAATGGCCTCTTGGCCGCACTGCTTTGGGGCCAGTTGGGCTGCTGCTTTTAACACCCACATTCAATCCCTGCCCCCTTAGTGTCCCTCTCAACACCCACAACCCCAGCCCCCAATGCTATAGCCCGAGCATCATGGTTGGGGGGCCTCAGCAGGTTTGCCTCAGGCCGGCCAGGGGCTGGTGATATCCAGGGCTGATATTTTACCCTAGTCTACCACTGGTTACATGTGAATAAACCACCTTGGAGGGTCATTGATAGGACCAGTCTTTTATATGTCTAATCACCCAGACTCAGGGCCACCATCAGGAACCTATGGGCACCATACAGTCGAATTATCAGTGCAAACTTTTAACCCATACCCATTTTTAGATATACTTTCCAGGGGTCTCCCTAGGTGCCCTCTACCTTTAATCGGCACATCCAATCTAGCCAATGGCCTGTTTTCACTCCACAACCCGCAATACTGCCACAAGGCTTAACCATATTTCCATATGTACTATGCAACTTACCCATGCCCCCCCCCCCCATACCAAACAACAGCTCCACACCATGCTGCATCCCACCTATATATTCTATCTTGCCTCACCAATGGTCCTCATATCATTTTGCAACCCCTATTATAGTGTGCCTGAGAAGGAGGTATAATAGGATTTATAATGTGGGGACCTGCATGGCTGGGCCATATATATGTAATATAATACATTTCTAAAAAACAAATGAGGATCCACATTTACAGCCATAATATAGCTGGGTCCATAAATAGCAGTGTGTTGCCTGATTTTGTTCCGAGTTTGGACAGAATGTGGATCTGAGTAAGCTTTAAGATCAGGATTTGATATGTATAGGGAAAAGGAATTTTTTGGGTATGGTAACAGGGAAAGATGCTCCAGAAATAGAAATGTCTCCTCCATGGGGTGTGGCAGCGCTGGTTTTACTATCATTAGTAGTCATGGTGCCTGCTGGTCTATATATGTTTTCCATGATTAGGTTAATATTCATCAGAATTTGAGTTCTTTCTCCAAAACCGCTCCCCACTGCTGTTAGCCTGCTTACACAACAACTGTAACCTGTCCTCACCTGTATGTCATTGAGGCCCAGCTTTCCCAAGATGGTCACCACGTGGAGCCAACAATTACAAACACACTGTCCATCTTGTGGTTTTTCAGCATTCTTTAATGGTGTTTCACAAGAACCTTATGCAACAAGATGTTGATTATCATCATACTGTATGACCCCCAATGTTACCGTGTAGCACCCCCTACTGATACACAGAGCATTGACCGTCCACAATTGCTCGCTCCAGGAGTTGGTAATATTGGAAGAGCAGGACATTGTCACAAACTGAAATTGCCACACATGGATGCCAACGACCACCTGAGAAGAGGAGTCTAAGCCGCTGTTCTGGTTTAGGTTTAGATGCAAGCCAACCATCTGTTGCAGGTCTCAGGGGGCTTTTTGGGTTTAGCAGCAGAGGAAGATAAAGACCAGGATGCACAACCAAGGACATCAACTAGGAAAACAAACTCGGAGCAGGACACTCACCAGGAGCTAATAGTCGAGCAGAACACTAACCAAGGACATAATCTCAGAGTTGGAACGGGGCATTCAAGCAAGAGATCAAAGAACGGTGGGCAGGACAGGAACCAGGGGTGTAACTTGAGGGCGTACAGAAGGCCAGGAGGTGCCCAAATTTTATCTCCTCCACCTTATTTATAAAAAACTTTAAAACAGGACAGGACTAGGAAAAGTGCCATGGATCATGGACTAAAGAGAAGGACAGGAACCAGAAATAGAATCTCAAACATGGACAAGAAAAAAGATTCAAGCAGGACTAGACTAGAACAGGGTAGGGACCAGAAGTAGACAAGGACCAGAAAATAAACTTCTAGCGGCACCTACAACATGAACAAAACCTATAGCGGGACAAGGACTAGGAATTACACCTAGGGACCAGACCAAGAATGGAAAGTAGGAGCAGGACATTGACAGGAGGTGACCAGGGATGAACAAAGATCTCAAAGCAGAGAAAACAGAGCTGGGGAATGGATCAGGAACACAGAAACATTAGAAGGAAAAGGCTAGGGTCTGACATCTGCAAGAAACGTGTCACTAGTTGAACTGTGCCTTTTGTTTAATTGCATTTATTTATTTGCAATTCTTGGCATTGTACTTTCCATGTACTGCTAATTATGTAAATATGCAACTCGCCCAAAACCGCCTACAGTGCCCAAAGGCCTCTCTTATGAAACCCTGCAATCAGCTCATGCAACTGCTCCCCCATACCACAAAAGAGCTCTACACTATATATTGTATTTCCCCTTGCCAAGTTTAATTGTGTTTGATTGCCTTGTATGGCATTGTCATGCAGGGCTGTTTCTAGGGGAGGACAAGAAGGGCAATCACCATAGGTGCCAAGGCCATTGGGCGCAGATGGGTCAGGGTCACTGTTCTTGGTGCAGGCCATAAAACAGACCACTCATCCTCCATATTGAGCACAGTCATGGGAGGGGGAACTGTCTGCTGCTATGGCAGAGGAACAGCATGGCACATACTGGTATGGGACAGCAGCAGCACTATAGGATGGGTTGGGGAGGGGGCAGAATTTTTACTTCCCACAATTTTGTTGTCATGTAGATCAAAACTAGAAATGTTTATGGTAATGAGAAGCACTGGAGCAGGACACATTGCTGTCCCTTAGAAAAGCTGGCCCAAAGATCCAGAAAGTGCATTGGGGCCTCTAGGGATCAAGGGCTAAGGTTCCAGTTAGGCTAAACCTTTCCATTGGGGAGTTAGATCTACATTGATTCTTTGAAGGATTCAGTACACCTAGCCCAAGAGACCGGCCCTGGAATAAGAAACGCTGGCCGCATTTATATTTGGTAACACTGCAGTCTACAAACAGCCACAATAATCCCAAACATCTACTAGGCATCATCCCTATAAAAAGGAGGGTGGGGGGGAGGTTGGGCAAGCTAGCAGTTGTGTTCGGGTTTCCATCCCACAGATTTCCATCACGCGATCACATGATGAAAGGGAGTTCTAGCAGCGCCGTGCTATCATTACTCCGGTATAAACATCACACATCAAAGCTTGGAAAATAATCCTGGGCAATCCATATTTGAGTCTTGCATGGCATGCGCAGCTCTGCTCTCTGCTATGCCGGCTCTGCTGAGGGCTTAGAGGGAATGTCACCAGGATCTACTTATTACTCTAAAGTGAGGCAGGCCCCAGACTCAGAGACCTTTTTGGGGGTCCTTATCCCTCTACCCTGGTCGATGTGTTTTTTCATGTTAACAGCTCCAGAGCTCTGTCTATTGAGTGTCTCAGAACAAAATTGTATGGGCAGGCTGATTCATTAGTAGTGCCAGGTAACAGCAGATGAGCGTCTGTACAGCTGCGCTACGAGCAACCGCTAATGGTCGCTATGAACGGCCGTGAGTCGCTATTACAGAGAGCCTCAGTCGCTGGCCAGCATTGATGAATTTGATGTGTGAGTCGCTATAACACCGGTACAGAGCTATATGGGAGTGAACGGTAGCGACTGGTCAGTGTGAACAACTCAAACCACATTCATCAAAAAAACAGCCTCACACAGCGTCGGCGCTCTGGATCTGGTCGCTTTAGCATAGAGCGCCAGAAGCTGTGTGATTAAAGTCCGTGTTTGAACAGATATCCACTAGTAACAAAGCGGAAACATTTACAATTACATTGTTATTACATTGTGACATTAACACTTTAATACCAGACCTGTAATGACAATTCTGCATAAAAATTAAAAAAATGTAAAACATTTTCAAAAATGACTTTAAATAGGCCAGGAGAGGTCACACAATGATTTGATAAATAAATAAAAAATGTAAAAGAAATCCTGTTTAAAGAGAAGAAAAGTAACGTCCATTGAAATGTATGGGAGAGCGACAGACAACACCAGGCGCCCTGGAAGCTAGAGCGCTGGTGGTATCCGCTGAGCCATCTGTGATGATGAATCGGACGCTACGTGGCGCTGTTAGAGTCGCTCACTGGAATCACTTTGATAAATGTGGTATTGCGTACAGCGCCCGGCATTCACCGTTCGCTACCTGTCGCTACGAGGCACTACCTGCCGCTATCCCTTGATGGATAAACCCCTAAGGTTTTTCATTTACCGGGGATTTGGTCCTCATTACATGGCCATGTCGGTATGGGATGCCCCTTAGTTTGAAACTACTGGGTTCAACTGTTCATTCCAAATATAACCCCGTCCCAAATTGGCATGCCCCTTTGCAGGTTCTCATGCTAACAGAGCTCACCATTGTGCATACTTGTGCCTGGCAATGAGTTTTAAATTGATCCGATTGGCAGATGTCTCCTGCTGGTCACTCCCAGCTTCAGCTAGAGAAGTGCCACGGATACCAGAGGCCGGGGGGGGGGGGGGGGGCTAGCATGTGCTGTGGGTGTGTATCCTGAGATGAGTATATGGGTGGGCAGTAGGGGTGTCAGAAATAATCAAATATCATTAGACGATACTAGAATCTATTCTTTCTTTCTAGTATCAATTCTGCCCCCCCCCCCCGCTATAGTAAAATAAAAGTAAAAAAAAACACTCATCTGATCCCCCACACAGGGGGCCTCCACCCCCCCACGCTCCTCCAGCTGCAGGAGTGCCCAGAATACACCCCCCCCCCCCCCCGCTTCAGCCTCCGACGGCAAGTCCTGTAAAGAGAAAAAAATGACATTTACTCACCTTCTTGCGCAATCACTGCCGCCGGGTCTCCTCTTCTCTGGGGGGCCTCCGATCCCCTCCTGGGGCTCTTCAGTCTTCAGGAGAGAGCACAAAAGGCTCTTTCCCCCTGCTTACCCGATGGGCGCTGCCATCTTCACGACTAGCTCTGCCCCTTTGTGGGTGGGGCGGATGACATCACCCCTGTGGGTGTCATCCCGGCTCCCGGCGGTTCAGATGTCAGATGCGGCAATCGCCAGCCAGAGGCAGATCGCCTCCCCCCTCCAGCGATCACTGTGGTGAGTAAAGAAAAAAAAATGTTGAATTTTTTTAATAAAGATATTTTCTCTATGTGCGGTGTGTTTTTTTACTGTTAACCCTTCGTGAACTGGTAAGGGATCCATGAGACCCCTATACCAGTTCACAAGGGTCTGGCAAGTCAACTGTGGCTAGCGGGGGACTTGCCATTAACCCCGAGCCCCTCCATAACCTGCCTCCTCAAAGGTCAGGGGGGGTAGAAGAGCCCATGGCCATTAGGCTATGCAGGCTTGTAGCCTGCAGGGCCAGGGGCCACCAAAGCTGGCCCCTACGCCCTGTTCTACAAGCCCCCATAGCTGGTGCCTGGGCTGGTTATGCTGGGTAAGGGGGACCTCACGCCATTTTTTGAGAGGATTTTTAACCCTTAAGATTCCAAAAAAATTAGGTCCCCCCTCACATCTTCCCTATGTCCTTTTTTTTAACTAAAAAAAAATTAATTAAAAAAATCGCAATAAGTTTTTGAGACAGAATCGAGATATATCGTAACGTCATACGTGTATCGTGATACATTTCACACCCCTAGTGGCCAGGGCAGTTTTACACAGAGGAGCTTTCCAAATCAGGGAGCCCTGGGGGCAAGCTGTAACCTGGCCCTGGCGTCTTTTTGACACTAGAGCCAGGTTACCAGGGTTTTGGTCTGCTTTAAAGGAAAACTCCCACTTTGTAAGGTTTTTATTGGTGCTCTGCCTTATGGTTTTCCTCTTCTGGATAGACATTTATGTTAGGATCGTGCCCCCATATCTGTGATTTGCTTATCAGCATGCTGTTTCCAAGGCCCTTATTTAACAAGGGATAGCGCCAGGTAGCGACTGGTGAGTGAACGGTAATGATGCTCACCGCCACAAGAACGCCGGCTCCCCACCACAATCACACATTTATCAAGCCGATCCTGCTTAGCGACTGAGAGGTCGCCAGATAGCGAATCATTCATCATTATTCCAGCCTCACCCCACAGCGCCAGCGAGCGACCTTGAACAGCGACAGGTATGACCTCTCGCTACCTGGCGCTCTCCAATGCATTTCAATGGAACAATCTTTAAATATTAATAATTCATTGTTATTAATGTATTTTTTTTTTTTTTTTAAATGTCAAAAATTCTGTGACCACTTCTGCAATGTTAGATATTTTTTTTAAGGTAAAAAAAAAAAAAAAAAATTGTGCAGAATTGATATTACAGGTCTGATATTAATGATGTATTCATATTACAAAATGATTTTAAAAACTTGTTTTTTTTTGTTTCCAAAAATATGGTTGTTTGGGGGTTAAAAAACTACTTTTAACCCATTGCCGCCAGCGCTCTGGGGTTTAAACATGCATTTCACAGCGCGAGAATTTTTTGAGCGTGATTTGTTAATGAATATGCTGGGAGCCGTTCGCTCTGGCCAGTCGCTATCATGCGCTCCCATACAGCGTGGAACCTGTCAAATAGCGAATCATCACCCCGTATTCAACATTACCGCACACCGACTGAGTCGCTGTCAACAACCGAACAACGGTCAAGCACAGCGACTACTAGTGGGCGCTGTGAAAATACCACTACAGTCGCTCAACTGT
Source organism: Gastrophryne carolinensis (assembly GCA_027917425.1). Lineage (NCBI taxonomy): Eukaryota > Metazoa > Chordata > Amphibia > Anura > Microhylidae > Gastrophryne > Gastrophryne carolinensis. The sequence goes on along the minus strand of CM051234.1, from coordinate 51,608,764 downwards.
CGCTACCTGGCGCTATTAATAAATCGGCCTCCCCGTTTCTTATATACTTCTTATATACCTGTGGCTGTGTCTTGATCAAAGCACTTTAGTATAGCTTTTGCCTACAAATCCCAGAATCCTTCTACTGTAACAGGTGAGCAAAACCAAGTGACACCATAGGGCAGCACAGATATTAGTATGGTTTTTATTTGAAGTGGACCAAAACCCACATTTTTAACTAGCATCCCCTGAATTGCTCTCCCCATGCTCTCCCCATGAAGAGGACCTCTTTTTCATTTCATTTCATTTTCACTGCCCCAACTAATCCCAGAAAATGGCCCTTGTTTTATTGACTTATTTTACAGAGAGGGACAGCAAAACAATCAGTGTTCCTGGACGTCAAAGTATCCATTTCTAGTTCTACACCTTAAAGTGGACCAACACCCAGGATTTTGACTATCCTGGGTTTTGGTCCACTTCGGCGGGGCACCCCAATCGGGGGTGCCCCGCTGTGTGAAACCCCCCAGAAAGCCCCAAAATCTTACCTGTCCCCGCTCCCACGTGACTGGACGGTCCAATCCCCGCCAACGTCCAGGCGGGGATCAGGAACGTCCAAGCGGCTGCCGCCGCCGCCGCCTCCCTCGCGTCACTTTCGGCGCGCGCGCGCCCCCGCCGGCCATTCGCCGGTCAGTTATAATCATTGCTCTTTGACCAGCTGACGTCTCGAGTGACAGAGGTTTGCGGAGGTGTTTAACTCCTTTCAGGGTGGTTCATTCTGCTTGCTTGTATATCCCTGATATAGGGGAATGGGCTGCCCCGAAACGTCGGATTGTAATATGGACAGTGAATGTTTGTAACAATATCTACTATATAAATTGTATTGTATATTGTATAATTGTATAAATAATAGTGATTGAGCTGCTCCCACCCCCCTTTATTCATTTGAATTGCCATGAGCACAAGCAGGGAGGAATTCAGTTAATATGGATTTCTCCCTGTGAAGTGTTCTAAAGGGAGGCTGGCTGCTTCCCAGGTGAGTAGCTCCCAGATATTTGTCTGCATTGCATGTCCCAATGTTGGAGACTCAAAATTAAGAGTAGGGACCACACTAAACACAGAGTGCCTTGCCGGGGCAGTGTGGCTTCCACATGTATCTGCAGATATATGCAACCAAATCTCTGTCTTTCCACACAGCTAGACATGTTTGTTGCTTGATATTTAGATGATGAGAGGCTTAAACTGGGCGGTAAATTAGTTCCCAGGCCCTGAATAATAATAATAATTTTGTATAAATAATAGTGATTGAGCTGCTCCCACCCCCTTTATTCAACAATATCTACTAGACGTATTATTCAATATATGATTTGGAACCTTAACTGGAGCGCTGGCTTTTCTATTTATTTGGATTTGCAGTGCTATTGCTGGCCATTGCACCCGCTTGGATTATTTTGGTAAGAGTGCTCCTGTCACTACGATTTGAAAACCAAGCAGCAGTAATAGCTTCCCCGGGTGAGGACACTGCTAATAACCCTTTAGTTACTGGAACATGGGATTGTGATGCCATCATCTGAAGACTTATTATCTGAACTGTCAGATGATAAGTGAACCAGTCAAGAAGTGTCTGTCAATGCCGTTGCATTGTTGCTAGAAACAACTGTTTTACTACTACTTGTTACTGTTTGTTTTATAACACAGTGTTGCAAATACAAAAGAAAAAAAAACTGATAAGCTCGGCACCTTCAGTACATCATTTTGGCACACAATATTGGAATTCCCCTTTAAGTTTTATGTTTGTGTGTAAAATACTTCTCAACATTGTTATTTGGAAGCATTTGCTATTGTTTCTGTTTTTTATCGGGGTTCCATAGCTCCTATGAGGTATTCACATCAAATGTGCATCCCAACTGCAGTATGATAAGTAAGGTGGGGACCTAATAAGTGGGGCAGGTAAGATCTTGCTCCCTCTGTATCTTTCTGTATGTCAGGCAGGTCACCATCCCTTGTTATATTCTTTACACCCTCAGCCCCATTAAAGTTTTGCTCGGGTGCCCAATTCCTCCCTATAACCTTCCTTCTGTCCCCTACACAGGGGCTGGTGAAGGGCCCCGAGCTCCGGCTTTCATTAGGAATGATTGAACCTTGGGATGAATGACATCTGGCCATGCAGCATCCGCGCCTCTGAGCGTGCTCAGCCTTGTGTGTCCTTGTCATTGTGTCCCCCTGTGTGTGTTTCCAGTGCACAATGCTGATCCCTGATGTGCTGCCTCCGTCTGGTGTTCCTGCTCCTTCCTGTAGTGTACAACAGTGTGCTCAGCCATGTGTGCTCCTCTCCTTTCCTGGGACCACCTGGCGCCCCCTGACCGTGCCCCCGCGTCTTGTGTTCTGCATTCTGTCTACCCATGTGCTCTGCAGGCCCACTCTGGAATGGGGCCCCATCCTGTCCACCTGCCTTTTAGATGTGCCCCTTAATTTGCACAAATACACTTCATGTTATCTGCTTGTGCTTTCGTGTAATGCCCTCCTGTACCCCATCTGTGTGCCAGGATCCCCTGTATGCCCTGTGCTTAAGTGTAATGCCCTCCTGTACCCTATCTGTGTGCCCTGTGCTTAAGTGTAATGCCCTCCTGTACCCTATCTGTGTGCCCTGTGCTTTAGTGTAATGCCCTCCTGTATCCTATCTGTGTGCCCTGTGCTTTAGTGTAATGCCCTCCTGTATCCTGTGTGCCCTGTGCTTTAGTGTAATGCCCTCCTGTACCTTATCTGTGTGCCAGGATCCCCTGTGTGCCCTGTGCTTTAGTGTAATGCCCTCCTGTATCCTATCTGTGTGCCCTGTGCTTTAGTGTAATGCCCTCCTGTACCCTATCTGTGTACCCTGTGCTTTAGTGTAATGCCCTCCTGTACCCCATCTGTGTGCCAGGATCCCCTGTGTGCCCTGTGCTTAAGTGTAATGCCCTCCTGTACTCTATCTGTGTGCCCTGTGCTTTAGTGTAATGCCCTCCTGTACCTTATCTGTGTGCCAGGATCCCCTGTGTGCCCTGTGCTTTAGTGTAATGCCCTCCTGTATCCTATCTGTGTGCCCTGTGCTTTAGTGTAATGCCCTCCTGTATCCTATCTGTGTGCCCTGTGCTTTAGTGTAATGCCCTCCTGTACCTTATCTGTGTGCCAGGATCCCCTGTGTGCCCTGTGCTTTAGTGTAATGCCCTCCTGTATCCTATCTGTGTGCCCTGTGCTTTAGTGTAATGCCCTCCTGTACCCTATCTGTGTGCCAGGATCCCCTGTGTGCCCTGTGCTTTAGTGTAATGCCCTCCTGTACCCTATCTGTGTGCCAGGATCCTCTGTGTGTCCTGTGCTTTAGTGTAATGCCCTCCTGTACCCTATCTGTGTGCCAGGATCCCCTGTGTGCCCTGTGCTTTAGTGTAATGCCCTCCTGTATCCTATCTGTGTGCCCTGTGCTTTAGTGTAATGCCCTCCTGTATCCTATCTGTGTGCCCTGTGCTTTAGTGTAATGCCCTCCTGTACCTTATCTGTGTGCCAGGATCCCCTGTGTGCCCTGTGCTTTAGTGTAATGCCCTCCTGTATCCTATCTGTGTGCCCTGTGCTTTAGTGTAATGCCCTCCTGTACTCTATCTATGTGCCAGGATCCTATGTGTGTCCTGTGCTTGTGCTTTAGTGTAATACCCTCCTGTACCCTATCTGTGTGCCAGGATCCTATGTGTGCCCTGTGCTTTAGTGTAATGCCCTCCTGTACCCTATCTGTGTGCCAGGATCCCCTGTGTGCCCTGTGCTTTAGTGTAATGCCCTCCTGTACCCTATCTGTGTGCCAGGATCCTCTGTGTGTCCTGTGCTTGTGCTTTAGTGTAATACCCTCCTGTACCCTATCTGTGTGCCAGGATCCTCGGTGTGCACTGTGTCTCTATTACTGGGTGTGAACAACGCGCATTGTGACTCCTACCCCCAACAATATGTTAGACTGCATGTGTGTTGTGTATACTGTGGCCTTGTGTACAGTTCTTGTTTTGTGCTCTCTTTTTTAAAGTGGAACAAAACAATGACAGGTTTTGGTAAATACCCTTGGGCATTCCAATTTGGGATGCCTCACTCCCTTGCATTCACCCCTAATACTCTGCTGGCGATCCCACAGCACAGGCACATCTCTGCTCCAATCAGCTTCTTTGCCCATGCATATAAATGAGTGGCTAAATAGGCTGAGTGGAAGCTTAGCTGCTCTTGCGATCAGTGGCGGCACCATTCAGTCATGGCGGATGTGGCTGTGAACAGACATAGAGGGATGCTGCAATGTGCTGTGGGTACGTATAAATGGTGACCACAGGGGTCCCAAGTCAGGATGCCCCATGGGGTAGGTATTTAACAAGATCTAGAGTCTTATATAGAGTAGAGGGATGATTCAGCCCTGTGCAAATTAGAATTTTCACAATGTCTTTTTGCGAGTATGCATTTTTGCATATTTTTTCCAGTTTGCTTTACTACCTTTTTTTTTTTGCGAAACAAGTTCACACATGTTAAACATGTTCGCATAATTCAGCAAGTCATCTGACCTTTCCCATGTGATAATATGCGAAAATTGCTCTCCACTATTTACCTGGCGAGTGTGACCTTTTCTCATGCGAAAATAGACAGTTCCATGCGTATATTGCGCTAACACTCTCAAATGACGTCATAGGTAAGTAACTACGGAGCAAACAACCTTCAAAATGACAACCTCATGTACTTGCTAGGCGTACATCGCACCTACTTACCCAAACACGTGCTTACATGCAAACGCGCACCTGTAACCACCTTTTCTTTGTGTGTGTATGTACTTCTATTTATTGTAATTGTATTTATTTTGTACATAAGGGGCTCCATTCAGCGGCAGGAGAAAACATGCTCTACATTTTAGAAGAGAAAACTGCCATTCTTTTTCACCTGGTGAAGAATCAACCCTATTGCCAGGGAAGTGTAGGAGTGGCATAGGTAAGCCGGGCACATTCCAGGGGGAATGTTGGATACATTGAGGGGGCCGAGCAAAAAATATCAATCTAAAGATGGACACATTAGAGAAAAATAAACATATCTAAAAATAAATTAATTGTTATGAAACAATTACGAATAAACATTACACACAATCGCTCGGTTTTGCCCTGGAGAAGTGACGCGGGACGTCACGCAACGCGTCAGCTTGGAGAGGAGGGGGTTATGCCGGCTGGCCACGTTCATTATGTGTCTGCTCTTGTCTCCCCATGGCTGTCCTTATAAATAGATGTATGTAGTATGGTTTGCACATTGCACTTTATATTTAGAAATTTTGCACTTTCTAATGAGTTTATACCAATAGTATTGGGGTTTTTAGTTGTATGATTTAGGCACTGATAGACAGGCATGTTAGGGAGTCAAAGCAGCGGTAGATTTATGCATGATTAGTTACTAATGCCCCCCAAGCACATAACATCTGGGCACTGCCCTTTCCCCCTCCGTCCCTCCTCTCTCCCCTTCTTAGGGGTGCTGTGTATATATGTATTTTAATTAACTTTTTAACATGTGTGTATTATGTACATAGTATTTTTGAATAAAGAAGTATCAGTTTGTAATTATAATTTGAGTGGTGCCATTTAATATAGGGGTTGTAACAAAAGTGTGTTTTGTCTTGTTAAACATTACACACAGGTAATATTAAGGGGCCCATAACCCCGAAACGCGTCACCCAACTCGGCCAGGGGCAAGTAGCCTTATACATATATCTTGCACTGGATATACAATCTTTTTAAATGCATTAGTAAAAATTGTGTTTTAAAGGGCATTGGTGAGCTGGATACATGTTCATATATTACACACAGGGCATTTCACATTTAAATTGGACCAAAACTCCAAGCTGATCAGCCTGGGAATCTCGATTCCCTCCCCCAGGGGCATCCAAATTGGGATGCCCCGCTGTGTCAAACCATCCCATAAACTTACCTTGTTTCAGTGATTACATGGGGTTTCACACAGCGGGGCAGCCCCGATCGGGGTGTCCCAGGGGAAATAACCAAAACCCGGTATAGTCAAAATCCTGGGTTTTGGTCCACTTTAATGTGCAAAGATGCAGCAGCACACGGTTCCCATTAAAGTCAATGAGTGCCGTCTGCTGATGGACATCGGAAGAGCCTGTGTCGCAGGTGCAGACGAGGCTCTCTACCATTCAGCTTCTCTGGGTGCCCATATTATATATTAATATATGGGGAGGCCGATTCATTAATAGCGCCAGGTAGCGACAGATGAGCGACTGTAGCGGTATTTTCACAGCGCCCACTAGTAGTCGCTGTGCTTGGCCGTTGTTCGGTTGTTGACAGTGACTCAGTCGGTTTGCCGTAATGTTGAATATTGGGTGAGGAGTCGCTATTTGACACTGACGCTGTATGGGAGCGCATGATAGCGAATGGCCATAGCGAACGGCTCCCACCATATTCATTAACAAATCACGCTCAAAAAATTCTCGCGCTGTGAAATGCTTGTTTAAACCCCAGAGCGCTGGCGGCGATGGGTTAAAAGTCGTTTTTTAACCCCCAAACAACCATATTTTTGGAAACCAAAAAAAACAAGTTTATTAAAACATTTTGTAATATGAATACATTAATATCAGACCTGTAATATTAATTCTGCACAAATTATTTTTTGTTTTTTTTTTACCTTAAAAAAATATCTAACATGGCAGAAGTGGTCACAGAATTTTTCACATAAAAAAAAAAAATATATATATTATTAACAATTAATTATGAATATTTAAAGATTGCTCCATTGAAATGCATTGGAGAGCGCCAGGTAGCGAGAGGTCATACCTGTCGCTGTTCAAGGTCGCTCGCTGGCGCTGTGGGGTGAGGCTGGAATAATGATGAATGATTCGCTACCTGGCGCTCTCTCAGTCGCTAAGCAGGATCGACTTGATAAATGTGTGATTGTGGTGGGGAGCTGGCGTTCTCGTGGCGGGGCCCGTCATTACCGGCCGCTCACCAGTCGCTACCTGGCGCTATCCCTTGTTAAATAAGGGCTATATATATATATATTAATGTGCGGCTGGAGAAGTTGTATGGAATCCTAGCCGCACACAGTGGCACATCTATTGGTACATCCATGAGCATCTCTACATACTTCTGTGCATATGGATACATGCTTTTTCCCTAAGCAGATAGGCCTTTGTCGCAGACATTTCTTGCCTTTCTTTCCGCACATGACGCTACTTTTCGCATGTAAGCACACTTTCACATCCATACAAAAATAGGTTGTACACAAATGTATGAATACAATATTTAAAGCGGACCAAAACCCACATTTTTAACTAGCATCCCCTGAATTACTCTCCCCATGAAGAGAACCTTTTGCCAATTGTCACTGCTCCTGCTTCATTCTAATCCCAGATAATGGCGACTGTTTTAGCTGTAAAGCTCCGCCTCCTCCATTTATTGCCATTGTTGTGTGTGGCAATGATGTCATTACCACACCGATGTAATGACTGATCACCTGACATCTCACAGAGAGGGACAGCAAAAAAAAGTTCCAGAATGATTCGAAAAAGGAAAATATCCATTTCTAGCTCTCCACCCTAAGAAGGGAATATCAGCAGGGGCTTTGGCCAAATGTATGTCACAAGTCCAGTGGGTTTTGGTCCGCTTTAATGCAGCAGCATGCGCTCCCTATTAAAACCAATGAGCGCCACCTGCCGAAGGACATCGGACAAGAGCCTCTGGCGTGATCGCAGATGCGGCTTTCTACCAATCAGCTTCTAAAGGCGTGCATATTAATGTGCTTTCACAGATTCGCACACTTTCAAATCCATGCAAAAATAGGTTTTGCACACACTAAGAGGCTGATTCATCACTGACGCCAGGTAGCGACAGATGAGCGTCTGTAGCAGGCATTTTCAGAGCGCCCGCTAGTAGTCGCAGTGCTCGGCTGTGAGTCGCTACTTTATAGCTACTCAGTCGCTGTTCAGTAATGTTGAATACATTGTGAGGAGTCGCTATTTGACCAGTACAGCGCTGTATGGGAGCGCATGGTAGCGACTGCTCATAGCGACCGACTCACATCATATTCAGCAATAAAACAGCCTCACAAATCTCTGGCGCTGAAAAATATTTGTTTGAAGCCCAGAGCGCAGGAGGCGGTGTGTTTAAAGTCTGTTTTTCAGCATCTATCAACTAGTAACAAAGCGAAAACATATGGAATTACATTGTAACAACATTGTAACATGAACACTTTAATGCCAGACCTGTAATGTCATTTCTAAGGAAATATATAAAAAATGAAAAAATTATGAAAAACTGCTATTTCAATGCCGGAAGAGGTCACAGAATTATTTAAAAAAAAAAAAAAAAGACGTTTAAAGAGAAGAAAAGGATCGTCCATTGAAATGTATGGGAGAGCGACAGGTAGCGAGAGGTCATACCTGGCGCTGTGCAAGGCTGAACGCAGGCGCTGTTCGCTGAGGCTGTGAAAATGATGAATCAGATGCTACATGGCGCTATCCCAGTTGCTAAACAGATTCTGCTTGATAAATGTGTAATTGCGTGCCGTGTCTGGCGTTTACCAGTCGCTACCTGTCATTAACCAGGCGCTACCTGAAGCTATCCCTTCTTAAATAAGGGCCTGTGTTGCAGCATTTTCAGTTGTGTGCTGTGATTCTTTGTATATGTTGTGCCCCCTGCTGCATGTCTAACACGTGTATGCTGTGTTCCATGTAAAAGCTGTGTTGCGGCATTATCTGTTGCGTATGGTAGTCCTGTGTGTGTGTGTTGTGCCTCTTACTGTAGGTCTATCCTGTGTGCGCTGTGCCCCATGTTTAGTTTGTGTTGTGGCCGTCTGTGTGTATTACAGTGACCTACTGTGTACAGTGTCTGTGTGTCTTATGTTTATGTGCCTTCACTGTTATATGTGCCTGTATGTATAGTGTATGATGTTACTCATCAGTGTAATGTGCTCCTTGTGTATCTCTGTCTTGTCTGTTGTGTATCTGTTTTCAGTTCTCATGATTTTGCGCTGTTTTCCTATGTGTGTTTATATATCCTGTGCCCCCTGTGTGTGTATATGAAGTGCGGTGCACACATTTCATCTATGTGTTATTCTACATGGCTTCTGTGTTAAAGTGTGTAGTGATATACTTGAGAGTTTGTGTACACTGGGTATTACTGGGTCTATGTGTGTTGTGGCAACAGTGTATAGCTTCTGTGCACTGCGTTCCCCATGTACATTTGTGTACACTGTCTGCATGTGTCAGCTGTGCCCCGTTTGTGTTACGGCCAGTTACGTGTATCTGTGTGTGATGTGCCTATTGTGAGTGTGTACATTGCCACTTCTGCATGTATATGTATTGTACATCCTGTGTGTATGTATGAGCTGTGTCTTGCCTATGTGTGCCGTGCCCCCATCTGTACATGCTGTGTATAGTGCAATGTACTATGGCGTAAGCTGTAGTGCAGTTTTTGTTATGGTGTGTAACGATGTTTGTATTGTGTGGAGTAGTGTTGTTGCATCATATAGTTTAGTACTGTGTGCAAAGTCTTGTCAGTCTGTGGTGTGTAGTGTTTCATATATTGTGGAGTATAATGTGGTGTGCAGTGTGTACTGTTGTTAAGTGACGTGCTGCGTGTTATTATGCAGTGTTGTGCGTACAGCTGTCTTATGGTGTTTAGTGCCTTGTATGTTTTTCTGTGTAGAGCAGTGTTTTTTTTATTGTAGTTGTTTAGTGTTGGGGTGCTGGGTTGTGAGTGTGATTTATTTTGTGGGATTGTATAGTATAGTATTATCTTTGTTGGATTGTATAGTGTTGTGAGGTTGTGTTTTAAGATGTGAAGCTCTGGGAAGTGTTGTGTTATGTAGCACGTAGTACTGTTGAGTGCTGTGTATTGCTGTGCAGTATTCTGTAGCATTGTGTAGTGCTGTGCAGTATTGCGCAGCACTGTGCAGTGTTGTTTAGCACTGTGTGGTGATGTGCGCTGTGGAGAATTGTGGTGATGTGCAGTGTTGTTTAGCACTGTGCGCTGTATAGCGCTGTGTAGTATTGTGGTGATGTGCACTGAGTAGTGCGGTGGAGTATTGTGGTGATGTGTGCTGTGTTGCGGTGATGTGCGCTGTGTAGTGCCGTGTGCTGTGTAGCACTGTGTACATTACGGTGATAGGCGCTGTGGAGTATTGTGGTGATGTGTGTTGTGGTGATGTGCGCTGTGCAGTATTGCGGTGATGTGCGCTGTGCAGTATTGCGGTGATGTGCGCTGTGCAGTATTGCGGCGATGTGCGCTGTGTAGTATTGCGGTGATGTGTGCTGTGCAGTATTGCGGTGATGTGCGCTGTGCAGTATTGCGGTGATGTGCGCTGTGTGGTATTGCGGTGATGTGCGCTGTGTAGTATTGCGGTGATGTGCGCTGTGTGGTATTGTGGTGATGTGCGTTGTGTAGTGCGGTGATGTGTGCTGTGCAGTATTGCGGTGATGTGCGCTGTGCAGTATTGCGGTGATGTGCGCTGTGCAGTATTGCGGTGATGTGCGCTGTGCAGTATTGCGGTGATGTGCGCTGTGCAGTATTGCGGTGATGTGCGCTGTGCAGTATTGCGGTGATGTGCGCTGTGCAGTATTGCGGTGATGTGCGCTGTGTAGTATTGCGGTGATGTGCGCTGTGCAGTATTGCGGTGATGTGCGCTGTGCAGTATTGCGGTGATGTGCGCTGTGCAGTATTGCGGTGATGTGCGCTGAGTAGCATTGGGGTGATGTGCGCTGTGTAGTATTGCGGTGATGTGCGCTGTGTAGTATTGCGGTGATGTGCGCTGTGCAGTATTGCGGTGATGTGCGCTGAGTAGCATTGGGGTGATGTGCGCTGTGTAGTATTGCGGTGATGTGCGCTGTGCAGTATTGCGGTGATGTGCGCTGAGTAGCATTGGGGTGATGTGCGCTGTGCAGTATTGCGGTGATGTGCGCTGTGTAGTATTGCGGTGATGTGCGCTGTGTGGTATTGTGGTGATTTGCTCTGTGTAGTCTTTGTAGTGTTGCGGTGATGGGCGCTGTGTAGTGTTGCGGATGTTGCGGTGATGGGCGCTTTCTAGTGTTGTGTAGTGTTGCGGTGATGGGCGCTGTGGAGTATTGTGGTGACGTGTGCTGTGGTGATGTGCACTGTGTAGTATTGCGGTGATGTGCGCTGTGCAGTATTGCGGTGATGTGCGCTGTGCAGTATTGCGGTGATGTGCGCTGTGCAGTATTGCGGTGATGTGCGCTGTGCAGTATTGCGGTGATGTGCGCTGTGCAGTATTGCGGTGATGTGCACTGTGCAGTATTGCGGTGATGTGCGCTGTGCAGTATTGCGGTGATGTGCGCTGTGCAGTATTGCGGTGATGTGCGCTGTGCAGTATTGCGGTGATGTGCGCTGTGCAGTATTGCGGTGATGTGCGCTGTGCAGTATTGCGGTGATGTGCGCTGTGCAGTATTGCGGTGATGTGCGCTGTGCAGTATTGCGGTGATGTGCGCTGTGCAGTATTGCGGTGATGTGCGCTGTGCAGTATTGCGGCGATGTGCGCTGTGTAGTATTGCGGTGATGTGCGCTGTGCAGTATTGCGGCGATGTGCGCTGTGCAGTATTGCGGTGATGTGCGCTGAGTAGCATTGGGGTGATGTGCGCTGTGTAGTATTGCGGTGATGTGTGCTGTGCAGTATTGCGGTGATGTGTGCTGTGCAGTATTGCGGTGATGTGTGCTGTGCAGTATTGCGGTGATGTGCGCTGAGTAGCATTGGGGTGATGTGCGCTGTGTAGTGTTGCGGTGATGTGCGCTGTGTAGTGTTGCGGTGATGTGCGCTGTGTAGCGTTGTGTAGTGTTGTGGTGATGTGCGCTGTGTAGTGTTGCGGTGATGTGCGCTGTGTAGTGTTGCGGTGATGTGCGCTGTGTAGCGTTGTGTAGTGTTGTGGTGATGTGCGCTGTGTAGTGTTGCGGTGATGTGCTGTGTAGTGTTGTGTAGTGTTACGGTGATGTGCGCTGTGTAGCCTTGTGTAGTGTTGTGGTGATGTGCGCTGTGTAGTGTTGCGGTGATGTGCGCTGTGTAGTGTTGCGGTGATGTGCGCTGTGTAGCGTTGTGTAGTGTTGTGGTGATGTGCGCTGTGTAGTGTTGCGGTGATGTGCTGTGTAGTGTTGTGTAGTGTTACGGTGATGTGCGCTGTGTAGCCTTGTGTAGTGTTGCGGTGATGTGCGCTGTGTAGTGTTGCGGTGATGTGCGCTGTGTAGCGTTGTGTAGTGTTGTGGTGATGTGCGCTGTGTAGTGTTGCGGTGATGTGCGCTGTGTAGTGTTGCGGTGATGTGCTGTGTAGTGTTGTGTAGTGTTACGGTGATGTGCGCTGTGTAGCCTTGTGTAGTGTTGCGGTGATGGGAGCTGTGTAGTGTTGCGGTGATGTGCTGTGTAGTGTTGTGGTGATGTGCGCTGTGTAGCGTTGTGTAGTGTTGCGGTGATGTGCGCTGTGTAGTGTTGTGTAGTGTTGCGGTGATGTGCGCTGTGTAGTGTTGCGGTGATGTGCGCTGTGTAGTGTTGTGTAGTGTTGCGGTGATGTGCGTTGTGTAGTGTTGCGGTGATGTGTAGTGTTGCGGTGATGTGCGCTGTGTAGTGTTGTGTAGTGTTGCGGTGATGTGCGTTGTGTAGTGTTGCGGTGATGTGCGCTGTGTAGTGTTGTGTAGTGTTGCGGTGATGTGCGTTGTGTAGTGTTGCGGTGATGTGCGTTGTGTAGTGTTGCGGTGATGTGCGTTGTGTAGTGTTGTGTAGTGTTGCGGTGATGTGCGTTGTGTAGTGTTGCGGTGATGTGCGTTGTGTAGTGTTGCGGTGATGTGCGCTGTGTAGTGTTGCGGTGATGTGCGTTGTGTAGTGTTGCGGTGATGTGCGTTGTGTAGTGTTGCGGTGATGTGCGTTGTGTAGTGTTGTGTAGTGTTGCGGTGATGTGCGCTGTGTAGTGTTGCGGTGATGTGCGTTGTGTAGTGTTGCGGTGATGTGCGCTATGTGCAGCCACGCGCTCGCTCCGGGGATTCCTCTGGGCCAGTAGCAGCTGCAGGTGACAAGGGGTTAAGCTTTGCGGCGCCGCCATTGGCTGGAAGTTTGTGGGTGGGCGGGGCCTGCGCTGGGCTCTGCGGTGCCTGAATGACAAAGCCTGCGGGGAGAGAAGCGGCAGCGGCTGCGGGGCTCGGGATCGCATTGTGCGCAGCGGGGCCACACCGCACACAGCAGCGGCTCTATATAGGAGCAGGAGGAGGAGGGGGCGAGCACTGCCCCGGGATCGAGCAGCCGCCACCGGGAGCCGCACCGGGAGATGCTGGACGGGAGACATTCATTCTGCTCCCGCTGCCTGGAGGTGGGAGAAGAGCGCTGCCTCTACACTGCGTGTGTGTGTGTGTGTTACCCCCCTGGTCTGTCTGTTACCCCCCTCTATCTATCCACCCTGACCTGACTGTTACCCCCCAACACACACTATTCACCCTGTCCTGTCTGTTACCCACCCCCACTATTACCCTACCCTGTCTGTTACCCCCTGTATCTATTGCCCTGCCCTTCCTGTTACCCCCTATCAATTCCCTAATCCTACCTGTTACATCTTCTATCTATTAACCTACCCTGCCTGTTACCCCCCCATTTTTACCCCATCCTGCCTGTTACCTCTTCTTTCTATTACACTGCCCTGCCTGTTACTCCCCATCTATTACCCCATCCTGCCTGTTACCTCTTCTGTCTATTACCCTGCCCTGCCTGTTACCCCCCATCTATTACCCCACCCTGCCTCTTATATCTATTACACTGCCCTGTCTGTCTCCCCCTCTATCTGTTACCCGGCCCTGCTTGTTACCCCCTGTGTCATTTACCCTGTCTGCTTGTTACATCGTCATCTATTCACCCCTGCACTGCCTGTTACCTCTTCTGTGTATGTACCCCTGTTCTGCTGTTACCCCCCTATTTACCCTACCCTGACTGTTACCCACACTTTTTTTGAACCCCCTATTTTTTGTACCCCTACACTGCCTGTTACCCCTCTATCTAGTTATCTTACCCTGCCTGTCATCTCTCTAAATATAATCCCTGTCTGACAGTTACCCCCTTTATAAACGCTGCTCTACCTGATAACCTCTTTTGTATGTGTACCCCTGTTCTGCCTGTTACCCCTCTATCAGTCACCCTTACCCAGAATTTTAGCCCTCTGGCCCCTTTCACACCTAGGCATTTGCCTGCTGCATTCCCATGCAGTGCAACACAAACGCAACTCTATAGAGGTTACGGCAACGCAAACGCAGCTTTATAGAAATCTATGGCAACGCAATGTAACGCAACACAACACAGCACAAACACTAGGGTGTGAAAGACGCCTCTATCTAGTTACCCTGCCCTTCCTAGTACCTACCCTGTGTGTGACACTCATCTGTGTTACCATTTCCCTTCTTGATGCACATACTGTTGCTACCCCTAACCCCTGCCCCCCTCTCTGTGTGACCCCTTCACTGCCTATTACCCCCTCTATGTGTGGCCCCTTCCCTGCCTATTACCCCCTCTATGTGTGACCCCTTCCCTGCCTATTACCCCCTCTATGTGTGACCCCTTCCCTGCCTATTACCCCCTCTATGTGTGACCCCTTCCCTGCCTATTACCCCCTCTATGTGTGACCCCTTCCCTGCCTATTACCCCCTCTATGTGTGACCCCTTCCCTGCCTATTACCCCCTCTATGTGTGACCACCTTGCCTTTAACCTTTAACCCCTCTGCGTATTACCCGTGTCCTGTCCTTTACCCCCTAAGTGTGACCTCTGCCCTACCTTCTACCCTCTGGGTTTTATCTTCTCTGTATGTGACAATTATTTATAAAATATTATAAATTACATTCATTTGCTGTTTATGTTCTATAGTACAATGATAAACACATAACTACAGTAGCATTGTATTCACTATTGTGTATATCGTAACGGCCGCATGATATACACAACAGTAGCATTATATACAGCAGGCGTCGGAAGCCATTGTGCAGCAGCATTATATCCGCATTGAGGTATTAATTAGGCAATTGCTGGTTTTAATCATTACTGTATGAATTACACAGTAGCATAATAAACTCCCTATGGTACAAATTCCGAAGGACCCATTATATAGTCATTACGGGATAAAATCATTCTGGCACTGGTTGCCTTTGTGTAATCTGTCATATCCGAGTGTCATATTTGTTGTGATGTGACTTCCCGGGTCAGTTGTTATATCTTTATTATTGCATAAACTATATTCTTATATTGTTGTATAAGCATTATATACACATTAAATGTAGTGTATTATACATACCTTATTAGTTGTTTCGTAGTCATTAATGTATGAGTTACACAGCATTATATACTCAATATACAACGAGTATTGGAATTCAACATATTATATAATGGTACAAATCATATTTGTTAAGATATGACTTCCCTATTAGTTATAAAGTCAATAGTGGATTAATTAGGAAGCATTATATCCTTATACATAGAGTATAATAATGATACAGATATAACCAAATTACATAGTGTCATATTTGGATGATATGACATTAGTTGTCATGTAGACGTTATTTTATGAACAACTCAAAGTTATATACTCATTATGCATTGAGTATTATATACACTTTACAGTGTCATATTTGGACAATATGACATTAGTTCTCATTTAGTCATGATACTCATTATGCGTTGAGTATTATTTGCTTATAATGGTATAAATTACAGTGTCATATTTGGATAATATGACATAAAGTCGTTATTGTATGAGCTACACGGCATTATATCATCATACATAGAATATTATAATGATAGATATAGCCATCGTATTTTGTCGTGCTGTACAAAGTAGAAATTACAGGATAGTAGGATGAGGACTTATGTATAATACACAGGGGCATTATAAGTGATATATAACAGAGATATGACAAAAAATGCATAAAATACACACAGTGGTACTGGAGTACATTAGGAGAGAGAGCTCTGCCCTTGTGAGCTTGCAATCTAAAAGCTTAACGATTGTTGGCCCAGATTGCATAGTGTTTATTATGATAGTTGCTATATATTAATTATTGTATGAATTATGTAACACCTAATATACTCTTGATACATAGAGTATTATACATCTTTAAGAGTGATTTATCAAAGTGGTGCCATATTCGTGGCATACATTTATAAGTGTATGAATAACTATATCATTATATATTCATCCGACGCCATATACTCGTTATATAAATTCATTGCGGTATTTGATATTCTTGAAGTGCAACATTATATATAAATCATAGAATAAATTCTGAAGTTTTGGGCATCCATGAGGATCTCCTCATCAGTAACTCAGAGGCCGATTCATTAATAGCGGCAGGTAGCGACATTGAGCGACTGTAGCAGTATTTTCACAGTGCCCGCTAGTAGTCGCTGTGCTTGGCCATTGTTCGGTTGTTGATAGCGACTCAGTCGGTGTGCAGTAATGTTGAATACAGGGGGACGAGTCGCTATTTGACAGGTTCCGCGATGTATGGGTGCGCATGATAGCGACTGGTCAGAGCGACCGGCTCCCACCATATTCATCAAAAAATCACGCTCAAAAAATTCTCGCGCTGTGAAATGCATGTTTAAACCCCAGAGCGCTGGCGGCGATGGGTTAAAAGTAGTTTTTTAACCCCCAAACCACTATATTTTTGGAAACCAAAAAAAAAAGATCAGACCTGTAATATCAATTCTGCACATTTTTTTTTTTTTTTTTTACCTTAAAAAAATTATCTAACATGGCAGAAGTCACAGAATTTTTCACATTTAAAAAAAAACAAGACATTAATAACAATTAATTATGAATATTTAAAGATTGTTCCATTGAAATGCATTGGAGAGCGCCAGGTAGCGAGAGGTCATACCTGTCGCTGTTCAAGGTCGGACGCTGGCGCTGTGGGCTGAGGCTGGAATAATGATGAATGAGTGGCTATATGGCGCTATCTCAGTCGCTAAGCAGGATCGGCTTGATAAATGTGTGATTGTGGTGGGGAGCCGGCGTTCTCGTGGCGGGGCCCGTCATTACCGGTCGCTCACCAGTCGCTACCTGTCGCTATTCCTTCATAAATAAGGGCCTTAGTTGTTCTGATATAATAAAACTTGCCTCAAAATTTCTCCTGAAAATGAGGAGCGCAGTCCTTCCTCTCAGAATACTGCATGAGATAAACTAACTGCCAACTGTGCTTGGGAAATGGAGCGACCTGCTGCCAGTTACTGCCCCGCTCCGGTTGTGTGCCACCTCTGCTATTGAGGGCATGTGTCCCATTTTTGTAAGTTATTTCAATTTTATTAGGACTGTTAGGGGATTAAGGTGTAATAAAATATAATAGACGCAGCAAGTCCAGTTGCCTTGATTTATACGAGCTTGATTTTGGAAACTTGGCTTAAAATATCTCATGTAAATGAGGGTTGTTTGATGCTCAGAATAAGGTACGAGATTAGATTCAGTGAAAGCAGCAGCAATGTGGCAACATATTTAATTTGTTCTTTAAAGTGGACCAAAACCCATCCTGGAGACTATGAGACCTACTTATTCCCCCCGTACTGGGATGCCTCTCAGTATGAAACCACTCAGGGCGCCTGCTAATCTTTCCTCTGGGTCCACCGTGCACATCCAAAATGGAGCCGAGTGATTCCGCGTGCCACTCGTATGTGCTGCTGGGATTCCATTCAGCTTCTCTAGCCGCACATTCATATGCACGGTGGGAGAAGCTGATTGGACGAGCAGCTGCGCCTTCGCCATGGGCTTGAGGAGAGGTAAGTGAGCTTGGCGTTCTAAGGGGTTTCACACGGCGGGGCACCCCAAATCCGGGTGTCCTGGAGGAAGGACCAAAGCCATGGATTGTGAGAATCTTGGGCCCAGTTAGGTCCAGTTTAAAGTAAAAGTTCAGGAAATCAGAAGTTTTGCAGCGTTTGGATCTTTTTTAATTGCTCAGTGTGAAGGGTGTTTTAGGTGTTAACAGAAAGTTTCTAACTTCCGGTAGTGTTCTTTCTCCTTTAAGGAGGAACAAAACCCAAGATGTCTGGGGCATCCTGATTCGGGGATGCCCCTCTGTGAGTATTCCCCGGGAAACGGCCCTAAAACTCACCTTTCTTTTTTCCCCACACTGCACGCTCACCTCCCGCTGGTAAGTGTGCCCTTGCCAGCCATTCAGGATATGCGTCTGGGCTAAAGGTATAGCGGGGATGTGGGCATGGCCCGGAGGTGAGCCGTGAGATTGAAGACGGGGTGAGTGCGCCAGGTGATCCTCATGGGGATACACAAAGTGAGACATCCCAATATATATAGACAACCATTCCTAGAGTCGGGGAGGCCGATTCATTAACAGCGGCAGGTAGCGACAGTTGAGCGACTGTAGCGGCATTTTCAGAGCGCCCGCTAGTAGTCGCTGTGCTTGGCCGTTGTTCGGTAGTTGATAGCGACTCAGTCGGTTTGCCGTAATGTTGAATATTGGGTGAGGAGTCGCTATTTGACAGGTTCCGCGCTGTATGGGAGCGCATGATTGCAACTGGCCCTAGCGACCGGCTCCCACCATATTCATTAAAAAATCACGCTCAAAAAAATCTTGCGCTGTAAAATGCATGTTTAAACCCCAGAGCGCTGGCGGCGATGGGTTAAAAGTAGTTTTTTAACCCCTAAACAACCATATTTTTGGAAACCAAAAAAAAACAAGTTTTTTAAATAATTTAGTAATTTGAATACATTAATATCAGACCTGTAATATCAATTCTGTACATTTTTTTTTCCATTTTATTTCCCTTAAAAAAATGATCTAAAATGGCAGAAGTGGTCACAGAATTTTTCACATTTAAAAAAAATAAAAATAAATTCATAACAATTAATTATGAATATTTAAAAATTGTCCCATTGAAATGCATTGGAGAGCGCCAGGTAGCGAAAGGTCGGACGCTGGCGCTGTGGGCTGAGGCTGGAATAATGATGAATGAGTCGCTATATGGCGCTCTCTCAGTCGCTAAGCAGGATTGGCTTGATAAATATGTGATTGTGGTGGGGAGCCGGCGTTCTCGTGGCGGGGCCCGTCATTACCGGCCGCTCACCAGTCGCTACCTGTCGCTATTCCTTCATAAATAAGGGCCTTAGAGACTAGGGAGGTGGTTGCCCGTCTATTGGCAGACACCTGTGTGAGCGGCGTCGGCATCAGTTGCTTCGTTCCACAGCCGAAGGGAGCAGAGTGATGCCGGTGCCGCTCACAAGTGCAGCTTGGATTGGAACTGGGCTGCTCTAGCCGCAGTGTGGGCACTAGGAAAGGTAAGTGAACTTGCTGACCTGGGGGGGGGGTTTACACAGCTGGGCACTCCAAACCAGGGTGCCCCAAGGGGGACAGACAAGAACCCGGGATAGTGAAAATCCCAGCTTTTGGTTCACTTTAAGCTTTTTTAGGCCAAGTTCCTAAAAAGTCAGTCACAACCAAGTACCCCCAAGTACGAGATTAATTATTATTACAATAATAAGTAGGTCACTGGCTTTGTAGCACTTTTTAAAGCAAAAATAACCCCCCTGTTGATGCACCTCTGAACATTTGCTGCATACCCCCTGGGGTACGTGTACCGAGGGTTGAGAAACTTTTTGCTACATTACATAATGCCATCCCTATACCAGCTCGCCGTCCCTTGCTCTGATTTCACATATAAAGCTATCGCACCGGCCACACACCTTTGCGTTGTATTTAGATAGTGGCAACTCTTATGCCATGTGCCGACTACTTCCGTCTGTCAATATTTGCCCTGTTCCGGGTAAGCAAATATCATTTACATAGAGTGCTGACGAGAAAGATAATTAGTTTATTAACCGCATGATGCGCTGGATTGCTATTTTGCTGTGCACAGGGTCCCAACCTACCGGGCATAGCAAGGCGTCCAGTTATAGAGGTTATGGCCTTGAGTTGAAAAGAATTCTGATGGTAGTAAAAATTTGCTTTATGAGAACAAAGCCTGAGAATCTCACTGTTTCGGAATCACCAGCTAGGAAAATAATGGAAGTCAATGGCACCTTTGTACTCCTAAGAAAAGTAGAAGACTTTTTACTCCTTTTTATACTGCAGTAAAAAGTGTCATTGACTTTCACTGGTGATTCAGTAACGGTGAAATTCTCAGGATTTTTTCTCTTAAAGCAAATGTAGTAGGTTAATGTGCTCATATCAATGAATCTGTTTAGGAATGTCCAGTATACAATTGTGTCAGGGACATTAGAGTGTTAGCTTCTTGGTGGCAGAGGCTTAGAGTGAAGGGTTGGTGTATTCCGTGTGCTCATAGCAGTGGATCTATGTAACTGCTGCAGTGGAACTGCATAGACAGTGAAGTGTAAGCTCCTCTGTGTCAGAGGATAATAGTAATGGGTAACTTTGCTTAACCTTATGATAGTGGATCTGTGTACAGTGGGAATGCCTAGTCAGTATACAGATGATTTGCGGACATTAGAGTGTAAGCTCCTTTGTGTTCATTGAGCTCATTGTAGTGAATCTGTGTTGGAATGTCTGCGATGTAAGTGTGTCTGGGATATTAGAGTGTAAGCTCTCCTGGGGCAGGGGCTCATTTTAGTGGGTTAGTGAGTTCATAGTAGTAGATCTATATGGGAATGCCCAGTATACTAGTGTGGCTGGGGCATTAGAGTGTAAGCTCTCCTGGCGCAGAGCATCGCAGTGGGTCTGTTCATAGTACAGAATCTATATGGCAATGCCTATTATTATCATGTGTGCCCGGGATATTAGAGTATAAGCTCTCCTGGGGCAGGGGCTCATTTTAGTGGGTTAGTGAGTTCATAGTAGTAGATCTATATGGGAATGCCCAGTATACTAGTGTGGCTGCGACATTAATGTGCAAGCTCTTTTGAAGCAGAGCATCGGAGTGGGTTAGTTTGTTCATAGTACAGAATCTATATGGGAATGCCTATTATCATGTGTGTCCGGGATATTAGAGTGTAAGCTCTCCTGGGGCAGAGCATCATAGTGGGTTAGTTTGTTCATAGTACTGATTCTATAGGGGAATGCCTATTATTCATGTGTGTCCGGGATATTAGAGTGTAAGCTCTCCTGGGGCAGATCATTGTAGTGGGTTAGTTTGTTCATAGTACTGATTCTATATGGGAATGCCTATTATTCATGTGTGTCCGGGATATTAGAGTGTAAGCTCTCCTGGGGCAGATCATTGTAGTGGGTTAGTTTGTTCATAGTACTGATTCTATATGGGAATGCCTATTATTCATGTGTGTCCGGGATATTAGAGTGTAAGCTCTCCTGGGGCAGATCATTGTAGTGGGTTAGTTTGTTCATAGTACTGATTCTATAGGGGAATGCCTATTATTCATGTGTGTCCGGGATATTAGAGTGTAAGCTCTCCTGGGGCAGAGCATCGGAGTGGGTTAGTTTGTTCATAGTACAGAATCTATATGGGAATGCCTATTATTATGTGTGTCCGGGATATTAGAGTGTAAGCTCTCCTGGGGCAGAGCATCATAGTGGGTTAGTTTGTTCAAAGTACTGATTCTATAGGGGAATGCCTATTATTCATGTGTGTCCGGGATATTAGAGTGTAAGCTCTCCTGGGGCAGAGCATCGGAGTGGGTTAGTTTGTTCATAGTACAGAATCTATATGGGAATGCCTATTATTATGTGTGTCCGGGATATTAGAGTGTAAGCTCTCCTGGGGCAGAGCATCATAGTGGGTTAGTTTGTTCATAGTACTGATTCTATAGGGGAATGCCTATTATTCATGTGTGTCCGGGATATTAGAGTGTAAGCTCTTCTGGGGCAGAGGCTCATTGTACTGGGTTACTGTGTTCGTAGAAGTGGATCTATGTGGAAACACCCAGTATAGCGTGGCTGGGACATACAAGAGTAAGCTCTTCTGGGGCTCATAGCAGTAGGTTAGTGGGTTCAATGTGTTCATAGCAGTGCTGTAAATCTTTAAAGTATACACGTGTTGTGTTCAGGACATTTGAGTGTAAGCTCCTTTGGGGCAGAGGCTCATAGTAATGAGATAGTGTGTATGTATAGGTGTGAAAGAGGTGTGAAAGAAGAGAGAACATTACGAGAGATGATTATGAACACCTAAAACTTTTACTCTGCGCAGGAAAAAAGATCCAGTGACTGTAACATAAGATTACCTTAAAAAGCAAATGAAATAAGATGTCACTTGTAGTGAAAATTTTAGTTAGAAATTAAGCATCTGACTTCTCTTCTTTTCTGTATCTCATCTGAATTTATTTACCATCTTTATTCTGAATTATCCCTAAATTGAGGAGATATTTTAGGGAAAGTTTATTGAACCCGTGCCCAAATAATGAGTTACTGTTACAGAATACATAAAACTGATATTAATGCAAATGAATTATAGCACCTATGCATATCAGACGTATTAAAGAGTCAGCTTTTGTACGTTGTGAAATGTTAGCACTATACCTGCACCTAGGGGTGTTGGAATCCCCTTTTTGGGGGGGGTATCCTAATTTGGCATGCCCTGTTGTATTTGAGGTTCTCTTTGAGTTTTTTGTCCCAGATAACCAATCCAGGTCTAAAAAAACCAAACTTATGTCTAAAACCAAGCCTGATGTCAAAAGCTTTTGCTTTTCCTTTTGAGAACGAACCAAGAAACTGTAAAAAACTGTAACAAACTGTAACTGTAAAAAAAATAGAACTAATAATATTATCATTATTATTAATAATATTATCATTATTATTTATTATATTCATTTTAAGTAGCGTTTGGAACATTAGCCACCTTACTATTTGGACCCACCAAACCGTAGAGAAAAGCTGGCAGACTGCATAGAGAAGGAGGGACAGAGTAGCATTCATGACGGGTCCCCGTCCGCTGTCGGCTTGCGTACTGTAGCCACACTGTGCTCTGTCAATATGGCTTTTCATAGGGCGCCGCCGCTGAGACCGGGCTGTATAGGAAGCGGCAATGTATGGAGCACGTGGGGCTATTTATGCAGCTAAGGTTTCCATGCCCAAGCCCCCCGATTGGGGGGGATTGTCTCGTTAACCCCTCGATTGTCGGCAGAAGGTTTCCTAACCCAGCTGCAAGGGGCCCGTTTCAGGCTGAAACGCGGTTAGGAGCCTCTCCGCTGCGAATGAGTGCGTCGCCTAAACTACAAGGTGTAATTATTGAACTTGTTGGAATCAATACAAGGATTGTTGTGTGTCCCCGGGGTAGACAGGATTTACAAGAGCCAGGAATTCAGACAGCGTGTAGAGAGTGAGAGTGAGCCGTGGATTCGGCTGTAATTAATGCACACCTTCCAGCTATTTTACACTACGTTTGCCGATCCCGACGGCTTTTGACACATCTTTTGTGCGGTTAATTGGCGGCGACGTCACTTTGTCCCCGATGTCACAGGCTGAGAGGGAGGGGCTGCAGAAACCAAAGAAGTTTAAATCATTTTTTTAGAGATAGGTCACATGCCGAAGTGGACAATGCTTAATGTGACTTTCACGGGGCCCATAAGGACACTAAACCTAAGCTACCCCCTCATGCCTTCAGAGAGCCCGACACTAGAGCTTGATGGGACTTCCACAGGGTCACTAACCTAACCTACCACCTCACACTCACGGAGGGAGATGCTCCATCAAAGATTGATGTGACTTCCACAGGGTCCACAGGGACACTAACCTAACCTACCCCCTCACACCATCAGAGATCCCTGCTCTAAGGAGATACTCCATTAAAGCTTGATGTGACTGCCAAAGGGTCCACGTGGACACTAACCTAACCTACCCCCTCACACCATCAGACAGCCCTGCACTAAGGAGTTACACCATCAAAGCTTTATGTGACTTCCACAGGAACACTAACCTACCACTTTGCACCTCCAGAAAGCCATGCACAAAGGAAATAGTCCGTGAAAGCTTGATGTGACTTCCACAGGGACACTAACCTAACCTACCCCTTCACGCCATCAGAGAGCCCTGCACTAAGGGCTCCATCAAAGCTTGATGTGACTTCCACAAGAACACTAACCTACCACTTTGCACCTTCAGAGAGTCCTGCACTAGGGAGATAAGTCCATCAAATCTTAATGTGACTTCCATAGGTACACTAAACTTACCTATCCTACCCCCTCACAAGAGCCCTGTTCTAGGGAGATACTGTTTCAAAGCTTGATGTGACTTCCACAGGGTCCACAGCAGTAACCTAACCTACCCCCTCACACCATCAGAGAGTCTGTACTAGGAGATCCACCATTAAAGCTTGATGGCACTTCCACATGGTCACTAACCTAAGCTACTCCCTCACACCATCAGAGAGTCCTTCTCTAGGGAGATACTCTATCAAAGCTTGATGTGACTTCCACAGGGTCCACAGCACTGACACTTACCTACCCCCTCACGCTATCAGAGATCCTGTGCTAGGAGATATGCCATCAAAGCTTGATGGGACTTTAACCTGGTCACTAACCCACTCCCTCACACCATCAGAGAGTCTGGCTCTAGGGAGATACCCTATCAACGCTTGATGTGACCTCCACAGGGTCCACCACAACACTAAACTAACCTACCCCCTCACGCCATCAGAGAGCCCTGCACTAGGGGGATACACCCTCAAAGCTTCATGTGACTTCATCAGAGAGCCCTGCACACAAATCAGGGTTAAAACAGACTGGGCTTCGGCTTTAATCTAACCTCAATAGTGAAAGATATATACTGGCTGCTAGAAATGTATTAACTAACTCTCATAGTTTTTTGCAAAAGGACTGACACTGTACACATAGAGAATATAGAAAAGGTAACACCCATCTTGGAGGTGTAACAATAGCAGAGGAAGTGACAGGCTGTCTCTGTACACATAGGGAATCTGGGAAAGGTAAGCCGACCCTGTGGGGTGTAATAATAGCAGACGGATTGGTCAGTCATCACTTTAAGCTATACTGAAAGGTAGTGTCTATTATCCTTTATATTTTGATTTATATATTTGTACCCAACTTTAGTCAACCCCTTCCTCTTATTTTACCTTTTCATTTAAGCCCCTTAAGGTTGCTGGGCATTGTTGTATTATTTTGCTGCATATACAACCAGGAACTATCATTTGTTTTATTCTTAAATGCTTTTCCAAATATAATTTGTGCTTTCTGATGAATCCCATAATCTAGTATTAGATTCAGATGTCATTTTTCTCTATTTGCGGTTTAGGTATTTATTGAAAGACTTTAAGCAGCTCGTCATGATGGAATTCCAATTCTTTCTTCTTATTGTTGGAATAATTGCATTCTCCGACTCGGCAAGAGGTAAGTGTGTTATTTTCTTACTTTTTTCCTTTTTTGTGGCCTGCTGGTAAATACCCATATTTGTTTGCCTGTTTTTCTCCCATACGGTAAAGAGCCTCCCCTTTCTTGGCTTGCTTGCTGCCCAGTTCCTTGTTGGCCTTAATAAATCCAAGAGTTTTATGAACCCGTCCTGGATGTCTATCAAGGCTCTGAATTTAGCTTGGATGAAATGAGACAATAAAGCAATTCTACTAATGGAGGTCTTTGGATGACCTTCTCAGAAGTTTAATCTTGGAGCTCTTTTGTCTTGCGTTGGGCTAATCCAAACAAACAATTGATGACCTATCTGACTGGTGGCAAATGTGACGGCTTCCAGGGTGTCACACCTATTTTATCACTATAGGGGGGATAATAGCCTTCTGTAAACAAGAAGCCAGCAGCTGTCCTGGACATCATTTGGTTATCTTGAGGGGAAGCTCTCCTTAAATGCTTTATAGTTACTTAGATCTAATCTGCTGGATGGGAAGTCGGTGCGTAAAATCATCACTGCGGTGGTGCACATGGTGCTTTAAATGTGCTCTGTTGGGTGTGAGTTTTGGAAATTGCGTATGGGTTTGGCCGGACAGCGTGTGAACACCACTAATGACCATGGATACCAGAGATGTGCCGGATGAGACGTTCATTTGACCATTTGGTTCGATCTTAATATGCATGGTTGCCATGATTCTGGATAATATATAGATCTGCTGCTGCCTCAAATGTTTGTTTCAACTATGATTACTGCATGATCAAAGCTTTGTTATAGCCTTGCCACTATATGTGGGCACCAGAGATGCGCGTATGACATGTGAATTTGACTGTTTGGTTAGATCCCAATATGTTGCTATTCCATTATGCTGGATAATTTATTAGGAGTAGATTTGCTGCTATCTCGAATATCTGGTTCAACCTTATTTATTGCTTAATTAAAGCTTTGTTGTCTTCTCTCTACTATATGGGCTGTACCAATATAGAGGTTTCAGAGTGTCCAATTTTAAGGGCCTTCTCTAAAGACCTTAGATGAGGTCCACTATATGTGCTGCACCAATCCAGAGGTTTCAGAGGATTCACTTTCAATG
Source organism: Gastrophryne carolinensis (assembly GCA_027917425.1). Classification (NCBI taxonomy): domain Eukaryota; kingdom Metazoa; phylum Chordata; class Amphibia; order Anura; family Microhylidae; genus Gastrophryne; species Gastrophryne carolinensis. Next base: position 51,582,426 of record CM051234.1, on the reverse strand, counting down.
ACTTTAATCCACTTTCCAGACATTAGATCAGGCCTGACAGAGGAACACAGGCCAGCTGTCTTACCCTCACCAATAATAGTCATGGTCACCAGAAGTGGGCCAGATGGGATGTTAATTAGACTGTTTGGTTAGATCTATATATGGTTAATACATAGGGGGTAAATCTGCTGCAGTTTCAAATGTTTGGTTCAACCTTGAATACTTCTAAGGTTTGTTGTAGTCTTGCCACTCTATGTGCTGCACCAGCAAGACCTTACATCAAGCCTCCCAGAAGGGCAAGAGGCTCCCCTGCTTACCTTCACCAGGTCCCATAGCCTTGATCACTCTACTGCAGCCCTGGTATCTGAAGTCGGGTTCAACACTCCTGCATTTCTGTCTGTATTTGGGAGGGTGTTGTACTATGACAGGACAAAGCGCCCATTATTCTCTGTGGCTGCCTTGGCTGGGCATCGTACACTGATATATACCTCTGGCCTGCTGGAAGTGCGGCACCAAGCTTCAGATACTAGGGCTACAGAAGGGCAATTTCCCCTGAAAGACAAGGTGAAGCTACGCAGAGGAGCCTCATGTCCCCTCCTGGCAGCTACGATCTGAGGTCTGTTGAAAAAGTCAATAAACGCGGTCTTTCATTTGTGCTGTTGGGACACAGAAAAAAACAGAAAGTTCTCAGAAAATGGCCCAACTGGAAAGCTGCACTAACCACACGACCAATAAAAAGTTATGAATGACATTTCTTTTTTGTTTTGTGATAACGTTGTTTCTATTTTTTTGTGGTTTGTTGTGGGGCACTTTTTGGGGGCTTTTTGCTTTCTATTTTTGCGTTGGTGTGTTAATGGACAACTGTATGCAACATTAGATATACTAATTAGCCATAAATCAAAAGTAGACAGAAGCACAATGGGGGGACAGGCGGCATAAAGAGCTTACACTGTCTCTGACCCTTTCCTACCATTATAGTTTGGGGTGTTGTTTGGTGATATACGTAGAAAGTTTTGATCTTAGTATAATTTAGTGTCTAAATTGGGTGACTGCAGTCAGCAGTGTTTCTTGGACTGTCAGGGCCTGTATTTGTATTTCTACTTGTGTCATGTAAAACAATTATATATATATTTTGGGGGAATTAAAACACTTTGTCAGCCTCTTTTCTTTATAACTGTTGATTATAAATATTTTTCTGTCCAATTTGCACACCTTTTGCTTAACAACCCCCTTCCTCCCCTGCACACAACCTGCCCAGACTGTTTTGCTTTGCCTGTTAAATGAACTGGGGATTTTTCCGAAGTGTGAAACTCCACAGACTGTCAAAACTGGGGGGATATAAACTAAATACAACCGAGGGGAAAGAAAACACACCACATCTGGCTCAGCTTGGCTGTTGTGTTTTGGTGCTGAAAATTGCTGCATAATTTGGAGTTCGTTTCCTGATCTGCAAGCTCTCAGTCGAGGCGTTTGAGCTGGAATGCTGGAATTTGCATTAAGTCCTGTTGTTTTAACTCTTTTAAAGCTTTGGAAAAACTTTGTCGGGATGCCTCATTTGCTTTGGTGTCTCATGTAACAGGTGTAAGTTGAACAGGTTGACCAATAACGAAAGTGACCCTAAATTCCATATGGTTATGGAGGAAAGGCATCTGTAGCATATCTCCAGTTGTCTTCTTCCTGGACTTCATCACTCACCCTAATCCACTTTTAATCCAGATATACATTGCTGTTAAGCTATCATTTCATTGAGGTTGCCTCAGGTGATGCTCAAGCATCAACCAAAGAATGTTGGGAGATCTCTCAGTCATCCACTATCATCTGGTATTTAATAGTCACAAGTTACCTCAGTTCATGTGGTATCAACATAGATTAGACGAGTTTATTAGAAGATCTGTCTTGGGACAGTTTTCAAGTTCCTCGTTGATTTAAAAGGCTTTTCAGTTGCCCTTAGTAACCTTCTTTTATTATTCTTGGATTTTTTCTCTTACATTTGTCTACCGTTAAACAATTTGCAGTAAATTTGCCCTTTCATTGAGTTAGCCTCAGATTATCCTCAAGCATCAAACAACGAACCGAAATGGGGGATCTTTCTGTCATCCCCATCATGAGATAATATAGAGTAACACATTCCCTCAGATCATGCCCTATCACCGAATAGGAGTAGAGGTAATCAGGTGATCTATCATGGACCACTTTCCAAGATCATTATTAGTTTGGAAGGCATTTCAACCAGTAGCCCTTAATAACCCTCTTTTCTGTTTCATGGAATTCTTCACTTACCTTTGTCCTCCATTAATCTAGGCCAGTAGTCCTCAAACTTCCTCCTCAAGGGCCGAGACAGGCCAGGTTTTGCAGCTCTCTATGCTGATGCACAGATGTAATAATTAGGGCTATAGCTCTGTCTGAGCACCAGTTAATTCACCTGTGGAGTAGCGTGGAGAGCTGCAAAACCTGGCCTGTCTCGGCCCTCAAGGTGGAGGTTTGAAGAACCCTGATCTAGGCCTTCTGTTGAGATATCCTCAGATGATCCTGAATCAAAGTATGTTGAATGATGATCTCCTATCATGTGGCAATCAAGAGTAACAATTACTTCGGTTAATGCCTTATCACCAGATATGAGTAGAGGTCATCAGGAGATCTTTTATACCCCAGTTGGCTGCCACCCAATCACACGTGGACAAGCTCTAGATACAAGCACAACACTGCTGAAAATGGTGTTGGCATTTTTAACAGCATGTATGGTGGAGCCAGTCCGGACACATCCTGTCGCGAAGTTGCTGACCCAAAATGAAGTTACTTTTTTTCACAACAAATATACTAATACCTGGATGACCACCCTCATAGATGGCAGAAAATGGAAAAAAAAATCCAGAACTCAGGATTGGTTGGGTAGGGATGAGCCCAAGCAGACTAGGAGGAGCCGTAGGTAATAGGAAGCCTGCTAGAAACACCAGGCCAGTGGTCAGAGGAGTTTGTCAATACTCACAGGTTTGCTGAATCTCTACTGTAGAAATACAATAATCTGGATCATCAACCTGCATAGACAGCAAGGAATGGCTCCAAATTTTCAGCAACCTGACTGGCTGGGAGAGACTAAGCCCACACAGACTAGAAAGGGCTCGCAGGTAATCAGACTCCTTCCAAACACACATAGCCTGTAATTGGGAGCTGAAGATACACAATGAATAGAGCAGAGATGCACAATTGCGTCCTGATCTTCTCATCTCACCTCTGTCACACATCTGCCACCTCAACTCAGCTCAGCTCACCTTTGCCTAGCACTATGTACCATTTCCCTCCTCACCTATGCTTACCTCTTCTAGCCTGCCTCACTTTTACTCTCCTCACCTGTTTATGGCTCTTTTTCCCCCCTCATCTCTGCCCACCTCACCTTTTCCTGGTCACATTTTTCCACCTGACTTATGCCCACATCTGCCCACCTCTACATATACACAAAAGCACGTATAACTCTTTAAGGTTACAGCTTTCCTGCAATAAACAGTTTGTTTTTCCGCTGCTTACATTTTATTGCGGCCCCTTGAGGGGAAACAATAAGACAATGCTGCCCATAGCACCCCTGATATACAGGATTTACAGTTCAACCAGACCTTCACCATGATTTATTGAAAAGCCCAAACCCTTATAAAATGATTCCCCGGCATCTAAAATTAACTCACTTACTTATTATTCTTTCCCCCACTGGGCTGCAACTCTGTTCAGGACTTTAGGATATGGGCGCCGCCATCTTGACTCAGAAGCATCACACTGTACTTTATCCCGCTCCCCTGAGGAGAGGAGAAGAGAGCGGGATAAAATACAGGGGCGGGAAAAGGACAGCAATCCCAGAATGCAGAGCTGCACAGTCAGAAGGCGCTTCCTGTTTGCAGGCTGCCTGATGTTCCATGAGCCGCCATCTTGGATGTTTAAAGGCTCATAACATGCAGTAGGTGCAGGTAGGATGATATTTAATGTGGACAATCTGTATGTACAGGGTGTGGGAAACATATAAGATAGGCTCTTATTCAGAGTAATGGACCGCTTTCGGTTTTAAATGATTGTTCGAGCGTTTGGAATACACAGCATCTATTGCTTCCTTTCCTCGTTGCCCAACAATCAAAAAAGAAAAATCCTGACAAAAAGGGTGCTTGTGCTTTTCCGCACAACACGTGCTCCACAATCTGTACAAGTGAAGCTTTTTGTTTCTTTCTCACACATTTATTTTTTTTCGTTTCAACTTTGCTTCCAAAATGTTTTTCAAGCCACGTGTGAAATAGCTGGCGGCTTGCTGAGCCAGCTCGGAGGAGACCTGTGAGGTCGCCAGGGAAGAGAAGCAGGCGGCATTGTCTGGTGGGTAGAGATCACAGCATGCTTTTCCCGAGCTAAACATAACATGGAAAAAGGGACCATGTCACAGTTGGTGCCTCCGCAGTCACAACGTCAACTGCAGCCCATTCCTGTCGTTGTATCGCCCGCCTGCCCGTAGCCGGCAGAGACATGGATCCCCTTATTGCCCGGCACTCCCCGGCCACACAGCTGTTACCTTGCAGGAGCAAATATGTGCCGAGGACATACTATACTGGATTCTATAGACAGAGAGGGAGCCTTTGTAATGGCTTCCCTTTAGCTTATACTTTACTCATTTTCTTACATGTATTTTAATAGTTAGCTAATGTATTATTATATTTCTATCTATCTATCTATCTATCTATCTATCTATCTATCTATCTCATATCTATCTATCTATCTATCTATCTATCTATCTATCTATCTATAATTTTCTGGTGTATAAGCCTTCGTGCTGGTAAGTCGTATAATGCATTGTATGGAAAGAGCTCTATACTGCTCTGTGAATACGGACAGCTAGAGGGGATTCAGCAGACAGTCAGGGTGGGGTGGGTGAGTGAGGGGTATATCAGACAGTCAGGGTGGGGTGGGTGAGTGAGGGGTATATCAGGCAGTCAGGGTGGGGTGGGTGAGTGAGGGGTATATCAGGCAGTCAGGGTGGGGTGGGTGAGTGAGGGGTATATCAGGCAGTCAGGGTGGGGTGGGTGAGTGAGGGGTGTATCAGGCAGTCAGGGTGGGGTGGGTGAGTGAGGGGTATATCAGGCAGTCAGGGTGGGGTGGGTGAGTGTGGGGTGTATCAGGCAGTCAGGGTGGGGTGGGTGAGTGAGGGGTATATCAGGCAGTCAGGGTGGGGTGGGTGAGTGTGGGGTGTATCAGGCAGTCAGGGTGGGGTGGGTGAGTGAGGGGTATATCAGACAGTCAGGGTGGGGTGGGTGAGTGAGGGGTATATCAGACAGTCAGGGTGGGGTGGGTGAGTGAGGGGTATATCAGGCAGTCAGGGTGGGGTGGGTGAGTGAGGGGTATATCAGGCAGTCAGGGTGGGGTGGGTGAGTGTGGGGTGTATCAGGCAGTCAGGGTGGGGTGGGTGAGTGAGGGGTATATCAGACAGTCAGGGTGGGGTGGGTGAGTGAGGGGTATATCAGACAGTCAGGGTGGGGTGGGTGAGTGAGGGGTATATCAGACAGTCAGGGTGGGGTGGGTGAGTGAGGGGTATATCAGGCAGTCAGGGTGGGGTGGGTGAGTGTGGGGTGTATCAGGCAGTCAGGGTGGGGTGGGTGAGTGTGGGGTGTATCAGGCAGTCACGGTGGGGTTGGTGAGTGAGGGGTATATCAGGCAGTCAGGGTGGGGTTGGTGAGTGAGGGGTATATCAGGCAGTCAGGGTGGGGTGGGTGAGTGTGGGGTGTATCAGGCAGTCAGGGTGGGGTTGGTGAGTGAGGGGTATATCAGGCAGTCAGGGTGGGGTGGGTGAGTGTGGGGTGTATCAGGCAGTCAGGGTGGGGTGGGTGAGTGAGGGGTATATCAGGCAGTCAGGGTGGGGTGGGTGAGTGTGGGGTATATCAGGCAGTCAGGGTGGGGTGGGTGAGTGTGGGGTGTATCAGGCAGTCAGGGTGGGGTGGGTGAGTGAGGGGTGTATCAGGCAGTCAGGGTGGGGTGGGTGAGTGAGGGGTATATCAGACAGTCAGGGTGGGGTGGGTGAGTGAGGGGTATATCAGACAGTCAGGGTGGGGTGGGTGAGTGTGGGGTGTATCAGTCAGTCAGGGTGGGGTGGGTGAGTGAGGGGTATATCAGTCAGTCAGGGTGGGGTAGGTGAGTGAGGGGTATATCAGGCAGTCAGGGTGGGGTGGGTGAGTGAGGGGTATATCAGACAGTCAGGGTGGGGTGGGTGAGTGAGGGGTGTATCAGGCAGTCAGGGTGGGGTAGGTGAGTGAGGGGTATATCAGGCAGTCAGGGTGGGGTGGGTGAGTGAGGGGTATATCAGACAGTCAGGGTGGGGTGGGTGAGTGTGGGGTGTATCAGTCAGTCAGGGTGGGGTGGGTGAGTGAGGGGTATATCAGTCAGTCAGGGTGGGGTAGGTGAGTGAGGGGTATATCAGGCAGTCAGGGTGGGGTGGGTGAGTGAGGGGTATATCAGACAGTCAGGGTGGGGTGGGTGAGTGAGGGGTGTATCAGGCAGTCAGGGTGGGGTAGGTGAGTGTGGGGTATATCAGGCAGTCAGGGTGGGGTGGGTGAGTGAGGGGTATATCAGACAGTCAGGGTGGGGTGGGTGAGTGTGGGGTGTATCAGGCAGTCACGGTGGGGTGGGGGTGCATAGTATGAGTAATTATGGGGAGCAATGATCCTTAGCAGAATTAAACGCTGAGGTTTAAAGCAATCATGGAGTGTTTGTGAGTGGTGGGGGGCATTGGAGCTGCATTTGCGGGGGATCCTTTATATTGAGGTGCTTTTGTTCACACGACCTCCAGTCACCACACCCCAGCATATGGGGGGCCGGGACCCCCTGCTCTGTGTTGGGGACACAGCTGGTCGCGGTAATCCTGTCCCGGTGAGAGCTATAAAACAATGATTGGCTTCTCTCTAAGGGATCATATAAAGCCCCCAGCAAACATTTCCTAACTCACAGGTGTCACTTCATAACTTACATGAGATGTTTTCTCGCTAATGCTAAAGGGAAAGCCCCCTTCTCTAAGGTGGGAAATAAACAGTTCTTCTGAACATATGACTTGTAAATTGGAAACTATGGGGGTGGGGGGTGTCTAGGAACTAATCAGGGTCACAGGTGTAGCAATTCTAAAACTCAGGAGCTTAATTTACCTCAATTAATTATCTAGCACAGAAGCCAAAGGAAAATATCTATCTATCTATCTATCTATCTATCTATCTATCTATCTATCTCATATCTATCTATCTATCTATCTATCTATCTATCTATCTATCTATCTCATATCTATCTATCTATCTATCTATCTATCTATCTATCTATCTATCTCATATCTATCTATCTATCTATCTATCTATCTCATATCTATCTATCTATCTATCTATCTCATATCTATCTATCTATCTATCTATCTCATATCTATCTATCTATCTATCTATCTATCTATCTCATATCTATCTATCTATATATCTATATATCTATCTATCTATCTATCTATCTATCTATCTATCTCATATCTATCTATCTATCTATCTATCTATCTATCTATCTATCTCATATCTATCTATCTATCTATCTATCTATCTATCTATCTATCTATCTATCTCTATGTACATAGATATATTTATTTATTTAGTATTTTTATTGTATATATTATATATTGCTCAGGGAGTTTGTGACCATTGGAGAGCCATTGGTGCAACCTGTTAACTCTGTGCTACCCAATACCTCTCCTCAGCCCAAGTAAGGGCAGAAAAGTAAAATAAAAGTAATGTAAAGTAAAACTGGTCCTACCTAGTGCCTCTTAAAGCGGGTCAAAAGTAGCCTGCGCTGGCCGTGGAGTCTAAAGGCATTATGGTGTGATGATCTCAAATTGGGATGCACCTTTAAAGTGGACCCAAGATGCAGATTAGTGAAGAGCCTGGGTTTTAGTCTTATTGCTGGTCAGCTTAAATTGCTGGGATGGGGGGCAGCCCTGTTTTGGATACCTACACCTGCACATACACCCGCAAGCACTCTAATGCAACTGGCCACTGGTTCATCAGCCCATATGACAACTGGTCGCCATGCAAAACCAATTGGTCCTATGGTGGTCATGCAACGATGCAATGCATGTGGGTATGTGCATTGGGTATTGAAAATTGTGATGTCACCACTGGCGTAGGTGGAAGTGGTGTTTAGTTGCAGAGGTCCACTTGGAGAGGAGGTCCCCTTTAAAAGTTCAGAGGAGAAGCCTGCCCCACATTCATCTACTTACATTTAACCTTTTACATTTACTTCTAAACCCAAACGCCTCTCCAATAGTCCGCAGCGAGTGATACATTTTACCCGACAGGAAATCGCAGGAAACACTACAGCAGCCACCGCCTTCTCTTGCTGCCACGTCCCGCCACTTCTGCTCTTCCAAAAGGGATCACTCACTGGTGGACAGTTAGAAGAGGTGTTCAGATCCTAAGATGCCATTAATAAGGTGGAGGTTGGTCCACAACTTTGTTTTTCATATACTTTAACATTTTTCCCCCACGGGGAGGCCGATTCATTAACAGCGGCAGGTAGCGACAGTTGAGCGACTGTAGCGGCATTTTCAGAGCGCGCGCTAGTAGTCGCTGTGCTTGGCCGCTGTTCAGTTGTTGACAGCGACTCAGTCGGTTTGCCGTAATGTTGAATATTGGGTGAGGAGTCGCTATTTGACAGGTTCCGCGCTGTATGGGAGCGCATGATAGCGACTGGTCAGAGTGACCGGCTTCCACCATATTCATTAACAAATCACGCTCCAAAAATTCTCGCGCTGTAAAATGCATGTTTAAACCCCAGAGCGCTGGCGGCGATGTGTTAAAAGTCGTTTTTTAACCCCCAAACAACCATAATTTTGGAAACCAAAAAAAACAAGTTTTTAAAATAATTTTGTAATATGAATACATTAATATCAGACCTGTAATATCAATTCTGTACATTTTTTTTTTTTTACCTTAAAAAAATGATTTAAAATGGCAGAAGTGGTCACAGAATTTTTCACATAAAAAAAAAAAAAAAATAAAAAAAAATTAATAACAATTAATTATGAATATTTAAAGATTGTTCCATTGAAATGCATTGGAGAGCGCCAGGTAGCGAGAGGTCATACCTGTCGCTGTTCAAGGTCGGACGCTGGCGCTGTGGGCTGAGGCTGGAATAATGATGAATGAGTGGCTATATGGCGCTATCTCAGTCGCTAAGCAGGATTGGCTTGATAAATGTGTGATTGTGGTGGGGAGCCGGCGTTCTCGTGGCGGGGCCCGTCATTACCGGCCGCTCACCAGCCGCTACCTGTCGCTATCCCTAAGGGCCTAAGTATTTGAGTTTGACACCCCTGTCCTAATAGGTTGTAAGTTCTCCACCCACCATATATGACAGTGTATAGTGATAGATGTCCTTTTGCACTCTCCAAGATACACCAATAGATTGTAAGCTCTTCTATCTGCCATACCCTCATGTATTTCCAGATACATCTTGTACACCTAATTTATCAAATTTATAAAATCTAATTCAATCCTTTCTCTCAATTGGATAGAAGCTTTCCTGTGACAAGCATTAGGTCCAGAGCTGCGACTGGGAAAGATCAGCAAAGCCCTTCGCACATATAACTGCCCTGCTGGTACTCGCCATCGTTCCTCCGGAGGGTATTATTCATTCCCCCCAAAGCTCCAAAAATAACCTCTATTTTCTTATTACAAATTAGTCAGATGTTTTATATCATTAAATATTTTAAGTCTTTGATGGATTTTGAAGAATATACAGTGTGCTGCCATAATTACAGGTTGCTGACCCCAGCCGGTGCTGAGCGCGGTCTCCATGCTGCTATTTGCTTTGCTGTGTTTATTCTGGGTCCAGCGCGTGGATGAATCCGCTGCCCTGTGCACGGATCCTGCGGGGGAGAACATTTTATTGCTTTGTGGAATTGCTTTTCTTTATGCTTTTACTCTCTTCCTTTTCTTACTTTGTTTTTTTCTGAATGTTCAACCTTTGTTCTTTCCTTCTTGTTTGTCTTTCTTTTTTTCTTCTCTTTTCTCTCCCATGCCATTCTCTTATTTCTCATTCTACCTTTTGCAGGGCATTATTAATATTATAATTGTTTGGTTATATATAGCACCATCTTCATCCCTATACAAGGTATAATTACAGACAAGGTAAAACATAATGTACGAATACAAACTCGATGCTACAAAGTTCAAACCAAGAGGCCGATTCATTAACAGCGGCAGGTAGCGACAGTTGAGCGACTGTAGCAGTATTTTCACAGCGCCCGCTAGTAGTCGCTGTGCTTGGCCATTGTTCGGTTGTTGATAGCGACTGAGTCGGTGTGCAGTAATGTTGAATACGGGGTGACGAGTCGCTATTTCACAGGTTCCGCGATGTATGGGTGCGCATGATAGCGACTGGTCAGAGCGACCGGCTCCCACCATATTCATCAAAAAATCACGCTCAAAATATTCTCGCGCTGTGAAATGCATGTTTAAACCCCAGAGCGCTGGCGGCGATGTGTTAAAAGTCGTTTTTTAACCCCCAAACCACCATATTTTTGGAAACCAAAAATAATTTTTTTTTTAAGAATTTAGTAATATGAATACAATAATATCAGACCTGTAATATCAATTCTGCACAAATCTTTTTTTTTTTTTTTTTACCTTAAAAAAATTATCTAACATGGCAGAAGTGGTCACAGAATTTTTCACATTAAAAAAAAAAAAACATTAATAACAATTAATTATAAATATTTAAAGATTGTTCCATTGAAATGCATTGGAGAGTGCCAGGTAGCGAGAGGTCATACCAAGGTCGGACGCTGGCGCTGTGGGCTGAGGCTGGAATAATGATGAATGAGTCGCTATATGGCGCTATGTCAGTCGCTAAGCAGAATTGACTTGATAAATGTGTGATTGTGGTGGGGAGCCGGCGTTCTCGTGGCGGGGCCCGTCATTACCGGCCGCTCACCCGTCGCTACCTGTCGCTATTCCTTCATAAATAAGGGCCTAAATGTTGAGAACAGGAGACAATAGGAAAGAGAGCCCTATTTATCCTTTCTTTTCTTTCTCTCTTCCTATTATCTTTGTTTATTCTCTCTTTCCTCTTCTTCCTAAAAGATTTCCAATTTTTCACATGATTATTTTTCTCTTTCTTTAGCTGCGATTCCCTTTACCTTATTTTCTATTTATTTTCTTGTTTTCTTTCTTTGTATTTGTCTTTCATTTCTCACTTGAAGCTTCTGTTGTTTATTATTGTTTTTATTGTTCTCTTGTTTATCTGCTTAATTGTTGTTCATTTTGTGCTTCTTTTCATTTCTTCTTCCTTTACGACAGTTGATCCTGTCTTTTGATCTTACCTATTCACTTTTGGATTGGGGTTTGTCTTATTTACTATTTATTATGGTGTATTATCTTTACCCTGGTACCATTTCCTTCTATTTCCATTTGTTATTTGTTCCATTTCTATTCCCTGTTCTTACATCATATTAGTCTGTCTTTTCCTCCTACTTTCTCTCTCTTATGGGTTTTTCTACCTTTTTCACCATTTACTTTCCTATGTTATTTACTGAGGCCTCGATTCAGTAAAGTTCCTGTAAAATATCTCAGGACTGTTCCCTGCCTTATTTCAAAGGAATGAGATAAAATAAGATGGGATTCAATAAAGGGAGGAAGTTAGAGAATGATTTGCACCTAAAACTTTTACTAGAGTAATATAACAACTTTTTTTTATTTTTTATTTAATCAAGTTTTTTTAGGTAAAGTTTTTGTTTTACGGTCAGTGGATCTTTTTACCATCAAGAGTGATAGTTTTAGGTGTTAACTACCAGCCTATGTTCAAATTTGCATTCATTATCTCTTCAAATTTTCTTTTAACTTTGTACCGTGCCTTATTTTATCTTATGCCACATTCTGAAAAAAAGCATGAAATAGCTCTTATTTTCATTAGATATTTTAAAGCGGACCTATCAACTGGTATCCCGACCCTAGAAGACTCTAAAAGACTCCAGGACCAGTGACATGTGACCATGGGACATCATGAGGCCGATTCATTAATAGCGCCAGGTAGCGACAGATGAGCGACAGTAGCGGCATTTTCAGAGCGCCCGCTAGTAGTCGCTGTGCTTGGCCGTTGTTCTGTAGTTGATAGCGACTCAGTCGGTTTGCTGTAATGTTGAATATTGGGTGAGGAGTCGCTATTTGACAGGTTCCGCGCTGTATGGGAGCGCATGACAGCGAATGGCCATAGCGAACGGCTCCCAGCATATTCATTAACAAATCACGCTCAAAAAATTCTCGCGCAGTGAAATGATTGTTTAAACCCCAGAGCGCTGGCGGCGATGGGTTAAAAGTAGTTTTTTAACCCCCAAACAACCATATTTTTGGATAAAAAAAAAGTTTTTCAAAACATTTTGTAATATGAATACATTAATATCAGACCTGTAATATCAATTCTGCACAAATTTTTTTTTTTTTTTTTTACCTTAAAAAAAATATCTAACATTGCAGAAGTGGTCACAGAATTTTGACATTTACAAAAAAAAAAAAAACATTAATAGCAATTAATTAAGAATATTTAAAGATTGCTCCATTGAAATGCATTGGAGAGCGCCAGGTAGCGAGAGGTCATACCTGTCGCTGTTCAAGGTCGCTCGCTGGCGCTGTGGGGTGAGGCTGGAATAATGATGAATGATTCGCTATCTGGCGCTCTGTCAGTCGCTAAGCAGGATCGGCTTGATAAATGTGTGATTGCGGAGGGGAGCCGGCGTTCTCGTGGCGGTGACCGTCATTACCTTTCGCTCACCATTCGCTACCTGGCGCTATCCCTTGTTAAATAAGGGCCCATGATTCTGGATGCCCCACTGTGGGTACCCTCCGCGACTGGACTGCCCACATTATATTTCTGGTGCTCCCATGATGCATTTTGGGGCCATGGCTGCATCCCTGCCCTCCCTGCATCTGAGGCATGCTCCCACGCCCAGCCATTCAGAAAGGGAGAGCCCCCGAATGTGGGGAGGGTACATTTATATTGAGCAGCCCTGGGGGTTTCAACTAGCAGAGCATCCTGAATCAGGATGCCCCAAGGATTAGGACCTAGCACCAGGATAGTAAGCATTCTGGTGATAGGTCCACTTTAAGGAAAGTTTACTGAATCAAGGCCTAAATGTTACTTTATTAATATGTTCCCTTCTTTCCTTCCCTCGTTCCTTTTTTTTTTCTGTTCATGCTTCGTATAAATGGAAAAAAAAGCATTTACATTAGTAGCCAATTGATATAGTTTTCTATACTTATAAGTGATTATCTGTTGGGGTAAAAGACTCTCTTTGCTCCTCACCCTTGCTTGTGGAAGTAACAGGTCTTTTTTATTTGGCATATCTGCTGCCCCCAGTTTGGAGAACTTTCTTGTGTTCCGGCTCATGTGCTGCCTTTTCATCCATTCTGGATTTTGAAAAAGAAAAAAAAAAGAAGAGCTTTTTTTTCTCCTTTCTTGACATTTACATGCGCTTGATTAAACCTGGAGAAAGCCTTGCATTGTGATCCTTTAGTAAACGCAGTGGGCTTGTTCTTACTAGTTTAAATATGTTAAAAAAGGCTTTCACTCACAAAAGGTAAAGCATAATGCACGCCATGTATGACTTTGTAGTATCCTGACATGGTGGAAACACAATAGGGTGCCTTCACAGGCAATTGGAGGTACATTACATTTGTTTCCCAAAACCAGCCGGGAGCTGCGTGCAGCCTGTGTTCCTGGGAAAGCCATTAGCGTGCGTGGGATGAATACACGCGTGTTATCACGGTAATAGATATATGTATCTTTTATGACTAGCTGATTTAAACCCTCCCTGGCATTAAGGTCTGCTACAAACTTAAAGCGGGCCACAAGTCCTACTACTTTCCTGTACGTTCACAGTGATTTCTACAGGGCAACGATTTGGAATGGGCTATGGTTGTAATCACTGCTGACCCCCGCGCCACATTTCCCGCACTTACATAGGCTACAAAACCCATATATTGGGATTGGAGGAGAAACATTGGGATGGGATCTCTCCCTCCTGCTTTGACTATAACAAACACGATGAGTCAGCTCCCTGCTGTGTTACATTATTTAAGCCTAATAGCAATGCATTTATCTCAGTTGTTTCTATTGTAATCATCTGTGAGTCATGAGCCTTTTATTTGGATTTGGGTAGCTTACAGTAAACGGGGTAGCTTACAGTAAACGAAAAAGAGGGGCTTTCCTAAAATTGAAAGTATTTGCACAGTAACCAACACAAGGAGGTGCAATGCCAAGGATTAGCTTTACATTTAGACAGCCAGATACATCCAACTAGTGGCCACGTTTCATGCTTTAGGCTCTCATCAGCACTAGGACAAATGTTCCTGGATGTATGGGGAGTGAGACTTGGTGAGTACCAAAAGAAAGTCGCAAGCCAGTATGTGGAAAGACCCATGTTAGGCTTAATATGGGGAGGGGGGGGGGGGTAAAGAGACCAAAAAAACCCTCTACACAAAGGTAAAGAAAAATAGGTGCTTTCCTAAAATGGAAAGTATTTGCACAGTACCCAACACAAGGACAGATCGCCGAAGGTAACTCACCTCTTCTCGGTCCTACGGGGCATGCGCGCTCGCTCGTCCAATCAGCGCACTCGGAGCCGCTGACATCGCGTCTTCTAAGGCTTCGTCTAAGCCAGTGGCTCCGAGCGCGCTGGCGGCCATGTTTGCGCCTGCCATTCACAAATGCTTCCTAGAGGGATAGTGGGGATGCGGTCGCGGTTCGTGCATGCGCCGTTGGACCGGGAAGCAAGGTAAGTGTATGGGGCGACCTCAAGGGTTTACCATCCCGATTTTGGATGCCCCGGTGGGAGAAAATCAATCGCCCCAGGAATTTTATTTTCAACCTCTTTCTTAGGGATGTAATATGGCTGAAGACAGTGGTTAATTGCTGGGCTGGCAAATAACAAAAAACAGGCTAGTTAGCCAAAAAGACACTTGATTTATTATCACAAACCGTGGCACTAAGCACATATAGACATGACAAACCTAGCTTGTAACACCATTAAAAACGCAATTGCAATGTTAAAAAACAATTTCAGAAGAAGGGGGCCCCCGCCAGGCCATCCTGGGCTCCACGCTCTCAACCACTCACAAACACCACACACTTCCAAAGCTGGCCAGCCTTAGTAATAGGGACAAATATCCTCCGCAAACCAGGCATTCAATGATGCCCAATACTGGGATTGAGCTCGCCAGATGACATATAAGGAGATGTTGAAGATGTACTTAAATCATTCAAATACGCTCTAATTTGGAGCGGCTCAGCACCGTGAGCATAAATGTAGGAAGTCCCAGACTCATGAGCGTACAGCCGGAGCACGGCTAAATATACAGCAATAAGGGCTCAGCGGCCGCCAGCATGGCGTGCGCTACCTCCGTAATGGATACTCTCACCACCTTCAACTTGCAAAGAAGTTCCTCCTTGTCAGCTTAAAGTGCATGTAGTGCTGTTCCCGTAGCAAACTCAAAACGCGGCCATGGCGTGTGTCGGAAGAGGTGTGGTCAGGGGCACTGCATTGCAATTGCGTTTTTAATGGTGTTACAAGCTAAGTTTGTCATGTCTATATGTGCTTAGTGCCACGGTTTGTGATAATAAATCAAGTGTCTTTTTGGCTAACTAGCCTGTTTTTTGTTATTTGCCAGCCCAGCAATTAACCACTGTCTTCTGTATGTGTATTTTTTGCTTTACACATTTGGGTTAGAGTGGGCAGTACTTAACAAACTATTTCAAGGGGCCTCCCAAGGATTCTTTTTAAATTGTTTTGAGTTATGTAATATGGCTGATAGCAAATCTTTTTACTAACACAGTTAGTGAAATGTGATCTTTAATTGGTTGATACTGGTTGCTGTCATCACAGCACTTACCTGGCAGTTGAGTCTCTAGTGGAAGTGCCATTCTTTGAGCCTGGCTTCTATAAAGTCTCAGGCTTGTGAATGGCTTCAGACTCTCTGTGACTGATTCTATGGGGGCCAGAGAGTAGAGACGCAGCTAAAACGTCTCAGCCAGATTATTATCATGATGACAGATTCCCTTTAAATTTGTCTCAAAGCTTCTTTGTCTCTCCAATCCTATTTACCCATACTGATCTCTGAAGATCCTATGAAGACCCAAGTTCACCCAAGTTACTGCTTTTAAAAGTTAGTATGTGTCAGACTAATGCCATATTTTCCCATTAGTAACACATTTAGCATCTCCAACAAGGTAATCGTTCCATAGAACTGGCAGAGCTACACTCTCTGATGCATCCTAAGTTTTCTCACGAACCCTGACAATTTTCTGATGCTCTTTAGACTTTCTTTGGTAAGTAGTGAACACTCTACTACGTAGTAGAGTGCCTCCATTTCAAATACCCAATCAGGTGAAGTACAAATTAACCCCGAAAAAACCTTAGTTTGTAAAATTAGAGTGCTCCCAGAGAGAACTTTTTCACTATTTGGGCATAGTCTGTGAGCCAAACCATTGCATGCTTGTCTCGCATAATCATAAGTAAGCTGAAAAATGTCCTGTCATGGGATATTCTGTCCCTAAAGTGTTCTGTTATGGAATGCCCTGTCATAGTGTTCTGTCATGGAATGTTCTCTAATTAAATGTGCTGTCATAAAGTATTCTATCATAGTGTTCATAGGGTAAATCTATTATTCCTTGTGTTGGGTGATGTGCAAATACTTTCCGTTCTAGGAAAGCACCCCGTTTCCCTCATCAGAGTGTTCTGTCGTAGTTTGTTTTGTTATGGGGTGGTATGTCATGGGGTGGTCCGTCATGCAGTGTTTTGTCATGAAGAGTTCTGTCATGGAGAGTTCTGTCATGAAGAGTTCTGTCATGGAGTGCTTTGTCATGGAGTGTTTTGTCATGGAGTGATTTGTCATGAAGAGTTCTGCCATGAAGAGTTCTGTCATGAAGAGTTCTGTCATGGAGAATTCTGTCATGAAGTGTTTTTTTCATGGAGAGTTCTGTCATGGAGAGTTCTGCCATGGAGAGTTCTGCCATGGAGAGTTCTGCCATGGAGAGTTCTGCCATGGAGAGTTCTGTCATGGAGAGTTCTGTCATAAAGAGTTCTGTCATAAAGAGTTCTGGCATGGAAAGTTCTGTCATGAAGAGTTCTGTCATTGAGAGTTCTCTCATGGAAAGTTCTGTCATTGAGAGTTCACTCATGGAAAGTTCTGTCATGGAGTGTTCTATCATGAAGTGTTCTTTCATGGAGAGTCCTTTCATGAAGTTTTCTGTCATGGGATGTTTTTTCATGGAATGCTCTTGTCATGGAGAGTTTGCCATGGAGAGTTCTGTCATGAATTGTTCTTTCATGGGATGAGTGTTGTGTCAGGGAGTTTTTTTTCATAAAGCATCAAGTGCTTTTGTCATAAAGTATTCTATCATAGTGTTCATAGGGTAAATCTATTATTCCTTGTGTTGGGCGATCTGCAAATACTTGTTTACGTTCTAGGAAAGCACCCCGTTTCCCTCATCATAGTGTTCTGTCGGAGTGGTATGTCATGGGGTGGTCCGTCATGCAGTGTTTTGTCATGGAGAGTTCTGTCATGGAGAGTTCTGTCATGGAGAGTTCTGTCATGGAGAGTTCAGTCATGAAGAGTTCTGTCATGGAGTGTTTTGTCATGAAGAGTTCTGTCATGGAGAATTCTGTCATGAAGTGTTCTTTCATGGAGAGTTCTGTCATGGAGAGTTCTGTCATGAAGTGTTCTTTCATGGAGAGTTCTGTCATGGAGAGTTCTGTCATGAAGAGTTCTGTAATGGAAAGTTCTGTCATGGAGAGTTCTGTCATGAAGAGTTCTGTCATGAAGAGTTCTGTCATGAAGAGTTCTGTCATGAAGAGTTCTGTCATTGAGAGTTCTCTCATGGAAAGTTCTGTCATTGAGAGTTCTGTCATGGAGTGTTCTATGATGAAGGGTTCTTTCATGGAGAGTCCTTTCATGAAGCGTTCTGTCATGGGATGTTTTTTCATGGAATGCTCTTGTCATGGAGAGTTTGCCATGGAGAGTTCTGTCATGAATCGTTCATTCATGGGATGAGTGTTGTGTCAGGGAGTTTTTTTCATAAAGCATCAATGCTTTATGAGTGTTCTGTCATGAAATGTTGTTCTGTCATTGAATGTGCTGTCATGGAGTCTTCTGCCATAGATGAAATGTTCTCTCATGGAATGTTCTGTCATTAAGTGTTCTACCATAGAGCGTTCTGTTGTCATAGTGTGTTCTGTCATGGAGTGTTCTGCCATCAAATGCTCAGTCATAAAGTGTTATATTTGATGTATATACTGAAAAATATATAGGTTATTTACTAAGAAGGGACACGATCTACTAAATAATATAAAATTGGAATTTCATGAATATATCTGTATCCATGCTACTATCTGCTCTCAATGTTTATTTGAAAAACTGACCTTGTACAGAACAGCATCTCCTTTGGATATACAAGACATAGAGGCCATTATAACCTGGCCCAGGCCATCAATCGAAACAGCCAGTCAAGGCCATGGGGTCAATGTTTGCTTATTCAGTCTTGTAATTAGTGTCATACAAGTGATAAGATTAAAAGCAGATAATTTACTTTAAGATTAGAACCATGCCCACCCCCTCTTCTTTTGGGTGCTTGCTTATCTTTGTGCATTCCTAACTTGGTGCACTGTATAACTGTTGGGTGACTGCAGATCTTTTACCTTTAGATTTGTTTTCAGCAAAGGGAATCAACCTGAAGAGAAAGCCAAATCTGGTCATTGACTGCAGAATCTGGTTGTTGACTCTTGAATTACCCTCCATAAAGCAGTTAAAGTAGCTATAGCTACTGTGTTGCCCTTATCTGAAAACTGGTTACAGAGTAGTAGGAGCTAAGTGTTTCCATCTTAGCTCCGTAGCTCTCCGTAAAGAAACCTGGACTCCTAGCTGTAGCCTTAGGTGAAACAATACCGTGCCAATAGGTACTTCATCGTAGTGTTATCATGGGTGTTGGCCGACTGTCATGTAACTACATACTCTAAGAGGCATAGGCAGAGTCTTCTAGCTGTAAGAAAACAGTAGATGCTCAAAGGATGTGTATTTGGCTAAAGTCGTACAGATCAGAGTTCTTATGGCAATAAGAATATTGCCACAGATTAACCATTAAGGTGGTCTAGAAATCTAATTTGATACCTGTTCTTCCTGGCGTCAGCAGCAGCGCACATCCCTCTCTTCTATAGATCGCTGGTGTCTATATAAATTATAGGACAATTGTACTTCTCTTGCTGTCCATTGCCCCCGCAGGATAGGCAAAATAGCTTTCCTACTTATGGTTTTGCCCATGTTTAGTCATCATCTTCTACCCTGAAAATGTTGACCCAGCTGATCATGTCGCAGCATGTTTAAGGCAGATTATGCCATAACTACTTACAAAACTAAAAAAAAGAACTATTTTACAGAGAATGTTGTCGGGTCTTCAAAAAATACTAACCTATGTCTAGTTGGAGAATTATTATTTTAATATGATAGACTAAGGACATCTTATGGTCCATGTCCAGCTTACGGCCCAGCTCCAGCCAAAACTTCTGCACAAGTTAAATAATATTTAACCCATTTTCATTTAAATTAATGCACATTATTGAAACTGAGGGGTCGCCAGGAAATTATATGGGGCTCTCCTTTGGTCGTCCCAGCCCATGGCTTTTTTGTTAGATGAGCTTCCTATTTGCTCACCATGAACAGAAAGTGAGGCACAGACAGCAAAATAAAAAGCCCTCCCCGTATTAACTAAAATTAAATACCGGTAAATAATATTTGTAGCATAAAATAAGCTTTGGAACCAAGTTTCATCAAGTGGGGTTTAAAAAAGAGCTTGGACATCACACAGCCTTTAGCTAATAGGAGGGTAGGAGGGTTTTTCTTTCACTTTACCCCTGAGACATTTTTCCCTGCACCCTGGCTCCTGACATACTTGTGACCTCTTGACCTGAACTGTCTTGTTGATTAGGGTGGTTCTTGGCCTGATCAACCTTAAAGTAGATCAGACTGGATCAACCACAACTGAGCTCAGTGTGGTCATTGTGGACCTGTTGGAGCCAGTGATGGTGGGGGAGGGCATTTAAGTTTATAGGGGGCAGAGTACTGCAGCTTATCAGGAGGCTGCAAAGGAATCTTTGAAAGGAAGGTGGTGATGTTTTTTTTATATTTTGCAGTACCCTTTTAATGTAATAGGAGTTGGCGAATATTGTGAGTCTGTGTGAGTATCTATTAAACAAATCGTTTAGGTGTCTGCATCAAGGCAAAATCCAAGAACATAATGTTGGCTTTGTCTGGGTTTTGCTTATTTTTGTAGGCCCCTGTTTGTCCCGAGTTCTAAGCCTCCTTTGAACCTTCTTACAGCCGAAACACTGCGGCGTGTTATAAACCTATGTCACATTAAATGCTAAAGATGTTGTCTCTGCGTAGACCTTAAAACCTGACGAGTGAAATCAAAACATGTCTGGGATTTCTTCATTTGGAAACGCCTGCCATTTTTTCTCTCTTTTTTTGTTTATTGAGTGTTCATTTCAAAAGAAATGTTTAGCTTTCACCAGACTCGAAAACTCGTGACCGTGTTATATGGGGCCCTATAAAGTCATTTTGTATAAAGGTGAGCACGGCATGGTGGATAAACATGTCTGTTAACTGGCCGCCGCTGCCTCGCCCCAGCCTATTCCCTGCTTTACTACGATATGAAAGATTACTGGAGATCCAGCGCATTACTGGATCTCCAGTAATGTGCTCGGTGCACTCGTGTACTTTGAAGGAGTCCTCGGTGGTCCAAACCAGCCTAAATGTATATCTAATAGTTTTATTTATGCCCAGGGGTGGACTGGCCATAGGTAGACCTTGGACAATGCCCGGTGGGCCACACTGTGTTGTGGCTAGTTAGGCTGCTGCTTTTAACACCCACATTCATTTCCTGCCCCCTTAGTCTCCCTCCAAGCCCCCTGTACAAAGCTCCACTATACGCACAACCCAGCCCTTAATGCTATAGCCCTGGCATTATGTTTGGGGAGCCTCAGCAAGAACATCTCAGGCCGGCCAGGGGCTGGGAAATCCAGGGCTGATTTTTGGCCCAAGTCCGCCACTGTTTATGCCTTCTATCTTAGTGAGGATCTTATTTGAAGGACATCTCAACCCAGCTTCAACTGATATTTTCGCCTAATTTCAAGTGGTAAATTCAATGTGACCAGCCGCAGAGCTACCACATGGCCTACTGACTGTCAGTCCTGGTGGTAATGGGCGAGAAATGACTAGTAGATGCCATGCCCCAAATGGGCCAGCAAACTTTACACCGATGAAGGCACTGTAATTTAAATTTGGACCCCACTAGTGAGTCTTATATCCAATTTTACACGCTTTAGGGACTCCAGTAATCCATTCAAAATTCCTAGTTTCACCCAACAACAACTACAAGCTTCTAGTGTTTACTGATAATACTTTTCCACTGTGTCCCCTTATAATGATTGTTGTGTGTAGGATTAAAGACTACTCTTGAGTGAGAACTTTACCCTACAGTTGGCAGATACGTTCAAGCCATCTACAAAGATATCCAGTAATGGCCTTCCAACTGCTCACCAGAATTCCATTACAAAGTTGAGCAATGGTGTCTTCAAAGCACAGGTGTCTTCAGTGCATTGCTCCAGTCAAAAAAATAAAATTTAGTAAATTGCTCCCCTAAACTGCACCTCTGATGATCAGTCCCACATACAGTTTGAAAAGGCTTAGGGTGGAGCAATCACCACCACGGCCAGCCCTAGGCCTTATTTTTTACCTCAATCCACCCCTGCCCAAGGCCAAGTGCCTTGGTCAAGGCTGGTGTTCCCAATACCAAGTAACTTGTTGTTGGATCGTCGTACTTCCTACCTTTGATCATCATTCAAGTATTGGGGGTAAGTGGACGCTATAGTCAACACAAAACATAGGGGAACACTTCCCAGCAGGACTGGGCACAATTGCTCATACTTTTTTTTCCCTGTTTGCACATGACTTTCTGTTGTCTCAGCAGAGTATCCTATACTTAGTGAATAGAGAAAAGAAGGGCAAACACTATGATGTTATTTTTGCTGTCTATGACCCCCCATAAGCCTCACTTTTCTCGATGACTAAACAGGAAGTTCATCTAACAGAAAAGCTACTGGCCTCAAACGCTCAAGTCCTGTGCTGTTCACCACCTTTTTAAAAAAATAAAAGTAATCGCTGAAGTCAGAGATCCATAAACTTTACAAAGGTATTTTCTATAAGAGAGATTGGAAAGAAACCTTACCTTAAAGCCCCTTTGGGTTAACAGGGAACCATTATTAACGCTGTCTAAAAATACATTTCTCATGACATCAGACAGCCCACCATGCCTGACCAGAGACTGACAGCCTCACACGGGCCGTCTCGCTGTCCTCACATACTCACAACAGATGGTCTTCATTAAGCGCAAAACGGCAAGCGCCACTTTTTATTGGTTTGCTTAATCTGATGCCCGTGGCTAACCTGATTTGGCCCGCCATCTACAGTAGTTGCCTTTCGGCATCCACAGTGTGCCAACGCGGCTTCAAATTACCCGCCGGCCACTCCCCCACCCGCATCACTCTACACCAAGAGCTCTGTGACCGGCGAATGCTGGAGCGTGAACTAGTTAATAGATGTCTTATGCTGCTCTGTCCACTATTCTACACCCCCCCATTCTGCTTTCTGAGTCATATAAACATCGGCTGTATGGCATTTACTAGATCGCCATGATAACACAGTCTGCCCTTTGTATGGCCACAAGCGTAGAATGATTCCGCAGGGCTGCAAACGCTCTGGAATTTCTGTTTCGCTAATTACACCTCAGTTTTTTTAAACAGGATTTGATAACCGTTTCTTTTCATACAGGGGTCTGTCTATCTTTTCTATCTATCTATCTATCTATCTATCTATCTATCTATCATTATCTATTTATCTATCTTCTGTCTCTCTCTATATATATGTCCTCTTGTTCATTTATTCTTTCTTTCCATCTTTATTTCTCAGTTGACTATCTATCTGCCTGTCTATCTATGTTTCTTTAGTCCTTCTCTCCTTTTTTTGGTTATTTATCCCTCTATCCATCCCACATCAATCTATGTATTCATTTTCTTTCTTTCTTTCGTTTTTCTCAACTGACTAGCATATCACTAGCTACCCATATCTCTGTTTGCTTGTCTATCTATCTACCCACCTAGCTTATCTATCTATCTATCTATCTATCTATCTATCTATCTATCTCATATCTATCTATCTATCTATCTATCTATCTATCTATCTATCTTCTATCTATTTATCTATTAAGTCAGTTCAACTCAAACAGGGTTTATTGGCAGGTCCAAAATCATTTAGCATTGCCAAAGCAAAAGAGAATAACAAATGGGGTGTGTGTGTGTGTGTGTAAAATAAAAGGGGTGGGTGTTGGGTTATAGGGACAGGATTGGGGGTGTAATGGTCCAGTGGTATCCCATATATATTAATATAGCTATCTCATATCTATCTATCTGTCTATCTATCTATCTATCTATCTATCTATCTTTCTATCTATCTTTCTATCTATTTATCGTCTATCTTTCTATTCATTCTTCCCATATCTATCCATTCATTATCTATCTATCTATCTATCTATCTATCTATCTATCTATCTATCTATCCATTTATCTACCCCATATCTATCTATCTATCTATCTATCTATCTATCTATCTATCTTTCCACCCCATATTCCACCGATCTAACTATTCATCATAAATCTATTTGTCTATCAAGCTATCTATTTAACTATCAATCCCAAATCAATCTATCTATACTATATATATATATATATATATATATATATATATATATGAACGTAAATGTATCTGTGGGAGGGGGGCTTTTCCGAAACATCCTTAATGTATTTCCTCCCATTCGCTCTATGTGTTTTTCCTCTCTGTGTAACCTTAGGAGTCATAGCAACACAATTATTTTTCCTTTTGCTAATCCCTTCCTCCCACTTTCCACCTGGCAACTTGGGCCGGGGTCTGGGTTGTCGCATATGTAGTCAATGGGGGTCATACAAAATATTTGGTGAAGCCAGTGTGACTTCACTGCTTCTTTTCTCCTCCAGGCTGTCATCCTGACGGCTTCTTTTCTCCTCCAGGCTGTCATCCTGCCGGCTTCTTTTCTCCTCCAGGCTGTCATCCTGCCGGCTTCTTTTCTCCTCCAGGCTGTCATCCTGCCGGCTTCTTTTCTCTTCCAGACTAAATTATCATTACTGTCAGTTTTCTCAGCCTATCATTCTTGTTGTTGTCAGTTCCCTTCTTCCGTCTGTCATCCTCACTACTTCTTTGCTCTCCGTGCTGTCATCCTGACGGCTTCTTCTCACCTCCAGGCTGTCAATCCTCACTGCTTCTTTACACCTCCCAGCTGTCATCCTCACTGCTTCTTGTCATCTCCAGGCTGTCATCCTGATGGCTTCTTTCACCTCCAGGCTGTCATCCTGACAGCTTCTTTTCTCCTCCAGGCTGTCATCCTCACTGCTTCTTGTCATCTCCAGGCTGTCATCCTGATGGCTTCTTTCACCTCCAGGCTGTCATCCTGACAGCTTCTTTTCTCCTCCAGGCTGTCATCCTCACTGCTTCTTGTCACCTCCAGGCTGTCATCCTCACTGCTTCTTGTCATCTCCAGGCTTTCATCCTGATGGCTTCTTTCACCTCCAGGCTGTCATCCTGACAGCTTCTTTTCTCCTCCAGGCTGCCATCCTGACGGCTTCTTTTCTCCTCCAGGCTGTCATCCTGCCGGCTTCTTTTCTCCTCCAGGCTGTCATCCTGCCGGCTTCTTTTCTCCTCCAGGCTGCCATCCTGACGGCATCTTCTCGCCTCCAGGCTGTCATCCTGACGGCTTCTTTTCTCCTGCAGGCTAAATTATCATTACTGTCAGTTTTCTCCTGCAGTCTATCATTCTTTTTGTTGTCAGTTCCCTTCCTCGGGCTGTCATCTTCACTACTGCTGCTTCCCTGTCACTTCATTCACCACTGCTGTATGTACAAACACGTTGCCTGCAAATGTGAAAACAATCGCTGTAACCCTATTATAAGCTATAGTAACAGATCACTGCTGACTAACCTTCAGGACCACCAACCCTCATTAGTGGCCCTGGCTCTGGTGGAAAGAGCGTATTGATTAACTTGTTTGTAACAGAAAACAGTGGGATTTATTGGGGTGAGATAAGCGTGCAGTGAAATATAGAAGACAATGGCAGCAGTAACTGCCATAATATGATCACCATCCTCGTTCTATTGACAAATTTGTTTTGCCGTGGGTGACTTTTAGACCCTGTTTGTTTTACTAACTGGTTTTGATTGAAAGAAACGCGGTAGCCATAAACCAAGTGTGAGTGAATGGAACAGTACGTGTGAATGAGCGAGCGCTTATCCAGAAAGGCAGAGGGAGGCCTAATGGGCGCATTCATAGCCTGCCAGGCGCTGTCATCCCGCTGGCTCTGCCGTCTCTTCACCCTGAATGCCTTTATGGATGTGGACTTGGCACCTTCACAGGCCTATTGTCCTGCCAATCTCCGAGCTTTCCAGGCCGTGATGGATTTATAGGTCTGCCACTCTGGAATTTACTGCTCACCTATTGTCCGATAATATCTCATGCACATTGCATGAACTTAGTAAGCATCACCTCAGAGGATGGGGATCACTGCCGAGTGGGGGTTCACACAGTGGGGCATCTCGAATGGGGATGCCCTAGGGGGTCCCTCAGGGCCGGCGTCAGCACCCGGCAAGGCAGGGCAGCTGCCGGGGGCTCCCACCTTTGGGGTGTGCGACTGTGCTTGACCGGTGGCGGCCTAGGAGGGCACCGCCACAGTCGTTGTTCACATCTCCTCAAATGGTGGGGTTCCACACAACGGGGCATCTCGATTTAGATTCCAGGAGAAGTTCCCTACCCCATCTGATTTCCTATCCCTGGAGCATCCCAATCCGTGAAACCCTAATGTGTGAAACCCCCTGGGATCGCTGGCATACCCACTATGCAAGCAAGAACCCCCCTGGTTTGGCCGTTAACTCAAACTGGCGATCCCACAGTGCATTCACCAGTTCCAGGTAAGTAATGATGGGGGGGGGTCACACACAGGGGCATCTAAAATCATGAGAATCCAGATTCGTTTAGACTCCGAGGTCAGGTTTAAAGGGGTTTGGTGCGTTTCAAAGTAGACCAAAACTAGAGTTTTGGTCCAGATAGCAAGATCCTTGTGGGGCATCCAGATTTGGAACGTCTCTTGGTGATGAGCCGCGACTCTTCACCACAAAGGGGCCCACTGAGACCATGCCATCCAAGGGCCCACATAAACATGGAGCCGGCCCTGGGGTACCTAGTCGGCTGGTCCTGGAGTCTTCTTTACAGAGTAAAAAGCAAGCCCTGCTTACCTGCCAGCTTTAGGCTTTATCAAACAGAGTCCTGCAGGCTGTTGGTGGTGTGGGTGGTGTGGCTCTGGTGCCAGCAGCCCCTCCCAGCCTTGGTGCGTATCTCTGCTGCTAGTCACAATGGAGCAGGCTTCCTCATTGTGCAGCAGCAGGGGGCACATCACGTGATTGTCCACCGCTTATATGTTATCAGTGGTGAAAGCTCAGATGTGTGCCTGGAGCTAGTCAGGAGAATGTAAGGCTGTCCAGAGCAAGGCCTTCCAACAATGCCCTTATTACACGGTTTTTCCTTTGAAGAACATACCCTGATAATTCAGAATTGTCACCCTTGTGCTTTATGTATATGTAAGTGTTTTATGCATTGTCCTCTGCTTGACACATTTTGCATATATGTTTTTCGTTTTGTTTATACGTTGATATAGGTCAGGATTTCACTGAGTGCCTTGACTCCGAGCATCTAGTACTAGTAGATTTGGAGGTGGACTAGGGAATAGTCTTGGGTACCAGATTTCCTTCGAATTCTCCATATCGAACATAGTTCTTTGTAAACTCTGGCAGGGCGCCTGCAGTTGGATAAAAGGAAAAATATTAGCATTGTAGAAAACATCTTTCCCGTGTCACACGGGTGATTTGTAGCCCTGCGGGGTAATTAGACGATTAACAGAAAGGGAGAGTACTTTAAGGTCAAAGGTAGTAGGACCTGACATCCTTTGCTAGCAGGTTTTATAACAACAGGGCAGGTTCCCGTTGTGGGGGTCTCCCCGTTCTCTCAGAACATTTCTTTTGACAGAAAACACATTGCTGGCCTCCAGCTGTTCATCCTGTCACTCCGCAGAGGATGCTGAGAGGCAATTACTGGGCCTCAGGCTCTGAGAAACAGAACCTTGGATGATGGCTTTGCTTCATCCAAAATATCTACAGTTTGATCCCTGCAGTCTCAATAATTGTCATCCTGTCAGCATCCTTGGCTCTTTATCACTGTAATACACTAAGTCCACTATATATATATATATATATATATATATATATATATATATATATATATATATATATACAATATATATTGTATATACTTAGCACTGCACACACTGAAGTTGGTTAGCTGTTATAGTGATTTTGTGTTGATGGTATCTGGTGTAGGTGATCCATATCACTCTCTTGCTCTAATACATTCTGGGTTATGTAGCAGAAAGGTATCCCAAATCCGGATGCACCACTGACTGGGAATCAATACTGATCCCTTCCGGGATCCATCCATAGCCT
The DNA here is from genome assembly GCA_027917425.1 of Gastrophryne carolinensis. Classification (NCBI taxonomy): domain Eukaryota; kingdom Metazoa; phylum Chordata; class Amphibia; order Anura; family Microhylidae; genus Gastrophryne; species Gastrophryne carolinensis. The sequence continues at coordinate 51,554,735 of CM051234.1, read as the reverse complement.
TTCAAACGTATTGGGTACAGTAATGTGTACAGCCGCTGAAGAGCCTGATAGACTGCTTGTGGTCATGTGGGATCGCGGAAGAGGTAGGTGGAGGAGTACCGGCAGAAACCCCTTTTTCCAGCCAGTAGGACATCCGGATGGCAAAAAGGAAGAAGATCCGCACTCTTTAAAATCTTGAAATTTATTTATGCAAAAGGTAAAACCAGAAACTCCATTGGAAAAAAGCACCATAAAATCAGTAAAGGACCCCGGCAGATCAAAAAAATAGGCACATGTTCTAACGCGTTTCGGACATTGAACATAGAACATCCTTAGGACCTACTTACAATGTCCGAAACGCGTTAGAACATGTGCCTATTTTTTTGATCTGCCGGGGTCCTTTACTGATTTTATGGTGCTTTTTTCCAATGGAGTTTCTGGTTTTACCTTTTGCACAAATACATTTCAAGATTTTAAGGAGTGCGGATCTTCTTCCTTTTTGCCTTCTATACGTATGTGGGGCAGGAACGGCCCCTGATCTCACACCCAGTGGTCAGAGTGCGTCTACCCCTCAGTTTTTTTGCCTGAGGACATCCGGATGCCCTGCTGCTGCTTCCTCTTTATGGTGATTCCTAGATTGGACCAGAACCCATATTGGGCGGCCCTGGAATCTATAAGACTCCAGGGTCTCCTGATTTCCCCTCACTGGTGCATCCTGAATTGGGATGCCCTACTGAGTGAAACCCCCTGAGTCCCCAGTAAAACTTAATTGCTTCCAATACTGTGCAGGCTGTGGCCGCACTACGTTATACCTTTAGCGAGACACGTACCTGTGGCCGGCACTTGTGAATAGGCGCTGTTGGCACGCCCCATGCTAGAGGCTATCAGGGATCGAATTGGCTTGTTTTGGCACTTTTTTGCTCCTTTTTACACTGTAGTAAAACGCCATTGACTTTCATTGTCTTCCTGTCTGGTGATTCAGTAACAGTGACATTGTCAGGCTTTTTTTTCTCATAAAGTGAACTTTTTGCTACCATTAGAATTTTTTTTAACTCTCATTGAATTGAGGCCATAGTGAGAGTTCAGCCCTTGTCTAGGATTTATAGACATGTTGGGATTGGCAATGTCAGTAATATGGCAGCAAGGAGCTCACCAGAAGCCTGTCCCATGTGCCTGCCCTCCATTTTCTGCAGTGCAATGTAGTTGCTGTAACAGGTCTTCAAAGTTTGCCCTTCCTTTCCTTTTTTTTCTCCTGACCATGTTCCTAATGTGGTTGCACGGCCACCCATGCCTTCAGCGCTTCCAGCATGAGCAAGCCTTTCAAGCTTGACCAACATGGCTTGCCAGACTCGCTCACGCTGGGCAGGGGTAGCTGTCTGACCACTTTCAGACTGTGGTAATGTAGAAATAGAATATAAAGGAGGAGCAAAATTTGGAGACCCATTTCATCATCTAAAGCACACTGTAGCACATGGAGGAGAGGCACATGGGACAGGCCTAAAGGGACTCTGTAGGCAAAGTGCATAAACTGTCATTCAGCAGCTCACCTCATCATGGCTGCCCGTTTCCTTCCTGTCAGAACACAGCTGCTTCTGAAAGTAGAAACAAAGCAAAGAATATTGGCACTTTGCCTGAATTACTTTGCCATAGACCACCAATCATAGGACTAAGCTGGTGGTCTAAAGCTCCACATCATCAGACTGTGGACACTGGGAGAGAGGGAGAACAGCCAGGGTGATGAGAATGCCTGTCTTACAGCCCCCGCCCATAATGCTGATTATTATGCTGTATCACAGAGCCAAGGGCCACACCCACATATTTCAAAAGATAAATTATAAGTTGAAACTGTAAACCTTGATATCTCGGCCATTTGTTCTTCAATTTTATAACATAAAACCGTTTAGGACAATGCCAAACGTAGCCCGACATAATGGTCTAACAATTGCCTTTGCCTTCTGTATCCCTTTAAGGCAGACCTGGGCATTGTAAGGCCCCAGGGCCACATACGGCCCTTTCATTGGCTCTGACCGGCCCACGACCAGCATTTACTGTAAGGTGCACGGCCGCACGCTGCCGACACCCCCGTCCCACCCACTGTCCGCGCAGTCTTGCCAGAAAAGATAGTGCCGGGTTTGAACAGCACTTTTGCCCCTCTGTAGTGAGTCTAATGTAGCGGGGGCGTGTGTGGATTAGAGCCTGCTCTCCTATTGGACACTTGTAGGGGCTCTCGTAGTTCATTTCTGGCCAGACCAATGCCTTAGGGAGGGCGGGGGGACCAAGCCGCAGGGTGGGAAGGGTTTTACACAGCCTCTTATCCAAGGCCAGCCACTGGTCTTCCTCCCCCCCGGGGATCCCAAATCGGGATGCTCCACTTTTTGAAACCCCTTTTACTCAGGAGCAACGCGAAAAAAGGTGGACTCCTTCTCTGAAAGCAGAACAAAGCCCAGAGCGGCCACTGGTCTTCCCCCTGGGTATCCCAGATCAGGATGCCCCACTGTGTGAAACCCTGGTTACTTAGTAGAAACTTGACAAATGGTGGACTCCCCCTTAAAGTGGAAATGAACCCAGAGCGGCCACTGGTCTTCCCCCTGGGCATCCATGATTGGGGCTTTGTTCCGCTTTAAGGGAGGGAGTCTGCCATTTTTCAGGTTGCTACTGATTAAAAGGGTTTCACACAGTGGGGCATCCCAATCTGGGATTTCCATGGGGAAGACCAGGGGCCGCTTTGGGTTTTGTTCTGCTTTATTTGAGGGAATCCGCAATTTTTTACATTGCTACTGAGTATAAAGTGTGAGCAGCACTGTGTTACTTTAATAATAATGTAAAGGAGGTGGGTTATTCCATCCTAACCTGATTTGGTCATGATGTTTTAAAGCAGACCAAAACCCATGTAACCCAGCCCTATGGAGTGTGAAGGAATCCAGGACTGGGTTACAGGCAGCATGCCTCTGGGGCATCCCAATTTATGTGAGACCTCACTGGACACACAAAATGTGGTCTATTTGATAAATTACATTTCTTTGTAATGCATCATCACTTTTTCATTGTTTAACTATAACATATACTCGTACCAGCTTGTCATAACTATAACATATACTCGTCCCAGCTTGTCATAACTAAAAAATATCCTCGTACCAGGTTGTCAAAACATTGCTATTTACTGCTTTTTATTAAGAAATACAATTATATTATGCAGAATTGAGCTCAGCCTCTTGGCCTGGCCCTCCACAATATTTTAAGTTTCTCATGTGGCCCCATGGAAAAAATAATTGCCCCCCCCCCCCGCTTTAAGGGCTGAAAGCTTGTTGACTTCTCTGTAGGCACCATTTTCAAAAATTCTGAAGATCTTAAACAAATGTTATATATACATAAAATTTTAGTTTTCGATGAGCAACATGAAGATAGACAAAGCCCCCGTAGCTTCCATCGCATGGAGAAGTTTGCATCTTCTCCAGGTCTCCTCTACCGAATCATTTTATTAACACTCCTAAGTAAGGGATTTGCTGGCGGCTCTGCGCTGGTGAATAGTAACAGACGCCTTCCAGGTTCAGGCTAATTGTTCACACCTGTAGCATTTGGCCCATATACGAAGTGTTAGTTATGTCAAGTAAATTAAGCCCAGATATAAAGTAGAACCCGAGTGCTTTCACCCAACTTTTTCGAACACAGAAAACCCTGTTTGCTCTGTAACGAGAGTTGGCACGTGGAATATTTCGGGTAGTGACTGAACACAAATAGGATTTCCTGTAGTACTTTTCATTTGATTGAAAGTTAAAAAAAAAAAATGAAGAAAAGGAATAAGATTGGTAGGGCCTCTGAGGGGGCTTTATAGAAGCCTGAGGTGTTCAGTTACACATGGACTAGAAGTGGTGTGAAAATGTCAAAAAAATAATACGTTCTCCCGAATTAAAAGCGGTTCAGCTGTCCCAGAACATTCGATCCTTTGTGTACTTTTCATTTTAAATTGAATTTGTACCTCAAAGCTCACTCCTGTTTAAAAAAAATTCAGTGGAGCAGTATGAAAGGAAGTAGGCTTAATTACACCAAGCCATTAAGGAATGGTCTTGCTTTAATTAGTATGAAATACCTTTTATCAGTACAATTAGCTTCTTTTAAACATGAGGATAAACCTTTGCTAGGTTGTTCTTTGCAAGGCTTTAGTTGTATTTGGGGGGGGGGGGGAGGGAGTTGCCTTTCAAAAGACTGTATTGTAGGACCAAACAGACACTGCACCAACAGTAGGTTTCAACTTCAGTTCTGTTTTTTAGTTAGGCAGTTAAAAGTGGACCAAAACCAGGGTTTTTCACACCTGTTTTGATAAACATGGGTGTTGTTCTCGTTTAAATCATGCTACAATTTGGCCTGTTAAACCGGACCTTCAGCATGATTTAATGAAAAGCCCAAACTCTTAAATAACGGTTCCCCAGCATCTAAAATGAATATATTTTATGTTTTTAGTCACTAACTTATTATTCTTTCCCCTACTGGGCTGCAACTGTGTTCAGGAATTTAGGATACGGGCGCCGCCATCTTGACTCAGAAGCATCACACTTACTGAGGAGAGGAGAGTGGGATAAGGTACAGGGGGGCGGGTTATAGCTGTGCTTTGCTCAGACAGAGCAGAGCTGGGGTCAGGTAACGGTCAGCAGTCCCAGAATGCAGAGCAGCACAGTCAGGAGGCACTTCCTGTTTGCAGGCTGCCTGACATCTTGGATGTTTAAAGGCTCATAACATGCAGTAGATGCAGGTAGGATGATTTTTAATGTGGACAATCTGTATGTACAGGGTGGGGGAAACATATAAGATAGTCTCTTATTCAGGGTGAAGGACCGCTTTAAATCAGATCTTCACTCTGAATGTGGACTAGTTGTGGTGTGAAAATGTATGTACAGGGCTTCCTCCACCCTGTACATACAGATTGGCCACATTACAAATGATCCTACCTGCATCTACTGCATTTACTTTAAACATCCAAGGTGGCGGCACATAGAGTCTCAGGCTGCCTGCAAACAGGAAGTGTCTTCTGACTGTGCCGCTCTGCATTCTGGGATTGCTGTCCTTTTCCTGACCCCAGCTCTGCAAAGCACAGCTATAACCTGCCCCCCTGCACTCCCCCCTCCTCCTCTCCTCAGTATGCGATGCTTCTGCTTAGGGGTGTCAGAAAAAATCGATTCTGTGAAATATTGCAATATTTCATTAGACAATACTGGTATCGATTCAAAATATGTTTGAAACGATCTTTTAGAAACTATTTCTAAGTAACATTTACTCCCGACCACTAGTTTATTTTTATAGTGCAATAGTGGCCATTGTGTGCCAACGCACACATGGAATTCCTTCTCCACATTTTACCCATCCGTGCACTGTAAACAACATAACTCTGTGTACACACCAGTGAATAAACACCATGTGAGTGACCATACACAAGTGAATTACAAACTAAGGGGCAGTGAAGTGCACATGTGCCCAGAGCGGTGGGCTGCCCTAAACTCTGCAGCCGGGGAACAATTGAGGGGATAGATGTCTTGCTCAAGGGCACTTCGATCATGTTCCATGATTGGGAATCGAACCTGCCACCTTCCGGTCACATGCCTGTTTCCCTACCTCTAGGCCTCAACTGCCCCAAACAGTGCGTAGTTGACAGTGCACTGCGCAAGAGCCTGTTATTCAGCAGCTCTGTCCCACCCTCAGCAGAGAAACAATGAAATCCTGTGAGAGTCGTCCTGCATTGTTGTTATGTATGTGTGAATGTTGTATTTATGTGTAGATTAGGTTTTCCAAAGCTATATTTATTAAAAAAATCGCAATATATCGTCCTTGAGACAGAATCGGGATATATTAGGATATATTGTATCGTCATATGTGTATCGTTATACATATGGTATCGCCAGATTCTCGCCAATTCACACCCCTCTTTCTGAGGCAAGATGGCGGTGCCCATATCCTAGAGTCCAGAACAGAGTTGAAGCCCCGTGAGGGAAAGAATAAAAATTTAGTGACTTAAAATATATTAATTTTAGATGCTGGGGAATAGTTTTTGAAAGGTTTGGGCTTTTCATGAAATGATGCTGAAGGTCTGGTTTAACCATTATTTTATACAATTATGTAAGGGAGCACACCACAGGTTGTGCTGGTCTACACTGTTGTCTTTTTCGCAGTTATTACGGCCTATATTTCATTGAGTAAGTTTTGAGAGTTTTTACTTTTTGGTCATGAATGTTTCTCTGGGAGGGAATGCTCCTAGAGGTAAGAGGAAAACACAGGCCTCTGGGTTTATAAGTTTGGGGTTAAGCGGTTTTTGGGTCACTGAAATCCCCCTGGTGTAAACAATCAGCTCTTAGAGAAGTTCCCCTCCTTCTTTTAGGGTTGACGTATCGCCCTAAATAATTGCTCCAGTTTTATAAACAGTACATGATTGCTGCATTCTAATCACAAAGGTTCGCAGCCTAATTCCAATCTGACGTGTTTGTTTTCTGTACGATAAATGTACGTTTCCTTGAAAGAGACAAAGGCGCAGTGTGTAGGACGTGATTATCGTGCGCGCTGTTTGCTGGCGTTCACACAGGTAGGAACTGCAGCATCTGAAATTCATTTCCAGCAGCTCTCCAATTTGGATCATTCTCGCTGCCCGAGATTCCATTTATGAAGGATGTGTTTTTTTTTTCTTCTCAGTACAGGAAGGTGGTTTGGCTGTTCGCTCCGAGCTTGACTACTAAATACAAAGCCCACTGTGTCATTAACATTTGTAGTCAATTAAACATGTAGCTCAGCGAGTGTCACCTCAATAGGACATTGTACAGTACAGCGTAATGAAGGACCATGTTGCACTCTTTGCTTGATGTTACGTAGGTCACGGAAGGGAAAAAAGCTATTGCACTATATTAACTATGTAACAGAAAATATGTTACATATGTGTAGAGTTAGGTGATGCTTATAGCCCCCAAACATCCTGATTTGGGTTGACCCGCAGTGTGAAACCCCCCAGATTGCCGAGTAAAATTCATCTTTCCCGGTCCTATGGTGCATGTGCGGGCTCTAAATGTTCAGCAAATGGCTCTGTTTACGGCAGTCGCGATGTCGAGTGCCCCAGCAGAGAGTTTGCTCCCGCCACCAGCCTATCTGAATGGCTGGGGGGGGGGCATGCTCACAGCCCAAGGATGTGGGGATGCAGCCTCCCGGTACATCACTGAGGATATCAGGCAGCAGGTGATTTTTACGGCGCTCAAGGGGGGGGTCACATAGCAGGGCATTCTGATTTGGGATGCCACAGGGTAAGGGTCGGTCGCGCTGGGTTTTGTTATGCTTTAAAGCAATTAGGTAAGTGGTGGAGGAACTTCTTGCAGTGAGGATATACCTTCCTCCCGTGGGTCCTCATCTGATGCAGGGAGGGGAGGGGCAAGAATCACATAACACAGTAGCAGGCACCAGGTATTTGAGAAAATGCTCAACAGTGTCATTTCCGGTTGAGAAACTGGCACGGAATTCTCACTGCAACCTGGGAAGGCAAAGCGAACCTAGACTCTCCAGGTTCATACACTCGCAGTGGAAGAGAGCTCTAAACAGAAATTGCAGAAACACCTTAGGTCGCCCAGTATACTGACCTTTTCCCTGGTCCTACAGTGCATGCATGGCCTCTCGTCCAAACAGCGCCCATGGCCGCATCCCTGTGACTCTCTTATGGGGTGTATGCCCTTGCCGGCCATTCAAAAAATGACTGTTGCTGGCACCCACCCTGCTAAAGGTATAGCAGAAGGAGGCTACGGCTTGCACATGCTCCATTGGATTGGGGAGAAGTTGAGTTTTATAGGGGACTCAGGGGTTTCACACAGCGTGGCATCCTCGGGGGGAGGAAATCAGCGGCTCTAGAATCTTATAGCCTCCAGGGCTGCTTCTGGTCCACTTTAATCTGGGCATTGTTGTTTCCAGTACAGATGCCCAACATTTAGGGCTATCACGCAAACCTTTATAAGAGGGACTTGTGAGGGAGGGTATAAGACTTTGAAAACAACTCTCAAGATGGTGTTTGCATTAAAAGGTGTTGGCGCCACCATCATTCAGTTTTCTTACAATAATTATATTATGATATTTGAGTGCGTACCTATTGGCCACTGCAGCTGACAAGGCTCTAGTTGCTGGTCATGTGTGGGCTGTGATGTTGGGCTGTGATGTTGTCTTTCTCATGTGGGGTGACTGGTGCTCTTTGTAGTTCTTAATCTGTTTAAGTGGCCTCAATAGCCTCGGCCTGTATTTTCGGAAGCTCTGGTTACAAAGAACAACATTGCAAAAGGTTGTGTTAAACATGTGAGATTTTAGAAAAACACAAGACCCTGGCACATGATACTACCCCTAAATCTTTTCTTAATTAAACGTCTTCATCCTTTGTTTGTCAAGTGACCCCGAAGTAAACTCTAATTAAAGGCGCCTATAGATATGAAATAGTGGTCTGAAGATCCACCCAGAAGTCATACATGTTTTATCATGGACAGGGACCCTCTAAATTAGTTTTTCAATACATTCCCTGAGCTCTAAACGAAATGAAATTCTTTCTAGGTAGTGCTGTGGACCTCGTGTTCCTCATTGTCAACAGCCTGACTGTTCGACACTACCATCTCGGTATGACATTCAGGTTTCTCCCACAAGTAAATTGAATGTTACTAAAATCAAGTCAACACCATGGCTAGTAACAGAGTGGGAGTTACATGGGAGTTGTAAGCTAGTTAATGAGATATGTGATGACAGAGTAACTCCCAAGCATTTCAGTTTTTGCAGTTGTTGTGTACTTTTATTAGAAAACCACTGATTGCGATGATCAAACACATTCTTAGGATTATGTGGCCTTCCTCCTAGGTTCTGATGACGGAGTTTAATCAGCTTGGGGGTGTGAGGAGTCTAGAAGTAGCCAGTAAAACATTCAGCCAAGCTTGTTTGGTGCCACAAACTGCAGTCAAATATGCTGATGGTTTTTTATTAAGATCTCGTAAAATCCTCCCCTTTCCTTCTGCTGCTGATCAGATAGGATTTTAGGATCTTCACATTACCAAAAAAATTCAGTCTCCAAGAATATAAAAAGGACTTGATAATTGCAACCTCACGTACCCCCGTCTGAGTTTTAAGAGAGGTCTCTCTCACTCTACATTTCAAGACTCAATCAAGATGTCCACAATATCGTGTTATCTCTACATCTCTAAACAGTTCTTTTGACTCAAGCAGGGTCTTCAAGCTCGGTGATAGATCCAGTTCCATTTTTAAACCAACTTTAATCCCTATGCACTTTGAAATGAATCAAATCTACATTTGCATGACAAGGCAACAGCAACAAAAAAGCTACTAGGCCAGGGGTACTCAACCAATTTCTTTAAAGGTCCTTTTACCGGCATCCGGTGAGAGGTGAAGGTCTGGGTGGAGGGCTGTAGCAGGGGTGGATAATTAAAAATCAGCACACTGGGGGGGGGGGGGGGGATTACACAGACAAAACTAAAAAAGTCTGTTTGCCCCCCACTCCAAGTTGAGCTGAGGGGCAAAGAAACCAAGATACAACATTTTTGTGTACCTTGCAATGCCACTTTCTGCCTGTGCAGTACTTCATATTGCAATGCTAGGTGTCAGGGAGCCATGACACTGGCAGGGAGACTGAGCACTACATCGATGATCAAGTAAATGGGGCAGGGCTGTCAGGGAAGGGGTCCGGAAATTTGGTGCCGAGGTCCGCGTTCGGACCCCGGTCCGCCAGTTGAGTACCACTGTACTAGGCCATAGTGGGTAAATAAAAGCTGCAAACAGACTGAGTTCTCCAGTCTTCTGCTATCATTACGTTTGTCAACTGTACTTTCCATAATGCTTCAATTTTTTTTGTTTCATTCTAAAATCTAAGGATTTTAGGACCACTTGCTATTGTCCATCTTGCAAATGCTTTTTTTTCTGCTGCAACTGGAACACTTAATTTTTTAAAACTTTTTCTAAGGCTTACAAGTTTTTTTCTTCTAATCAAAATGAATGTGATTCCCAAAGAATATTGAAGAATAGGTCAAGTACATCATTCCGTGTCTACGCATTGCAAGGGGTCATTGCAAAGTTCCAGAAACAGCTGTCGTCAGGATGTGAAGAAATGTTCCTATTTGAAATGGTAGAAGTTTTACAATGCTTAATAATGAGAGAAAAATGATTCCATATAAATAAAATACAATCCCTAATAATTAGAAAAAAATCGATTCCATATAAAAAAATACAATCCTTAATAATTAGAAAAAAACGATTCCATATAAAAAAATACAATCCCTAATAATTAGAAAAAAACGATTTCATATAAAAAAATACAATCCCTAATAATTAGAAAAAAAACGATTCCATATAAAAAATACAATCCCTAATAATTAGAAAAAAAACGATTCCATATAAAAAAATACAATCCTTAATAATTAGAAAAAAACTATTCCATATAAAAAAACAGTAATGTGCCAAAAACTTTGATAAAACTTTGATGAAACTAATACAAAATGGGATACAAATGTTTATGTGGAAGTAAAAAATGTTTTAGATGTATTTTGTACCTTGGTGCGTGTGTGCCTATATTGTGCGTCTTCTTGGGTGTGTGCATGTACCTGTGTGTTTGTGTGTATGTGCGTGGGATTCCCACTGCTGCCCCCGGAAGTCCCCTAGTGTGCTGTTTATTTGATATGACTGAACACCTGGTGCATGCAGAAGCCCCAGCAAGTTTGCACACCTCCAGGTTTCTCCCTCCACTGTCCTGGGTTTCTTTCATCTCCTGAAGCTTTTGTTCCGTATTTCCTTTACCTTAAAAGGATATTTTCAACAAGGCGTGTTAATCCCCTATGACTGGCCCCCATGAGCTCTAGAGGAGAGTCGGCCTGAAAACCAAAACCCTACCTTGCTAAAATAACATGATTGCCGGGTACTCCAATCCATCTGAATTCCCTGACTCCTGCATTCATCGCAAATCTCCCATGATTTAAACTCCTTCCTTTGTTTTGTTCTGCTCTAAAGGCCTGATTGAAAGTGACTGTGGCAGCGGTAATGCCTGGCTGAGTTTGCAGAAAACAAGGCCTGGGCTCATTTACACAATGGTTGAAAGAAGATTCCATTATCTATCCTAATGTAGAGCCATGAATTGAGCCGTGACTCCCATCTTGAAGGGCTTTTCCCATCTCAGAGAGCTTAGGTTTACATGTATTTAGTTGCAGGAATCTGGTTGCTTTCCTGACCCAACATTGGTGTGCAGACCTAGAGTAACCTTTAGTCTATGTTCCCACCAAAATATGCTGTGCTGCATCTTTAATTAGAATGGATGGAGCAAAACGCCACAGAATTCATGGGCCAGACTTTTCCATACGCATTGACCTGGCCCTATGGAAAAGAGAAACAGTCACCTGGGCCTTGATGGGGTAAACTTGCCTTAAAATATCACCTGAAAGCGTGGAGTTAAAATAACTCACCTGGGCCTTGATGGGGTAAACTTGCCTTAAAATATCACCTGAAAGTGTGGAGTTAAAATAACTCACCTGGGCCTTGATGGGGTAAACTTGCCTTAAAATATCACCTGAAAGCGTGGCGTTAAAATAAGATGAGATTCAGTAAAGTTAGAAGTTACAGCAGAATTTTCACCTAAAACCTGAGTAATAATGACAACTTTTAAAGTAAATCTTGAATTTTACAGTCAATAAATCTTTTAAATGCTGTGGAAAGAAATATTAAAACCAAAATACTTTCATGTTGATGAATTTATAAACTCCTGTAAAGAAAAAGAGTGACTTTCCTAGAATGGAAAGTATTTGTACAGTAACCAGCCCAAGGACAGATAGCATTACCCATCTACCCTTGCAGTAGGCGGAGCTATGCAAATCACCTCTTTACATCTCTGTGCCATCCAAGGCCCTTAGAACTGCTAAGGGTGCAATGGCAAGGATTAGCTTAAAATTTTTATACAGCCAGACACAGCCAACTAGTGGACACGTGTTTCAAGCTTTAGGCTCTCATCAGCACTAGGGCAGATGCCTCTTGCTGTATGGGGGGTGAGACTTGGTGAGAACCAAAACATAGTCACAAGCCAGTATGTGGAGAGCCCCATGTTAGGCTTAATATAGGGGGGCTAAAGAGACCAAAAAACCCTCTACTTAGGTAAAGGAAAAGAGTGGCTTTCCTAGAACGGAAAGTATTTGTACAGTACCCAGTCCAAGGACAGATAGCATTACCCATCTACCCTTGCAGTAGGCGGAGCCATGCTGGACTTTACACTTTAAGACTTTAGGGCCAGCTGCTGGTCTCCCCCTGGGGCATCGCCCACAGTGGGAACCCCCCCCCCCCTCCCGGGTTAGCTGTACACCCAAATGAGAAGGTCAACAAGTCATTGGTGCCTGTAGGACAAAGGTGGTGCTACTAGTACACAGGAAGTGAGAAAAGTTTCCCAAATAGGCCCCAGACTGCAAATAAAATATCAAAGTGGTTTCTCCAACTCTACAAAATCTAAATAAGTTGGACTTTAGATTTGGCTAAAGCATATGTATATGCACCCCAAGCTGTGTTAGTAGCCCAATCCCAGTTGCTCCCTTGGAGCAACTGAAGATTTGGAGTAATGAAGCTGCAGAAAATGAGGTATCTCCTGTCTTTTCTCCTGTGGGTCAGCCAAACACTACTGCAGCATCAGTGCAAGAATTGGAGGTTGCTCAGAGGAGCAATGGCAGTTGTTCTGGAGAAGGGGCTGGGGGGGGGGGGGGGCTGGATGTCCTCTTTATTACCCCCTTTGTTCCCCTTTACTGAAATGCTTGTGAATGGCCTAAGAACTGGCTTAGCAGTGTGTCACCACACTCTACAGGACAGGTGAGCACGTGGCACTTATGCATGTGATGGAACCACCATTTAGCCCATTCCTCCTTTGACTTCCTTCACCAGAGACCCCATTTAGAGATTTTCAATTGTAGTTTCAGTAGCAAAAATTACTTATTTCTTCTACTAATCTTGGTTTTTGAATAACTTTGGTCTATGAAACAACGACCAGCTTTTTTGTATTGTTTGCAGTCACAGATACCTGTATGACCACCTCTAATTCTGCCCCATGGTTATCTGTAGTGTATCCATACAAGGTTGCAGCTTGTCTACGCTTCCTTTTGTTCACCTGCCAGTAAACAGAAATGTACCCCTTGCCTATGTACCCGAGTCTTTTTAAATCCATTCCAGTCGCCCTCCCTATACAAACATCCTTTTCTTGACCTGACAAAATGTCCATGCTCCCATTTATCCATCTGACCACCCAAACTGGCCATCTTTCTCTATTATTTGCAAACTGCCTCTTCTTAGCTACTCACTGTTTGTTCATGATTTGTGTACCTTTAGCCACCATTGTCCTCTTATGGTTTAACTTTATCTTTACCCATCAATCTGTGTTCCGGATATATCTGATTCTTGTCCAACCAGCTCTTTGTCTATTTTAGGATACTCGTGTGCACATCCATTCTTCCTGGCCGATTATCTATTAAATGTTGTCTCTTATCTGGTGAATTAGGTTTTTACAGCTCTATACTTGCACAGCACGTTCTCATTATTAGTGTAGATATGTTTCAATACCTTATTTATGTATACTAACTTCCGGTAAATATTGTTTTAAGTGTTTTTTTTATGTTTCTTTTTGTTATAGTATACATTTCTAGCATTCCGTCTGACTCCCTTTTGTTGGAGCCAGATCCGTTGTTGTTATGATGTGTCCTCCCAGCTGCCGCCCTGCCCCATGTCCTGGTGCTGGGGTCGGTTTGGGTTTCCATCTGCTCTAAAGCGGATTTTGACTATCCCGGGTTTTGTTCCTTGCCCCCCAGGCATCCGGATTTCGTATGCCCTTCTGTGGGAAACCCTGCAGATTGCCCAGAAAAACTCACCTATTCCTGGCCCTACGCATGCACAGGCTCTCATCCAGTCAGAGCCGTTTGCCGTGCATATGTCATTCTGCAAAGGGCTTTGTCTGGCAATCAGCAGTGCAAGTGGCCACATCCCCAGCAGCATAACTGCCATGAAATTAAAAGTTTTCAAGCTAAACTGCCATATACGCCTCATGTAGCATTTAAGCTTGAAATTGAATGAATCAATTGGAGAGTTCAAGGGGGTGCTGCTACATGACCACCATTCGAGCAGCAGACCTGTTAGTGTTTTTATAAATATTGGGCCAAGGCTTTAGTAAGAAACGGGCAGGCTGATTCATTAATAGCGCCAGGTAGCGACAGATGAGCGACAGTAGCGTTATTTTCACAGCGCCCGCTAGAATTCGCTGTGCTTGGCCGTTGTTCAGCTGTTGACAGCGACTCAGTCGGTGTGCGGTAATGTTGAATACGGGGTTATGAGTCGCTGTTTGACAGGTTCCGCGCTGTATGGGAGCGCATGACAGCGAACGGCCATAGCGAACGGCTCCCAGCATATTCATTAACAAATCACGCTCCAAAAATTCTCGCGCTGTGAAATGCTTGTTTAAACCCCAGAGCGCTGGCGGCGATGGGTTAAAAGTAGTTTTTTAACCCCCAAACAACCATATTTTTAGAAAAAAAAAACATGTTTTTCAAAACATTTTGTAATATGAATACATTAATCAGACCTGTAATATCAATTCTGCACAATTTATTTTTTTTTTTTTTTAGCTTAAAAAAAAATCTAACATTGCAGAAGTGGTCACAGAATTTTTGACATTTAAAAAAAAATAAAAATAAAAAAAAATAATAGCAATTAATTATGAATATTTAAAGTTAGCTCCAATGAAATGCATTGGAGAGCGCCAGGTAGCGAGAGGTCATACCTGTCGCTGTTCAAGGTCGCTCGCTGGCGCTGTGGGGTGAGGCTGGAATAATAATGAATGATTTGCTATCTGGCGCTCTGTCAGTCGCTAAGCAGGATCGGCTTGATAAATGTGTGATTGCGGAGGGGAGCCGGCGTTCCCGTGGCGGTGAGCGTCATTACCGTTCGCTCACCATTCGCTACCTGGCGCTATCCCTTGTTAAATAAGGGCCAAAGAAAAACAGGCTGTTTTGGGGCACTGGGCTGGGGATAGACGGGGATGACATAAACTTCCTTTTTGGGTCTAGGATCACTTTAAAGTGGACCAACACCCAGGATTTTGACTATCCTGGGTGTTGGTCCACTTAGGTGGGGCACCCCGATCGGGGGTGCCCCGCTGTCTGAAACCCTCCCGATCGCCGCAAAAACTCACCTCTCCCCGCTCCCACGTGACCTCGTCCGGCCAATGACAGCGCTCAGAGCAGCTCTGGTATGCGCGTCCAAGCGGCTGTCATTGGCTGCTTCTCTCGCTTCCCTCTAACAGGGAGCGCGCCTGCGCCGGCCATTCACAAAACGGCCGGCGCGGGAGCGCGCCCTGCTAGAGGGAAGCGAGAGGCGCGGCCGCGTCTCGCGCATGCGCCGTTGGATCGCCGGTAAGGTGAGGATTGTGGGCCTCCTGGGGGGTTCCTCCCCGCGGGACATCCCGATTTCGGATGCCCCGCGGGGAGGGATCTGATCGGTCCGGGAATCTTATAGATTTCCGGGCCGATCCCCCCTGGGTGTTGGTCCACTTTAAATGACTTTTTCATATTGCGTATTGCATAATTGTTGGAGAATTTTGTGCACAGGAAAGCTTCTTGGATTAAGTGCTTTTAGCACTTCTTTGTTAGCACGTCCATGAAATAATCGATCTGAGCATGAAATTACTTTATCTAGCATATAATCTTTGCTCTTATATTATTTATGCATAGTCTCCTACTCGGATGCATATTTATTGAAGCTGTAGCTCGGCTGGTGTTGCCATTCATCTGTGTCTTAGCCACCATCTCTTTAGAACTGCTGCCGATGGCGGGAGGGGGAAGGAACCGGTTAGATCTCCCCAGTGGCACCAGCTGGATTGATTGAGGCCTGCAGATGGCTCTCCCCGAGGACCACTTTGCCAGCCATCACTGTGGGCCCACCTGCATCTCTCAGCAGACGTCCTTGCTGCTGGCCACTTTGAAGCCTGAGTGATTTGGAGGCATCACACGGTGTTGGCACGCGTTCTAAGGTCGGCTGATGTCTTGTGTCTGGAGAAGACGTTGGCATGAAGTGAACTGGCTTTTCCATCTGATTTAAGCAGATTCATACATCTTAAATGCCTTGCTTATTATCTCAGCGTGATTCTCCTCCTAATATTCGGTTGTAACTTTTGTTACATGGATATAGGATACCATTCTTGTTTTTCATTCATTCCTGCGCTTACTTCTGTATATGAATTTTTATGCTGCTCAAGCTTAGAAGGCCTGGTAATGTAAAAAGTAAGATTTAGAGTAAAGGTCTCCTTTTTAAAGGAGAAATATCCTTATCTCCAGCCTGCAACAGTCCTTGTCTCCCAGCAGGGTTGGGATGCATCAACTGGAGGGGTTTTCATTTAGCAGAATTATTTCTATCTTGCTTCCATGATCGGCCCAACAAAACTCCCAACGTTATCTTGTGTGGATTCAACCCACACTTTCCTGGATGAACTGTGAACATTATAAAGCTCTGCCTATCTTTACCTTTCTTTAAAGTGGACCAACACCCAGGATTTTGACTATCCTGGGTTTTGGTCCACTTCGGTGGGGCACCCCGATCTGCTAGAGGGACCCACGGGAGGCGGCGGCGGGCGCCGCTGGATCGAGAAGCAGGTAGGGATTTAGGGGTTTCTGGGGGGTTTCACACAGCGGGGCACCCCCGATTGGGGTGCCCCACAGTCAGCGAGTTGATCGGTCCGGGAATCTTATAGATTCCCAGGCCGATCATGGGAGGGTGTTGGTCCAGATACCTGTCCTGCTATCCAATCTAAGAGGCCGATTCATTAATAGCGACAGTTGAGCGACTGTAGCGGCATTTTCAGAGCGCCCGCTAGTACTCGCTGTACTTGGCCGTTGTTCGGTAGTTGATAGCGGTCGGTTTGCCGTAATGTTGAATATTGGGTGAGGAGTCGCTATTTGTCAGGTTCCGCGCTGTATGGGTGCGCATGATAGCGCTGGCCCTAGCGACCGGCTCCCACCATATTCATTAAAAAATCACGCTCAAAAAATTCTCGCGCTGTGAAATGCTTGTTTAAACCCCAGAGCGCTGGCGGCGATGGGTTAAAAGTAGTTTTCTAACCCCCAAACAACCATATTTTTGGAAACCAAAAAAAAAAGTTTTTTAAATAATTTAGTAATATGAATACATTAATATCAGACCTGTAATATCAATTCTGTACAATTTTTTTTTTTTTTACCTTAAAAAAATTATCTAAAATGGCAGAAGTGGTCACAGAATTTTTCACATTTCAAAAAAAAAAAAAACAATAACAATTAATTATTAATATTTAAAGATTGTTCCATTGAAATGCATTGGAGAGCGCCAGGTAGCGAGAGGTCATACCTGTCGCTGTTCAAGGTCGGACGCTGGCGCTGTGGGCTGAGGCTGGAATAATGATGAATGAGTCGCTATATGGCGCTATCTCAGTCGCTAAGCAGGATTGGCTTGATAAATGTGTGATTGTGGTGGGGAGCCGGCGTTCTCGTGGCGGGGCCCGTCATTACCGGTCGCTCACCAGTCGCTACCTGTCGCTATTCCTTCATAAATAAGGGCCTTAGATGATGATGGTTGATTTGTCCCAGACATCATTAAGAGAAAGAAAAGTTTTTTTTTTAAGCCAAATAGTTTAAAAATCAGGGACTATAACCATAGCGCCATATACTTCCAATTGACACTTTGCTTTCATGAAAACTACAGGTAACTGAAACCTTAAATGCCTTGCTTATTATTATCTCAGGGTGATCCTAGTCTTAATATTGTGTTGCAACTTTTGTTAGAAGGATATAGGACACCATTTATTTTCATTTCTGTGCATTGTTCTGTATATGATTTTTAAATATGAAAGGCTGGATTTATAAAAATATTGGTAATTAATTAATTAGAAAAGATTCTTAAAATCTATGCATGGTGAAATGTTCCTTCTCCCACTGCAGCAGTTCTCTTAGGGCTTTATTCATGAAGGGATAGCGCCAGGTAGTGCTTTGTAAGCGACAGGTAGCGTCAGGTGAACGCCAGCCGCGGCACGCAATACCACATTTATGAAGGCGATTCTGGTGAGCGACTCTTATAGCGACACGTAGCGACCGATTCATCATCGCAGATGGCTCAGCGGATCCCGGCGGCGCTCTGCCTTTCAGAATGCCTGTTATTACCCGTCGCTCTCCCTTACATTTCAATGGACGTTACTTTTCTTCTGTTTAAACAGGGTTTTCTTTTCTTTTAATAATTTTTGTTTTGTTTTGTATCAAATCACTGTGTGACCTCTCCTGGCCTAATTTTTGAACATTTTTGAAAACTTTTTTTATTTTTTATTTTTTTATGCAGAATTGTCATTACAGGTCTGGTATGAAAATGTTAATGTCACAATGTAATAATGTAATTCCATATGTTTTCGCTTTGTTACTGGTGGATATGTGTTCAAAAACGGACTAATCACACAGCTTCTGGGGCTCTGGGATACAGCGACACAATTTTGAGCGCCGCACTGTGTGTGTGAGGCTGATTTTTTGATCAATATGGTTTGATGGTTTGAGTCGCTCACACTGACCAGTCGCTACCGTTCGCTCCCATATAGCTCTGTACTGGTGTTATAGCAACTCACACATTAAATTCATCAATGCCGGCAATGTTACAATAGCGACCGATCAGACCACTAGCGGTGGCTCTTAGCGCGGCTGTACAGGCGCTTTTTTGCTGTTCCCTGGCGCTAGTAATGAATCAGCCTGCCCGGCGTTTGGCGTTCAGTTTCTGGAGGTAGATTGTTCAATCCTTGCCAAAACCTCTCCTTTAGATGTTGCCTGTCCTCGGCTTTTGCAAACAGACGATAGTGATGATACTGAGATCAGTGGTCAGGCTATCTGTTACCTAAGAAATGTTTCTTCAATCTAACTCTCGGATCATAGTTAACAAGTTGGGTCATTTCTGTTAATGACTTGAATCTTTCTGTAAGCAAGAAATGGCCGCACAGTTGCTTCTTTCGCGCACGCTTTCTCATGGAAATCATTCGCTAAGAAAAAATATAATTCCATCATCTGTCCTGGGTCTTTAATGCCTCCTCCGCTTTTCATTTGAGATAAGAAGTCAGTGAAAAGCGGTGCAAAGCACCATGTCGAGCTGCTCACAATATGAAGGGGGGAAACTCGATCCGGCGAGAGGGGCTGCGTGAGCAGTGATGCCGCAGGAGCTGCTCTGTCTGCAAGTTCCAATGAATCATTTGTGGTTTGAGTGGGACCAAATATTACATTGGGTCTTATGTGTGATTGCATTTGGCTTTGCACAATGAGGCCCTGCAAGAAGGATTACTTACAAGTGGGCCTAAACACAGGATTTTGACTAGCCTGGGCTTTGGTCCTTCCATCCCTGATCGGGGGGGCTATGTAAAACCCCCAGGTAACCCAATCTCACTTACCCTTCCTCGGTCCTACAGCGCATGAGCAGCCTCTTGTCCAGTCAGTGCGTTTGGATCCACTCCCACCCCCACGTCTAGGGGTAACCGATCTGAGCGAGCTGGCGCCCACTTCCCCCGCTACCCTTTAACAGGAAGCATGCCCGTGCCGGCCATTCACAAATGCCTGACGCTGGCACATAACAGGGATGTGGCCACTGTTCGCGCATGCGCCGTTGGACCGGGAAAGAAGGTGAGTTTCCAGGCGACCTTGAGGGTTTTACACAGCAGGGCACCCCGAATCTGTATGCCCCGGGGGGAGCGAGTATGCCGATTCTGGAATCTCATAGACTGCAATGTGGGATTTGGTCCACCCTGGAGTCTATTAATATTGATGTTAAAGAAGCACTATCGCAAAAAATGGCCCAATGCTAAAAATCCATATAAATATAGTGGATGGTGGGAGGAGGGGTCACTTATAAACCCAGCATCAGGAAATATCCAGCCAGGCTTGTTTTTCTTTCTTTTAATGGAAGGAAAAGAACATCCAGGGTGACAGGCTGTGTCACCCCTGATAGACTAAACCTGTTCCCCCTGGATTTTATTCCTACCGTGAAAGAATAAACCACAAGCTTGGTGGTAGTTTTATTCATTTGTGTGTATAAGTGACCCCTCCTCTCATTAGCTGATGCGTTTATATGGATTTTTAATCTTACACAATTTTGCGATAGTGCTCCTTTAAATTGTCTACCTAAATGTATTGCTTTCCTAGACCAGGAGGAGGAGCCAAATAAGTTGTGAGAGTTATGTCTAATTTGTAAATGATTAGTTTAACA
Source organism: Gastrophryne carolinensis (assembly GCA_027917425.1). Lineage (NCBI taxonomy): Eukaryota > Metazoa > Chordata > Amphibia > Anura > Microhylidae > Gastrophryne > Gastrophryne carolinensis. The sequence goes on along the minus strand of CM051234.1, from coordinate 51,534,497 downwards.
ACCCAGCAGAAAGATGTAAACTGCTAATGGGCAAAAGCCATTTCTCATATCTGGATTGTTCATGAAAGGTCCAAAAAAACTTTTTCCAGACCCAAGCTCTAAGCCAGTGCTCCCTAACCCTCTACCCGAGAGCCACCACCAGGTCAGGTATTGGGGATCTCTATATAGCCCACTTATTAGCATAATATTTTACCTGTGCGTCTATGTGGAGATCTGCCAAACCTGACCTCTCGGTGGCCCTCAATCACAAGGTTTGGGAACAATGCTCTAAGCACCTACATATATCACTGTGCATTTTCTGTATTTGCTGTAGCTAAAAGATGTGGATTAGGTTCATAAATTGTTCACCCAAGACCATTTTTAGAAATAATATAGAATGCTTATAAAACACATCACCGTCAGTATTGAACATCCAAAACAGATCCATGTTGATTTTGTCTTTTCAGCTTTTCTCCTTGAGGCCTGTGATGCTCGTCAGTCTTACAATGCGAAGTGCAGTGATGTGTGCGCATTGTAGATTTTCTCGGCTGTTTGGTCAGGAGAAATGCTCAGTCAGTTTCCAGTCTTGACCTATGCCGTATCGAATTATTCAGTGTCCTGTGAAATTTCTCCCTGCTCCAGCAACACAAGTGTCTCGTGCTTTGTCATTAGATAACAGAGCTTCCCCCATGCAGGCAAGGTCACTAGACATGCCAGACAAACGCAGACTCAAAAAAAGGAAAAAAAAAATCTCTGTTCAGATTATTGGGTCCTCAGCTGATGTCCAATGACCGTATTCCTTCCCCTGCCAAAATCTGATTCCTCTAACAACTGGGGGATTGTTACCTAAAGTCCTTCCAGATAAGTATTAAGTGGCCTCAAATGGTATCTGGCAGAACCTGCTATGTTCCCGGGTCTGTTTGTCTCATGTGAATTATATTGTTTTACTTGCTGATTGATGTATTCTCCATTGTTTATAACTACTGTAATGCAAACCATTTTCTGACTCTCCTATAGTATTTTAGATCAACCTTAAATGAAGGCCATTCTCTATTGACTTACCGTATATACTCGAGTATAGGTCGACCCGAATATAAGCCGAGGCACCTAATTTTACCACAAAAAAATTGAAAAGTTATTGACTCGAGTATAAGCCTAGGGTGGGAAATGCAGCAGCTACAGGTAAACAGAGGAACATGGACTCAAAAGAGGGACAGTCCCTCCAAATCAGGAAAACTTGGGAGGTATGCAATAACAGTACACAGAGCTGTGGCAGCGCTATCACTAAAGAAGCTTTACCTGCTGCCATTTTAACATAAAAATCCCGCCCTCGCCTGTAGGGGCAGAGGAGCACACAGCCAGCATTGGTGTGCATCCTTCTCCCCTTTCCTGTCTCCCATTTGTTGCGTCCCTGGGCGTTCCAACCTCTTTAGTGAGTGAAGGTTGGGGACAAAAAGCGCAGACGCGCAGCCAAGCATCAATGCTAAGAGCAGACTTGCTCTTAGTGGACGACTGCCCCGCCCCCTGCTCGCAGATTGACAGCAGCGATGTCGGCTGCCTTCACTCCTGCACGCCAGCTGTAAGTTTTTTCATCCCTCCCCCCCCCCCCCCGCACGCCAGGAAGTCTCTTTGCGCCAGCAGGCACCGGGAACTATTAATTCAGAAGACACCAGCACACACACACCTACCTGATGAGGGGGACACAAGAGGACCACATGCCCCGCACTGCTCCAGCATCTTCACTGCCGACGGCGACCGGGGCGGCGCGGGGGGGGGGGGGGGCAGGCGTGGGTGCACGGCAGCGCACCTTAGCTCCTCCTACCTTTTCTCCTCCATTTCACTGACTCGAGTATAAGCCGAGGCGGCTTTTTTCAGCCCAAAAAGTGGGCTGAAAAACTCGGCTTATACTCGAGTATATAATTCACTTAAGAGACACATCTCTCGTTCATAAGTGGACATTTGCCACAGCATTGGTAGCCCAGAGGATCAGATGACTTTGGGGTAAATTTCCAAACTTATGGAAATACTCATGCAAACAACTGTTGTATATGGCAGCCTTTGTTTATAACTACTGTAATGCAAAAAAAAATTCTGACTCTCCTATAGTATTTTAGATCAAAGAGTTTGGAACGTCGGTGGGGTCAACAGCCTCCAGCCTGGTTTCTTCAACTGGATACACTGTACATAACTCATAACTTTACAAAATATGTGTGTCAACATCATAGGTCTATGCATAAATGAAGGGATATAGGAAAGTAACTGGTCAGTGAAGTCATTCTAGGGTGATAGGATACAGCTTCTATCCCCTACCACCCGCTGAAGCTGAAGACACCGTACACCTTGCATGTTTCCTCGGTGGGACCATCGGTGGACCACTGCCTCTGAATGCAAAATAAACACTAGGGAGTTGAATTTATTTTCTATCTAAATTATATACTTCTTTTAATTTGGTTAATTTAAACACCCTAAAACAAAAAGAAGATAAAAAACTTTCATTAGTAATGTATATTTTCCTTGTTTTAAAAAAGTAAAAAAAAAAATATATATATGTTTTAAAATAATGAAAATGTAAACTTTACTCCTCAGTATCCTTATACATTGTAGAAATCTATATAGAGCCGGACAGGAATGCATCCACATACAAATAAAACAATAGCAAATTCCAAATCCCTATCTTAAACGAAGATCATTCTCTATTGACTTAAAGTGGACCTTCACTCTGAATAAGAGCCTATAATATATGTTTCCCACACCCTGTACATACAGATTGCTCACATTAAAAATCATCCTACCTGCATCTACTACTGCATGTTATGCACCTTTAAAGTGGACCAACACCCAGGATTTTCACTATCCTGGATGTTGGTCCACTTCTGCCGCCGCCTCTCGCGTGTCCCTCTTACAGGGCCCGCGCCGGCCATTCATAAACGGCCGGCGCGGGTGCGCGCCCTGCTAGAGGGACGCACAGGAGGCGCCGTCGCCAATAAGGTACGTTTTTAGGGGCTTTCTGGGGGGTTTCACACAGCGGGGCATCCTGATTTCGGATGCCCCGCGGGGAGGGAGCTGAGGATGGGTGTTGGTCCACTTTAAACATCCAAGATGGTGGCTCATGGCTCATCAGGCAGCCTGCAAACAGGAAGTGTCTTTTGATTGTGTCGCTTGATTACTGTCCTTTCCCGTCCCCTGCACTTTATCCTACTCACCTCTCCTCACAGAGAACAGAGTTGCAGCCCAGTGGGGAAAAGAATAATAAGTAAGTGACTAAAAACTTAAAATATATTAATTTTAGATGCTGGGAAACCTTTTTTTAATGCTTTGGGCTTTTCATGAAATGATGCTGAAGGTCCAGTTTAATTCACTTAAGAGACACATCTCTCGTTCATAAGTGGACATTTGCCCCGGCATTGGTAGTCCAGAGGATCAGATGACTTTGGGGTAAATTACCAAACTTATGGAAACATTAATGCAAACAACAGTTGCATATGGCAGCCTTTGCAGCAGTCCAAAACCCTCTTAAGTGGCCGGTAATGACGGGCCCCACCACGAGAACGCCGGCTCCCCACCACAATCACACATTTATCAAGCCAATCCTGCTTAGCGACTGAGATAGCGCCATATAGCGACTCATTCATCATTATTCCAGCCTCAGCCCACAGCGCCAGCGTCCGACCTTGAACAGCGACAGGTATGACCTCTCGCTACCTGGCGCTCTCCAATGCATTTCAATGGAACAATCTTTAAATATTCATAATTAATTGTTATGAATTTTTTTTTTTTTTTTTTTTAAATGAAAAATTCTGTGACCACTTCTGCCATTTTAGATAATTTTTTTAAGGGAAAAAAAATTAAAAAAAAATTGTACAGAATTGATATTACAGGTCTGATATTAATGTATTCATATTACAAAATTATTTTAAAAACTTGCTTTTTTTGGTTTCCAAAAATATGGTTGTTTGGGGGTTACATTTTTACAGCGCGAGAATTTTTTGAGCGTGATTTTTTAATGAATATGGTGGAAGCCGGTCGCTCTGACCAGTCGCTATCATGCGCTCCCATACAGCGCGGAACCTGTCAAATAGCGACTCCTCACCCTATATTCAACATTACGGCAAACCGACTGAGTCGCTATCAACAACCGAACAACGGCCAAGCACAGCGACTACTAGCGGGCGCTCTGAAAATGCCGCTACAGTCGCTCAACTGTCGCTACCTGCCGCTATTAATGAATCGGCCTCCCCGATCACTCAGCAATCACAATTGCCTCCCATAATGTGCCCATAGCCGAACACAGGTAGTGTTTTAAGGCATTTGCGGAGCACTTGCCTTAAACGCGCGATCACTCAGCATTTGCCGAAGTGTGAAGGGGCCCTTACTCTATGTCGGATGCTACAAGAAGCACTGATTCGCCAATGCAGGTTTGTCTCCTTGGCTATGCAGCATTCAGGATGAACATTTGGCTGTGGTCATCATATGTCACGCCAAATGGGACTTAGGGGTCAGTTGTCATTTTTGCCTACTTTTTCTTTCATGGCATTTGCACGCCTTATGTGCTGCGATGTGAATTATGTAAAGGGTTCCGCACATTTTGACTTGGTGACTTGTAATACATAAAGTAGATTTACCACTGTAGACAGGTGCAGGCTTATCTCGAACAGGTGTCCTGGATCTCATTTGGGCTGATGCCTTTCTGCCTCTGTTGATGATATGATGTGACGGTGGAGATATATAAAAGAAGGCCAACTCCATTACCTACATATAGCTAAGTTTAATTCATCACGTAGCTCTTTTTTTTTTAGAATTCCACGAAGCTAACATTTAAATTACTTGTTTGTCAGCATCTAAAAATTGTTTGGCTTAAGAAGTCACAGAAAAACAAAATGGAAAATCGGTTCTCATCTCAACACAACTTTTTGGTCAAAGAGCTTAACATGGCCGGCTACACAGAACACCCACAGTCTGGATAATCGTTCCAACCTGTTAGACGCTAAAATAAATAAATAAAAAATAATGGCGGAGGAAAGAAATGTTTTCAGTTGGTTCCTGAAAGACGGCAATTTTCTTTGCCTTTTTTCTTTTTTAGGCCGAAGAGAGAAGCCAAGTTCTGGACAAAACGGTTTAGAGGCCCACAACTCAATACTGAAACAAAAGGCTTTAAAGGAAAAATAAACCTCTCTGGAGGTCATTCCAGTTTTTGAATAGAAAGATACCTGAATTATTGGCTTTAAAAAGGGCTTTTTTTCAATCAAGCAGTTAAATGGATACTTAATGGATGCGTGGAGGGGGGGAATTTGGCAGCCGAGACAGAGAAGGTCCTTGTTAGGTTTTTTTTAAACCGGCGAGCCGGTGTTCCTGACCTTGTGTGACGATCGGTAAAAGAAGCTGCATAGAGAGATTGAACTGGCTGACACAGGCGGCTGGCTTCTCAAGGAGGTGGGAATCCGTTTGTAATGACAGGTAGAACAGGCTGGCGATGACTGATTCATTAAAGCAATATTCTACCTCTGAATTTGGCCTCTTTGACTGTTGAGGAGTCTTTGGCTGACTTTATGAACTGCAGGAAGAAGAATAGAGAAGAGAATCGGCTTGCCCAATGCCAGATCTGACATCAGGTGACTCAGGTAGATTTATAATCGAAGGCGACATTTCCCACACAAAACGTAATGCTTGGAACAAGGACTGTTTTTGTTGACCCTATTTCATGGGGGTAATTGGATCAAGCAAACCTTCCCCTCCTCCACAGTGACTTGGCTGACTGATAGGTGGAACTGGCAGAGCAGGGGATCTCAAAAGCAAATGATAGGGGTCAGGAGTTTCTTTCCTAGGAAGTATAACTTTTTTTTTATATCGTTAGATAGAGTGGGGATGAGTTCCAGGCATGAGCCCATTGTACCAGCACATTTAAACCAGACCGCTAGTCAATATAAAATGCAGAGGTCCTTCCCTACCCCAATACTTGTCGGTATACCCATTCACAAAATCCTAAAAACCCAGAATTCCTACTCATTTGTGCCCCACATAATCTTCTCTAATCATTGGCTATTTATCATAGGCGATATCGTGGATGTGCCGGTACAGCTATGGACCAGCAGGAAAAAGAATAGATTTTTAATTCCTTTCCAGGGGGCTTTATACAGATGGTCATCCCAAAGTGGGATGCCGGAAACAAGGAGAAAGATGATATTTTTGGCTTTAGGTTCACTGATAATAATAATATAAGGGATCAGTCAGTATGAATTAGGTGAAATCCTGTTATTGCGAGTTGTCCTGGAAACATCAAATTCTGTATCCCAAGGACTCTTAGTAATGAAACAGGCGTATCTCCTTTCAGCCATCTTTTATCACGACACCCATCCCATCTACCTAGTTTTTGATCAGTTAGTGACTTTACATATGAACATCAATGTTATACTGTTTTTTGTTTTTGCCTTATTTAGTCACCAATGGTGGACTGGGGCCACCAAACGGTCTAGGATTTTGGCCAACCCATGACGACATTCTCAATATCTGCAGCAGTCCTCACAATGTGCCTGACAGCTGCCCAATGAGTGTGATTCAAGGCTTGGCTCTAGCATTGCAGGGACAGTTCATGGGCTGTGGTGGATATGATCTTATTGTGATAGAACTGCAGATAATGTGGCAGGGGTGGGTATGGCCCTCTATAATGATCAGTGGTGTAACGTGGCCCTGGTGCGAAGATTAAGCAGGGCCCTTTCACAGTTCATACAATAAACTCAGTCGGATGCAGGTACATGGCACTTCCTCTTTCTAAATGATGCCAAGTGAACACAAAAATGATAAATAAGGTGGAGGAGCAACAATGATGAGGCCCCCCTGAGCTTCTAGGACCCAATTGCACTCCCTCACCCTATGGCCAATTCACCCCTGTCTTTCTGAAACCACGTTTCAGGTTTTTGGCCCTTGTCAGCGCCAAGTATGTTTCAGTTCAAGAAGCCCCCATAACTTTGTGGTGTTTGTATTTTCAGTCTCCTTTGGGGTCGACTACAGCCTGGCCATGAAGCACATACATTGCTCTAATGAGGGCCAATAGCCCTAAAAGCGCGTGCCTAGGTCAGATCGGATCATTGCATGTCCTAGTGCATTCTAGGTCTAGAATGGTGAAATAAATGCCCATAAAGAAATGATTGGCATGACCCAGCCCTATAAGAATCATGGGAAATTGTCTTGTTCTTGGTCAGAATTCACCATCCATGGGTCCTCCTCAGATAGGGTGAAACATTTGCCACAATCTCTCAACTCATCATTTTTATCTTTATAAATGAGGCCCTTGGAAGTGAATCGTGAAATCTCCATGGCTGCTGTGAGAAAAAAAAAAACAAATGTACACTGGTCGCCTGGCTGATGGGAGTAAAATCTGAACATAACATGGCCTGATAACTCCATAGCTTTATAGCAGATTAATGAAGGGGGATGACTGCGTGGGACTGTCACAGCTAAAAGTTCTTCCTGTGGAGGAGTGGAGGGGAACCCAGCTGTAGAAACAGTGCGGTCTGCTGGCCCTTATCTCACATAACGCATTCCACAGTCTCTGGCATTTTCCTTGCCTTGTTTCTGTTACTTTGTGTTCACAACAGATACACAAGCTGGTTGAGAGGGTTACAGTGCTGCTAAAGTCTTTAAAGTGGACCAAAACCCAGGATTTTGACTATCCTGGGTTTTGATCCTTCCCTCGGGGGCACTCTGTTGGGGGGTGCCCCGCTGTGTGAAACCCTCCCAGATCGCTGCAGCCAACTCACCTCTTCCCGGTCCCATGGCGGGTCTGAGCGACGCAACTCGGACGGCCACATCCTCCGCTTCTCTCTAGCAGAACGTGTGCCCGCGTCGGCCATTCACAAATGGCGCGCTCCCTGTTAGATGGAGGCTGAGGATGCGGCCGTCAGAGCCGCTGCTCTTAGGTGCGTCGTGGGACCAGGAAAAGGTGAGTTCGTTCGGGCATCCTGGGGGGTTTCACACAGCGGAGCAACCCCGATCGGGGGGGGGGGGTCCGGGGGGAGGACCAAAACTCAGGATAGTCAAAACTTTTTACTATCCTGGGTTTTGGTCCACTTTAAGTTAATCCGGACCTTCAACCCTCAATAAGAGTCTATCTTGTATGCTAGGTTTGCCGTAATGTTGAATATTGGGTGAGGAGTCGCTATTTGACAGGTTCCGCGCTGTATGGGAGCGCATGATAGCGACTGGCCCTAGCGACCGGCTCCCACCATATTCATTAACAAATCACGCTCAAAAAATTCTCGCGCTGTAAAATGCTTGTTTAAACCCCAGAGCGCTGGCGGCGATGGGTTAAAAGTAGTTTTTTAACCCCCAAACAACCATATTTTTGGAAACAAAAAAAAAACAAGTTTTTTAAATAATTTAGTAATATGAATACATTAATATCAGACCTGTAATATCAATTCTGTACATATTTTTTTTTTTACCTTTTTTTTTACCAATTTTTTACATTTAAAAAAAAAAATTAATAACAATTAATTATGAATATTTAAAGATTGTTCCATTGAAATGCATTGGAGAGCGCCAGGTAGCGAGAGGTCATACCTGTCGCTGTTCAAGGTCGCTCGCTGGCGCTGTGGGCTGAGGCTGGAATAATGATGAATGAGTGGCTATATGGCGCTATCTCAGTCGCTAAGCAGGATCGGCTTGATAAATGTGTGATTGTGGTGGGGAGCCGGCGTTCTCGTGGCGGGGCCCGTCATTACCGGCCGCTCACCAGTCGCTACCTGTCGCTATTCCTTCATAAATAAGGGCCTAAATGATGCTTAAGGTCCGGTTTAAAGTGGACCAACACCCAGGATTTTGACTATCCTGGGTCTTGGTCCACTTCGGGGTGCCCCGCTGTGTGAAACCCCCCCCCCGAAACCCCCGAAAAACTCACCTCTCCCCGCTCCCAGCGCCGACGGACAAGGAATCTGACAGTCCCGGACAAGCGGCTCCTCCGCCGCCGCCTCCCGCGCGTCCCTCTTGACGCGCGCGCGCCTGCGCCGGCCATTTACAGACGGCCGTCGCGGGCGCGCGCACGCCTAGAGGGGCGCGAGGGAGATTCCCGGGCCGATCACCCGTGGGTGTTGGTCCACTTTAAAGCAGAACAGCCGGTCTGGAAACTAAAAGATTCCAGGGTCGATTTTCTCCGGGGCATCCCGGATCGGGATATGTGTGAAACCCAAAAAAACTCACCTCGCTGCACTTCAACGACGCATGTGTGGGCTCTCGTCTGCTACGACAACGTCATTCGGCTCTCAATTTTCATGCATTTGGAGGAACGCTCCCATCGCCAGCCTATCTGTATGGTTGGGGCGGGAGTGCGCGCACAACACCAAGGATGCAGGCAATGCAGCAACGCGCTTTCCTGCCCCAACCATTGCGATAGGCTGGAGACAGGAGCGCTCCTCGGACTGCATGACAATGGTGGTGAGGATTCCCAAGCATCCCTGTTACTGGGCAGCTTTTTTCTTAGCATGGTGAAGACATTACCCCCCCCCCCCCCCCCCAGACACACGCATGCACGCTCCTTCCCCCTTAACATGTCACTCAGTGCCTCTCTCCCTCTGTGTTATCACAGCTGAGGTACGACCACCCTCATATGCCGATCATTGAGGGTCACAAATGTGAGATGACTTGCTGCCACTCACACCTGTTCTGTTTAGAAGCAGCTGGCTCAGATTTGCATTGGCCACAGAAACAAAAAAAGGCAAAAAATTAGGCTTAAGTAGGTATTCAAAAAATATTCAGTGACAGCGAAAAGTCGCATGATGATGAACTTGCGTGTGTGATGGTCAGTGCGCGTTTCTGAAACGCTCCGGCCATGCCATCAGACTGATTGCAGAGGCTTGGCCAAATACATGTGGCCGCACAGCATGTAATGCGTCTTGTGCTGTGACGCTTACAGGATCATAGTGACTGACACAGATAGTTATTTATACGGTGTTGCTGCTAGATGACAAGATGACGGCACTTCTGCTGTATTATATGATGATGCTGGATGACAGTATCATGGTGGATGATTATAATAGGACATTGCTTACTGATAATATAACATAGCTGGTGTATTATATTATGGTGCTGGATGACAGTATCATGGTGGATGATAATGATAGGACATTGCTTACTGATAATATAACATAGCTGGTTTATTATATCATGATGCTGGATGACAGTATCATGGTGGATGATAATGATAGGATATTGCTTACTGATAATATAACATAGCTGGTTTATTATATGATGATGATGGATGACAGTATCATGGTGGATGATAATGATAAGATATTGCTTACTGATAATATAACATAGCTGGTTTATTATATCATGATGCTGGATGACAGTATCATGGTGGATGATAATGATAGGATATTGCTTACTGATAATATAACATAGCTGGTTTATTATATGATGATGATGGATGACAGTATCATGGTGGATGATAATGATAGGATATTGCTTACTGATAATATAACATAGCTGGTTTATTATATGATGATGATGGATGACAGTATCATGGTGGATGATAATGATAAGATATTGCTTACTGATAATATAACATAGCTGGTTTATTATATGATGATGATGATGGATGACAGTATCATAGTGGATTATAATGATAGGACATTGCTTACTGATAATATAACATAACTGGTTTATTATATGATGATGCTGGATGACAGTATCATGGTGGATGATTATAATAGGACATTGCTTACTGATAATATAACATAGCTGGTGTATTATATGATGGTGCTGGATGACAGTATCATGGTGGATGATAATGATAGGACATTGCTTACTGATAATATAACATAACTGGTGTATTATATGATGATGCTGGATGACAGTGTCATGGTGGATGATAATAATAGGACATTGCTTACTGATAATATAACATAGCTGGTTTATTATATGATGATGCTGGATGACTGTATCATGGTAGATGATATTAGGACATTGCTTACTGATAATATAACATAACTGGTTTATTATATGATGATGATGGATGACTGTATCATGGTAGATGATAATAATAGGACATTGCTTACTGATAATATAACATAACTGGTTTATTATATGATGATGCTGGATGACAGTATCATGGTGGATGATAATGATATGATATTGCTTACTGATAATATAACATAGCTGGTTTATTATATGATGATGCTGGATGACTGTATCATGGTAGATGATATTAGGACATTGCTTACTAATAATATAACATAGCTGGTTTATTATATGATTATGCTGGATGACAGTATCATGGTGGATGATAATAATAGGACATTGCTTACTGATAATATAACATAGCTGCTTTATTATATGATGATACTGGATGACAGTATAATGGTAGATGATAATAATAGGACATTCCTTATTGATAATATAACATAGCTGGTTTATTATATGATTATGCTGGATGACAGTATCATGGTGAATGATAATAATAGGACATTGCTTACTGATAATATAGCTGGTTTATTATATGATGATGCTACATGACAGTATCATGATAGGTTATAATATGATGATGATGGATGATAATATAACATTGCTGATTGATAACAAGACAGAGTTGGTTGGATATATGATGATGCATGACAGTATCATGGATGTTAATATGACACTGGTCTGGTGACATATTATTCAATGCTGCTAGGTGACAATCTGATGTTTGATACTGATATTATGATGGTGGTTAATAATATGACAACATTGCTAATTGATAACATAACATATCCGGGCTAATATTACAATTACACTAATAATTGATACTACAATTTGCTGTTTAATGATGATAATCCTGGTTGATAACATGATAATGTCAGATAAAAAAAGGCGGCACTGCTCACTGCTAATATCATACCTCCCAACTGTCCCTGATTTGGAGGGACTGTCCCTTTTTTGAGTCCATGTCCCTCTGTCCCTCATTGTTCTCCTTTGTCCCTCTTTGAGGTGTAACATGCAGATCTGCATCAATAAATGATTCATTTGCCTATTCAAAGTGTTTATATTGGTTTAACTGTTACACCCTATCTTCTATCTATCAATCAATGAGGGGGTGTGGCCTAATTTAACAATTGTCCCTCTTTGCCACCCGGAAAAGTTGGAAGCTATGGCTAATATGATGCTGCCGGGTGATAATATGTTAATGCTGCTGGTTAGACATATATAGCTCAATTCATGGTCATGCGCCAATAAATTTGCGCACATTTTTAGGAGCAGAAAACCGTGCGCAAATGTGGCAATTTGAAGAATGAATTTCCTCCAGCAAATAGGTGCAGGAAACTGTCGATTCCAGTGAGTAACAGGCTTATTTCATTAGGAAAACACATGCCGGCAGCATCCTGCATGTTTTTTTAACAATGAAAGTGTCAGCAGCAAGTTCTTTTTAGGGATTATTATTATTATTGTTTATTTATATAGCGCCATCATCTTCCGTAGCGCTGTACATAGTAGTAATTGCAGACAAGGTAGAAACATACAGTACATAGACTGTTTCAGATGCAGTATTACAGAGTTAACAATGAATATTATGAATACTAGATACAATAGGAGAGAGAGCCCGGCCTTTGCAAGCTTACAGTGTAAAGGATGAGGGGAGGAGACGAGGGGGAAGGATCACACACACGGCCTTATTTATCAAGGGCTAGCGCCAGGTAGTGTCTGACGAGCGCCAGGTGCCGCCAGCTAACGGCGGCTACCGAATCAAGAACGCCCGGCGGCGGTCACAATGACGCATTTATCACGCTAAATGAGGCTAGCGCCGGCGAGAGCGTCAGCTAGTGCGGGATTCATCATGTAGCCGACTGCAACGAACAGCGCCGCTGCTAATCCCATCACAGCGACAGGTATGACCTGTCGCTCCCTTGCGCTCTCCAATGCATTTCAATGGAGCAATCTTTAAATATTCATAATTAATTGAGTTTATGTTTTTTTTTTTTTTTTTTTAACTGTCAAAAATTCTGTGACCACTACGGCAATGTTAGATATTTTTTTTAAGAAAAAAAAAAAAATATTGTGCAGAATTGATATATACAGGTCTGATATTCATGTATTCATATTACAAAATGTTTAGAAAAACTTGTATAATTTTTACATTAAAAAAAATGGTTGTTTGGGGGTTAAAAACTACTTTACACACATCACCGCCAGCGCTCTGGGGTTTAAACAAGGAATTCACAGCGCGAGAAATTTTTGAGCGTGATTTGTTAATGAATCTGCAGCAAGCCGTTCGCTCTGGCCATTCGCTGTCAGGCGCACCCATACAACGCGGAAACTGTGAAACAGCGACCCCTAACCCCGTATTCAACATTACCGCACACCGACTGAGTCGCTGTCAACAAGCAAACCCTGGCCAAGCACAGCGAATACTAGCTGGCGCTGTGAAAATCACGCTACTGGCGCTCATCTGTCGCTACCTGGCGCTATTAATGAATCGGCCTCCCCGTCAGTATTGAGCTTTGTGGCATGAGGATTGCTTAAGCCAGATTGTATGCTTGTCTGAATAGGTGAGATTTAAGGGCACCTTTGAAGGTTTTGAGGGTTGGGGGGTGGCGGATTGGATGGGGGAGGGCATTCCAGAAGATTTTGGAGTTGCATGAGAAGTCCTGAAGGCAGGCAGGAGAGGAGGTGACCAGGGTGGAGGACAAGGTAGCGAAGGCTGTGTCTAGGTTGATATTGTTGGTTTAGAGATGAGATGTGGGGGGGGGCTGGCTTTGTAGGCGAGAGTTACAGTTTTGAACAGGATTCGCTGTGGGACTGGCGGCCAATGCAGGGACTGGCAGATAGAAGCAGAGCTGGATGAGCCGAAGGAGAGATGGATGAGGCGAGCAGCATGGATTGAACCCTTTTTTGCTAGAGGGATAGCGGGGACGCGTCCGTGGCTTGCGCATGTGGCGTTGGACCGGGAAACAAGGTCAGTGTATGGGGCAACCTGGGGGATTTCACACAGTGGGGTATCCCGATTTTGGATGCCCCGGGGGACCAAAACCCACGCCAACCGGCCCAGGAAACTATAAGATTCCCGGCTGGATCGGCATGGGTTTTGGTCCACTTTAAGGCACGGTGGAGTAATCTGCGCCTCTCCATGGCCGTGCTTTCCCAGGCCGGCGGGCCCGCTCCCTGCACTCCATGCTATCTGCTCATTGCTGGCATGCTGGGCCCGGCCGCCTCTGTGCATAGCTCCCTTATCAGCTGAAGGAGAATGCTAAATCAAAGCGCTGCTTCCATGGTGACATCGGCGTGTAAATATGCTGCGAGTAAATCTCGCTTCTTGGATGGAACCTCTGTATTTATAGGCACCGGCCGGCATTACAGACATTCCACCAAGCACCACTGGTATCTGCTGCAGCTACGTCAAGTCTCTGCTGATGAGGCAGAGATGAACAGAGATAACCTGACTTCTCCTTACTGTAACATAGACTGTAATAGGAAGACTGAGTGCATGTGATCATGGCCGCCATAAGAGAAGTACAGGTAGGACTCCTGTATGGGGCCCAGTTGCTGATGGGACCCTGATGGCTGCCCTATAACTTCTCACTATCCCCACCTACACTTTCATTTGAGTGCCTCTCTATTGCAGCTCCCCGATGATCAGTCTGGAACAAAATCTGCAGCCATTGGCCCTGGAATCTATAAGATTCCAGGGCCGCTAGATTCCCCCTCCGGGGTATCCAGAATCGGGATGCCCTGCTGTGTGAAACCCCCCAGGTCGCCTGGTATACTCACCTTCTCCCCTGATCCAAAGGTGCATGTGAGAGCAGTGGCCGCATCCCCACTTTCCCTTTAGCAGGGCGCGTGCATTTGTGATTGGCCAGCGCGGGCACGCTTCCTGTTAGAGGGAAGTGGAGGATGAGGCCACCAGCGTGCTCGGAGCTGCTGCCCTTAGACAATGTGATGTCAGTGGCTCCGAGCGTGCTGATTGGACGAGCGCCCACGCATTCTCTGTAGGACTGGGAAGAGGTGAGTTGGAATCGTGATCTTGGGGTTTCACACAGCGGGACATCCCCCGATCGGGGTGCCCCGGGGGAAAGGACCAAAACCCAGGATAGTCAAAATTCTGGGTTTTGGTCCACTTTAAACCAGGCCAACACACCAAACAGCGCTCATATGCATCCCTCCCCAGGGCAATTTAGATTGCTGCACATAAAAATGAATTTACCTTTTTTTAGCTCCTGCTGTAGTGAATTTTAGAAACAAAATGGCGGCTCATGCATTTGCAGGCCGCCTGCAAACAGGAAGTGCTGCTGGGCTTCCTGTTACTGTGCATTGTCAGTTATGTCAGGCAGCAGCATGGCTGAGATGCTGGGAGAGGAAGCTCCATAGTCAAAATCCTGGGTTTTAGTCCACTTTAACTGTATCTGCCTCTCTTCAGCATGACCTCAGATGACACAGAAGGCTCTGATTTTGTCTTAAGAAGTCCCACATGATCAGGGAATCGTTCATGACTCATGAATCTTGATTGGCAGTCAGGCCTATCACTAGTCTCTCTAGTATATGGAAGGCAGATAAAAATGGCGCCCCCCCCCCCACTCCATATATGAGAATGCCATGGATTACTGAGAAGTAGCTGCCACAGAGGGGCAGTTGTTAAATTAAGCCACGCCCCCTTATTGAGAGACGGATAGGATATAAAGTGTAACAGTTACAACAATATAAACGCTTTAAATAGGCAAATGAATCATTAATTGATGCAGATCTGTATGGTACACCAGACCTTCACTCTGAATAAAAGTCTATCTTATATGTTTCCCACACCCTGTACATACAGATTGCTCACATTAAAAATCATCCTACCTGCATCTACTGCATGTTATGAGCCTTTAAACATCCAGCATGGTGGCCCATGGAGGTGCAAGCTGCCTGCAAACAGGAAGTGCCTTCTTACTGTGCCGCTCTGCATTCTGGGATTGTTGTCCTTTTTCTGACCACATCTCTGCTCTGTTTGTGCAAAGCACAGCTATAACCCCGCCCCCTGCACTTTTGCCCCCTCTCCTCAGTATGTGATGTTACTGAGCCAAGATGGCGGCGCCCGTATTCTAGAGTGCTGGCCAGTGAGAGAAAGAATTATAAGTAAGTGACTAAAAACGTTAAATATATTAATTTTAGTTGCTGGGGAATCGTTTTTTAAGGGTTTGGGCTTTTCATTAAATGATGGTGAAGGTCCGGTTTAAACCTCAAAGAAAGACAAATGAGAACAACGAGGGACAGGGGGACATGGACTCAAAAGAGGGACAGTCCCTCCAAATCAGGGACACTTGGGCCCTTATTTATGAAGGAATAGCGCCAGGTAGCGACTGGTGAGCGGCCAGTAATGACGGGCCCCGCCACGAGAACGCCGGCTCCCCTCCGCAATCACACATTTATCAAGCCAATCCTGCTTAGCGACTGAGATAGCGCCAGATAGCGACTCATTCATCATTATTCAAGCCTCAGCCCACAGCGCCAGCGTCCGACCTTGAACAGCGACAGGTATGACCTCTCGCTACCTGGCGCTCTCCAATGCATTTCAATGGAACAATCTTTAAATATTAATAATTGTTATAATTTTTTTTTTTTTTAATGTGAAAAATTCTGTGACCACTTCTGCCATTTTTTTAAGGGGAGAAAAAAAAATTGTGCAGAATTGATATTACAGGTCTGATATTAATGTATTCATATTACAAAATTATTTAAAAAACTTGATAATTTGGGGGTTAAAAAATACTTTTAACCCATCGCCGCCAGTGCTCTGGGGTTTAAACAAGCATTTTACAGCGCGAGAATTTTTTGAGCGTGATTTGTTAATGAATATGGTGGGAGCCGGTCGCTAGGGCCAGTCGCTATCATGCGCTCCCATACAGCGCGGAACCTGTCAAATAGCGACTCCTCACCCAATATTCAACATTACGGCAAACCGACTGAGTCGCTATCAACTACCGAACAACGGCCAAGCACAGCGACTACTAGCGGGCGCTCTGAAAATGCCGCTACAGTCGCTCAACTGTCGCTACCTGGCGCTATTAATGAATCGGCCTCTTGGTCTGTATGGAATAGGGAGAGCACCTGACACAGAAGAAGATTCAGCTGTTCCCCCAAAGTCTCCCTTTATGCCAAGGCCATTGCTCTCCATGATAGGAAGATTCCTATTACTAGTGGAGGGGTTCATCCCTTTCATGGAGCCCCAGCAGAGAATTCCTTCTCCCACCTCCTCTGTTTTCCCTCCAAAGCTGGGATTATCCCGGGGAAATAGCGCCTAAGCTCTCTTCCTGGAGATGTGCTTTTCCTCCATTAATATCCACCATCATGATATTGCTTTTGCTATATTTTTTCCTTTCCTTTCACAGATGAGAAAACAAAACAAAACCCCGATTGTGTTTCTTCTGTGTGTTTGGTTTTGGATTTAACAGATGAGGAAAATGTGACCGGAAAGCCGGTGGGATTAGGAGGCAGTGCGGTAACGCGCGCTCGTATCGCCATGGTTACTCCCAATGTGCTTCCAGTATGGATCTCGGCCTGTATAAGCCTGTGAAAATACCTCCAGTGCACTCGGAGTAACACTGTATTAGGCCGCATGGCGATAGATGTTATCATTAGAGGTCGGCTTAGGAGAGCGCCACCCCGGGACAGTTTTTGGTCTGTGGCAGCTACTTCTCAGTAATCCATGGCATTCTCATATATGGAGTGGGGGAGGGGGGCGCCATTTTTATCTGCCTTCCGTATACTAGAGAGACTAGTGATAGGCCTGACTGCCAATCAAGATTCGTGAAGTCATGAACGATAACTATGGGGATATTTAAAGTGGACCAACACCCAGGGGGATCGGCCCGGGAATCTATAAGATTCCCGGGCCGATCAGATCCCTCCCCACGGGGCATCCAAAATTGGGATGTCCCGCGGGGTGAAACCCCCCAGGACGCCCACAAACCTTACCTTAACCCCGTTCCAACGGCGCATGCGCGCGCTTCCCTCTAGCAGGGCGCGCACCCGCACCGGCTGTTTGTGAATGGCCGGCGTGGGCGCGCTTCCTGTTAGAAGGAAGCGCGAGACGCGGCCTCCAGCGTTCAGAGCCGCTGTGGTCGGACGCCGCTTGTAAGTGCATACCACAGCGGCTCTGAGCGCTCTGATTGGACGAGCGCCCGCGTAGGAGCGTGGGGAGGTGAGTTTTACAGGTGTTCTGGGGGGTTTCACACAGTGGAAGTGGACCAAGACGCAAGATAGTCAAAATCCTGGGTGTTGGTCCACTTTAAGAAGGGATAGCGCCAGGTAGAGCTTCGTAGCGGCAGGCAGCTTCTGGTGAACGCCGGGCGCTGCACGCAAAACCACATGAAAGCGAATCTAGTGAGCGCCTCTAACAGCGCTAAGTAACATCCGATTCATCATTACAGGTGGCTCAGCGTATAGCGTCGGAGCTCTCTAGCTTCCAGAGCGCCAAGTATTACCTGTCGCTACCTGACGCTCTCCCATACATCTCAATGAACGTTCCTTTTCTTCTGTTTAAACAGGGTTTTTTTTTTTCTCAAATAATTGTGTGACCTCTCCTGGCCTAGAAAGAGTCATTTTTGAAAACTTTTTTTATTTTTTTTATTTTTATGCAGAATTGTCATTACAGGTCTGGCATTAAAGTATTAATGTCACAGTGTTAAAACAATGTAATTCCATGTGTTTTAGCTTTGTTACTGGTGGATATGTGTTCAATGCTATAGTGACCAGATCCAGAGCGCCGACGCTGTGATAAGTATGGTTTGGAGCGCTGAGAGTTGGTCGCACTGAGCTGGCGCTACCTTTCGCTCTCTGAAGTGCTGTACAGCACCCAACATATATCACATTCATCAATGCTGGCCAGGTTACTAGAGCGACCGAAACGCTCTGGTACAGCGCCCGATACCCGCACATGAGCATCTAGTAGCGGTCGCTCTAAGCGCCGCTATACAGACGCTCATCTGCCGATACCCGATGTTAGTAATGAATCAGCCTCTACGTGACCCATACACCCCCAATGTCCATGATTTGGAGGGACTGTCCCTCTTTTGAGTCCATGCCCCCCTGTCCCTCATTGTTCTCATTTATCCCTCTTTGAGGTGTAACATGCAGATCTGCATCAAAAAATGAACCATTTGCCTATTCAAAGTGTTTCTATTGTTGTAACTGTTACTCTATCTCCTATTCATCCTTCAATGAGGGGGCGTGGCCTAATTTATCAAATGTCCCTCTTTTCCACCCTTAAAAGTTGGGACTAGGTGTGACCTGTGACACTTCTATGGCTTACGCCTCAGCTTCTGTCTCTGCTTAGAAAATTGTCAACTTTCCTCTAAGGTAGAGTTGTTAGAGAACATTGCATTATCACAAGTCTGGTTAGGAAGAGACCCATGTTAGGCGCTATAGGGGTATTAAAGCGGATCAGCAGTCAAAATGACTTAAAGTGGACCGAAACCCAGAAATTCAACTATCTTTGTTTTTGGTCCTGATGGGGGGGTGCCCTGCTGTGTGAAACCCCCAAGATCGCCAAAGTTAAAGTGGACCAAAACCCAGGATTTTGACTATCCTGGGTTTTGGTCCTTTCCCCAGGGGCACCGATCGGGGATGCCCCACTGTCTGAAACCCCTCTAGATCGTCGCAGCCAACTCACCCTATCCCTGTCCCATGGTGCGTCTAAGAGCAGTGGCTCTGCCGGCCGCATCCTCTGCTTCCCTCTAGCAGGGCGCGTGCCCGCAACAGGCATTTGTAAATGACCAGCGTGGGCACACTGTCTGTCAGAGGGAGGTGGAGGATGCTTTTAGACGCGCAATGGGACCGGGAAGAGGTGAGTTGCTGCGGCGATCGGGGGGGGGGTTCCCCAGGGGATAGGAACAAAACCCAGGACAGTCAAAACTTTTGGCTATCCTGGGTTTTGGTCCACTTTAACTCACCTCTTCCTGGTCTTACGCCGAATGCGTGGCCGCTCGTCCAATCAGCGCGCTCAGAGCCACTGATGTCACATTGTCTAAGCCTTCGTCTAAGGCCAGCAGCTCCGAGCACGTCGTTGGTGGCCACATCCCCCTGCTTCCCTCTAACAGGGAGCATGCCCGCACCAGCCATTCACAAATGCCTGATTCGGGCACGTGCCCTGCTAGAGGGATAGCGGGGATGCGGCCGCGGATTGTGCATGCACCGTTGCACCAGGAAGCAAGGTAAGGGTTTCACACAGCAGGACATCACGATTTTGGAAGCTCCAGGGGGGGGGAATCGATCGACCTGGGAATCTTATAGATTCCCGGGCTGATCGTGATGGCTTTTGGCCCACTTTAAACTTTTATGCTTTATTCACACCTCTCTGCTTGCGTTGCATTGCGCTACGCAGTCACAGCACAGGGAAACACGCTGCCCATTGTTTTTAATGGGCCAGTTCACAGTTGTACGCTGTGCATTTATGTGAACTGGTGCATTAGAAATAATGGGCAGCATTTTCCTTTGCGTTGTGACTGCGTTGCCCAATGCAGCGCAAGCAGAGATAGCCGAAATCCTGGCGGTTGGTCCACTTTAAAGCTTTTTTAGGCTTTCAAGCTTCTGGGATTTGTCCCGTTCAGATAATAGCCTCTGGTTTGTCTTTATAATCCTTAAATATTTAGAGTATGAGGTGAAAAAGACAGAGCACGTGAAATGTTCCCTAAACATGATTGTTAGAGTGCCATTAGCGCCTCTGTGCCCCGGCCGGCAAATCCATAGCTTAACAATGCTCATATTAACGGCTGACCTGTATACACTAATCTGCCTCCGAGAATGTCGCAAACCAAACATTTTTCTTTAAAATCCTCCATTTTTTAACTGCTGCTTGCGGACCTCCCTCCTGTAGAGGTCAGAGATTTATATAACAAGATTGTACCAGCTAATAAAAGCAAGATAGTGAGGACACATTTGCCCCAAGGAAGTGACAGGTCGCCACCGTCACGGAATGCGTGGGTTGGCGAGGGACACTGCACTGATTATCACATTTGGTGACACTTTTCTATATTTTTTTTTACTTTGCTTCCCTCCTGGTTCTCTTTCACTATTGGATATGTGCAATAGGACAGGCTATTTGGCACAGGCACTTTAGGATATATATATAATAAGGGAATCTGGTTATAGGTCCAGTGGGGCTAGGGACTTTATATGGGGATTTTGGATTTGTTATTGCGGTGTATTGGATCTAATTTAGTATAGATATAAAAAGAAAAAAAGCACTTTTTGGGAATGCTTTATGAATATAGGCTTGTATTATTGATGTATAGGTTCGTTTCTGTATTGAGGTATTATTGAGGCACGGATTATGAATTAACCTGTGCAGTGTTTTTGTGATTGCCCATTACAATAAAACATTATGTAGTGTAATCATATAGTGGTGTGGTTGATGTTTTGTGGTTAAATATAGATAACATAGATATCATAGATATCTCTTGGTTCCTGTCTTTTTGAATATTAGACATTAGTGATTTGCCATTTTTTTTCTTTCAACAGGCAGTACCAGCACAGTGCATACCCATGTAAGTGTTGGGGCCCCTGTCATCTTCAGGGGCCCACTCAGGCTTGGTCTAGGAGATGTTATGATTCTCTGGTGGCCCCCACTGTGCAAACCTTTTCAAGGCTGGCCTCAGGACCAGAGGACGATCAGCAAGGGAAGGTGTAGAGTAATGGAGGTTGATTGGTGGCAGTTCAGTAGGTGTTGAAGACAATTGGCAGCAATGGTGGACTCTTCAGCAGCAGTGGAGGCTTGGTCTTGGAGGCTTTATGACTCTCTGTAGGGCCCCACCAAACTCCTGTGCAAACCTTTTCAAGGCTGGCCTCAGGACCAGAGGACGATCAGCAAGGGAAGGTGTAGAGTAATGGAGGTTGACTGGTGGCAACTCAGAAGGTGATGAAAACAATTGGCAGTAAAGGTGGAGTCTTCAGCAGGAGTGGAGGTTTGGTCTGGGGTCTGGGAGGCTTTATGAGTCCCTGCAGGGCCCCACAAATTTCTGTTCAACCCTTTTCAAGGCTGGCCTCAGGACTAGGTCTGGGAGGCTTTATGATTCTCTGCCAGACCCCACCACACTCCTGTGCAGACCTTTTGAAGGCTGGCCTCAGGACCAGAGGATGATCAGCAGGAAAGGTGTAGAGTAATGGAGGTTGATTGGTGGCAGCTCAGAAGGTGATGAAGACAATTGGCAGCAATAGTGGACTCTTCAGCAGCATGGAGAAGGCAGCAAAGAATAGTGGGTGATCATCAGAATTAGAGAAGGCAGTACTGAAGGGCAGTTGGTGACAGGGACCAGAGGATGATCAACAGCAGCAAAGTGGCAGTGGAAGACGCTTCACTAGTAGAGGAGCTGACATGACATTTACAAAGCAGGGTCTTGCCCAAGGACTCTTGGAGCTGGCCCTGCCAGGACTGCTTGCTAATCCATAGTGATATAAGGTTGTCATCTGTTTTATTGTCATTGTCTACATTTTTATTGCAATTCCAACACCCAGATCATTGCAGGAGTCTAACAGTTTTCAGCCTTTGCAGTATATTTGTTAAAATAGTCTTATTTTACATGTTCCTCCTAGATATATACAGTATGTAGCATTCATACCCCCAAAAAGTTCCTTTGAAACCTCCTGTCTTCTGTTTATTCTTTAGAAGCTCTTGTAAGCACGTGGTAACATTTCTAGTCAATGGCATACCTCCCAACTTCCAAAGATATGAAAGAGGGACAAGCCACGCCCCTGGCCACACACCCGGTCACGCCCCCTGCCACGCCCCTGCCACGCCCCCCACCACGCCATATTTCCCACCCATTTAAAAAAAAAAAATATTAAGCAATGTCTTACCTTATCCTCCGGGGTCCTCGGGCCTCTGTAGTCACGTATCTTCAGCGGGTGGGAGGAGCCTAACGGCCCACTCTCATGTCCCGCGCTGGCACTGCTCAATGGCCGGGGCGGGGCAAACCAGGGCGAGGTGGCCAATCAAGAGGCCCTGCTTACAGAGGAGCCGAAGTGGCTGATAACTGGGCGGCGGAGGTGATCGGTGGGGAGGGGGTGCGGGTGGGCGGTGGAACAGCTGATCGGGGGTGCGGGCGGCGGAACAGCTGATCAGGGGTGCGGGCGGGCGGCGGAACAGCTGATCGGGGGTGCGGGCGGCAGAAAAGCTGATCGGGGTGCGGGCGGCGGAACAGCTGATCGGGGGTGCGGGCGGGCGGCGGAACAGCTGATCGGGGGTGCGGGCGGCGGAACAGCTGATCGGGGGTGCGGGCGGGCGGCGGAACAGCTGATCGGGGGTGCGGGCGGCGGAACAGCTGATCGGGGGTGCTGGCGGGCGGCGGAACAGCTGATCGGGGGTGCGGGCGGCGGAACAGCTGATCGGGGGTGCGGGCGGCGGAACAGCTGATCGGGGGTGCGGGCGGGCGGCGGAACAGCTGATCGGGGGTGCGGGCGGGCGGCGGAACAGCTGATCGGGGGTGCGGGCGGCGGAACAGCTGATCGGGGGTGCGGGCGCCGGAACAGCTGATCGGGGGTGCGGGCGGCGGAACAGCTGATCGGGGGTGCGGGCGGCGGAACAGCTGATCGGTGGGACGGGGAGGATAATGCGCCTCCCGGGACAATTAGTAATCATCCGGGACCGCGGGATAATGTGGGAAAATCGGGACAGTCCCGGGAAAATCGGGACGGTTGGGAGGTATGGTCAATGGTCATCTATTGTCTTCTATGTTACGTAATGTTATCTTCTCCTACGTCACTGTTTGTAGCCTGCTAAACGCTATTCATATTGCAATAGAGCTGATGTTAGTTCAAGCCCTACTCTGACAATACCTGAACAATGGCTGCTCTATACTCTAACATTGCAGAATACAAAGATTTGATACATTTGTGTGTTCTTGTTAGGTTCTAATCATATATAATTTACCCTAATTGTGGCACTGTTTGGAGATGGAAAAACCAGAGAGACCCAACAGTTCAAAGGTGCTACTGGAAGGGAGGAAAATAAATAAGAGCTTTCAAGACGAAACAGGAGAGGTTTGGGTATTACAGGCGCAAGCACTGGTTATTTGTTTAACGCAATGCTGTGTTATTTCATCTCATTGCTGTAGTGCTGTGTTTATGGATTTCTCCTGAGACTACATCTAATGTATGCATGGCTTTCACAGCTACATTAAACACAGGGAAGCTGGGATTCCTCACTGGATTGTCTTTACTACTTTTTAAAACATCAGTGCGGGAAAGCTGTGATCTGAGCTTTTTAGATAGACATATATAACCAGGCATTCTCTTCGATTTTAGGTCCCTTTTAACTTGGATAGCATTATTTTATAAAGATATTCTTGTAGCGTTTCCTGTAATTAGTCACCTCTGTAAAGTGACCCTTTAACCTACTTGTCCCAACATTATATGGGAGTAATGAGGTAATGCAAATATTTCACTTGGTCCATATACAGGCCCTTCAGTACCATTTTATAAACAGCCCAAACCCTGAAAAAACTATTCCGCAGCATTTAAAATGAATATATTTTACATTTTCAGTCACTTATTATTTTATCCCCTACTGGGCTGCAACTCTGTTCAGGACTCTAGGATATGGGCGCCGCCATCTTGCCTCAGAAGCATCACATACTGAGGAGGGGGGGGGCAAAAGTGCAGGGGGCGGGTTATAGCTGTGCTTTGCACAGACAGAGCAGAGCTGGGGTCAGGAAAAGGACAGCAATCCCAGAAGGCAGGGCAGCACAGTCAGATGACTGCCTGAGCATCCGGGGGCCGCCATCTTGGATGTTTAAAGGCTCATAAAATGCAGTAGATGCAGGTAGGATGATTTTTTATATGGGCAATCTATATGTACAGGGTGCATACCTCCCAACTGTCCCGATTTTCCCGGGATTGTCCCGATTTTTCCACAAAATCCCGCGGTCCCGGACTGTTAGCAAATGTCCCGGGACGCCCTGCGATGTGGCAGTGTGCGCAGGGCCGCAACGACGCCGGCGTCTTCTGTATAAACACTGGCCGGCGCGAAGATACTGACTTCCTGGCTTGCGGGTGAGCGTGCAGGGGGCTGGGTTGGGGATAAAAAGAAAACTTACACAGGCTGGCATGCAGGGCTGAAGGCAGCCGACATTGCTGGAGGATCGGAGCTGGGGGGCGTTGCATGGGTGTGGCCGTGGGTGTGGTCGGGGGCGTGGCTTGTCCCGCTTTCACATTTTCAGAAGTTGGGAGGTATGAGGGTGGGGGAAACATATAAGATAGGCTCTAATTCAGGTTGAATGTCTGGTTTGACAATCGCTCCATGGCATCCCAGTCTATGATACATCTACAGTTAAAGGACCAGTCCAGTCTACCTAGCTCTTATTGTTCATGGGAGCAACCATGATGGAATTAATGCATAATTCTGCACAGTTTTCTATTGAGATGTATGAGACAAAGCACTACCCCTCTCAATAGAAGACAATGCTGCAGCATTATACAGTAATTCCATCATGGCTGCTCCAATGAACAACAAGAGTTAGACTGGACAGGTCATTTAAAGATCCTTAGTAAGCCTAAATCAGTCATGGAGCTTTTCATAATGGGGATAGAAAATAGCTATCGCCGCATCGCCATCCCTGTCCCACAAAGATCACTGTATAAATGAGCTTGGCAAGCCACATCACACTTGCCGTGCTTGTTTATACTGGGGACAGGGAGGCCGTGTGACCACATTTGAGGTGGTCATGGAGAAATCAAAAGCAAGCGCAAAATTTCAGGTCATTTTCAACAACTATGTGCTGCATGAAATAAGGGAGATGCTCAATGGTCAGGCTTCAGGTTAGCATCTTGCTGCCTTATTGTGGACATTGTTTGGACTGTCCCATTAAAATAGGGTTAACCAACCTAGCGCCTCCCACCTCCCTACCACCTCCCTATCCCTACCAAGGCACGCTCGATTGACATCAGTAAAACATGTCCCTGGATTCCAATTTTAAGCCCCATATAGGTCAGAACACTGTGGTGGCACAAATGCTGTCCATGTGACCCCCTGAAGACCAGCCGGGTCTGTAGCACTTGTCACACCCCAGTGTCCACCAGCAAGTCAACAGGCTAGCCAAGTATTGCAGCAGTAAAAAAAGGTCTGTAAATGAATAAATATTTGTGGCCGAAGAATCAGGAAGCCAATGGTAGTGGGAATCAGTCCTGAGGTGTAAAGGTCTACTTCTATGCTTATTTTGTTGTACATGATCATGCTGGGATATTATAGCATCAGTTTCTGTTTTGTCACAGACAGCAGAAAACCAAAAAATCAACTCAAAATGAGTTCCTGTATGTAACACCAACCTTTTTTTTTATCTCTATTTCCGGTTTGAATTAATATAACTACCGTATATACTCGATTATAGGCCGACCCGAATATAAGCCGAGGCCCCTAATTTTACCACAAAAAAATGGGAAAAGTTATTGACTCGAGTATAAGCCGAGGCGGCTTTTTTAAGCCCAAAAAGTGGGCTGAAAAACTTGGCTTATACTCGAGTATTTACGGTATTTCCCCCCCCTCTCATACACCATGTGCCATACTATTCCACCCCCCTTCTCATACACCATGTGCCATACTATTTCCCCCCCCCCCCCCTCTCATACACCATGTGCCATACTATTCCACCCCCCTTCTCATACACCATGTGCCATACTGTTTCCCCCCCCTCTCATACACCATGTGCCATACTATTCCACCCCCCCTCTCACACACCATGCCCCATAATATTCTCCCCCCCCCCCTTTCATGCCCCATTCTATTTCTCTTCGCGGCTGGAAAGAACGTCAGACACAACACACACAGAAATACACACACACACAAAGACAGAGACACAAAACACAAAGAGAGAGACATACACACACACACACGCTTACCACGGGGGCGCATCAGCGGTGACTGTTGTTTCCCTGCTCCTGCCCCTCCTCCTCCCACGTCATCTGACCTCTCTGTGGCAGAGAGCTAGTGCGGAACTCGGCGGCCGCCATCTTGCTACACCCAGCACTGTGTGGGTGTATCTCCGCTCTCACCTCCCGGCGCTGCAGTGTCACCGGCTCTTCTGCCGCCTCCTCCCCGCTCCTCCGCCGCCGTCCGGAGCAGTCTTGTGCTGCCGCCCGCCGGGGACAGCCGCCTCCTCTCCTCCGCCGCCGTCCGGAGCAGTCTTGTGCTGCCGCCCGCCGGGGACAGCCGCCTCCTCCCCGCTCCTCCGCCTCGATTCACACCCTCGCAGATCCGCAGCCACCCGCACCTCACCTCGGGGACGCACGTGGCCGACACAGCCGTTCCGCCGCTCCCAGCCGCCTGCTCCACAACACAAGGGTGAGTGCGGGAGCAGGCACGGGGGCGGGAAATTTTCACTGACTCGAGTATAAGCCGAGGCGGCTTTTTTCAGCCCAAAAAGTGGGCTGAAAAACTCGGCTTATACTCGAGTATATACGGTATGCTTCCTATACCAGTGACCCCTACCCCCATGATATCTGCCTTTACTGTTGGCTGAACTTCCTGTGGCTGACAGCACGTCAGGTTTAATCAATGGGGTAAGTAATAGAAGGTTACAGTGGCTTTCACCCTTCTATAGTTTATCGAAAAATTAAAAGAGAAGTCTCCACCTTGTTTCCCATGGGAAGCAGCTGCCTGAAAAATGCTATTTGCCAGCTTTAATGTCTGCAGGATTGTGGACTGTTTCTTCGACTTGGTATCGTGGACTGAAATGGATGGGCATGAGAAGAGCAGTTGCTTAGGGCTGAAAGTGCTTGTGCAGGATTTTCTCAATGGGCCTCTTTCTTTAGTCATCTGCTATTTCTCAGCATTTCACTAGATGATAGATTGTTTATAGGACTAAAATAAATGTATCCAGCAGGAGGGACAACAGAGCGGATTGTTTGGTTAATCAATCAGTGTTCCATATATAGTAGAGGCCGGGATAAGAGAGTCTCCAGGCTTTGTTTGCTCCAGTCTGCATTGGCTATTGTGAGCAGGCCCAGGCTGTTTGTGTTGGTTTCCCCTGAATGTTTTCTGATAAGTAGGCTTTCAGCTTATCTAAATATGTGGCTCAATAGGTTTAGGAAGGAGAAGGGAGACACATTCCAAAACCTCTTCATGTTTTATTCCACAGCTGGGTCTGAATTATCTTTTAGAATGTTCCCTAGTCTTCTGTTATCCTGTCTTCTGTACAAACTGTAAAAGGCTACCTTAGAACCATCTTACTAATTTACTGGTGTGTGCTTTGTTAAATGAGCTGCCTGTGCATCTAAAAGTGCGGTAGTACTAAGAAACAGCCCCTGTGTATATAGTTCCTGCTCAGGATTGACCCCCTAAGTGTGAATTTCTGGGGTTAAAAGATAGGACTGTTGCTATTCATTTCTGCCGATACAAAAAATAATAATACCAGTCTTTTATTTGCTTCTGTTAAAGGTGACCTCCAGATGAAATATCCTTCAGCAGGCCTTGGGTCGCCTGCATTCTCCACCAAACCATGATGCAGTTGCAAGGGAGGGTGTAGGTCCATAAGGTGTCTCCAAAAGTGATGAACAAAAGGGTAAAATAGAGCTACACCAGGGGCTAACCCAGTTACCGCTTCCCATTTTACATGGGTATCCTTGATTGAGATGACCCTTGAGTCATATATCAGGCTCCACTTGCCTCGACACACTTTGGTGACACAATTGCTGGCCACTTGGCCCCTTGGTGACCATTGGTATCCATGGCACTGTAAACATCTTGCAGGTAAAAGCCACTGATCACCGGAAAGTCCTCCAGCCAGCAGGCATTGGGACAGCTGCATCCTCTACCCCAGGCATCTTGATTTGGAAGTTGCAGAGCAAACCCAGGAATCAGGAACTTACCCCAACAGTGACTTTCCACATCACTGTTGGCAATGAGGTTTGTTGAGTGTGCATTGAACCAGGCTTGGGAAGTGCATACCAGGCCAGCAAACCCTATTGCTTGTTAGCGTAGCACTAGATGTGCGACATTCTGTTGCCATGACCAAAGGAATGCGTAAGGGTAGGTATTCTACCCAATATATGTGCTTCCCATGGGTGAATATCAGCATCCCAAATTTGATGGGTTTGGTATCCCAAATTGAGATTGCCACCAGATGGGGAAAAAGGGGCCATGAGGCAGAGCAGAAGATAGGGAAATGTTGTAGGGTTTAATTGTTTAGCGAACAAACAAGCAGATGCCTAGTGGATGACTAGGATACCTCTGGCTCAATGTTCTTATCATCTGTCTAGAGACACAGTGTCCCCTGAGTACTTCATTCGAAATTATAGGAGGATGGTGGATCATAAGAGCATTTGTGCAATATCTAAGTACTCAATTTTCTTCTATTAGGCATGGATAGGCAGCATAGTCAAAATGGGGGAAAGACCTGCTCTAGCCTTCTATTGACCCCTTTAACTTACTGTTGGGTCATTTATGGTCCAAAGTCAAACCTTGGACTCTTCTGCTAATCTGCAGGCTGTGGATTTGCAGGCTGTTCTGTTGCAAATTCAGGTTTGCTAGCGCATTAATAGCTATTCCTATGCGGTTCTACTCTATCATTACATTTTTTGTGTACTGTGCAAATGCAACATGTTTGTACAGAAGTTACAGAAACTGTTTTGATGTTGGATCAACTAGTTCTTTGCTCTGTAAAGCAATGATGTCAGGAAAATCCCAAGATGTTTTAGATCAATAAAGGTCCTTTGTTTTGTCGGATGACTAAGAAGGAAACTCAAAGCCTTCCATCTGTCCCTAAAGACCTAACGATACGTTCTTGACCATTACCATCTGAATTGGTTTGAATTAGAAAAAAAAACTGATGCGTTTCCTGATATAGTCTGATGGTTCATCCTAAAAAAGCAATGAAGCGGTTCTTTTTTTTTTCTCCCCTTCCATCCATTGTAGCAGCCCGGATCAAGTTCTTCAAAGAATGCCCGTCTCTTTCAAGAAACAAAGTCCATATCGCAGCTGAGCATTAGTTACTTGATAGGCCCCACGTCCAGCTCTAGCTTGCGCTTCCCAGTCAGGTTGTAGAACTGAAACCGTAGGGGGAAGCACAATGAATAAAGTCACTTTGTAGTCCTTCCTTACCTGTTTTGTGCAGTTTATTATGGCAGTGGGATTGGATAGTGTTACAGTTTCACGTCTGATTACCTGCTTGGTTTATATAGGAATCTTCTCGGAATGTTGAGTATCTCTTATGGCTTTTATGGATCATAGGTGGGATTGTTTTCTAGATACCAAAGCATATTATGGAGGTGGGATTGTTTACTGTGTTTTTCTACTGATACCCTGCTTGGTTTGAATAGGGCCCTTTTCAGAATATTGAGTATTCCTTGAATGACTTTTATTGAAGGTTCATGGAGTCTTTAGGATCTCAAAGGACAGTTCTTCTTGGCTATTCCCTACTGTATCCAGAACAATACTTAATAATCATCTTTCTCGAATGACTTACAACAAGAGGTTTGATTCCTTGAATTTTCTTTGGAACAGCCAAAGCCGCCATAGCTTTGGGTAACTGGTCTCAACTTTGTATCATGTATTGAGCTTTTAACTCGAAGCATTGAGTGCAGAACAGGACTCAAGTGGATTGGTCATCTGACGATGAAGAACAAGCTGCAATTTCTAAAAGAGATATACTATCCTTTTTAGGTAATGGATTGTAGCTTTCTTTCACTGTCATCCATCTTTTTTCTACTAAAACACATTCGGTAAACGTATATGTACTTGCATTGTAAGTATACCTACATTTTCCAAGGAAACCATTGGAGGGTTCTGACTGACCCAACATTTGGTCAGCCTCGCATGGCTCCTTGAGTTGTTGTTTTGAATAATTTAACAGGCCAACAATTCTCTTCCACTGATGGCGAATATGGTTTATAATGTATTTGGTGAATAGCCAAAGATACATGGTGATGGCTTTGGAGATAACATTCTCCTTATTTGCCATCTTTGAGTAAGTTTCTTCATCATTGCAAGTTTGAGCAATAACAGGGTTGGCATAATATTCTACATTTTTAGAGGGTCTTCTTTGCAGAGTTTTCTACATCATTGCATGTTGGAGTTAAAACAGGGTTGGCACAATTTGAAACCTATGACATTTTGGAACAATCAGAAATAGACCCTTTGTGCTAGAAATAGGTGACCATGCCCCTGGTCTCTTGTGGTTTTATGTAGAAGGATAGACTCATGGTTTGTAAACTGCAAGTCCAATGAACCAACTAACAGAACAGACATACCATGGCGCCTATGGTTGTACTACTGGCACCAAATGAAACATGACTAATACAGAGCAAAGAAGCATTTTGTGTCTAAGAACTTAATTACTCATTTTAATGGTAACATGCACCATTACTGGCTGTTACTCACTCATTGGATGCGTGTTATCTGTAAGGTCTGGTCTGTTTTTTTCATCTTAAAGGATCATAAAGAGATTTAAAACTGTCCAAAATTATAGAGTATAATATAAATGTTTCTTTCTTTATCTCAAAATGTCTATTTTATTAATGGGGGAGTTTATTAATCATAGATGACTCTGTAGTTCTGTAAGATGTGATGTAAGAGGAAAGCGTTATCAAAAATAAGCAGTAAAATTCTGGATCTTATCCGGCCTGCTCCCACCATTCATGGCTACGTTTTTAAAAGAAATGTATCAGTAGGTTTAGATTGAGGCAATTGAGTAGACTGACATGATTCCCACCATTGTTCTTGCACAGCTTTTAAGAAAAAACTACAGCACTGAGGTTAGCCTGCACATTGGAGTTTCTTATGTTAAGGCTTCTTCATGCTGTATTTCTAACCTCAAAAGATGTAAGCTTCAGCGCAGCAGATTATATATTATACATTAACATACTCAAAAGAGTTCCAGTGTATCATCTAACCTATTGGTTGCAAGGACAATGGAATGACGTAAACAAAAATGCATAAACGTAATATTCAATATTGATCTATATTCCGACCTGTCAACCTCATACACATGGCTCATTATTCAAATGTCAGATTTTGACCCATTCTAAACTTGAACCTCCAAGAATTTGTTTTAAATAAAGTTTTAACCTGAAAGAAAAGGAAGAGAGGACAAGACAAATAGGAAGAGCGAGAATGAGAGGGATGGGCATCCCCAAGAATAGCTAAGATTTCACAAATGTATTAAAGTGAACCAAAACTTACCTTGGAGTCTATGAGACTCCTCCTCCGGGCCAACCCAAACTGGGATGCCCTGCTGCTTGAAACCTCCCAGGACTCCTAGTAAACAAACCTTTCCTCCGAACCCACAGCGCATGCACGGCCAGCATCGACTCACTGTGGGTGTGGCTGGGGACTTTTTTTAAACATCCCTCCCTCACTGCCTTTTGGCAGGAATGCTGCCCAGTGTCGGCGTTTTCGATAACACCGACATCCGGCAGCATTCCTGGCACCCCCCTTAGCCATCCGAGAGGGAAGGCTGCAAAGCCTTCGCTGTACTCACCCATTGCTGTGCCTCTTCAAATGTTCTGCGCCGCTCTTCAAATCTTGCAGGATTTGTAAATTGTGAAACCGGAGGGGCAGGGGGGGGCAAGCAACCAGGTTTGGGGAGTTTTTATTATACCTGCAATGTTCCTCTTTAAAGTCAAATACTCCGATCACAATTTCTAACTATTAAAGAACAAGGGATGAAACATTTTGTATTTTAGAGCAGTGGCTGTATCAGGCTGTGGCCGTTCAGAAGAGGGAGGCATTCTATACATATTTAGGTGAGTGGTGGGGAGAGGTTTGCATTGAGTTTGGCAAGCTCTCACCTTAGCGAAAATGGAACGCCTCCCCCCATTCGCACATGTAAACACAGCATGGAGCTCTACATACTCAGCAGCAGACACTGAAAATGATACCGGCACATGCACAATCAAGTAGTATTTGTTTAAGATCTTTCATTTCAGGTTAGGATTTTTTTTTTAAATCAGAAAAGTCTGGCCAGTCTAGGGCACTTTGAGGGCATTCATGGAAGTAAGAACCCATTGGTCCAGGTGTGTCTAAGTATCCCGACAGGGAAATTCAAAATCCTTACCTACAGCAATTAATCAAAAACTTTTATACAACAATCCCTCAATCCCTTTATACAACAATCCCTCAATCCCTTTATACAACAATCCCTCAATCCCTTTATACAACAATGTTCAAAGTAAGCAGCTCAGTCCTTTGGATCAAATCAGGACAGAAAACATAGACAGCATAAAAACACAAAACAAAACGATAGAGGTGCTTTTACATTTTGAATTGAACCTGACAGCATCAATACCCAAATCCCGCTCTTGTGTCGGTAGCTCTGTTCTAACGCCAGGCTACACCCGCCAGATTAAACTTTGCGGACTATGCTCCTCTGTCTATAGACTCCGATTCTTTTCTTACATCAAAAACGCCCTCGCAGGAGCTGCCTTCCTTCAAAGCACATACCAATTATGTTTGCACAGAAGCCTTTAATTCTAGCAGAATAAATATTAATAGCATCAATAATAATAGTTAAATACACACATATGGCATTAGTCAGATTTATTTCCGCTTCTTTCTGTACAAACTGGCATGATAGTAAACGCCAGTCAGTATTAGGTCTTTGCATAACGTTTGTGTGCACTTCTTTGATCATAAGCTGTTTCCAAACCCGCAGAACAAGACAAAGTTATAATTAAAATATTACAGGCAAGGTTGTTGTAGCTCCTTGTCACTGCCCTGTATACCCAAACTCCTGGAATCAGACTGATATTATTAATTAGCACCTTGATTCCCTGGTGAAATGCGGTCCCGGGTTCTGTGGCCCCGGGGCATCCCAAATTGTGAAGCCCCACAGTGTGAGTTCACCTAGTAAAACTCACCTCTCCTATGTCTAATGCGCATGCATGGGCTCTCATCCAATCTAAACCCTTTTCAGTGTTTCTATAATTTGGCAAAAGGCTCTCATTGACTTCAATGGGGAGCCAGAGCGACAACCTTCCCAACACACTTCCACCAAAGCTGAATGTCTGGGGTGGGAGCGTGCACACATCCTGAAGATGCAGGGGATGCAGCCACTCTTGCTTCCCAATGTAAACAATTAGAAAGTCAAATGGCTCTGAGTGGACGGGAGCCCATGCATGCGCAGTTGGACCGGGGAAAGGCGAGTAATTACCGGCACCCCAGGGGTTTTACACAGCAGGGCATTCCAACTCGGGGGAAGGGGAAGGCCAGCGGTAGACTTCAGGGCCGGATACTCTGGATTTTGTTCTGCTTTAAATAGTGAGGATGCTCTTCAGCCATTTGTTTCTCCAGCTTTTGACTTGAGCCAATGCTTGATTGCGTAAATTCTCCCCAATAACCGTAGGCTTCTTAAGGACTACAGTCTATAATGGTAAGGAAATGTTTCAGCTTCTTGTGTCTTCAACATCTGACATTGAATCAAATTCTTGAGCAACAGGAGTCACACTTTTTCATTTTTGGGGGACCTAGAGTCTTAAAGTGGACCAAAACCCAGGATTTTGACTATCCTGGGTTTTGGTCCTTGCCCACCGGGGCTTACATAAAGAACTATGCGTTTACATCAAGAACTACGCTTTCCAATCTCTCTACCCAAAACCCACGGAGATCGGCACAGGAATCTATAAGATTCCATGGCCGATTGTTTCCCTCCCCCCTGGGCATCCAGAATCAGGAGGCCACACTGTGTGAAACACACCAGGTCACCTGAACAAACTCACCTCTTCCCGGTCCTATGATACATGCTCAGCCGCTCGTCCAATCAGCGTGTTTGGATACGCTTAAGACCCTTCATCCAGGAGCTTGTCTAATATGGGCGGATGCGAGTGCGCTGACAGCCTCATCCCCCACTACCCTCTAACAGGGAGCGTGCATGCGCCGGCCACTCACAAATGCCTGGCAGTGGGCCTGCTAGAGGGATAGGGGGGATGCGGCGCATGCCCACTGCCAGGCATATACTCACCTTCTTTCCAGATCCAACGGTGCATGCGCAATGTGCGAGCTGGGGGGTTTCTCCTGATTCTGGATGCCCCGGGGGAGGGAATCAATCGGCCCAGGTATCTATAAGATCTCAGTGGGTTTTGGGTAGAGAGATTGGAAAGCATAATTCTTGATGTAAACGCTTTCCTATAGCCTAATAAGTATGTTGCATGTACGATGAACGTATGAACGTGTAAGAAGTTGGGTTTTTGATCATGACTGACGGTGACTATCTCCAAAGTGACCAAACAGAATTAGACATTTCCTGAGTTATGTTCTGTAGCTATGTGCTCAGCTGGAGCTCCATTAACCAGTCGTTGGAAACAGTTTCATTTATGGAACGTGATTTATTTGACAGATATGTCTTAAGAGAAAATGTAAGAAAATAAGGCAAAACCTTCTGTTTTGAAATGTTTCACGTCAGTCAGAAGAGATAAAGAAAGTGGAATATGGCAGCGGATTTACTTGGCAGATGGGCACGATGTGAAATGACGGGCTTTTGCGGCTGCTGGGGCTTAGCAGCGCCATTGTAGAGCAGTCTGCAGAACAATCTGTTTTGAAAGGTGTTGAATTTAGGAAAAGCCTGGCAGGCAGACGGATTGTCTCAGTAGCTTACATTGGCTGATCTTGTTGATCCTTCTTCCTGGCCTCCTGGTGTAATTGTGTTTTAGGTAGGCGGGTTAGTCATCTTTTGGCAGGCGAGCTCTCAGCACAGGTTTGACGGAGCGAAAGAGAAAAAGAGAGAGAAAAAAAAAAAAAGAGATTCTTTTGTCTTGTGAAATCTGCTGCGAGGAAAGCCAAAGCGATCTCTCGTCGCTCGCGTCTCGACAGCTTGCTGGGAGAAAAAAAAAAAGCAACGACATCACCGCTTTTGTTGCTCTAAATTGTGTCGACTTTTCCTTGCAGTTTAATTGCAACAAATTATACAACCTGTTCCCAGGATGTGGTTGTATCGGCTTATTCTTCAAGGATTAATGGCCAAAGTCAAGAAAAGGAGTGACTCAGATATGACAACATTTTACACTTGTTTGCTGATGCTTGTAACTTGATGACATCATCTAGTCCACTAATATATGATACATTTTCCATGGACCATGATAAAATGGAGTTGCCTAAGATGCACTGTTGCATCCAAACGCGTATCAGCTCATGGGCCACCTTTGGGGTGTGCGGTCGCACAGGACGCCATCCCCAGGGGCATAACTTGGGGGGAACAGGGGGGCATGTGCCCTGGGTGCTACAGGTCAGGGGAGCACCAAAGGGGGGGCCTGTGCACAGGTGGGGGTCGTTATTTTGAATCTTTGCCCCGGGTGCCAAAAAGCCTACCTACTTTTCTGACCATCCCAACCTTTCTCTAAGGGGCGCCAAGAGCTCTAAACTGAACCAGCAGGCCTCTCTTCTTTTCAAAATACCCCTATCTCTCTCCTTACTTCTTTACACATTTCTTTTACCTTTTTCTTTCTTCTTGAATTTCCCTTTCTCCTTCTTTCTTTTATTTTATGATCACACAATTTTCACCTCTTTCTTTATCCCCTCCCCCTCTTCCTGATGTTGTTTCCACATTCTATCCATCTTTTTCTTGTTACCTTTCTCTCGTCTGCCACTCTTTTCAGCTTCTTTTTTCTTTCTTACTCACTCTCTCGTTTTCTTTCACTTTTCTTTCTTGCTCTCCTTCTTTCTCTTTTCCTTTTTTGTATCTATCTTTCTCAGTCTCTCTCTCTCTTTCATTCTTTATTTCTGTATTTATTTTTTTCTATATTGTCTCCTCCTTTTTTACATTGCATTTTACATTACCTCCACCCCTAGACCTCTTAATATTACCTTACATTCATTTTCTCTCTCTCAATCTCTTTTCCACATTTCCTCCTACTTCTATTTCTCTCTTGTCTACCTTTCTTTTTCTGCATTCCCTCTGTTTTCCTTGCCTCATCTCTCTGTCTCCCTCTTATATGTGTTTTCTCTGTTGCCCTAAGGCCAGCCCTGTATCAGCTATGCTTCTCAACCATGAAGCAACCAACGTCATACGGCATAGGGTTTTATTGGTTAAGCAGTGCTTTATATAAGATATGTAAGGGCAATTGGTCATATAAGTTCAATAATACTATCAATGATGATGTCTGGCATTATGAGGATGTTTACATCTCTCATAAAGATTCTTTGGGAGCTCTCAGGGCACAAACATCAATGCCTATAGGTCTACCAGCTACTTCCACTCTCACCTACCTCCAAATGGCTCCACTGTAGAAAACGAAGCAATCCTTATTGACCAAGCATTCCTATTGAATGTATAACCTTCCCTGGCTTCAGCAGAACAATGCTGACCATTCCAGTTTATTAAGAGAATTCTGGCAATAAGCACGGGTAGGTGAAAGGTTGCCGTTATGTTCCTCTCAGTAATGAGTCGGGCTTTAAATTGAGAAAATTATTTTCAATTACTGAAATATATTTTGTTTTAAGACTGCTAAAGATATTTGGGGACCAGCCCATCCTGCTGAGACCTAACAGTATATAGAAATATAAACCTGAGGCTCTTTAGTTCCAATACCTGGGAATAAACATACAAGAAGCAACGCTGACTACATGTACAATCCAACTTACCAACTTGGGACTTTATTCAGTTCTAGTTGAAATAAATTCTCATGGTAATAAGAAAATAATTTAGAAAAAAAGAGCATGAGAATATCACTGTTACTGAATCACCATCTAGGAAGACAATGAAAAGTAAAAAAGAAAAAAAAGTGAAAAAGAAAAGTGAACTTTTCACTCCTTTTTACACTGTAGTAAAAAGTACCATTTATCCTAGCTGGTGATTCAGCAACACTGAAATTCTTAGAGGCCAATTCATTAATAGCGCCAGGTAGCGACAGATGAGCGACAGTAGTGTTATTTTCATAGCGCCCGCTAGTATTCGCTGTGCTTGGCCGTTGTTCGGCTGTTGACAGCGACCCCGTCGGTGTGGGGTAATGTTGAATACGGGGTTAGGAGTCGCTGTTTGACAGGTTCCGCGCTGTATGGGAGCGCATGACAGCGAATGGCCATAGCGAACGGCTCCCAGCATATTCATTAACAAATCACGCTCAAAAAATTCTCGCGCTGTGAAATGCTTATTTAAACCCCAGAGCGCTGGCGGCGATGGGTTAAAAGTAGTTTTTTTAACCCCCAAACAACCATATTTTTTGAAAAAAAAAAAAAAACATGTTTTTCAAAACATTTTGTAATATGAATACATTTTTACCTTAAAAAAATATCTAACATTGCAGAAGTGGTCACAGAATTTTTGACATTAAAAAAAAAATAAAAATAATAGCAATTAATTATGAATATTTAAAGATTGCTCCATTGGAATGCATTGGAGAGCGCCAGGTAGCGAGAGGTCATACCTGTCGCTGTTCAAGGTCGCTCGCTGGCGCTGTGGGGTGAGGCTGGAATAATGATGAATGATTCGCTATCTGGCGCTCTGTCAGTCGCTAAGCAGGATCGGCTTGATAAATGTGTGATTGCGGAGGGGAGCCGGCGTTCTCGTGGCGGTGAGCGTCATTACCGTTCGCTCACCATTCGCTACCTGCCGCTATCCCTTGTTAAATAAGGGCCTACGACTATTTCCAACCAATGTGAATTTTTTACTACCATGAGAATTTTTTTTCAGCTCTTACTGAATTGAGGTTCTCAGCCTGTTCTCTGCCAATGAATGTAAGGAGCGAAAGTATACAAGGACTTGGAAACGTTTTTCCTTCATTACTTTCTGTTCTACTTTCTTACCTCGCTTTACCCCTTCTATTTTGCTCGGTTAGTAGCTTAGTAGTTTTCATTTAGTAGCGTTAAACATGCGATCGGTTCTCCTCTCTGCAAGGTTGATAAATTAAGACGGTTATGCTTTCTTTCTGGGCCATGTGAAACTGCAGTCATCTATTGGCACTGACCATGTTTTTGGATGAAGTACTTGGTTTATCCTTGTGTTGCTAAAACAGAGCGATAACACCTTTTGGTGTTTATCACATATTCAGCATGACTCACTCTTGGTATTTGTATTATATTTGTGGGGCAATTTGATAGGAACACGTGCCAGCTACATTCTACATTTCCCAACTCCAACTCCTACAAAAACCAAAGTGCTAATTGTGCTTGTTCTTCACCGTACGTTTACCATATAAAGGTTGGGAAGAACTTGGGAAATATTCAAAACAGGTTTAAGATTAGTTGAAGATTACTACAATAAAAAAGAGACCAGCCTAGACCTCAACGATAGTCTATGGGTCGATTCAGAGCCTGGTAATAAAACTCAAAGCTTTTTTACGAGAGAAAATTTCCATTCACTTTCATTGTCAACCTTGGGGCTGATTCAGAGCCAGGTGAAAAATTACACAAGATAGGCCATCCCTTGCATGTCAGGCTTCCCTCCTAAAAAAGAAGTGAGTTTTCTCACCAGGATCTGAATCAAACCCTATATCAATCAATCATTACCTCTACCTTTTGTCTTATTAAGAGGGAGATCCAGAAGGAGAAGCTGATAGATCAAGCAGTTCTTTTAGGTGACGTGTCTGATCCATGATCAAAGACGACATTTTTTTGAGGTTGTTAATACTGCGTTGATGTCAGCAGTTCCGAGTGATCTGATCTAAATATCATTTTAACATTTAGCTTACACGTTGTCTTCCGTAAATGACTGATGGGTGTCTCATGTTTTGACATTGCTTGTTTTATCCTCTCCTGCTGAGAAGAGGTCTACAGAAATTCTGTGGCAGCTGCAGCAAGTTTTAGCAAAGTACAGCGATGACAAACGTTGCCACAGCTTCAATGAGCCATATCGCTAAATAAATTCTTGCATCCGAGTCCCAGACTAAGGCACTGATTTACAATCGCCTTCTTGAAAACAAATTGGGGCTGCAATATAGGTGAATTCTTACTCAGAGCACGTATGATGCATATGAATAACTAGTGGAAGGATCCTGGAGCAGGTTAGGGAATGAAGGTCGCCCATATTTTGGTGATGTCATTATTCAAAATATATTGTTTGGTTTGGGGTTAGTATGCGTTGAGTGTGATTTAGGTTCTAGATCTGCAACACCACTGACCAGGCTTAGGAGTGTGCTAAGAAACATTTCCAAATTCTTTGGATTTCTGACTGGTCTACCGGTTATATTAGTTACTTTTTTGGTGCAGCATTTTCGGAAGGTTGCACCCCAGTAGACAATCATATAAAATTTGCTCACAGATCTGGGCAAATACAATGTGCAGAACTTGAAAAAAGGGTTATAGAAAAGTAATAACAGAATATGTGTCGTTGGTAGATCTGCTTGTCTTCTCGTGGCATTACAGAAACACACCAAGGTGATTTTCCTAAAACTCTAGCTTCAACCATTGTCTTTGGTTTGCAAGAGGAAAACAGTCAAACAAGCATAGGATAGCTACATGCCATCAACAGTTGCCTCTTACAGAATTCAATCACTCTAACAGTGGTAGTTAACTGGTTAGATGCAGGGACCCTATGTGAAGCCTCTGACACCACCAAAGTAACATAGATACAATCGGTCAGAATCATTCATGGCTATCATTTTACTAACCCTGGTTGTATAAATCTGCACTAGTGTAGCAACTCCAATATTGTAACTTATTATAGACCTCTCTTTTCCTTAAACTGTGGGAGTTGTAGAAGGCCATTTTTATAAAGGAGCAATAGAAACCTTGCATGGACCAGTTTGGCTATTTATCACATCCAACCTCTGAGGCAACTGTTTATCACTAATGTAGTCATGGGTGATTATGGTGAAGGCTATATTTCTCCTTTTGGGAGATTGAGGCTTACAATACATAGTGTATATATATTTTCTCTACAGAATATAACTACTATGCTTTACCAATGGGAACTACTTCCAAATACATGCTATTATTCTCGCAATCCTGATTTGCCTGTAATCATTTAATGCTCTGGAGCAGCTGCCCCGTACCTCTAGGTAATTACTCTATACCTACGGTATATATAATGTTTTTTGTTAGTTTTGTTGTGGTGATAATGTTCAGGAATGGATAAAGAATACTTATTATCACCTTTTTGTGTATTAGACGATTGCGGATAAACTGAAATATACAACGGCTTAGCAGACACTGAGGAAGCTAATAAACAGCGAAACTAGTCTGTTCTGCAAGGCTAAGTTTATTTTTTGCCACTAATTGCTATTTACACCAAACTTTGCTAAATGTTGTAATATATAAGCAATGGTCTTTTAAAAATTGTCATTCGGTCTGTGCTTCGGCCGGAGCACAGATCGGTTAAACGCATAGAGTTTTCAAATCAATGTAACTGTTTTAACAATAATAAAGTGTTTTTTAATATTATACTAGAATAGTTCACCATGTATAATTGAGGCGCGGTCATTATTCTATGAGCCCTGTCCATATACTTACCTAACTGGGGAGAGGGTCTACTATACCCCAGGTAGGGATTCTCATTTTCTCTAAGTTGTAGAAGGCCCCATTTGTAGTATCCCCATTACATGTTATAGCAGAGAATCTGTTCCTATTATAAAGTAAATAATAGCCCCCTGGACTGCATGGACAACATTAATCCTAGATGCCAAATATAATTTCTAGCTATCCTGCCCTTGCTGCAATCTTAACATGAATCTACAGTCTTTAGATAATATCCAGGAAAATGATCCTTCATAGGGTCTCTATACCTATGGCTTTCCTGGACCCTCTATTGGATAAATTATTAATAATTACAGATTATCACAATAGGGTTAAAGAGGCTCCTTTGGCCCCATACATTGATGAGGAGACTGAGCTAATGCAATGTCATAGAGACACACTGGATTACATGCTCTGACTCCTGTCATACAGGAGGAAGTGTTCCCTGTAGGTGCTTGGTGGGGCCGTGTTCAGCTCTCCGTGTGTGGCCTCCTTTTGTAATTAACCTGAAGAGTGATTGCGCTCTGCTAATTTTGTAGGAAGTGGTTCATGACATCTGCAGTTGCCCTGGGGCCATTCTTGCTGGAGCGGCTCTCCACTTTGCTTTCTGCTATTATCCCTAAACAAATAGGAACACAACTCTTTTGGCAAAAGTTTGCATTCAGTTAGTAAAGCATTCAGCTTACACACAGCGCATATAATAAACAGCCTGTAGGGCAGGTTTTATCTCTTGTAGTCAGAGCCATTAAACGTGCTGGATTTTCCTTAAAGTGGACCAACACCCAGGATTTTGACTATCCTGGGTTTTGGTCCACTTCAGGGGGGCACCCCGTTTTTTGGGGGTTTTGGGGGGGTCCCTCACCGCGGGACATCCCGATCTCGGATGTCCCGCGGTGAGGGAGGTGATCGGCCCGGGAATCTTACAGATTCCTGGGCCGATCACCCCTGGGTGACGGTCCACTTTAAAAGGAAAGTCCACTATCAATAAAATGTATATTTTTGTGCCAGAACATGGCCGGGGCTGAACTGATTTTTTTTTCATTTTTTTTATGTTAGAAAATTTGTGATTTTACAACCGCCAACCTGCTATTGGCAATCGTACAACAAGTCTGTACACCAATATCTACAAGAAGCGGGAAGCGAGTCCTGCACACACAGAACACTGCTGCTATGGTCGCTGATGAGGTGAGGAAGCTCCTCCTCCACCTCGCTTCCATCTTACTCCGGTTCAACAAAACATACTGGTACCCGAGTTCCCAATAATCATGGCCTCTCCTTCTGACTGACGGCTAATCCCACTGCTTTGGCGAGGTCTGGCAGTCTATTACCCATCAGATCTCAAGTAGTGCAGCCCCTGGTTGCACTTCCACTGCCTTGCACAATGCCTGGTACACCCCCCCCCCCCCCTCTGTTGGAGTGGTTAGAGCCCAGCTTGCTTCAGTAACTGTGTCTGAGGCAGTAGTTGGACCCTTGTCCAACAATTTGCTTGCAAATAGTGGACGAGTACCCAAATAATTCCCTGGCACATGCATGTCGAAGAACACAGTTTCAGGAACAGGTGGTTATTTGACTGTAGGACCATGAGTGTGCAGCTGTGGGGAAAAATGTATTTATTAGTTGGTATGCTCACCTTTGTAAGACATTTAAACTACCAGGGAATATGTGTTAAACAGCATTGCATTAGACAGACTGATGTAAAATTGGCGTTGACCCCCTCTTTCCAGTTCTGTTTAAGATTTGGGTTTTCTATTTTAATATAAAAGCTATTTTTACGCTTATTTTGAGCCAGTCTTTTTCTCTGTCCAAGATGCAAGTCTTGTGGTC
Organism: Gastrophryne carolinensis; assembly: GCA_027917425.1. NCBI lineage: Eukaryota > Metazoa > Chordata > Amphibia > Anura > Microhylidae > Gastrophryne > Gastrophryne carolinensis. The sequence continues at coordinate 51,491,389 of CM051234.1, read as the reverse complement.
CTCAATTGAATGTTCTGTGTCCTTTAGATATAGGCGAACTTATGAAACACGACTACTATAGTGTACAGGTCTAGGCACTCTGTACAACTTTGGATAAAGAGATTTTATATTGGGATACTATGGCTACACTTCTGATCTGTTACTGTTTTACTTTCCTCTCAATGCAAAAGCCAACCAAGCAATGCCTGACATTGCTCCAGCAGTTGTTCTGTAAAGATGCAGCATCATCCAGGTAGTAGCTAGTGGGTGAATTGTCATTTCATTTAATGTAATGCAATAAATAAAAATCTGACTCCTAAAATACTTTTAGTGGAACCAGGGATAGTAATGGAAAAAATAAGTACTCAATAAAAATACCCCGTAGTTTCCATGTTCGGCGTTAAAAGGGAAACGCGATCCTTGTTTCTGGCCTCCAGCCGTGCCATATGGCATAACCGTGTCTGGATGTCAGTGCCATTATGAAACACTAGTGTCATCTCTTAACTTTCCTATGGCACCATTAACAGCTTGTAAGCGGGTGAGGTAATGTGTTACACTCGTGTTATTCTTTTCAACACACTGTTATGTATGGCCGGCGTATTAAAGTCCATTGCCAGGCGCGCTGCTGTTGTTGTGAAATTAACGAAAAACGTCATTTCTAGGAAGGCAACGGTAATCCATCATTTTTCTGTTTTATTATCCTTCATGGGCCTGAAGATTATACCTGCAGTGCTTGTTGGAGTAATGGGTCCCTTCATGGTGCAGAAAACTCCCAGTATCACAGGATGAGCGTAGGAACCTTTTCACCACTGTAGAAGATAAATCACTGGGGGAACAACCTAACAATGGGTGCAGGGATCTTTTTTATATTAGCAGTATAAAATGGTGATGGTGGTGTGCTGTTAAAGGATCAGTCAAGGCACAATAGAAGAATACACTTCTACTGCCAGCCCCCAGGTCCGCTTTTGTGCTTTTGACTTCAGTGCCAACAGCGAGCCCCCCAGGCAACCTCAGTGCATGCAACCTAGTGCCAGTAACCAGACAGCAGCCTTCCATCACATAACCAGTCTATGCAGTTATGCATCTTGTTGTTGATGTTCGCATGCGCGCTGAGGGGGTGGTATACTGTTGAAAGATCAGTGAAGGTACAGTAGAAAAATACCCTTAGCTGCCAGCCCTCAGGCACTTACCCATGGTATTCTTTGGGCTTAGCGGACCGAGTTTGGCCCTAATTCTAACAGCAAGGCCCCTGTCCGCCTTGGTACGCGCACCCTAGTGCCAGTCACCAAAGAGCAGGCTTCCTCGTTGGCTGGACGCAAAGGGCATATTACGAGATCATTCCCTGCAGTTATACATCCTGTATTTTACGCTCACATACGTGTCAGGGGCTCAGCAGTCCTGCAGCCTACAGCACCACTAAGGATCAAGCCTGGAAGCTGGCTTTACTGTCTCTTTAATGTTGGGGAAACACACATGTAGACATTTTGCACCATAGAAAACAAAGGGGGGGTGGCAGCCGCTCAGACCATTTTATAACTAACCTGGGAGGTGCACGTTAGCAGGGCAATTAGGATACAAAAGTCTTAAAGGAGCCACAGCACTCAACCCTGTTAGCTTGCAGACCAATGTTAAATCTGTCTCTAAATCTGGTTAAAAAAAATTTGCACCATAGAGTCAAGTCCTGGGGAGTCTGTTGTAGGACGTTCAACGTTTCACTGTGACCCCGAAGAATCATCTCCTCCCCCCTTCTATTGGACATGAAACTAGAATCTACTGCACACACTGCTCCTGTTGCAAGTATGTCATGCAGCTTTTGGTTTCCAAATGACGAGAGCTCACTAAGAGGCTGGGGTTGCTGTAGAAGGTCCAGTTGCCAATACTGACTAATTATTTGAATTGTAAAATTCCCATCTGCATTCTTGTAGTAGCTACACCCTAATCCACATGTGTTCAACAGTCCTCCTCAAGGGCCACAAACAGACCAGGTTTTGCAGATCTCCACCCTGATGCACAGGTTAGTACTAAGACAGAGCTTTACACAGAGAATTAATTACATAACCTGTTTATTAGTGTGTAGATCTACAAAACCTAGCCTGTTGGTGGCCCTTGAGGAGGTTTTTAGTCCCTATTATCTAATCCATGAATTCACTGCTCTACTGGGGCCAGTGTGAGCTGCACCACGCACGGTAAACCCCATTGACCATCGGCATTCATTTGGGACACTGAATGATATTGAAGTACAGACCCAGTCAGTTTACTGCCTGATTTGTATGACCATTTTTTACTGAACCTCTAGATGATGGACATTTGGGGGAAGACAATAGCCCCAAGCACTGAAGGTCTGCTTAAATCTTAAACGTGAATCTTGTAATAGCTATTGTTCCTGATTCTAAAGTGTATTTATAAAAGAATGCCTTTCCCCTTCTGAAATGAAAAATGAGTCCAAATGCTCCTGCACCACAGCATGCGTCCTCTAATACAGCCTACTCTGTCTTTTCTTGAACATTTTCCCAGACGTCGTCTCAGCCTCCTTGTGCTGCATTGAGATCATCAACGTTTTTTGAGTTTCAGGCTCCCCCGGTGTCATAGAAGTCAAAAGCATTTTTGAGTGTCGCAAAGGGAGCTGGAAACCCTAAGGTTGAGCACCATAGATGAAACTGTGCTCAGGTTGTGTACAGTTGCCCTGCGACAGCTCCAACTGTTAACCATGTGACCCGCCTAAGTGAACATTTGTTGATAGAGAGCTGCCGTGCCATGACTTCTGGCCATCTCGTGAGCTCAGCTGAAGGGAGAGCCAAGAAAACAAATCTCGCTGTTCCTATTCTTTTACTGCAATTACCATTCCGCGTCTTGCGGAGATACAGATTGAGATGATGTCACAGAAGCGGCCTCAGCTGGGACCGTACTTTCATCGGCCACATCCTGTTATGTGTCATCTCTCAGCAGAACCTTTGCGGGTATGCAAACTTTGTGTTCTTGAAAAGACAAAACCAAAAGTAAAGCCTTTACAGTCCATCTATGTTTAAAGGATGTTTGGATAAATTGTATTAGCCTACAAAAGTTCATACTGTGTTCTTAGTTTATTACATGTATGTATTGAGAGTTGAATAGCTCACTACCACCTCAATAGTCAGAAAAAAACTTCTACTACAACATTATACTCGTATACATTTAAAGTGGACCATCACCCTCGGGTGATCGGCCCGGGAATCTATAAGATTCCCGGGCCGATCACCTCCCTCCCCGCGGGACATCCGAGATCGGGATGTTCCGCAGGGTGAAACCCCCCCAAAACCCCCTTACCTTAGCTTCCCTCGCGCCCCTCTAGGCGTGCGCTCGCGCGCGCCGGCCGTCTGTGAATGGCCGGCGCGGGCGCGTCCGCGTCAAGAGTGACGCGCGGGAGGCGGCGGCGGAGGAGCCGCTTGTCCGCGGCTTGTCCGTCGGCGCTGGGAGCGGGGAGAGGTGAGTTTTTCGGGGGGTTTCACACAGCGGGGCACCCCGATCAGGGGTGCCCCACCGGAGTGGACCAAGACCCAGGATAGTCAAAATCCTGGGTGTTGGTCCACTTTAATGTTGTCTAAATGATCTTTTACTATCAAAAAAATTATTGACATACAGTTATTTGGAGGATTCGATGACACGATTAATCACTTCTGCCTAATGAAATGTATCGTAATGAATTTATTGGAAAATGTGCAATATTTTTGGACGTGAATAATCTTTTGGTACAATAAATGATGATTCAGACAACATGAAATGTATACGAGTATGATGTGGTAGTAGGGTTTTTTTTCTGATAGTGAGGTAGAGGTACATTATCCCACTCTCAATACAGTGTATACCCATAAAATACCAATATCGTCAGTACAAAACCCCTCCTACTTTGACACAAGTGGAAGCTTAAAGTTGATTAAAACCCACACCCAAACGGCCCTTACATCTATAGGATTCCAGGGCTGATGAATTCCCTCCCCCCAGGGCATCCAGAATCGGGATGCCCCACTTTGTGAAACCACCCAGGTCGGCCAGAAACTCACCTTCTTTCCCGGTCCAACAGTACATGCGCGAGCTGCGGCCGCATTCCCGCTGTCCCTTGCGCCAGGCATTTGTGACACGGGCACACTCCCTGTTAGAGGGTAGCGGAGGATGCAGCCACCAGCGCGCTCGGATCCACTCGCCTTAGACGAGCTATTAGACGAAGGGGTGGGAGCGGATCTGACCTTGCTGATTGGACGAGAGGGCTGCGCGTGCGCCGTTGGACCGGGGAAGGGTGAGTGAAATTGGGCGACCTTGGGGGTTTCACACAGCAGGGCATCCCCATGTGATCTTGCAATGTGGCTTCTTTGGAGCCTAAACTTGTGACATTAGAAAAGGTTCAGCAAGTGGGAAGGAAAGGGCAGCCCACAAGAAGGAGAATACATGTTCAAATAACAGGAGTAGAATGGGCTGTACATACCTTGAAATCTATAATCACAGCACTGTCCCATTATGTGCTTACTATCAGTCTGTAATCCTCCTATAATCTCTTACAATCCAACAACCAGCATGCTACAGGTTTCCAGTACAGTATGGAGAGCTTTTTGTGGACCTTCAAGATAAATGAGTAGAGGGATGGCATCCGGAGATAAAGGCAAATACAGACATTAACTCCGATTACATTTGCATTCTGCAGTCATCTCTGTGCAGTAGTAGAATCAATGACTAAAAAGCCTGTAAATCCAGTTTTAGGGCACGGGTAAATTAAGATATAAATTTGATCCATGTAAATAGATTAACTGTTCTTGTTAGTTCCAATCATCTTACATGTTAAAAGTAATCTATACAGATTTCTAAATAAGAAATCAAATCCTAATACATTGTTTCTTGTACAACCTAGTTGCCTCCATTCATCTCCTTCAGATTATTTCCCTGTAATATTGGGACTAGATTCAGGCACCATACCCCTCTGAGCATTTAAACCTCTATTCAGAGAAGTAGCTAGACTTTCTGGCACCTGGGGCAAAAATTCAAAATGGTGCCCCCCACCTGTGCTCAGGCCCTCCTTTGGCGCCCCCTGACCTGCTGCACATGGGGCACGTGCCCCCCTGGCTACGCCCCTGCCTCTATTCACTTTAGTGATTGCGGATGACAGCTATATTTGGTGCTTTTGGGGCTGAAGTGAGTTTGATTTACACACACACACATGCAGTAGGGGAGTTGAGGTTGTAGCTCTGACCACAATGTATCTTTAAAAAAAAAGAAAAACCCTACTCAAATACGTGATGATTAATAGACACTACAATGGCCAATTTTTCAACCCTGGCATCGGTAAACCTCATTTGGTTCAGTTTTCAGTCTCTCTACCAATTCATTATTAATTTTTCTGCCATCAAGGTCGTGTTCAAATTTTTTTTGGCCAACCTCGTTGTGAATGTCAGTATTGATATAAAAAGCTCCCTTGGATTGTTTGAGGTTGGTGTGTAGCATGTGGTTCAAATGAGCTATTAAGGCTACATTTTAATAGCTTTCCAAAGGGACAATCTGCCAAGGAGCTGGGTCAGTTTCTTTTGGAAAAAAACAAGCAATCTTTATTTTAACAGTGTCTTGAGTTTCATTTTAGGTTCCACAAATATTTGTTGATGTTCCGTCTTCTAAGACCCTTTAGCAAAATCCTTGGCAGTTGAACATAGTATGTATCTACTGAACGGTGAGCATAAATAGGCTCATGGTAGATCACCAAGAGTGACACGGTGCCAAAGAAACTCAGCCAAATAAAGTAGATGCAGAATTATTGCTCGTTTAAAGAAGAACGTTTTAGTACAAAAAGACTACCCTGATTGGTATGGTCCAGAAGACTCATGTGTTCACATAATATCACGTTGTAAAAGAAAATGTTTTCAGTTTCTGCATTTATTTGGAAAACACATTCTTCACCTGGAACATTATTCCCATAGCAGTCTAGAACATTTTCCCAGAATCCATTGCTATTTCGAGGATGCTGATGGAAAACCAGCTTTTCACCTCTGTGGATTTTTGGAATCAACCATAAAAGCTCAGATCTATTAATGACCTGGCATGTCAAATATTTTTTTTTCTGGGAATTAGTTACAATGCTTTAAGTGTAGTTGAATGAAATATTGCTGATATATGCATGTCTGGGGGTATTGGTAGATTTAAGGATGGGTTATAGGACCAAAAAGGAGCAACTTAGTCAAATTTTTGTTAAGCTGTCTATTGAGCTTCAGGAACTTAATTGACCTTTTTCATTCCACACCAGCAGTGGCTAAGCCAAATAAAATGTTATTTTTTGAGTAATGGTATTGCTCTCGCAAATTTTGCAGTGCTTTAAGAGAACCATTCACATTAGTTTCTGTCAATCAAAGACACACTGTCTATTAAAATGAGAAAGTAAAAGGGAACTTCAAGCCAACTGTGGATCAGTCAAGGCTGAAGGTAACGCAATGAAGGCACCTTCTCTTCTAGTCTTGGATGCCCTCTCTAATCAGTTGAAAGACCCCATGGCTAGGGCAAGGCCAACCATTGACTCTTTAGCCATGTCTACCCTGCCAACAAAATTAGAATGGATGACCCTTGTCACACTGAAATAAGCTGAGTATGATATATGAAGACATCTTGTGATGTCCTTTCCATGTCTCAGTGTTTCCTATATTGGCATCCTCATTATTGTGAAGCTGGACCAAGTAAATTTATACTGCAATTAAATCTTTATAAAACAGTTTTGACACAATTTGGATTCTAGAACTTCACTGAGACTTTTTCTATCAGTTCCCTGGAGGTTCAAAAAGAGCACACGGACAGGAATCTTGGGTACTTAAAGCAGACCTTCACTCTGAATAAGAGCATATCTTATATGTTTCCCACACCCTGTACATACAGATTGCTCACATTAAAAATCATCCTACCTGCATCTAGTGTTTTCTGACTGTGTCCCTCTGCATTCTGGGATTGCTGTCCTTTCCCTGACCCCAGCTCTGCTCTGTCTGTGCAAAGCACAGCTATAACCCCACCCCCTTCACTTTATCCCGCTCTCCTCTCCTCAGAATGTGTGATGCTTCTGAGTCAAGATGGCGGCGCCCATATTCTAGAGTCCTGAACAATGTTGTAGCCCAGTGGGGGAAAGCATAATAAGTAAGTGAAAAATAAGTAAAAACTTAATATATATTAATTTTAGATGCTGGAGAATAGTTTTTTTAAGGGTTTGGGCTTTTCATTAAATCATGCTGAAGGTCCGGTTTAATTAGACAAAGAAAGTCAATGGAAGTTGTCAAATGTTACAGGGTATCTAAACATGCCGCATTCCCAAAAAAGGTTTAATGAAGTTCGAGTTTTACATATCCACCTACACATATTTACATGGTTGCATGCATACATTGTATGTTGTGTCTTGAGCAATGTAACTAGTGCACTCTATTTCAACCTATAGCACCTACTCTAGATGAGCGTAAGAAGATTTCCCTTTAAAAATCTAGGTAGGTCTGCCGCATAGGCGTCAAGCTGCTTCAGTTTCATAAGGGGAAATTCTTCTGATAGCTTCATCCACGATGACAGACTACACAGCAGCTATTTAAACAGTTTACATCCCAACATACTATGACTTAAAAGGAACCGTTGCTGTTTTATGACAGACTGGAAGCATATATCTTTGGGCTCTGAGCTCAGTTGACGCAAGCATTGACAAATGTTCTTTTCCACTCTAGAGAAGTAGGAGGGTTTATTTAATTTACCGCCATATGCCCACCTTTCAGCCAGTCTGTACTGCAGAAATGGCATTTTAACAACGAAGCTCCATTATAGATTTAGTTAGTAGGGCAGCCAGATGGCTAAAAAGCAATTAACTCAGCTGGAAGACAAGAAGCATGCATTCTATACCTCCTATTTTATCTGGAAAAGTAACACAAAAACATTGGGTGGAAAGGTTTACAAAATATTGTAAAAAAGAAAAATAATAATAAAATAAATACCCCCCACCCCCCTGTTCCCTAATTTTATAACCAAATTATTGGTGGTGCTTTATCATTATGCAGTGGTGGGGCAGACACATTTTGGCTACCATGGACTTCCTGTGTTTTCAAAACTGAACAACCCACTAAAGAGTTACTTATTCTAGGGAACTCATTTTTGATTAGTACATGGTGTCTGGTTTAAGAGATTATCTCATTAGAAACCTAGACATTTTCAGTAGGTTTTATCTATAAGGTCTGTTTAGCTCAGTGTATTTGTGACTTTGGTTACAAAAAATCCTGCTGCGTGCTGACAGACGGAAGCTATTCACAACACCCGAGTTCTACAACCTTGCTCGTTGTGTACTTAAGTTAAACAAGACATTGGCTTTGATCTTCTGTTCTCTCTCTGAATATATCAGTGGCATTAGGCCAAGTTATAGAATGCACTGTTTGAAGACACTTCCATACTGGAATGTGGGGGGGGGGGGGGGGCTTTCACACTACCATTGGTAAATAGCTTGTCTGTTTTGGTGGTCTGTATACAAATACTGCCTTACCAGGTAGAGTTTCTGTCAGCTGTTCTATAGCATTAGTAAGACAGACCAGTTTCAACATGGTCGACACTGCCTGACGTTCATAGACACCAAGTCTCCGGCCTTCCCTGAAAGGCTTTCCACTCAGACTTTGATGTAGAGTGATGACATTGTTATGATCAGTGTATATATGCACTGGCTTCTGTATAGCTACAAAAATAGAATCTAAGATTAGCTAAAGCTGACTGCAGATGAGGTCTGCTTAGTCTTGTCTATATTCAAATGAAGTCCACTCAGAGACTGAACTAGTAATACTTCAAGAGAGGCCATATATACCCACTGGCTGTGTTCTTAAAGCTCTACCCACTGTAGACATTAGCAATGTTGTATATTAGGCAGCAGCTAGCATGGTGCCCTTCTTATTACATAGATCACTTACTCGGGTTGGGCAATTCCTTCAAAAGCAAATATAACTTTTTGTTGTCTGTTACAACCACTGCCTGGACATTCTTCACATGTCCATGAAAATATTCACCCCTCTACATGTGACAGGCTGCACACAATGCCATGTGTACTCCCGTTGGCAAGCTTCATTGGCAAGTCATGTGGCCAGGTTTGGTAGCATAGACGTGTGGAGGGTTGAATAAATTGAGCCTGATATTGAATGTTGTCATGAGGGTTAGGGGTGGCAAAAGTAACAGTTGTCAGGCCTTGAGGCTTTTGCAAGTTTAAGTTGGTATTGGTCGAATGTAAGTCGGCCTGTTCAGACCTGTATTAGATGTGTGAAAAGGAACTCCACTTTGTTGGAATTCCTTATCAGATCCCAGATCAGATGTTTGACCTAAACACCACAATAGGTATAGTGAAAGCAATAGCAGGTAGTCTCATGCTGTCTGGTCTGGGGTCTGGTCAGAAACTGCACAAAGTGGGGTTTCCTTTTAAAGTACACCCAACATGAAATGCCCATCACATATATACTTCCTATTGCATAGGAAATAACCTTTCAACCTTAAAGGCACCCATGGATTTTAACTTTTGGCTTTAGTGGGCTGGTCACCCATGGGTTCAAAGCAAAGTCCAGAGTCCAGATCACCTAAAACTGAAACATAAAAAGCTCAGGAAATTCTACAGTGCTCCTAATACTATATAAAACTATGAAATATGTTTGGGCAGGAATATATACTAATATTAAATCAATATCATTAAAGAAAAACTGTGGTTAGAAGGGCCTATGATAACTGACTACGATAATTTAAAAAAAATTGTCTCTACTGTATAGGAAAAAGTCCACACCCTATTTGGTGTACGTCACCTCTCCGGGGCTTTAATGCTTTGTGGAGAAAAATTTGTTCATGCAAAAAGTGAATAATAATCATAATATCCTAACTATCCATTAACTGTATGCTTACGCTGTTTTAGCATATTTTTACCATCATTAGCGTAAAAGCTTTTCCGACTGTATACTGTATGACCTTCCCTGGAATGTCCATATTGTAATTATGTTTAATGTGTTAATAAAGTTCACTTTGAACTCAGATGGTCTCCTAGGAATTATTTCTCCATAAGCGAACCATATGTGAATAAGAAGACTGAGGCCCAGCCGATTGTGAGGGCCACATTCCTTTCACATTCCTTCCTGTCACCATTCCAGCTACTACAAATACAGAAAATAATAGATATACCTATATATAGATAGGGTTGTGTATTTTGGTAGCCATTTTTAGGTTTGAACTAAGAAACTCGAGAACAGGACCTACACATGGTAGACATTGAGGGGCAAACTCTTTCTGCCAGATTTGAAAAAAATGTACAAGATTAGATACCTTAAAGTTGTTTTGTTTACTTTGATCTCATTTTCTACCCATCAGTGACTCATAACAACATTAGATACCTTATTAGGGTTTTATTGTTTACTTTAGCCTAGTTTTCTACCCACCGGTGACCCATAAAATTGGCAGCTGAGATTGCAGGAGCAGCAGGTCTTAAAGAGCAACAACCAACCATCGGTGTGAGAAAAGATTACTGAGCAACAGAAGCAAAACTTTAAACTAAAATAAAGACCTAAGATATGTTGTATTTATAATTAAAAATCTTCACCCTTCTGTTCCCAACTAGTCCCTTGGTTCCACTACCACTTTTGTGCATGCCTTATCTGGGCAATCAAGTTAAAATAATCCTGGGATGCCCAGCTTAATCATTTACATTTGCCAAAAGCTGCTGAAGGGAACATTTATGTCCCTAGTGAGCCAAACTTATTTGGGCCTAAAGAAGTTGGGAATAGCCACCAGCATGTAGACCACCTAGAGCCTGTGACTGTATTCATTATTCTGACCCCCCTCCCCATACCTGATCCAAATGTACTCCTCACTCCTTACCCCAAACACCCCAGCCCTTGTTCTTCTGCCCTAGAAATGTTCTAGTTTATCCATAACTACCCTTCCCACACTATCTTACTCCACAGCAACTTAAGTTTGAGTAACATTGCTTTAATAGTGGCTAGTGGCTAGTAGCCCCCTTGCCCTTATTTTTTCCTGCAATGCAGGCAATCCCAGCTCGGTGGAGTGCTTAGAGGGGGAGGTCTAGATGCATTGTAGCCAGAGAAAACTAGGATAAGAACGTCACCATGTCAGAGGCTGGGGTTGTTCTAGATCATCTCTACTTGGGTTAAGGGGAGCTCTGTAACAGAAATTACATAGACATAAACAGCTAGCATATACAGCCTTCATTGCCTTATCTACTGCTTTTCCAAAATTAAGCCATCATCGAACTGAAACAGGAATCATCTCTGGCCAGCCTCGCCCCTTTATTATTAATATTATAATAATAGTTTATTATTTAGCTCCATATCTTCTGGGGCATGGTACATGTTAATATTAATCCACATGCCTATGATGTAAATAATACAAGAAACAAATAGCTGGGAGATGGGGAGCCGCACATGAGCAGAGCTATGCTTTGATATACAGGATCCTCGCGCACTTGCCACTATGGCATCAAACGGCCCCTCTATGTCTTCGAAGAGTTTGTGTTTGCATTGGCAGAGAGCGAGGTTTGTGGACGAGGCACATTCACATTCACAGTAGAAATATACATTGAAACCGCCCAGCTGTTCAGCGGTGGACAGGTGGACAAGGCCATTCTTTTTTTTCTTTTTTTTTTTTCAAAGAATTTACACTGCAGTTGCTGACCCCTCACAGACAAGACATTAGCACTTTTGTATTGGGAAGAACTAGCTAAAGTCACTAATTATACATAAATCCTATGGTAGTGAAATTCCTGTCAAAAAAAATCTATTCAAACTTTAGCTATTGGCCTTTGAATGATCACTTGCCATTTTAGTAAATACATTTCAATTATAGTAGCTAAATATCACATTGGAGCCCATGCATAAGTATATTTTTCTTTTTTAGCATCTTGTTAGCATCTGATATACTCTCTTGCATATCTATATATAACTGTATTTTAATAAAATAACAGGTGTTATTCATGTGGCTGTCCGATAGTATTTATTTTGTTGCATAAAGTGTGCTTTACTTTAAATGAATGATATAACATTGATGGCATTGATGGCCGCGATAATTCTCGTGTTGAGGTGTATACTCGATTACCGTCTTTGTGGTTCATCCAGGGTATTGGTTACAGACATGTGTACATGGTGGGCCTCCTGTCACTAAACATACCAGGGCCAAAAGGATGTGAGGGGCTATCCTTACGTGAAGCCGTTTTAGTTTGCCGTTAAGCAGCTGATGTGTTAATCGTATACTGTGATAAGCCGTTGCATTAAAAGAGGCATTTCTAAGGGTTATTCTGTTGACTTAACGATAACCATATCTAGTAATCTGCTTACCTCTGGAGGCAATGTTTGGCTGTGTACTGAAATTTTTCCCGGTTGTTCCCAATGTCTATTGAGCTCTTTGAAATTTTAATTCATCTCTTAACATTTTTGAGTGTTTTATAGATATTTAGTTGTATAGCTATGAATGGATGACATTTCACTTGATTCTGATGTGATTTGTTAAACCGGCTTTGCCAGCTTTTTCAAGGATGGTCATATATGGTACATACAGGCAGGGGCGGACTGCCTATAGAGAGCACAGCTATTCCTGTTGGGCCGCACTGTTTTAGGCCCGAATAGGCTGGAACCACACCCAGATCCTGATGGATTTTGCTCAATTCTCTTCTCAGATCCCTACCTCTTAAGTTTCCCTTTAACCCTTTCCCTAATACCTGTTCCCATTTTACCCCCCCCCAACCAAGATGCCCCAGAGCATGTATTGCCTCTGCAATGCTTTTTAGCCTTTGCAGAATAATGCCTGTGGGGGTCATTTTCACCCCTGCCACAGTATCTGCCCCTACTATACTAAACCTTCAACGTTATCTCTGTAGGAGTGGCCTTTCCATCTACTCCTAATCTACCCTTGCAGTACTATAGCCCTGGCTTACTAACACGCCCGTTGACCAGCTAGAAAGCACCCTGGGGGGTGTTCAACAGCTCATGGGCTGGTCACGAGCCAGTAAAGTCCTGTGCTGAATTTTGGCAGCTGGGAGAAAGTCTTTAATTTGGATACAGTGGGACAAGGGCAACCCGAAAACCAGATACTCTTTAAAATGATTTACACACTGAGAATAGCTAAGTGAATCATTAAAGAGTTATTGCATTGGTGGATTTAAAGATGGTGTCCAGCTAAATTATATAGTAAATGTACCCAGTGACCTGTTCAAAATCTATTGGTACCTATAGCTTAGTCGAGACCAATAATTAGACTGTCCCTGCACCACTCTTTGATTAAAGGTACAGCAAGATTAGTGTGCAAAAGAATGGTGTAACAAAAGCAATTAAATTGCAAACAAGAATAGTGTGGGGCCCAGTACCCCACAAGAACGGACGCCAAAGATTTGCACCACCAATCTATATGTTTAGAATTCAATCAAGGCATGTAACAATAATATATATTTCCAATTATAAATTTATTATTTACATCATGTTTAAAATAGAGCTCATCCAACAATTACTAAAAGCCATAATTACTCAGCGGGAAAAATCTCAAGCCATAAGAAAGTGTCATTGTGCATAAATAGTACAATACAAAAATATATATATGTGAACCAGTGATATAATCGATACAGAAAAAATCAAACAACCTATATTCAAAAAATAAATGTGGAAAACTACACAATATTAATTAGAACAATATATAAATACCACAACTATCATGTGATAAAAATGTGCATCTAAACTGATCCAATAACCAAACCCAAAAACAATCCTAAAAAGAAATAAATTGTGTATAAAGAAATCCTATCACCAAATAGTCTGGCTGGAGATCCCGCTGAGTCCTGGTGCCCCTTTACCCACGCGCTCCGTGGAAACTACCACTTTGCAAGGTGCCAGGAAAGAACCTATAGCTTAGTCATTACAAAATAATGGCATCACAGACATATAAAAGAAACTTGACCTAAACTTGAAATCTTGGCCACTGTATGAAAAAAAATAAATAAAAATAAGAGTTCAGCTTCAGTCAATTTATATATATATATATATATATATATATATATATATATATATATATATACACTGCAGCATGATGCCTTTCTGGAACACCATGTTATTATAAAGGATGTCACTAGTGACTCAAAATGAACAGTAAATTGGGATAGAACTATTCACCTCTTGATTAGGTTCAGCAGATATTCATTTATATGGCTTCTTCCACTTTTTAAATGTGTCATCATGAAGTGCCCATCTGTAGTCTTGGTTGGGGACTGGTGCCAGTAGGTTTCATAGTGTGAAAGACACCGGGCAGCCAAAGGGCAGTGAATCAGCAAACACGCTAAAATAAGGTGTATCGCGTTTCCACAAAGTGCAGCGTAGGCGCATCGCACTATGAAAAACACATGAAGTGTCCAAAATCGGCTTTGTACAGTTTGCTTGCTCAGCGCTGACAAATGTCTAAAATCAAGTCAAATAAAATAGATTAAATCCTAAGTGGGCATGTTAAATCTTTATTATTATGCTTTGTCAAATTAAATATTCCCCAAAAATATTATACTTGCATATCAATATAGATATTGTGAAGGTTTGACTACTGCAAAATGCTCCTTTGGGGTTTACCAACAAACAGACTGGCATCCCTCCAATCTATTCTGAACTCTGCTGCTCGCCTCATCCATCTCTCCTCTCGCTTCTCCAGGACTACTCCCCTCTGTCAATTCCTCCACTGGTTACCTGTCTCTCAGAGAGTTCAGTTCAAACCTCATTATTCAACATTAACCTACAAAGCTTTCTCTAGCGAGGCCCTTTCCTGCATTTGATCTCTGATCCAGCAATACCAACCCAGACGTAACTTCCGGCCTGCCCCTGCCATTCTCCTGTCTTCCTCCTTGGTCCCTCCTCACACTCCCGCCTTTAAGACTTCTCCTGTGCCTCCCCGCTTCTCTGGAATGCACTTACCCGCTCAATTCATCACTCTCCTAGGCGCCAAGCCTTTTTTAAAAGTGCCCTCAATACTCACCTCTTCAGACAAGCATATAACCTGGCTAAAGCAACTCCTAACCTTCACGTGGCACAAGGGCTATCACTTGTGATCCCTCCATTTTGTCCCCACCCCCTTCCTGTAGACTGTAAGCTCCCAAGGACAGGGCTCCCTTTCCTATTTTCTGTGCTAACAACATTTGGTTTGAACTTTGTAGCATCTGATCTGTATAGGTCCCTGTACAGTATGTGTTACCTTGTCTGTAATTATACTTTATAAATTGTTACGGAAGATGATGATGCTGTATAGTTAAAGTGGACCAACGCCCTCCCATGATCGGCCCGGGAATCTATAAGATTCCCGGAGCGATCAGCTCCCTGACTGCGCGTCCCTCTAGCAGGACGGGCACCCGCGCCCGCCGTTTGTGAATGGCCAGCGCGGGCGCGCGCCCTGTAAGAGTGATGTGCGGGAGGCGGCGGCGGGCGTGCTCTCGTGTCCGTCGCTGCCTCCCGCTTTTCCGCCGGCGGGGATTGGCTGCAGCGGTCACGTGGGAGCGGGGAGAGGTGAGTTTTTGGTGCTTTCTGGGGGGTTTCACACAGCGGTGCACCCCCGATCGGGGTGCCCCACTGAAGTGGACCAAAACCCAGGATAGTCAAAATCCTGGGTGTTGGTCCACTTTAAACAATAATAATAATAAGGTTGGATATTTTGAATATTTAAGTCCACCCAAAGCTTATGCTAAGTGGTGGGGTTATTTTTATTATGTGCCAAGGTTTAGGGATTGAGGCATGGAAAGGTTCCTAAACGTTTGATTGGATTTCAGTATCCATACTGACTTTGGCCACTCCAGCCTGACAATGGGGTTGACCAATATCCATACTGGGTATTATTAAATGTTGACTATAACTGATAACCACTCCTGGTGGATGGTCACTTTGAGCCATACATAACATGGTTTATCATTTGCAAAGCATTGGGGTGCTTGAACTTGACCTCTCCAAGAATTTACAGGTGTGAATGTGCATTTACTAGTGGCATATGCTTGTTTTGTCCTTTGTCAAACTTGTCAAAATTGCCACATTAACAGTATCCATTTCTTTTAGGTCCTCCACGAATTTCGGATAGAGTGATTCACCGGCAAACTGTACGGCTAGGAAGGACCATAAAGCTCCTCTGTCCTGTAGAGGGAGACCCTCCTCCACTAACCATGTGGATGAAAGATGGCCGTTCAATCCATAGCGGCTGGACAAGGTTCAGGACATATGTACAAGGCCTAAAAATTAAGGACGTTGAGAGTGAAGATGCTGGAAGTTACATATGTAAGGCCACAAATGGATTTGGAAGTGTCAATGTGAATTACACCCTCATTGTCATAGGTAAGTGCCGGAAAACCTTCTACTATATTCATCATTAAGTTACAACTCCAGCACCTGGCCTAACCAATGATTCCCTAAGCTTATACCTGAGTGTCAGTAAGTTGTTGTACCATGTTAGCCATCGATGTAAGCAGGAAATCCAAGGTTAAGGTAATACCATTTATTGGCTAACTCAATAAGATTGAAAATGCAAGCTTTCAAAGCTGTTCAAGCTTCTTCTTCAGGCATAATACAGATCTGTACAATTTTTTTTTTATACAAAAGTTTTTACACTGACACACATGAAAAATAGCTAAGTTATAACAATTAATGGTGGGCTGATAAAAACCATTCTCAGCCCACCATTAATTGTTATAATCCGCCTGATTCTTATCTCAGTATACAATTTTACGACTTAGCTATTTTTCATGTGTGTCAGTGTAAAAACAATTGTCACTCCTTTGTAGTTTTTTGTATAAAGGTGTGTCTAAGTTACAGATCTATATTATTCATGAAGAAGACGCTTGAACAGCTTTGAAAACTTGCATTTTCAACCTTATTGAGTTAGCCAATAAATGGTATTACCTTAAAGTGGACCAACACCCAGGATTTTGACTATCCTGGGTCTTGGTCCACTTCGGTGGGGCACCCCCGATCGGGGTGCCCCGCTGTGTGAAACCCCCCCTAACCCCCCGAATAACTCACCTCTCCCCGCTCCCAGCGCCAACGTACAAGGAACGTCTAAGCGGCGGCCGCCGCCGCCGCCTCCCTCGCGTCACTTTGAATGCGCGCGCCCCCGCGCCGGCCATTCGCAGACGGCCGGCGCGGAGGCGCGCACGCCTACAGGGGCGCGAGGGAGGCGGCGGCGGCCGGCCGCCGCCGAAGATAAGGTAGGTGAGTTGGGGTGTTTGGGGGGGGTTTCACCCCGCGGGACATTCCGATCTCGGATGTCCCGCGGGGTGGGGGGTGATCGGCCCGGGAATCTTATAGATTCCCGGGCCGATCACCCGTGGGTGTTGGTCCACTTTAACCTTGGATTTTAAAGTGGACCAACACCGAGAGGTGATCGGCCCGGAAATCTATAAGATTCCCGGGCCGATCACCTCCCACCCCGCGGGACATCCGAGATCGGGATGTCCCGCGGGGTGAAACCCCCCCAAACACCCCAAATCACCTACCTTATCTTCCGCCGCCGCCGCCTCCGGGAGCGCGCCGAAAGCGACGCGAGGGAGGCGGCGGAAGCCGCTTGGACGTTCCTGTTCCCCGCCTGGACGTTGGCGGGGATTGGACCGGGCAGTCACGTGGGAGCGGAGAGAGGTGAGTTTATTGGGGTTTCTGGGGGGTTTCACACAGCGGGGCACCCCCGATCGGGGTGCCCCGCCGAAGTGGACCAAAACCCAGGATAGTCAAAATCCTGGGTGTTGGTCCACTTTAAGCTTATACCAAGACCCACATCCTCCGTAAGATTTTGTAGCCAATTCGTTTAATTTTGGTGAAAATAAGGTAAGAAGTTGAAACTGTATGGTCTATCAGCCACTGCTGGTAATGAAGATCTCTGGACAATTCCTCTGATTTATCTCAAAAGGCTTGCAACATTATTTTCCTATGAAGTGAAACCCATAGTACAATACAATACTAATAGTGCTTATAGTGGCTTACACACACATGGAATGTTACCTCTGAATTTTCCCATCCTTGCAAGTGAATAAACACTAAGTGAACAGGGGCAAGATGGCCATAGGGAGACCCGGTGGGCTGCAATGCTTTGGGGCCAGTTGGGCTGCTGCCTTTAACACCCACATTAAATCCCTGCCCCCCAAGTCTCCCTCTCCACCCCCTGTACCCAGCCCCACTGTACCCACAAGCCAAGCAACCCCAGCCCCCAATGCTATAGCCTTGGCTTCATGGTTGTGGGGCCTCAGCAGAGATGTCTCGGGCCGGCCAGAGGCTGGTAAAATCCAGGGCTGAATTATCATCCCAGTCAGCCACTGCCAGTGAATAAACACAATAACAGTGACTACACACTGATTAAGGCACTAAGGGGTAGTGAAGTGCACATGTGCCCAGACCGGTGGGCTGCCCTAAACTCGGCACCCGGGGAGCAATTGGGGGTTAGGTGTCTTGCTCAAGGGCACTTCAGTCATGTCCCATTGCTGTTGCTACTAATGTCATGCCATGGTCACCCATTGTTCCAAATCTCAGAAACGTTATTATACTTTGCTAGAGATTTGTACTCCTAGGAATAGTTTATTAACCTTATAACCTCAACCTCTTCCTGGTAATTGTTTACTCTTCTAACAAGTTAATTTAAAAGTTAATTGCTGCTACATTTTTTTTTAAATATTGGTGTGAACCTAGTGTAAAACGAGTGGTATTTTTGGTGTTCGCCCAAAAATGTATTTTTATGCTCATACCAGCTTGGTAAAATATCACCTACATTTTCTAAATTCTTTTTTCATATATCTTTCCATTGGATAAAAGGCAAGAATGGATTAGAATTTCATTACATAATCAGTATTCTTACATTACATCACGTAATACATGGCTGATCATTTTTATTTAAGGGAATACACTTTCATTTTTTTTTTTAAGTCCATTGTGGCCATCCCCGTTTTCTAAATGACTCCGGGGCCGGATGGCTGGTCATTGCCTCCTGGATGTAAATATTAGTGGCTGCATCCCCAGCATCTCTTGGCTGAGGTTCGCTCCCACAACCAGCCATTCAGTTAGGCAGAAGGTGGGAGCGCGCCCATGTCTGAGGGGAGCAGGAGATGTGGCACTCCCGCTCACTATTGCTGAGCTTCGTAATGTAGATCATTAATATGCGCTGCATACGTTGCTGATTGAATGAGAGCAGAGACATGTGCTTAAGACTGTGAAAGGTCTGTTTTTATGGGGGATTTGGGGGGGGGGGGTTTCATACAGCAGGGCATCCCAAATTGGAATGCCCCCGGTGCAAGGAACAAGACACAGGATAGTGAAGTTCCAGGGTGCTTTAAAGCAAAAGCTTTTCAGAAGCTTTAAAGTGGACCAAAAACCACTCAGATCGGCCAGGGAATCTATAAGATTCCCGGGCCAATCGATTCCCTCCCCCCAGGTTGCCACATACACTTACCTTGTTTCCCGGTCCAACGGCACATGCGCATAGGCAATCTGGAGGGGTTTCACACAGCGGGGGCACCCCCAATCCTCCGGTTGAAAGGACCAAAACCCAGGAAAATCCTGAGTTTTTGGCCACTTTAAAGTAAGGACACATACCCTTTAAGAAGACTTCTACTCACTTGGAAAACTAATCCTTCTAAATCCAGTTAAACATAGATGAAAGTTTTTATCAAATGCTGTTGCATCCGAGGAAATAAAAGCTTTAATAAACTTACCTACCAGCTTGCAACTTCTGCAGGCAGCAATCCTGCAGTATAGCGCTGTCAGCTTCAGTGCCAGCAGCATGCTCCTGTGTCGGCCTTGGTAGGTATTCCTCATTGGTTGGCAGGAGGGGTGCATCACATGATGCTTTACCAGTATGACAAGAGTCCACCACGAGTATCATTGGGAATGTGCTTTCAGCTTCTGAGAACACTTGACCCGAGTCGCAGCTGCAGACTAGAAGGTGCTTTTTTTTAATTATTTTTTTTTTATTGCCTGGACAGTGCCTTCAAGCAGCTCTGGAATCTGGCGTGTTGCATTATTGTGCTGCATATGTGTTCTGCTAGGACTTGTCATGTCTTTTAAGTGAAATCAAGATCCAGCTCATAATTTATAACTCACGGCTATCAGAAACAATCCCCTGTAAATGATTTCCCCCTGTAAGGTTTTGTGGGTCATGGAAGCAAACGTTGCTCTCTTTGCCGTCTCAGCTCTCCCATGCCTCCTCCAGATGCCGAGCTCCACGCTCTCCATATATTGCGTTAGCTGGGAGGATTAGGGCTCAATGCATTGATAGGAATTACTATCCACCTTCTGACCAAAAATGTCCTCCTCTAAGCCGGCCTGTGCGCGTACAAACGGATATGTGGAATGGAACTAATCTGACTGCCATGGTGCGCACAGATGAAGAGCGTGTTTATTGGGTGTAGGGCATCCATCACCAGGCTCCCCTGCACAGGACATGGCTATGGTGAAATGAATCGTCATGAAGAATTGATCAAGGAAGATTGTTGCGAAATACTTGAAGGGTGGACTCAAGAGCTTTTGGCTTAATTCTGTTTGAACACTGAATGGTTGTCTTTTCTTTTTAGTTTAATCTCTTGTTTATTAAGATTTTCAAAAATGCAGACAATACAGGTACATAAGGAAAGGCAGTACAGGCATAAAATAAGGAAAAATAAAAAAAGGAAAACCCCAAACCGGGCTCCCGCACCCCCCCCCCCCCCCCCGCCCCCAGGTGCGGCTGGGGCACCATCTCTCTCCAAGTCCCCCTCCCACCGCCCCCAAACGCCCCCCCCAACGGACGTTTTGTAACTTGACTGTACACTGTGTTTGCATCTCATACCCCTAATGGCGAGAGTCAGAACAACCAGGGAGAAAGGTAACCAGGCCTCGATAGGCAAGGGTCATCACCGCGGGGGAATATTTTGCGTCGTTTTGGGCCCGTGGGGGTACGCCGCCCATGTTAGGTCATAGCGAACCAGACCCCCCGCCTCATCACCCGAAGCCCAACCGGAGGCTAAGGGCTACCCCCCCCCCGCCGGCCGCCAAGGCGGCAAGGGGACCTGAGGCGCACAAGTCCCGTTGGCGGCCCAGCCGCGGGGTTCCGGTCCTGTGTTGTCTTTTCTTTTTATAAATATTTACATGGAGACTTTCCTTCCTAATGGGGAAAATAGGAAAGCCAACAAGCTCACCAATTTAACCGGACCGACAGCATGGTTGAAAACGAAAGGTAGCGGCCATTTTGAAGCTTCCTCTCCCAGCATCTCAGCCATGCTGCCGCCCTGATCCAACTGACATAACTGACAATACACAGTAACAGGAAGCCCAGCAGCATTTTCTGTTTGCAGGTGGCCTGCAAATCCATGAGCCGCCATCTACTACAGCAGGAGTTAGAAAAAGGTAAATTAATTTGTGTGTGCAGCAATCTGAATTGCCCCGGGGAGGGGGCATCTGAGCACTGTTTGTTGTGTTGGTCTGGTTTAAACCGGACCTTCAGCATCATTTAATAAAAAGCCCAAAGCCTTAAAAAAGTATTCTTCAGCATTTAAATATATTTTACGTTTTTAGTCATTTTTCTTATTATTCCTTCCCCCACTGGGCTGCAACTCTGTTCAGGATATGGGCGCCGCCATCTTGCCTCAGAAGCATCACATACAGAGGAGAGGAGGAGGGGAGAAAAGTACAAGGGGCGGGTTATAGCTGTGCTCTGCACAGACACAGCAGTGCTGGGGTCAGGACAAGCACAGTAGTGCCTAATGAAGAGCGACACAGTCAAAAGACACTTCCGGTCTGCAGGCAGCCTGAGACTCCATGTGCCACCATCTTGAATGTTTAAATGCTCAGAAAATGCAGTAGATGCAGGTAGGATGATTTTTAAGGTGGGCAATCTGTATGTACAGGGTGAGGGAAACATGTAAGATAGGCGCTTATTCAGGGTGAAGGTCCAGTTTAATTCTGAACACTGGATGGTTGTCTCTGCTTTTTCCCAGTAGTTACAGGGAGACTTTCCTTCTTAATGGGGAAAATAGACAAGCCAACTGTAAGCCAACAAGCTCATCGATTAAGTTAGGAGCATTGAATTCTTAGGCCATCAGTATCCAACAATGCAAAATGGCCTCCACATTGCCTAGGCCCAGTGACAGATGAATAAATCCAGTTGGGTATCTGCCTGCCATATTTTTCGGGTCTATGTATCTCTGTCTATCTACTGTAGGTAGCGTCTGTACTGACCTCAATACAAGTGCATTGCAACCTTCTTTTGCCTTCCTGTCATGTCTTATTTAAAGTGAAGCTTCCATGCCCCAGACCTCAGGCCTGTTAATGTATTCAGGCAATGTGCTTCACGCGTGTGATTGATCTCCGCTGATCAGTCGCTCCATCCTTACAATGTTCTTGCTTTTGAAGTAATGGAGGATATGAGGGGGTCAAGCCATCTGATTTCATTAGTGGGCTTTAAAGCTGACGTTAAACAAGCACCTTTCTAATTGATACTGGTGTATCTTTTTCTAACACATCACAGGAGAATTAGAAGACCTTTGTTTTAATTACTTTGTATCTGCAGCCTCTGAAAATCAACAGATCACCAGATGCTGAAAGGTAAAGAACACATTGGGTTCAGTTTGGGTTTTTCACTTTTAAGTGTCAACATTTGATAAACCTTATAAAGAGGAACAATACACAGGAATTTCACTTTCCCGTATGTTGTTCCTTTGGTGGGGGGGGGGGGGGATCCCGAATTGGGATGCCCCATGTGTGTATCCCCCCAGGTTGATTGATTCATTCACCTTCCTGTCCTTTCCATGGCACAAACAGAGCAAGCAGCCCACTCAGCCAATCAGTGCACGCTATTTCATTTGGCTTCCTTTGGCTCTTTCAGCGGTCTGAACGCCTAAGCAGCCAAGCAAAGTTGTAGGGAGCCAAGTGTGCCACTGGCCGCATCCCTGCTCAGCTTCTAGCTGTGGTGTGCCCACGCCACTTTTCTGAACCCCCTTGACCAGTGGGGGTGTGGGTTATCAGGCTGTTGGTATTGGCTGGTCACCTGCTGCCAAGCCAGCAAGTGACTTGGAATCCCCCAAGCAGATGCCTAATTTAGCAAATTATAAGTGTAAATTTTCTCTAACATGCATCCTGAAGCCCGCACTGGGTACAAATACTCTACTTGAATGACAGAAGTAGCAATTTCTCCTGGACCTGCGCATCTGGCATTTGTTACAATGTGTTACATTGTATCATATTGTTACATCTTTCCCCAGGGAAGGCGCAGAGAAGATGAGTAATGTATTTTAACACAAACTTTGCCTGCCAACATGGAGTCTGCATCTTTTTGTAGACCATTTATCTATCTTTTCTAGATGCAGGGCTAACATCTAACATCATATTTATGTATATCTGATCAACCTAAAGTGGCCCCCAACCATGCTTGCCCGATTGCCTCTGACTTAGCTTCTGTGGGTGACAGGCACCCCTCCATGGAGGGCAGTGCACCTCAGACTGCAGGGGAACTGGGGATGTGGCCAGCAGACACGCCTTTGTCACCCCACCAATTTGTGATCATCCAATCAGTGACTTTGCCAGATGGGCATGGCTACTGAGGGGAAGAAAAGGCTGATTATACAGAGGCACAGCCACGGTGTAGGATTAAGGATCACCTGCAGGTGCATGGCGGGGGCTGCATGGAGGGGACAGAGGGGAGTAACTTATGGGCTGTCTTTCAGAAAGTGGTTATAGTGTGCTCACCTGATAGATCCCTATAAGGTGATACAGCGGTGTCTCGCACCCGTTCATTAGAAAGCGGATGTGGGATTGCTTTAATAAGCCTCACCACTTCCCATTGTATTTTTGCACGTATGTAATAAAATCTTTAGAATAAGTTTCGGCTTTAAGAAGATATCATTATTTATATTCAATGGCCTAAATGTTGGACACAAATATAATTTATTACATTATTAAATTAAATATGGTCAGTGGGTGCTTCCAGCTTAAGAATTCATTTCCATTGTGTGCGACATAGATTTTTTTTTAATACTTATGACACTTTTGTTATAAGGAAATATTTGTAGGAAGGTTTTTGATTGGCTCCATATTCTCTCAGCTTCTTTACAGCTCCTAAGGGAGCAATAGGGAGGCAAAAAAACCAGTAGAACTGTCTGCATGATGTCTTCTGTCAGACCTCAGTCTCCACAATGTTGTTTTCTTTGGTAGCCCCAAGGACTTTTTTTTAGGATAGTTTTCTGCCTCTGAAATGGTAATCTCTTGACAGCCAGAAGTGTAAAATTGTAGGCGTATCGTGTGTATTATTTTTTCTTGTATCTGGGGTACCTTGTTATTTTTTTAAAGAAATGATCTATCAGAGTTCATAACGATGACATTTTGTATGCTCCTGAGTGAAACAACAGCCGCTGGCTGCTAGCTGGGGATCCAGGGATCCTGGGTGTTGGTCCACTTCAGCGGGGCATCCGAGATCAGGATGCTCTGCTGCGTGAAACCCCCCCAAAAGCCCCAAAAAACTTACCTTTTCGGCGCCAAACAAGCGACGGACAAGCCGCCGCCGCCTCCCGCGCGTCCCTCTTACATGGCACGCGCCTGCGCCGGCCATTCAGAAACGGCCGGCACGGGCGCGCGACTGCTAGAGGGGCGCGCGGGAGGCGGCGGCGGCTGATCCGTCGCCGATAAGGTAAGGTTTTTTGGGGGGGGTTTCACCCCGCGGGACATCCCGATCTCGGATGCCCCACGGTGAGGGAGGTGATCGGCCAGGGAATCTTATAGATTCCCGGGCCGATCACCCCTGGGTGTTGGTCCACTTTAAAGCGGACCAGAGCCCACATCTAGCTTCCCCTGAATTTCTCCCTCCACAAATAGCACCTTTGGCCATTTTTTACTGCTCCTGCCTCACTCTAAAACAAATAATGCCCTTTGTTTTAGCTGTAAAGCTTTTCCTCCTCCATTCATTGACATTGTTGTGTGTGGTGATGATGTCATTGCCACACCTATGCACTGATTGATTGCCTGCCATCTCATCTCAAATCAGTGTTCCAGGACAATTTGAAAAGCAAAAATATCCATTTCATTTAGTTCTACACTCTAAGAAGGGAATATTGTGAGGTGCTTTGTCCAAATGTATTGTGGTTTATGGTCCGCTTATGCTTAGGAACAGGGCTTAGAAAAGAATCTTAGGGTTTATTTTTTTTTTGGGGGGGGGGGGTACAGTTGAGGGTTTTAAATGAGAAGGTGTAGGACTTTTACAGACTTTCTCTACAAACCTCAGATCAGGGCTGGCAGAGACTCATAAAGCTCCCCTGCTACATTTTCCTGGTGCCAAGCACACCTGGTATGTAAAGCCTAAAGCGGGTGCTGCATAACTGGGTCCTGACTAGCGGAGGTGTACAGTGGTATATGAAGCTCAGTCAAGGTGCTCATAGTGAATAAAGGGTGCCTCATTCTGGATTGGTACACCACACAGGCCCATCTACAGAATGGGACAAGGAAGTGCGGCACCCAGGATAGGTCAGCTCTAAATAAATATCCCGGCAATGATACCCTTCCCAAGCATACATGTCAGACTGTTAGCTCCAAGCTTAAACCGGACCTTAAGCATCATTTAATGAAAAGCCCAAACCCTTAAAAAAATTATTCCCCAGCATCTAAAATGAAGATATTTTATGTTTTTAGTCACTTATTATTCCCCCACTGGCCTGCAACTCTGTTCAGGACTCTAGGATATGGGTGCCGCCATCTTGCCTCAGAAGCATCACACTGAGGAGAGGAGAGGGTACAAAAGTGCAGGGGGCAGGTTATAGCTGTGCTTTGCTCAGACAAAGCAGAGCTGGGGTCAGGAAAAGGACAGCAATCCCAGAATGCAGAGCGGCACAGTCAGAAGACACTTCCTGTCTGCTGGCAGCCTGAGGCTCCATGTCCCAACACCTTGGATGTTTAAAGGGTCAGAAAATGCAGTAGTCAGGATTTTTAATGTGGGCAATCTGTATGTACGGGGTGGGGGAAACATACAAGATAGGCTCTTATTCATGGTGAAGGTCCGGTTTAAGATCCAAACAAGGGTCCAAAGCTGGCTCAAGATTTTTGTTGCTTTTTGTTCTTGGCTTATAATTGAATTTAGTCAGAACTTTGCAAACTGGTTTTGTTCAACCAGAACAGAATGTTTGAAAAAAAAATAAGAATGCTGTAATGCACTAAACCACTAGTCATAGTCGAGCAACACACAACTCAAGATC
The DNA here is from genome assembly GCA_027917425.1 of Gastrophryne carolinensis. NCBI lineage: Eukaryota > Metazoa > Chordata > Amphibia > Anura > Microhylidae > Gastrophryne > Gastrophryne carolinensis. The sequence continues at coordinate 51,465,231 of CM051234.1, read as the reverse complement.
ACCCAACCTCGTGTTTAAAGCATGATCAATAAAAATATCAAATTTTCCGGGTTTGTAGGGAACGTCAGAACATGACACTGACTCTACATTGTCGTCCTTGAATGTTCACTGATTTTCACATGAGGCAGTTTAATGAATGAGGGAGTGACTTTAGAGAACAAAGTATGTTCTCTGTAACCAGTAGTCGCTTTTCACAAGCTTTGTGGCTCACCACAAGATTTGGAATGCCAATTACTATACAAGAACTGAAATTACAAGTTCAGGGAGTGAAATCTGTCTCTTTACCAACAACAATAGTCTTCTCCAAGTTAAAAAAAAAAACAACAGAAATAAAAAAAGCTGGAAGAAACGATTGGCCTCAGAAGTTTAAATGAATACACTTGTGCAGTATAAAGCTTTGCCGTCCCCATCCTGTCCTGAATGACTTTCAAATTCGACTTCCCTTTGAAATTAAGAGGAATGAAGTGTGTTTCCTATTAAATTGCGTGTTCAGGGTTAACTTAATTATGTAAACAGTAATATTCAAGCAAAAATAATTCAATTAAATAGTTGTCCTTGATCCAGTTTATAAAACAGACACCGAGAAGAGGTTGATGTTACCAATATGTTGTGTAAATGTTGGCAGCTGTGTAGACGAGCAGCAGCGGTAGAAAATATACATTTAGTCGAAAATAATTATACTGTTTCATATAAATGGTTAAAGTGGAGCTACTGATAGTGCTTGTTGGGTGCTTTACCCTCTTGGCATCTCTCACCTGGATGGCCAACAGTAAAGTAAAATGAGAAATCCAGCACTCTACTGGCGCGATCATTTGGCCATAAACTAGGCTAGTCGGTAGCCATGTGTCTGTGCCAGACAATCAGAGCACTGGATTTCTCCTGGGGACTGAGGAGAAAGGTAACATTTCTGTTCTGTACCGTTAATTCGCAGGGGGGCATCCACAATCAGGATGCCTTCTTGTCCCGGGTACCACACCCATTTTGTAAAAAATGGGTGTTCCAGTTTAAGGCACAAGCAATATTTCCCAAATTTTGGGCTCACAATTGACCGAGCACTCATGGGAGGTAGAAACAGGTATCTGGAGGGATAGCCAAAGGTCATGTACAATAATCAGTCTGAACACATGTCTAGATGCACGGATGAGACAAACTTAAGGCCAGGAGGAGACCCAATGAGTCGTCAATGAGAGATCACTGATGCTGTACAAGAGAGGAGATGAAGAAAAGGCAGGGTCATAAATGGTAATTAAGGATCAGAGGATTGGCCAGTGGAACCCAGGGTTAATTGGCCCACAATAATCACAATTAGGGCAAATGCCCTTCAAGATTCCCTGGGCTCATTGGCCCATTCAACCCCTCTGGAACCAATCAGCTCCACAAGTTGGGCTAAGAGCCCTAGTCTGCAAGAGATATTTAAACTTACCTCTAGTGGCGGCACTGCCACGGCTCTTCGCACCAATGAGAGATGCCTGAGGAATGAGGAGCAGGTAAAATATGGGTAAAATCAGGGTAAAATATGGGACTATTCTTTTATATTTCAGCCTCCTTTCTATGAAAACATGTCTTTATTATGCTCCAGTATAGGTCAGCAATTTAGATTTAGGTGCCTCGTTGTCTGTGTGGATTTTTTATCAGTTGACCTTTGAGGTCCCATTCATTTACCCATTGATTCAATTAGACCTAACGCTAACTCTACACTTGCTGCCCAGCTGCTAGTCATTCCCACATTTCATTGATGCCATGTGCAATAACTGGGCAGCATGTTCTTCTCCAGTCCTGGCAGGTCTCGTTCTCCTGGCAAGTAAGAGATCAAAGTCTCACCAGATGTTTTCTTGTTGTCTTATCTAGGCATGTCTTCTATTTCATGCATTTGTTTTGTGATCAAAGGCATAATGCAGGGTCTACCACCTCTTAGCTTTGCCTTGTACCCGGGGTCATTCGCTTTAGAGCAGACAAGTCCTTATACTTTGCTTCAGATCCTCCTTTGGGATTTACTAACAAGCTTATCAAGCCAAAAGTTCATCTGTTATCATGTTTATGAGGCCATTGCATATTAATATCAGGTGTGTGTATAAACATGATCATGATAATGGATCAAATGCATCTGTGGGTGTAGTAGAGGTTTACTGATATTAGGTTTTCTCTAGTAGATTTTTGGGCTGGTGGTCCTATGCCTTCTCGACTACTGTCGATATTCTTCCAACATTTCAATCTATGTATTTCTATGAAAATTTAAAATGGGAAATAGGAACCTTTTTTTTATTTTTTATTCATGTTTTTTTGATACAAAACATCTTAAAACAAAAACATAAATTGCAATACACACAATCGACCTCAGAAAACCATCTTGTTTGAGAACAAATTAAGGCATGAAAAACATTTAGCATCAAACCCTAAGCCTAAGCTGAGGTTGCCAATCTTCATAGTTATATTAGTCGATTTGGGACTAAAACTATTTGGGTAGACTCCTGAAGTTAAACTTTAAAAAAGCATACTTTTCTGAGAAACTTTTTGGTATCTTGTAGGTTTACTTTAGTATTAATGTGTAGGAAAGGAATTGTATGAAAATATTTGTAGTTCCTATTATTCTGTTGGACAAATTTCAAGTCTCGAGTTGTGGAGCACAACTTGAGTTGCTGCTGTAGAACTTATGCCTCGGGGGTTCAATGTGTGAAAACCCTTTAAGCTACCATAGAGCTTCTGTCTAAAAAAATGGTCTGTTTTTTTCACACCGTTCTGAGTTAATTCTATGATGCTCCCAGGAGATCAATTGTGTCAGAAAAAGTCAATATTCATCTGCATGAATTTGGCTGATTAGATAATTTTATGAATAAGCTGGCATAGAGGTCGTCCTTTACTAGGTGTTTGTATTATGGCAAATATACCGTTAAAAGAAGCTCCTTGGGCATTAATGTACTTTTTGGGACAGATTCCAGCAGATTTATTATATTCTCTGATGTGAAAAAAAAACTGACCAAGCTCTAAAAGGCATTTTATTCTTTTTAAGCCTAACATTTCAAGCTTCAAAATGTCCCCGTGAATAACACTTTTGTTTCAGAAATGTGCATTTTGCATATCTGCACGTGGCTTTATGAAGAGCTGAAAAGGGGGCTGAAAGCAATTTTCTGGCAAAATGTTTGGAAAAGAAGACTCCAGACTTTAAAGTCCCAGGAGCTCTAAAAAACTAGACTCTTGCTTTCAGCGAGGGCTGCTAAAGACATTAAGTTGCTCGCAAACATCAATCCCAGCGGTGAAGTATTTGTAAAAGGCCTACTTTGTCCTAAATTCCCAGACCTGATTATTAAGCACGGGACATTTATGGTGGAAGTAGTCTGATGACCCTTTATCCTCCGTGATGACAATGATGACAGATTTATGCTTTTAAACACCTAGGTCCCCAATGCATTTCCTAACAGTAGCCAACTTACACCAGGGCTGCCAGTGTCTATTTTTATTGAAGATAATGTACAATGGCACTCTGTTCTATTAGCACCGCAGTTCAGCCATGCCTAGGATTATTGCAGTGACGTATTTATACAGCAGAGTAGCCTTCTGGTAATCCTGGACATTTGAGTGATGCAATGTAATGATATAAACCACCAATATTAATCAAAACTGGCCATGGTTTAGCTGAGAATTGGAAAAATTAAATATTAGCCAAAGAGCCATCGTTGTAGTCCGTGGAATCATATCAAGGATGGCCATAAACAAGAAGAATGTTTGGCATGTGGCTGCCAAGACTACAACAATTGTACTAACCTATTGTAATCACAGCAAGGCTGGCCATGAGCAAGAGGATTGAGAATGGTTGGCATGTAGTCACCCTTGAGTTGATCCAAAGCCATCACAATTATACCATCCCACTGTAAGAACACCAAGGCTGGCCATAAGGGAGAAGATTGAGAATGGTTTGCATGTGGCCAACCTTGAAGGTCAACCAAGACCACGGCAATTGTACTAACCTACTATAATAACAGCATGGCTTACCATGAGCAAGGAGATTAGGAATGACTGGTATGTCATCACCCCTGAAGTTGAACCGAAATCATCACAATTTTACTAACCCAATGAAATCACAGCAATGCTGGGCATAAGCGATTGAGAATGTGGACATCCTTAAAGGGAACCAAGACCACAGCAATTGTACTAACCTACTGTAATCAGAGCAAAGCTGGCCATGGGCAAGGAGATTGATAAGGTAGCGCAATGAGGCACATGCCCAAACATTAATACGTCTCAGGTGGATGAGGATCCAGCATGGCCTTATGACTAGTTTAGGCAACTTGCTCTTTGCAAAGTGCACTATTGCCACCTTGGCCATTTGGATCAATATTGGAGGGTTGTCTTTGTAGAGCAACAGTTTTTTAGTGTAGCAAAGCAGACCCCCTGTAGCGTGGTGCATGCTTGAAACAAACTAGTCTGTTATGTTACACCTGGGAAAGCATCTTAATGGCCAAGACAAAGGCCTGGACCAGTTAAACAAACCAAAAATAAACAAAGACACCCGTAGTCTACTTCTTGACTATATAGCTATAGCTCCCACATCACCCGGTACATCTCTCTGTACCTCCCATCTCTCACTACACCTCGTTCTCTGAACCTAGATTTCAACAATTGGCACCTTGGAATGGCTCCCTGGACAGGTGAGTGCTGGTTTAGAGGATTACTTCAACCAGCTATCCTAGACTTACATGATGTGTCCCAGTCTGTAATGCTGTAATCTTCCCTGAACCCTGCACATTTCTGGTAGCCTGAGCTTTTAATAACTTATTACTTTAATAACTTATACCCAAGTTGGGTCTACCTCCTATCCTCCTGATTTCAGCCCTCGTTGTTACTCCCGGCTTTCCCTTCCTGTTTCCACATGTACTTGGCATTTCTACCAAATATAATTCAGTGTATGTAATATATCAACTTGGCGAACAAGATTTCAAATTTTGCTAAAGTGGGGTTCACACAAGATTCCCACTTAGTGTTGAAAGTGGAAATCCTTGCTGCTCTTATTCTTATTAAACGTCGATTTTCCATGCAATGAACATTGATGGCACTTGCCTGCTAAATACATTTAGTAAAGCTTTTTTTTTCCTTTCCTGGAGTACTGGGTCATTTTTCACCATCCCTGATGGACATTTTCCCAGCTCTTCCTGCCAGTGCATTAATCCCTAGCGCTGGGCCGATTTTCTTTTCCGATGAACACGTTTATGGTCTTGTGTCCTTGCGTCTAAAAGTATATTAGGAACAATACACAGTGGAGCGGAGGGTTTTAGGCAAATCCCTAGCACCTCATTCCGATTGAGTTGCAGTTTTTTCCCTGTTTTCACTGCCTCTTATAAAACAAGGAAATTTAATTAAATAGGCAATAAGAGATACAAGATGAACAGACAACATATTTTTTCCTACCAATAAAATAAATGGCAGTAATTTTAGAGAACAGCAAAGCTGGACTTGTTTAGGAATAGAATTGTGGCCTGTTATTTATAGAGTCTGGGCATGGTGTCCAAGGTGCCACAACCCCTTTAATAAATGTTTGAATCCTTCTACCCCTGTAAAATTGATTTGTGTTGACTGTTGCAAGGACACAGCCCGAGGTTACTTTTAGCGAGAGGCACTATTTTCATCATATAATATATGGTCTTAATCAGCTTGTCCTTTACAAGGAGTCAGCCTTGAGCCTTGTTTTTGTGGATACAGTGTAGTATTCTGATAATCATGCCTGTCCGCCTCAAGGACGAATACGTTTCAGCTCTTTGCAATGAAAAATACTTGGAGAAAAGTAATTTAGCATCTGAAATGCTGTGCATGGAAGCTAAGGTAGTCAGGATGGACTTTAATCGCTTTACCAGGAGCTAAGCTAAGATTCCTAGACAATTCCAGATTTGGTTTCGAAAATGGTTTTTAAATTAGTAACAGTATCTACCTGTAAGCAGGGTAGTTTCTAAGAAAAATAGGGTTCAGTGTGGCAAGGAAAATGCATTCCCCCTCTATGGTGCTGCTTCTATCCCATACCAGTATGTGCCATTTTGTGTTTATTTGCATAAGATTCAGTGGGGGGGAGGGTGTCTGGCATATGGCTGGCACTAACTGTGGCCCTAACTCAACCACGGAAAGCCGGTTGGCTGAGATTAAGGCTGCGACTGCATACGCAATGGCCTTGGCTCCCTGCTGAACCTCAACTAGAAACAACCCTGTCTGTAACCTACATTACCAGTATTACAATTAGCACTAGTATAGAGGGAGTAGAAAATCATCTACCTTGGAAATGGGTTTTTAACGGAACATAGGGTGGCAATAAGCCAATGCCTTTTCCTAGCTATTCTGATTCTTAGTAGTAACTTTTTGGATTTTTTTCAGCAGAGCATATTGCTAATAGTCTAGCCTGTTTTAGCATCCTGTTTTGCTGACTAGATCTTCTATTCTAATTCTGTGGGGCCAGCATATAGTACTGAAAATAATGCTGCATCAGAAGACGCCAGCAGAGATAGCTGGATCTATTAGGAATAGCCTTCCTGGCCAAAACTCAGTTATTGCCACACTGTGGTATATGATATGCGATTGGAGGTATCTGCTTATTCTTACACTTTAGGAACCTCATTTCACACCCCTGGGGCATCCCAATGTAAATTGAGCTGCCAGTTAAAACGTAAAATAAAGCTCAAAAATAACTTACTGGGTCCATGCTCCTACCCCACTCTCAGGTCGAATAAGCATTGACCAATAGCATTAACCACACATTCATGTCCATTCCTGGGGCTCTGTTGATCACTGAATAGTAGGGGAAGATAATTGATGCAGGAGCATGGACCAGGTGCAACTGCTGCCACTGATGCAATGTTGAATGTTTACCCGATATATGGCTTCCTTTTACTTTATCACTGGTGGTACATCGGGATGCCCCGGGGGGTGGGCATGTAAGCAGACCTTCAGTCATTTTTCACTTGAGGTGAGTTTTTAAAAGTGTCAAAGGTTAAAAATGTTCTTAAACAGTAAAATATGGTTTGTGGCCAAAAATGTACACTCTTTGCTCCACCAAAACTATTGTCTTTAGGGTGATAGTAGATCCCATTCTGTGTCATTTTCTAAGATGTGCCATTAACTTCTCTTTTACCCAATTGATTGACACGTGCCACAGACGTGCAGAGCCACTGCAAGCAGTGCCTAACTTGGTTGTACTTTTCCTTATTCTGCCTTTTTGGTACTTTTTTAATAATTATAGTCACTCGTTATAGAAATATGATCAATGGCTTTAGGGAGATGCTTGGCAGCTCATGTCTCTTTTTGTCTGCTAAATGTTGGCCTGCTGTAAGTAGAACGATTCTAATAAAATCTGTGTCATTTGTAAAATAACCGCTGGTGTGACTATGAAGCTACAAATGTACCATCCATTTCTAAGTTCCTACTTTGTAAGTAAAGTCTTTGTATGGTTAAATCTGCTTAAACAGACTGAGGAGAGCTTAAAAAACAAGTCAAACATGGCTTCACTTGACAGGCAGCATAGAATTACTAAACCTCTCTGCTGAGAAATCCCAGGAATCTAGCAGAAGAGTGAGATGGCGCCTTCACAATCCTGTAAAAGAGTCCCCATGTTTGTGTTCCATGTTTAGTTTCTCCAAACAGCTCCCTATCCACAGCAGCCATGTTGTTCTTTCAGACTGAAGACCAAAAACCAGAACAGATACTGCATAGAGAAGTGATTCTAATAATGCATAGATGGGAACACTCACCCTACTATAGAGAATGTCGCTATAGAAATAAGACACTGTTATTCCTACTTTAATCTATAAAATATTGATATTGAGATGAAAAATTGTTAGTTTTAACCAATGCAAGGTGTATTCATTCTGTCTGTAACTTTTTTCTTTATCCAGAGCATTGTGTATATATAGGACACCCTAAATCTGCCATGAATACCCCTTACTACAAGCCAGACCAAGTGCAGCTCCATATGCACCAGTTCCTTGTTCCCAGGATCCAGGCCCCAGGACTAAACCTGACAGCTGGTTGGCAAACAGCAGTAATGTGCCAGCCCGTACGGTGACCCAATTGTGACAAATTCTGTAAACAAGGAATTAGTAAGTATGGGGCTGCCAAAGATCTGTCTTGCAGTAAGAAGTGTTTTTTTTTCTCACAGATCTTAGATGACGAGCCTCCCCTGCTTATCTTTTATACTATCCTGCGGCATAGCCCTCGGATGTAAAATCAAGTGCTGCCCTTCTGACTTCTGGCCTATAGGTGGGTGTGGGGAGGCCAGACTGAGGTGTTATTCTCTACAGGTGCCAAGGCTAAGCTTGATAAACCTGTGTACACCGCCAGGTAGCAAGAAACCGGAAGTGCAGCATCCAACTTCCAACACCGGGGCTGTGGGAGCATGATCAGTGCAGCATGGGTGGGTGAAGGCACCCCTGATCTGTGTAAAGTCCATGTTAACTAATTTATTGCAACAAATAAGGTTCATTAAAAATCATTTTGATTTATTGATATCCAGGAATAAAAATAATATTCCGACATGTTGTCCTTTTTGACTTATTTTAATATATTGTCTTAGCTGGGAATGGATCGATTCTTCCAGTGCTGTTGGTTTGGCCATGAGTGCCACCTGTCAGTGACAGACTCTTCAGCACTGTACACCCATCAGGCATTTTCCTGCCAGCATTTATCTTTATATTCATCTCACAGGATGACACTAGTTAAGCATTGGTAGCCAGAGGAAATCCAGTATGGAGGAAGTGGACATCCATTTACTGTTTACTTGGGATCAGTTCCACCAATGACTTCCAGATGTTGGCTTTAATTGTCACACATTGCTATGTTTCAGCAGTAAGACTTGGAAAAGGCCAGTTTATAAATCAGTCTGCAAGACTCATCGCTCTGCTGCTTGCCAAACTTTTTTTCTTTTCTCGCTTGTCTCCAAAACACTTGCGAATCACTGAGAAATACTAGAGGACAATGCAGCTCATGAATTTCTTATACACTAACACTTTTTTTTCTTTTTTTTAAGAAGGAGCTAAAAAAACATTTACAAAGGGATAGAGCTGAACATTTGTCCATTCATCACTGGACAACATAGCTGCTTCAATGATTTCTGTAGGGTGTTGTTGTGTAGGATCCAAACTTCATCTCTGGGTAAGCATGCCTTTACTGAATGGAGGGCACCTGTAAAAAGGCACCGGCCCTACCAGCAGCACTGTGTATTCTGTTTCTTACAGAACTGGAAACTCGCACGAGACTTAAGATCTTCTCAGGAATGTACAGTATAAAATTATATTTTCTTGCTAAAACAATGGAAGCTGAAATGACAAATGAAATGAAAATAGATGCCATAGATGCTATAGTGCCATGTCTTCAGAGCATGCCCCTGCATCTTGTTAGAACTGGAAACTCGGAAGAGGCCTTAGGTCTTCTCTAAAAACTTCAGAAATGCAAAAATGATTTTCTCTCACTAAAACAATGTAAGCTAAAATGACAAAGATGTGGGCAACAGTTTCTGAAAATCTCAAAGACGATACTCTACTCCTTTAATTAAAGCAGATTTAAAGGTTAAAATGTCTTTAGGTCCCTTTGAACCATACCTGCGATGGCATTGCGATATCGCATGCGTCTTCAGTAGAGAATCTGGGAAGCTCAAAATTGGGTATTAATAGTTACAATCTAAGTTCATCGGGGTGCGACAATTCCATCTGTGCATCCCCTTCTCTGTCAGTGGTCAATCAAGTTTGACGGTGGTCACATGGTGTTTTTAGCACTCAAAGCTACAGCTCCATGTCTCTAGGGCACGGCCCTGCTTCTTATCAAGGGAGAGAATGCTGATTTAGAAATCGGGGTTAGGTAGGACTTTTGGTAGGGCTTTAACCCAACTTCATAGTTTGTTAATCATAAGGACTATTGTTTAAATGAAATTCAACAAAATATACAACTGATGCATTTCAAAGTAGCAGGAACATTTTAATTAATGCTTTAATACACAGGGCCCAAAAGGAACATGTTCTTTATATGCATATGTAGTAAATATGGTGTTGCGTCCATATTTCTATTGCTATATGATTACTGTTATATGTAAGTTGTGTATTACTAGAAAAACACTGAAATCCTTAAAGTGATGGCAAGTCCAAAGTTAAAAAATAAATATCAGTAGCTTACCTTTCATTAAGTGGCTTAAGCATTGTGATTCCATTTCTGTCTGTCTCTTTAGTTAGAAAAGTCACTTCCTTATTCAGCTTTCTGTCCCCACCCCACTGACCTCGTCCATCAATCAACCTTCAGTAGACCAAGACCGGAAACACCCCCAACTACCTGCCCAGACGTTGTGATTGGCTGACTGTCTCTGCAGCTCTGAAACCCCACTTTCCTCTCACACTTATCTCAGTGTGTTTACATCACATTGCTGTTGTCACACCCACTGTTTTTCTTCATTTTTTCTATGAGTCTCCAATGCTCCAATACTTTTAAAGATAACTTATGAACTACAGTCTTTTTGAAAACGGATTGAAGTTTAGGGCAGTGAAATGTGTAGCTCGAGAAAATGGGAGAACAATCATGCACTCACCTTTAGTATAAACTTTAATAAAGATCATTGAAGCTAAAATAAAGGTTTCGTTGTGGCCAAAAATAAGCCATTGCACTAAATAGATGGTTCCTGTGCCAGTGACACCACTTCGATCTCAGTGACAGTCAAGGCTTTTTGTTCTGTGCTTTTCCTATTTTCTAATCACAGACAAAATGTGAGGCTGCATGGCAGGTGATTGGCCACCACTAGACAAAAAAAATTCTATTGTCACTCATGTAGGGCCCTTGGGCCTTTACATAGAACTACATTTCCAGAAAGAAGACATCTATAGGGTAAATGCTTCCAGATAAGGCTGAATAGTTTTGAATGTTTTCTTGGGCAAGTAAAACATGTTTGGAAAAAGGCCTTAGAAGAAACAATCCAATACATGGTCTTTTACTATTATTGAAAGCGTTTCTCAATAGGATTAAATTGGGACAAATTTCAATTGAATACATGCAAGTTGACATGTGTATAGGCTAGAAGACATCTGCATTTAATATATTGTTTCCTTGCCTGTCTGGAATTATGCTTTAAACAACTGCTCCAAAGTTTGCATCTTGAAGTAGAATCTGGTTGTTTGCAGAGTCATATTCTGCGTTTATCCAGTGTGATCGTTACTCATTTGCATGGTTCATGAGGTTTTTTCACAGCAGGATGTAAACTTGATTCCTCTGTCATCCAGGTGCCAACTGCAGGTTGTGGAGCATACTTCCTCCTTTGCAAGGTTCTCTGGAGATCTATAAAGATAAAGCCTTTCCAGTTCTTACTTGCCTTGTAAAAACTATTTTACACATTTCTTATAGATTCACACAACTGGACTAAATATCATGCGAAGACTGCAAAAGGTTTACCAAAACTTTACCAATAACTGACTTTTTCTAGATGCACAATTTTAAAGAAGCCCCTCATCCGGCATGATAGAAGAAGTAATAAGCAGTTTCCTCTAATCATTTATCTGCACTTTTGGGTTATATTTCCACTCACTTAACTAAACTAAATTCTCCAGACCATCCTTATGTACATTGCTAAATATCTAAATTATTTACTTCTCTGGGTCACCGTGAGTACAAATCTATGGTAAACCTCAACCTTATGGTAACTGAAACAGGCATTTTAGTGACCTAGTGGGTTCAAAGAAACAATTAGCAACTCGCTAGTGGATTATTCACAGGAATAGTTGGTGACCTCCTTGTGGAAGCTTATCAGAAATAGCTAGTTACCTCCAAGTGGATTCTTCGCTGAAATAGCGGATCCTTTATAGTAATAGTCACCTCCTAGTGAATTTTTCATAAGAATAAGTTGTGACTTGCTAGTGGATTCATAACAGGAATGGTTGGTGACTCCCTAGTGAATTTATCATAGGAATGCTTGAGGACCTCCAATTGGATTCTTCTAAGGTTAGTGGCTTCTTAGTGGATTCTTCAGAGTAATAGCTGGTGACCCCCTAATGGATGCTTCACGGGAATAGATTGTGAGCTCCAAGTGGATTCTTCATAGGCATAATTTATTACCTACTAGTGGATTTTTCATAACAGGAATGGTGACTTCCTAGTGGATTCATAACAGGAATGGTTGGTGACCTCTTATTGGATTTATCATAGGCAAGTTTGTGGACCTCCTGTTGGATTCTTTATAGGATTAGTTGACAATTTCTTAGTGGATTCTTCATCGGTATAGTTAGTGGCCCATTTCTGGATTTTTAATGCAATAGTTAGTAACTTCCTACTGGATTCTTCATAGCAACATTTGCTATGGAGTTTGGGTTGTCAAAATGCAAATATAAAACCTTGCAAGTTGGGTTGTACGTATACGCAAGTTTGAGGTAAGGTTTTCAGGTTTTGAGAGAATGGGTCTAGTGCAAGGCTTCAGAAACAGATCAGTGTAGGTTTCCCTACTAGTTTAGCCTTTGTAGTCACTATAGGAGTAGACAAGATGACCCATTGTGGTTATTAAAAGTCCTGAAGGAGCAAAATCCTACTTTACGATTAACAATGTCATGAAGAGAATTTCACTTAAAAGTCCTCTTTCACTGCTAGGTGAGTATTGATTGAACTGGCAGCAGGGTAGAGTGGTAGGGTGAAATATTAGAAGGGAGAGCCTTAAACGAGTGCCCCTGTCTCCTTCCATAGTATAGAACTTCCCTTTATCCTTTTTTTTTTAAATTTGACTCAGACCCTGCTCCCACCCGGGCATGCTTATCTGGGATGCCTGTCTGCTTTAAACATTAATGTTCACCCGATCCATGCTCCAGCACTGTAAATGTCCCACCACAGCCCAGCCACTTGCCTGCTTGGCAATCTCTGTTGGAGCAGAAAGCTTGTCCGCATGCTTCAGCACAATATGTTTTTTTGTCTGATTTTTGGGGAACTAAAGTGGATGGAGACCTGGAATTCCCAAGTAGTCCATTATATGGTGAATTTGAGAGTGCTGCCCGGAAAGAACCACTGTATGGGGTCTGTACGCTCTCTTTTTCCTTGTGTAAATCTCTTTAGTTGAGTCACAAATTAGGATAAATGATGTACCTTGTTCTTCTCTTTCCCTCTTTGAATGAATCTTTGACTTCCTTATTCAATTCCAGGCTTGTTTATACTGAGATGATTCTGGAGTGGAAGTTTGAGGTTTTGTTAGTCATCTCAAATTTTCAGCTGAGATGATTAAACTCTCAAAACCCTGACAATCATCTTACTTTACAGTTTTTCAAAACTAAACATAAAAAAAATATATATAGATTGCCATCTCGGCTTACTCTCGGTCCTCTCCCACCCCCCACCAAACATTCTTTTCCTGAAACAAAAATATTATGACTAGGACAGCTGCCATACTCGAGGCTTTCGCTCTTCGGGTATCCCTATGCATCAGAAGAAATGCACTATTGTGCAAGCCTCGAGGAGTTTACCAAAATGCTGAGAATTTTTAGGCCACAATGTATTTGCAGTAGGAAGCGAGGGACTTACTGGAATGCCGTGAGTGCTTCCAAAAATATTCCCTGCAATAGTGCTTTTGGTTTATAAGAGTTATTTTTATTGGCCAGGCGGTCCTGATGAATCCTGGTGATGTCATCCTCCCTGGTGTAGGGGATGAAAGCACAAAGAATGTTCTGTGGCCTTTCAGCAAAGGAGCCAGCAGCTGAAGCAGCTCACTTTTGTTATTTTAACCCATTCTGGAGCAATGAGTCAGGCATGTGATTACCCACAATTTTTGGTCAGGTCAGATTTGGCACGTAAGGGGTTACTTCGAAGTCTCCTCCTTTTACTCTATAAAGAAATAAGTAGAATTACATATTCACAGCTTAACTCACTCATGGCCAGTGGCGTTCTGGTCAAAAATAAATGTGCTGTATATATATATATATATATATATATATATATATATATATATATATAATATTTTTCTTAATAGTGGTAACTTAATCAGACTCTACTTGACCATGACCAGTAGACATATCTTGGACAAAGTGTGGGCTCCAGAGTAGACTCAAACTGACCCCAGAATAGGTTGCACCACCAATACTTTATGAATCACTTCAAGAATCAATAAGAACATGTAAAGTTTATATATACTGTCAGGATCTGGGGCCAACGGCAAAATCTCTTAACTTCAGAGTATGATGCAGGATACAATGCAGTAGAGCGAGCGGTTACCTCACCAACTTTAGCAATGTCCAGTGTAGGATAATTACAGCGTATTGGAAGTCCTTGATATAACAGGTCCTCTTTCGGGGCATACAAGTCCAGGCTGCTAATCCACAGGTTCCAAGAACAGATAACACATAAAGTCCTTCGGCTGCACTGTCAGTATTGGGAGCAGCAAGGCACAGGCTCCTCATCCAAGCCCCTCCAACTCCATTCTGAAGGCCTCAGCAATTTATTTTATAGGGCTTCCTTCAATTAGTCTCATCACCTGGGAAGACCTGTGAGTAGGGGAAACCCCATAGAGGACCCTGGATGTGGATTTGATCTCTGAAATCCCGGCAAGGATTGTGCCTGCCTGAAAAACGCATGGGAAAAATAGACCCCATACACCACTTTTCCATACACTTTACCACAATACTAATTATATATATATATATATATATATATATATATATATATATATATATAAAGGTTGCCTCAGCACCCCCTCAATTGCAGTGAATGTAGAGGTCATGGCAGCTCCCCTGTAACTGATGGTGGGAGGGCCTGGGTGGCACGGGATTGAAACCAAAGTTGTCCGAGAATACCAAAGCACTGGGGGAAATATGGGAGCTCTTTCACTGTGCTCTAAAGGTGTAACTATCTGTACATAGACCTTAGCAGAATTATTATGTGAATATAGCTTCTTCAGTCTGGACCTCAAAGGGAAATCTAGTACTGACATGTGCTTAATTCTGACTGCCTAGGCAAGGCTTTACTGTGATGGGCAGTAAATGGACCCTGTTTTTTTGTTCCTCTTAGAAGTTCAATAGTCTCATACAGTTGTAGTTACGCTCCTGACAGTCATACCCTAATAACAGCTAGAGATGAAACTGTCCATGGAGATGCCAAAGTGGTTAAACAGTTCCTGGAAAAACTCCTGGGATCCAGCACCATTCTCCAGCTCTTCGGGTATTGGGCATCGCCATCTTGAAGAGAAAGCACCGAACGCCCCCCACCCCCCCCCCCCCCGAGCACCCGGTCCTGCCAGCCTGTTCACTTAAATGGGCAGGGGACAGCATGCCCAGAGCGGATGAGGGCAGCTGCCCATGTCTGTCAGAAGACCCCCCTCCTGCCCCAATGCCAGGGGCGTGGGTAGTGACCTAGGAATGAACTTCCACTTAATACAGTCCTATTTTTTGTTTTGCCTAGATTGAAGGCGCTCTTTTTACATGTTTCTGCGTGTACAAGAAGTTTGGTGGAAGTACAGAAGTACACATTGATCCGTACAGATGTGTTACTCTTTCTGCACTTTCTGGGCATTTTTTCACAGGTGCAATATTTCAGTTTCCTGCCTCCAGAGCTAATAAAAGTGTTTGGATTTATAGGTCCAGCAGTCAGATCCATATGCTTTTAACATGCCCCCCTGAGAAATCGCTACGGCTAAAAGCAGGAAGAGTTAACATTATTATTTTTGGTCCACCACTGAAACTGATAAAGTGCACACACCACTGACAGATATACAGTGGCAGGAAATTGTAAAGGGTGTCGGGGTTTCCACATTAATTCGGCACAAGTGGTATGCCCCGCGTAAAGCGGCGAATGATTTATGGCATGTAGTAAGTGTGTGTTTGAATTCTGGCAGGTTCGAAAATTCTAGCTTCATCATTTTACATTCTTCTTTCAGTGCTCATCACTACCAGGCGCTTCCATTTAAACAGGATTCACTTTTCCATTACGATTCCCACATGTATATTGTATAGTGACTGCGTATGAATACATTTTTTGTCCTGGTTAAAGGAACACTTTAGTCTCTATAAAGAAATAGTGCATTTAATTCATGATCCGGTAGTTTCTTTACAGGTTACAGTAGTGCCATGCAGCTAATGGCTATGGTGTTGAAACATGGCCACTTGCATTGTTTTGGCCGTATAGGACTTCTTGTGTAATGGTTGTTTCTTTGGAAAAAAAAACTGTGTAGGAGCAGCCATACATGTTTCACTATTTTTTTGTATAAGGGGGATTAAATAAGTGGTCACTTCAAGTACAAATGGGGGGGGGAGGGGGTATTTCGCTATGGAAGCCCCCTAAAAAATTGAGTAGTTTGTTGGACAAACAGTCGTTGAAACTATTGTAGTGTTGTTAGATATTGTTAGTCAATTTCTTTATTTGCATAATTACTTGTGCTTGGTGTAAGATTAATTGCACATTTCATATACATTTTTTTCACATATTTTCGATCCTGTATACATCGGTATAATGTACCATTTACACAATTTTGTTCACATATTTTCCATACTCGAGGGGTAAACAGATAATAGTGTCTTATCTGGTCTTCCTCATATGTTCTGTTGAACACAGTTTGTAGCAAGAGTCTGGTTGTTAGTATGCAGCAAGCGTGTCACCTTTACAGTATATACAGCAGAGTGTGCAGACGTTTCGCATTCACTGCTTCCTCAGTGCACTCTCTAATAAATGATATAAATATTACATCAGACATAATTGTACAGCAAATGTGGGAGGTGTATATATTGTGTACAAGTACAAACAAACAATAAATGGTACCTCTGTATTTAGAAGCGCTTGCTTTCCCTCATATAGATGTGAATCTTCTTTTCTAGTATCTATAAAAGGTAGTAATATTATGAGTGTGGTCCAGAGTGTGTAGTAAGGGCATATAAATATATAGGCAGTGTCACCTTGTTGCTCTTTGTAGCTAGTGCTGGGCTGGCGATATGGTGTATATATATTTCACTTGCTGCGGAGTCAGGAAATGTCTGTAAACAATAATACTGTTGTAACTTGCCGAACGTAGGCAGATTCTGAAGTCTCTGTTCCGCAAAGTAGTGTGTTACTCACCTCTATTCCAGAGCTGAAGACCCGTTCTGAGAGCGGGTGCCGTCTGTCGTCCTGCTCCCGCCTGCGTGTCGGTTGTGTCTGCCGCACAGCGCTTTGATGGCTGTGCGCGCTTTTAAACCGGCCAGCAGAGCTTGAGGGGGGCGGAGCTACGACGGTCCGGGGCCGCCCGTACGTGTCAGTGGCGTCTGGCACGTAAGCCGTTGCCATAGCAACGGTTGCTGGAGTGACGCTAGGAGGCGCGTCACTTCCGGGCCGGGCGGCCCCTATCGGCTCCGGGAAATAATAGAGGATTAGTTGTGGCGCCATTTTATTGTAGACTAGCCCTATCGGGCCAGACATCTGTACATATTTGTAGTAGCGCCATTGTATTGTAGCCCTGAAGAGGGAAAGCAAGCGTTTCTAACTTATTCCATTTATATACACTTTTTGAAAAATAAAAAATAAATTATAAAATGATCACATCTGTGCCAAGTTTAATACTTGATATATTAGAGATAATAATTATGCAGGTATACCTTATGATCAGTAAATATTCAGTGTAACTTTAGTTTATTATCTATTTATATTTGTTTGTGTTGTCTGAGGCCTATGTATTAATAGCAAATGTATTTTGTGAGTGTATACATGTGTACTTAAATGGCCAGTACGGGCTAAAAGTTGTATAGGACTCTTTGTTACTGTGGGTTTCTTCTAGTGTCGTGTCTTCTTTCCTCGGGTGGGGTATTGAGCAGAGTTTATTTCAGGAAAGGTACATAGCTACAGGTCTCATTGAGGCCAGGGGGGAGGTGGGCTTTAAGTTTAGAGATCCATTTTGTTTCTAATTGTAAGGTTTTCTTTCTAATGTCTCCTCCTCTAGGGTGGCTGTGTATCCTGTCTAGGACTTGAAAGGATATGTTTGTGATGTTTCCACTGTGATAGTCAGTCCAGTGTCTTCCCACTGGTGTCAATAGGTTTTTATTCTTGATGTCCCTAGTGTGTTCATAGATGCGTGTGTGCAGCTTTCTATTTGTCTTTCCTATGTAAAATCTCGGGCAGCTGCATGTTAAAATATAGACTACGTCAGTGGTGTTGCAGTTTGCGTAGTGCCGTTGTCTGATGAGTTCACCGTTGCCCAATTCTATATTTGGTCCTGTTTTGATGTACTGACAAGTCGAACAGCCCTCGCACCTATATGTGCCCACTACCTTGCAGCACGTCTTTTTCACTTCTTTGGTGAAATGACTGGTGACAAGTTGGTCCTTAATTGATCTACCTTTCCTAAACGTGATTTTTGGGGTGTCAGGGATGAAAGTCCCAATGTCTGGGTCCCTACGGAGGATATGCCAGTGGTTCAGTAGGACATTTCTTATTGTTTGGTGTTGTGCATTGTATGTGAGTATGACTGGTGTATGTTCTAATTCCTTGATCTTTGTCTGGTGTGGCCCTGTCTCTAGAAGGGATGCCCGGTCTCTAGTTTGTACTTTGTTGTATGCCCTTTTTAAGGTTCTATTAGAGTATCCTCTCTGTTTAAGTCTAGATCTAATCCCATCTGCTGCTATCTTGTAGTCCTCTGGGGTGGTACAGTTTCTCTTGGCTCGTAGGTACTCCCCGTATGGGATACTTTTCTTAAGGGATGCGGGGTGTGCGCTTGTTGCCCTTAGGATGTTATTTGCTGCCGTGGGTTTTCTGAAAAAGTTGGTAGAGATGGTGCCTTTCGGGTCTTGCCTAATTTTGAGGTCTAGGAAGCTCACTTCTTGGTGATGATGTTCTAGTGTGAATTTTAGATTCAGGTTGTTTCTGTTTAGTGTTTGGACGAATTCTACCAGTAGTGGTGTGGTACCATCCCAGATAATGAATATATCATCAATATATCGATGCCATGTGATGATGTGTTCCATATATTTGCTGGTGGTCTCTTCTTCCCAGATTTTACCCTCCCACCAGCCCAAGTATAGGTTAGCGAAAGAGGGTGCACAGATTGTGCCCATCGCCGTTCCTTGCTGCTGGTGATACAGTTGGTTTCCAAAGAGGAAAGTATTGTGGGTTAGGATAAATCTTAGTAGTTCTAATAAAAATTGATTATGATCGTATTCGGACAGTTCTAATTGGTCTAGGTAGTACTTCACTGCCTTTAGACCCTGGGAATGGGGGATGCAGGAGTAGAGTGCTTCTACATCAAGGGTAACCAATCTTGAGTTTGGGGGTACTGACATATCGTTAAGGATTTTGAGTAGGTGTGGGGTGTCTCTCACATATGATGAAAGTGATTCCACGAAAGGTCTGAGGAAATGGTCTACATATTCACTAGCTCTACTAGTGAGAGAGTCTATCCCTGCGACTATGGGGCGGCCTGGGGGGTTGGTCTTATTTTTATGTATTTTTGGGAGGGCGTAGAAGGTTTGTGTCACTGGGTCTTTTACTGTCAAAAATTCCATTGTGGTCTTGTTGATAACTTTATGTAGGTATGCCTTTGTTATGATGCTGTTATATTCTTCTTTGTCTGTCTTTATTTTTTGTATAGATGTTTTTAGATACCACTCCTTGTTTTCGAGGATCCTGTGACACATTTTCTCATATTGTTCCTTCGTCATGATCACTGTGTTTCCCCCTTTATCTGCCGGTTTAATTACTATATCAGGGTTGTCCATTAGTTCCTTCAGAGCTTGTTTTTGTGCTGGGGAAAAATTAGTTGCCCTGATTCCTTTTGTGTCTATTTCTTCTATGTCCTGGGATACTAGGTTAATGAATGTTTTGATGCTTGAGTTCATTGATAGGGGCGGGAAATATGTTGAGGGTTTTCTGAAATTTCTGGTGTGTCCTATCTGTTTTCCTTCCCCTATATTATCGGTTTCCTCTGGTTGATCACTTAGTGATTCCAGAATCCTAAGACTGGGTATGTCTTCTTGTGTTAGTTCTGCCCTATCTGGTGGTGATCTGTTGGTTGAGTATTGTTGTTTGAGTAGAATCTTTCTAACATATAGGTGTAGGTCTTTGATGGTCTCAAACTTATCCATGTTATGTTCAGGGCAAAAGTTCAGGCCTAGCTGCAGGATCTCTATCTGCGCTCTAGACAGTGGTAATTCTGCTAGGTTAATGATGCTGTTGTCACCTTGGTATAGTGAGTCGTTCTCACAAGTGGGTTTCTTGTTAGTGGTGATTATGCGTCTGGTTGTGTAAGGGTGCCCTTCTTCATCTGTTGTGTCACTGTGGGTGGGTCTCCTATGTCTCCTAAAAAATGTGCCCCTTGTGGAGTGTATTGTGGGTCTCTCAAGGAGTCTGGGGATGGGAAATTTTTCCGTTTGTCACCCCTTGTTAGTGGTTTGGATGTAGTGTCTGCTCTGGCCTGCTGTGTGCCGGTTCTTCCCCCTCTCTGTTTGGAGAAGAGCTTGTATTGCCTTCGTGGTTTGTCCCCCGTGAGCGAGCTGTCGGAGGAAGAAGATGAATATTGTGATGTGTATGGATCTATGTTCCCTTCTGTATGTCTGGGTATGTTTACTTTCCACCTATATGCTCTCTGTTCTTGATACGCCCTTCTGTCCCTGGTTAGTTTGGTGTTTTTATATTCCCAAACTTCTTTGATAAGGATCTCTATTTTCTTTTTTATCTTTAAATTGTTTTCTTCAAAGCTATTCCAGTTTTTGTGTTTATTAAGGTCTTCACACAGTTTTTGATATTGATCTTCCACCTTGTTTAGGATAACCTCTTGTTGTTCTATCAGTAATTTTAACATGTTAAAGGAACAGATTTGGAGATTCTTTTCCTGACTCCGCAGCAAGTGAAATATATATACACCATATCGCCAGCCCAGCACTAGCTACAAAGAGCAACAAGGTGACACTGCCTATATATTTATATGCCCTTACTACACACTCTGGACCACACTCATAATATTACTACCTTTTATAGATACTAGAAAAGAAGATTCACATCTATATGAGGGAAAGCAAGCGCTTCTAAATACAGAGGTACCATTTATTGTTTGTTTGTACTTGTACACAATATATACACCTCCCACATTTGCTGTACAATTATGTCTGATGTAATATTTATATCATTTATTAGAGAGTGCACTGAGGAAGCAGTGAATGCGAAACGTCTGCACACTCTGCTGTATATACTGTAAAGGTGACACGCTTGCTGCATACTAACAACCAGACTCTTGCTACAAACTGTGTTCAACAGAACATATGAGGAAGACCAGATAAGACACTATTATCTGTTTACCCCTCGAGTATGGAAAATATGTGAACAAAATTGTGTAAATGGTACATTATACCGATGTATACAGGATCGAAAATATGTGAAAAAAATGTATATGAAATGTGCAATTAATCTTACACCAAGCACAAGTAATTATGCAAATAAAGAAATTGACTAACAATATCTAACAACACTACAATAGTTTCAACGACTGTTTGTCCAACAAACTACTCAATTTTTTAGGGGGCTTCCATAGCGAAATACCCCCTCCCCCCCCATTTATTCAATTAACCAGAGTAGGGACATTACCTCCTGGACAAACTTTCCCTGCGGACACATCCTAAGAGAAGTATCCACAGGGACCCAGTATCCTAGAACCACTTCAAGTACAGCTAGCCGACAACCAACTGTCATGGTCATGGCCATGACATGGTCATTGGTCATGGCTGATCAATCCACCTTTATTGGTTAGGTTATGTAGGACTTCCTTCTGTCAGGATCTGGGGCCAACGGCAATGGCAATGAAGATTTATTGAAAACAAAGTCCAACAGGCAAAATCTCTTAACTTCAGAGTATGATGCAGGATACAATGCAGTACAGCAAGCGGTTACCTCACCAACTTTAGCAATGTCCAGTGTATGATAAATGCAGTGTATTTTAAGTCCGTGATATCACAGGTCCTCTTTCGGGGCATACAAGTCTAGGCTGTTAATCCACAGGTTCCAAGAACAGATAACACATAAAGTCCTTCGGATGCAATTCAGCACTGTCAGTATTGGGAGCAGCAAGGCACAGGCTCCTTATTCCAGCCTCTCCATCTCCACACTGGAAGCCTCAGAAACTCCTTTTATAGAGCTTCCTTCCTTCAATTAGTCTCATCACCTGGGAAGACCTATGAGTAGGGGAAAACCTATAGAGGACCCAGGATGTGGATTGGATCTCTGATATCCCGGCATGGACCGTGCCTGCCTGAAAAACTCATGGGAAGAATAGGCCCCATCCACCACTTTTCCATACACTTTACCACACTTCATAATGGTTTACTTCTGCTATTTTTGGGAAAAATCTTAATTGTGAAATATTTTAATAAGTGTGAACAAGTGTGTGATTACTGCATGTAGCCGAGAACTAGCTGAAAGGCAAGTCATGGACAGTGGCTGCCATTGTTCAAAACCATTTTTTATGGGTAAGGCCATATAGGGCTTCTTTTGTATGGTTGTTAAATTTTTTGGAAAAAAAACCTTGCGGGAGCAGTCATACACGTTTCCTTATTCTGTATTTAAAGAGGAAGTCCAGTCATGGGGTAACCCTCCGCCCTGCCACCCTCCCCTGGCACTGAGGCAGGACAGCACAGTTAAAAAAAGAGAAAAAAAACCTTACCCACCCCTGGGGCCAGCTCTTTTCTCCTGGGTCTGTGTGGCTGGTGCACAGAAATACACAAAACGGCATCCTTCACAATGTGTGTGCTCACGTGCTTTCTCCCAGGACCCGGAGCACCAGGAGAACGCTGCTGGACTGTGGGCGAGGAAAGGGGTTTTTATTCCTCTCCTACGAGTCCTCTCATAGTGATTGAACCTGTGTGTGGTACGTTTGATGCTTCAAACATCCCTATAAATGACAGAACAGTTGAGTCTATGGAAAAGCCGGATACCATTGTCATTATCTTCTTGACAGCTTAAGATGATATAATTATTTCAGCTCCGTTTTTATTGCTCTGTTTATGCTTTGCATAACTTTGTGATTGGTAGAAAGGCACACCCCTGGATGGAACATATAGAATATTTATTTTTTTGGAACCCATAGAAAGCAGAAGGCTTAGTTCAGGTCTGACTTCATATTTTTCCACCACAGACCACATCCAAAATGTCTTGTATAAGCTGTTGATTTTATTTTCTTGTAGGGGCGGACTGGTACCAAGAATTAGCCTGGGAATTTACTGGCCCAGGTCAGCCCGCAAGCTCTGCGTTCCACTGTTAGTACTCGATATCCTATCAAGAAGGCTGCACACTAACCTGTACCCCAACCTGATCTTCTGCTATATATACTTTAACCACATTTGATTTATTTGTAACTGCTACAAAAGGAGATAAAAACTATGCACTTTAAATAGCAGTTTGTCAACCCATGCCTACCACCCAGATGGTACTTCATAATTTGATAATAGACATTGTAACTTGATCGAAAAGAGGTTGGGAAACCCTTGTCCTAGACCAAGGGTTGCCAACCAGTGGTACAAGTACCACTGGTGGTACCCAAACTTCCCTGTGGGGGTACTCCAGGCTACCGGAGGTGAAAGTGGGGGAGCATGAAACACTGCAAATGAGCAACTGCCACTGGAGTGAAGCATCTTGGGATGACTGCATTGTTGCAAAAGAGCTTGCATTGTTTGGCCATTATAGGGCTTCCATCCCTAGGAACCCCTGACCTGACCAGGGGTTGCCAACCAGTGGTAATAGTACTACTGGTAGTACTGAAACGTCTATCTGGTGATACTGAAGGCAACTGGAGGAGAAAGTGGGGGGACATGAAACGAGTTTCTGTCACAAGCCACTGAAGTGAAGCATCTTGGGATGACTGCATTGTTGCCAAAGAGCTTGCATTATTTGGCCAGTATAGGACCTCCATCCTCTGTGGGAACCCCTGGCCTGACCAGGGGTTGCCAACCAGTAGTACTAGTACCACTGGTGGTACTCAAACGTCCCTCTGGTGGTACTGAAAGCCACTGGAGGAGAAAGTGGGGGGGCATGAAACACTGAAAACACTGAACGAGTTTCTGTCACCAGCCACTGAAGTGAAGCATCTTGGGATGACTGCATTGTTTGAGGAGAGCTTGCATTGTTGGGCCAGGATAGGACCTCCAACCTCCCTGGGAGGTCTGTATTAGTGGTGGTAAGATGGAACTTGAGATAATTGCAAAGTGGTACTCCACGAAAGCAAAGTTAGAAAACCCAAGCCTTGACTGTTTCTTTAAGGAACCAAGCCTCTCCAGACCTAAGCATTACGGAATGGAGCCAACTGCCTTAGTACACCCCAGTGACTCTGCATCCGCCACTTACGCTAACAAGGGCAATATATAATAACTCCTCATTGCACACTGTAAAATAAATCATGCAGTTAGTAACAATCACATTTCTCTGGACCCTTGCCTTGGCAGGAGCCCCATATTTCTGTTGGCTGGTATCTTTTGACATGTCTCTCTGGATAAATATCATTATTCACATACCATGTGTATTACTGACATATTTCTGGGAACTTTTGCACATTTCTTCCTCTCTCTTAGGTCTTTGTAAAAAATATATTCTGACTTATGGTACGGCTACCGGATTCTCCCACAGCATGTTGACTTTGGCTCGGCCGAGGCATACAGCTAGATAGGTTGCATATCAATTATACAAGGGCTTACCGGATGAAAGGACATATACTATAAATTATAGATCTGAAATGCTATGGTTTGAGAAGGTGCAGGATGGGGTCAGACAAGTGATGGGTGTGAGTTGTAGCAGAAAGGAGAGTAATTGGATATTTCTCTAGGGGAGGTCAGATACAGTTGGGGGCTGAGATAAATAGGATAGTGTGAAGAGAAGCAATTAATAAAAGGGGTGAAGAGTTTAAATGAAATACTTATGGCGAATGATGTCTAATAAGAATGGAGGAAGGCTTAAAACAGGACTTGAATAAAGCTAATAATGTATTCTGTCCCCTAGTGTTTAATGCATGTGGTCAGGGCCTCCTTGTCTGGGACTCTGAGCTTCCAGGGCTATATATTTCCTTTCTATATTATCTTTAAAAGGACAACTGCAGGCAAAAATGAAAAACCTGCATTTAACCTCGCAGCTGTTCCTTATAGCTCAGTAATTTCATTTCTTTTTGTAAAACTGGATGTTCATTGGTTGGAAAACTAGTTGTTGCGCTCCAAAAAAGCCCCAAAAAGAGACGCAGTTTGCCATAATTAAACTAAGATTAGTAGATAAACAAGAAACAGTGTAAAACCTACTGATCCCAAAGAAGGGAGTGCTACATGTACAAATGTATGCATTACATTTATTAGAATACATATAAAAATCATAATTTGATAATAGACATTGTAACTTGATCGAATAGAGGTTGGGAAACCCTGGCCCAGACCAAGGGTTGCCAACCAGTGGTACAAGTGCCACTGGTGGTACCCAAACTTCCCTGTGGGTGTACTCCAGGCTACTGGAGGTGAAAGTGGGGGAGCATGAAACACTGCAAATGAGCAACTGCCACACGCCACTGGAGTGAAGCATCTTGGGATGACTGCATTGTTGCAAAAGAGCTTGCAGTGTTTGGCCAATATAGGGCTTCCATCCCTGGGAACCCCTGACCTGACCAGGGGTTGCCAACCAGTGGTACTAGTACTACTGGTAGTACTGAAACGTCTCTCTGGTGATACTGAAGGCAACTGGAGGAGAAAGTGGGGGGACATGAAACACTGCAAACGAGTTTCTGTCACAAGCATTGAGCGGTGGACATCCCACTTAGCTTCCAACCACAGTGCCAGTGTGAAAAAATGATGCAGCGAGTGGGCGTGTCATCAGTCCAGAGGACTTCTATTGATGTTAGTAGGCGCCTCTGCACATGGAAGTTCCAGGTGTGTGAAAGAGCCGCTTGATGTCAATTAGACATCTTAGGTAGGCTTTTCATACCGGGTGAATGGTAAGATGGTAGTTTCTTGTCCGATGGCACTCTGATCTGCAGGTCTGTGGGGTAAGCTCAAATGTTTATTAAACCAAGTAGCAGGTAGTAACATAAGTAATGGTTTTTGAGTACTGGACCAGAAAATTAAACAGACATTAACCTCAGGAACACCAAGGAATTACCAGAAAAAAATCCCAGGTGGGACATAGGGGGAGACCCTGTGGTGCTGGTACTTACCTTGGGAAGACAGGACAAGAGACCCCAGTAGTCTCCAGGAGTTGAAAGCCTAATGTAATGGCACTGGAGGATGATGACATCTTTGTAGCACTGGGCCTACCAGCTGAGGATGAGGATAGGAGTCTAGTAGCCCCTCCGAGAGACTACCATGTTGGGGCCTGCTATCTTGCTGGACTAAACAAGGATATGGAGAACATTCCAGGATACAGAGTGAGTGTAGTAAAACTGCCGTAGCACACTCGGCACCCAGGTACAATAGCAAAATCATGCTGCGTCTGGCTGAGGGTGTGGCTTTTATAATCACCCTCAGCCTTGTGGCACCAATGATGAAACTTGATGGCCAGACAGCATCCACTGGTAACCACTGGAATAGCAACTGTTATCACCATCTGAAGCTAGACTTTAAAGGAGCTGTATCGCAAAAGAGCTCAATAATAAAAATCCATATAAACATGCCTTATAGTGAGAGGAGGGTTGCTTATACACCCCAAATGACTCCCAAAAATAATGCCACCAAGCTTATGGATTTTTGCTCATGGGAGAAATAAAGTCCAGAGTACCATTTCACTTTTACAGGAGTGATCTGCTCTATTCTTAGGCCTGTATCTTAAGTTTTGTTGCAAACAGCAGCCATTAGAATTGAGCAGATCTCCCCTGTAAAAGCAAAAGTGTATGTTCAAAACAACCCATGACTCTTCTTTCTTCCAATACAAAAGAAACAGGCTTGGGTAAAGATTTTTGGATGTATAAATACCCTTCCCCTTGCTATCCAGCACATTTATTTGAATTTTAAGTATTAATTAATTATTTACCATAGCACTTCTTGTGGCTCTGCGCGTTTGGTTGAGCCGCTAAGCATTTAGGATTGCTTAGAGACAAAAATAGATGATTTGCATGGCTCCGCCTTCTCACTAAGAATATTGGGTTTAGTCTGTGATTCTTGGTCTGTAGGTGCCATGTTGTGTCTTTGATATACAAAGGGTCCAACTTACGAAGAATTGTTCTAACATTTGTCCCTGCCACAGTAACTAAGTGGATTTATGCGTATTCCCAGTTCAATACATTTGGTCTATAAAAATTTAGATTGTCAGAACTGTGTTTTGGTGTTTTTTTGCCATCCCATGTGACACCACACCGGTCACATGTGTTTGCTTTGTTCCAGTGGGTCACGCTCGGCGTTCTCTCTCCGGAGTTGTAATTTCGAAGCTTGTGTTTGCTCATTGCCGTGTGTAAATGTGTATGTGAGCAGAATTTTGTGTCAGTGCGTGCTCTCTGACCCCGAGCCGATGGAGAGAAATCCTCGGCCTGCACATTCTGTGAAAGTCTTGCTCAAACAAGCCAGAGGCTCCATTGTTTACCTTTCTCTCCCAAATTAGATTTCATTAAGTCAGCGATTCTTCGACCAATAGTTACACTGTGAAATCTACGTATAGAATGGGATGAAAAGAAAGTGGCCATACTGAACCATGGCAACCAGTAATGTCCACCTGACTTTTTCATAATACAAGAGTCACCGAGGAGCACCTTTTATTTAAACCAGGCCTAAACCCTCCTAGCGACTCTTTCCAAGGTATGGTCCAGGGCAAGGTCACAAACACACTTTCTCATACTGCTGTCTGGGAGCCCCAAAGATAGTCATCCTTTCATCATGGAGCTCTGTATAAGGGGGGCCAATAAACTGCCGCACATAGCCATTGGACGCACAGGTGTGCTGTTGTTTTTGGTCTTCTATAGGGTGGAGCTTCTTTAGTAAAAGGTGAGTATCCCTTTAATGCGGGGGAATGACCAATATCAAACAAGCATTGACATATCACCAATCATATGGCATATCACATGACATATTTAAGAAAAATGGGTAACCAATACTTTTTCCTATGGCAACCAAGGCCTTCTGTCCGAGTCCAAAGTAAATCCGTCCGAGTCCAAAGGCCCCTATTACAGTCTACATGTCATCTCAGCAAAATTGCTTTGAAGCTTGCATTTTCAATTTATTGAGCTAGCTAATAAATGGTATTACCTTAACCTTAGATTTCCTGCTTAAATTGATAGTTAACACGGTACAACAACTTGAAATTTTCTCAAAATACTCTTGTGTTCACTATGGACCTGATTTACGAAACCCTACATCGACATCCTCCATTAGTCACCATTTTTCACCAGCTTCAAGAGGAAGTCCAAGCATTTTCTAACTCTCCACCCACCCCTGTCTTCACATGCGCTATCCAGTAGAGCAGACACGCAGGAGGCAAACCCTTATATTGAGGTTCCTGGCGTTATAATGCCCTGACAACCCAAATGCGCTTTACGGTCCAGTTCTGCTTAGAAGAAGGTGATCACAGAAGATGACATAGGATATGGTCAGGTCCTTTAAACGTCGGGTAGGATGCCTCCCAATTATCTGGAAGTAAAGTGCGGACATAATCAGCTGACCATGGGAATAATGATTTAAGATCTTTAGTTCCTTCATTCACTGAAAATTCACAAAATCTCCCTTAAATATTAAGTTAAACATTCCTGTCGCTTCTTCTCGCTCATACAAACCTTTGCAGAGGAGAGAACACAAGCCCTTCTTGTTAAGTCTGACATTTGAATGGCTATTTAAGTTCAGCAAATTGGCTTAACTTTCCAAAAACTCTTTTCATCCTTGTAAATACATCAATCATTTAAAGAGGTTTATAACGCTTCCTTTAGAATTTAGCTCAACGCTCATTTACATGTTAGGACCTTTCCTGAAAGTTCATGAATGTCATATTCATCGTTTTCCAGGAAATGGTGCCAGGCAGCGGTGGTGCCCAGGGTAGCGTTTCCCAGAAGTCGCATTAAAGGGATGTGAGTTATGAGTTTTTGCTTCTGTTCAAGTTAGCATTGTGAGAAAAGCACTGCCCAGCCACGTAGACTTACATTTATAGCCTGTCCTTCAGGCTCTTAACACCATTGGCCTTACCTAAAGCGCCACATTTACAATGGCAGCTTAACATAACATATTACTATACTATCTCAACCAATATATTAGAGTGCACCACTCTCTATATCGCTGGCACCTGTGTATTAAAAGATGGCGAACAACCAAAATTCTCCTACAAGTGAGTGGATTCCAATGTAGCCACCTTGCATTGCTTTCAACCATCAACAGGTATAGTGTATATACACACTGAGTCTGTTTGTTAGAAGCAGTTAAAGCTTGGAGAGGCTACCCTTACTGAGAGTTTTTTTCTTAGTCTCCATCATCGTATGTGTTCATATATTTAAACTTTTTTTTAGTAAAACCACCCTCTCCTATGTTTTGGCGTCACATCCGTTGTGTCTTACCAATCATATAATTATACTACACTGTATTAATAACTGTGTCCTTGGAATTTGACTTACAGCAGAGGGGAATGTGCAAATCTGAGCTCCTCTCACAAGTGTCCCTAGACAACATAAATCACAGATATAAATAAGGTGCGACAGGACAGAAAGACTGCTAATGAGAGCAACTTAAGACCCTTGAAGATGAATGGTTCTGTATGTTTATATATCTACTTGTCCTCACAATCCTGCATCATCACTGGCCTGGCTCTTACGGCGTATGATTGATCTAACGCCAATCTTTCAATGGCTTTATTGGAGAACTGCAGACTTTTGTGGAGTGTATGGAGGATTTGGGGTGCTTACTGTTAGGGCTTCCCTAATATCGGTCCTGTGGTTTTGTGTGAGACTAGTCATGGAACCACCACCGTATGAGCCAAAATGGCTGTCCTCTGCTTTTCCATTATAGATAATTCCTTCTATTAGCATTTGGCCAAATATGGAAGGATATAGAAGGAGCATTAGCCTGTTCACCCACATTCATAAGTGTATTCTATTACCCACTTAGAGTAATGCTAATGGATGAGTGTATAAACGCTTTGGGATGCTTTCCTAAAATCAGTCATGAGGGTTTTGTCTCAGATCAAATGTACAATATCTTGACCCTTCAACATTTTAACCTGTCATGGATGTACCACGACAGTCATAAAATGATTGTTAACTGTACTTGGGTTTTAGGGGCCCAGTTTTAAGCTTGTCTTTACCTCTGTCCACAATTCCTTCTATTAGTGTTAGGTCAACTATGGAAGGGGCTTCATTCAACCTGTCACACTTATTACCTAATCTAAGAGGGTGGTAGAATCCATAAAACAACCCTCCCTCCCAAATAAAAAAAATCAATAGAATCATATGGTCTTAAGGAAAGTGCCTTGTGAAAATAAACATTTAGAAATGGTTGTTGAAATTATACCCCTTTACTTTTTTCTTTCAAATAACCTGCTCCATTCTTTTGGCATTTATAGAGAGTCATGGACCATTCGTTGAAAGGCCAACTGTGCATTGTCAATAGGCTCAGAGTTTTTGTACGATCCGGTAAAAAGATGGAAAGAAAACAAACCGTGTTTAATATATGCAGCAGGTTTAATCCAAATGAAGGTGTGCTGTGGTGGCCCCATCGTCACTGATTACACGAGATCAGTAATTGGCATCTGACACATATTAAACAGCATCGGGCAGCAGAGCGCTTGCAGATGCGAGCTTGTATTTCACGCTCGGCTGTTTGTTAATTTGAGAGCGCTGTATCAGTTTCAGAGGGGCCGACTGGGCAAAGCCGACATTCTGCATGCTCTCTGATCTGAGCCGAGCAGCGCCATGTATTTGTTCCCTCCACTTATGTGATAATAAAGTAATAGGAAAGGCAATTTGCGGCTCGTTTATTAATCATGCTGTCCCCAGCTGCCAGGCTACAGTACTGTATAGCTGAAGTGACATTTTAATTCTGGATTGAAACTTATTCTTCACCTTGACAATTATAATATTAACCCCTTTACCACCAGGCATAGGTTACAACCTAATGGATGGGTTTTGCATTTTAGTGGCTGTATATTGTACTGGTATTCATTGTATTTATAGACCTGGTCTGTTTTTGTAATAATCGTGGTATCTTTAAATAATCACGTTGCCATGGTTCTCGTCCACTGTGCAGTGATTGGATAACTCTCAATGAGAGCTTTACCCAAGGCAAAGAGCCCCTTAGAAGATGTAGGTTTTTTTTTTAAATGCCTACGGAATCTGATTTTAGGGAGAACCTATGACAAATGACCAGTTCCACCACCAGCCCCACAATGGCCAGCAATCCAAGTGTGCTCTGTATATCTCTTTAACCTCACTTCCTTCTACCACCATAATGTATGATCTCTATTATCTAGACGTTTTACCAAAGGCTTTTTGGAAGTAGTTTTTATGTCATCTGTGTCACATATTTATTGTATGTGCATATTCAGCCCTAATATATTAAACCTGTCACCCCTGGATTTTATACCTACCAGGAGAAGAAAACCACAAGCTTGACAGGACTTTTATTAATTCTTGGTGTATAAGTGACCCCACCTCTCATTAGCCAACGTGTTTATATGTTTTTTTAATATTACACAATTTCGAGATAGTGCTCCTTTAATAGTATTAAATAATAAATTAGTAAATTATCAGCCTGTTTTTTTTTTCTGAACAACACCTGGATCAATACTCATCAAAGAATCAACCACGCAGTTTGTTTCAACCCTATGTAGGCTTCTTGCTCAATAAAAATGGCTAAACAAAACATAGAACATTAAATAAAACCAAAGCCAAATCTTGGATTAGAACTCCCAACATCAAAGCACTGCTTTGTTTTTTTCATACAACAAATGGATATTTCCTATGTGGCCATTGTGTTGAATCAGAGGGGCGAGGTGTTTGTCACCTGCAGTAAATTCCCATTACCCAGGTCCTCATACTACAACCTTCAAAAGATTAGAAGAAGCTGGTTTGTCGTCCCGACATGCACAGCGACGAGCCTGGCTTTAGAAGCACGATTCTCTTAGAGAAACAAGCTATACCGGCAAATCCTCCCCTTTCTGGACCACACCTCATTGGTATGGTGACAAAGAAAAGGGTACACTCCTGACAAAGCTGCAGCTGTTTGATCACACGGACGTTATCGAGTGTAAATATTGTACGTTTTTTACTTGTGGCCGGTGATTTATTTTAAGTGTCAAGAGTTGAGCCATGAGGCTTTGTTTCCAAAGTCATCCATCTTCACCCCCCTACTCCATGTCAAGTAAAAGTGTTAAAAACAGGGACGTTACATGATAAAGGGGACATTAGAGCAACAGGACAAGTGTTGTACCCGTGTAATCGTGTTTACTGAGCGATTGCACAAAAAGTTACAAATACTAACACACAAGGAACAAAGCGTACAGTAAGTATATATAGCTTGTCCAAATATATTAAAAAAATTCTTCTGGGGGGCCCTTAGTTCTTTAATCTCAAAGTCTAAGGGAATCTGTCAGTATTTTGAAGTCAATTTAGTAAATAATTCCAATAGCATATGGCAATGATTGTGAACCAACACAAATCTATTTCATGTCTCTTTTGAAGAATGATGGTCTATTTGCCGATATGCAAATTAGCTGGCCTTGCAAAGCAAGTTATGTTGTCATACACAAGGTATTTTAATTCAGTAATCACTCGCCATCTTTACCCAAACACTAAACATTAAAATGTAAAATAATATCAATTGTTGCAAGTTTGGTAATACCTAGCATTTGTTTAGATAGATGGCCAACATACATTATAGAATATACCTACCCTGCAATTTGAAGCCTTTAAACATCCTAGATGGCGCCACATTGAGTCTCAGGCTGCCTGCAAACAGGAAGTGTCTTCTGACTGTGCTGCTCTGCATTCTGGGATTGCTGTTTTTTTCCTGACCCCAGCTCTGCTCTGTCAGAGCAAAGCACAGCTATAACTCCCCCCCCCCCTGCACATTTGACCCCTCTCCTCTCCTCAGTATGTGTGATGCTTCTAAGGCAAGATGGCGGTGTCCTAGAGTCCTGAACAGAGTTGAAGCCCAGTGGTGGAAAGAATAAAAAGATCAGAAAGTAAATGACTAAAAATGTAAAAAATAGATCAATTTTAAATGCTGGGAAATAGTTTTTTTAAAGGTTTGGGCTTTTCATTAAATTATGCTAAAGGTCCAGTTTAATGTGCTGCAACAAAGTCAGGCACTTCCTAGGGCTCGTGCACACCCAGAAGCGTCCATGATTTTTAGCCCATCCTATTCCTGTATTGGCAAAGGTTACCTTTCTATGCAGACACCACCAGAAAGCAGTAGAGTAGCCCTTTAAGGTACAGGCTGACATTGACAGAACAATCTTAAGTCAGATGCCAACTAACCCCTACCTAGTTACAAAGATCTGTATAAAAGCCAGCCGACACATATTCCGAAAGCCTGTAGTATTGAGTCTGCTGTGCCTGTCTCCCTTTAATGTCCACAGACAGCTTTGCCTTTCTGTTTTTGGTGCAAATCACAATTGCCAACATGCAGAAAAAAATTTACAACTTCTTCTGAACTTTTTTTAAGCTAGAGTGTCCCCTACGATGGTGGTTGCCCATCACTTGCATAACACAAGTTCTCTTTAGTAACCACCACGTCTCTCACTAGTTTGGGGTCTCATACAGGTGCATATATCAAATTGGACCCAAATTCATCCCCACCCTCTCTGCTAGTTAAGGGTTTTCTAAAAAAAACATGGAAAATCATTTTGGAAGTTTGCCTCGTCTTTTTTTTTTGTTATGACGTAAGCTTCTTGATTCTTGCTATTTGTCCCGACAATCTAGGGCCCACTCTGCAGCTTGTGATGGATGATCCCATCTCTGCCGGTGCATGCATGCTGAGAACAGGGATGAAATACTCATCCTCTCTGCCAAGTAAAGCAGAGCACATGGTGCACAACCTGGAAGAAGGATGACAATTGCACAACTTCTAGGCACTATAAGATGGCAGCATGAAGATGCACCAGGCTGCTTTGAAGTTGAACAAAGCTTTGCCCTGTAGACAATTGGGTCAGTTCAGAGCCAGGTGAGAAAACTCACTCCATTTTTAGGAGAGAAATCAGCCATTCACTTCACTTTCATTGTCTACCTTGGGGCTAATTCAACAGCCGGATGTACATTTTCACCTGGCTCTAAATGCACAAGACTCATAAAGCTGAACATGAAATTAAAGCGAAGAAATTATCTTCACTTAAAATATATAAGGTATTTACATATAATCGGATATTTTGAAATGGCTCATTTTACACTGTTCCAAAGTGAGATAAGGTGGGAGAGAGTTAGTGTGTACCTAGAAAGGGACTTTAAAGTGGACCGTCAC
The DNA here is from genome assembly GCA_027917425.1 of Gastrophryne carolinensis. NCBI lineage: Eukaryota > Metazoa > Chordata > Amphibia > Anura > Microhylidae > Gastrophryne > Gastrophryne carolinensis. The sequence continues at coordinate 51,430,939 of CM051234.1, read as the reverse complement.
CCTCCCGTGATCGGCCCGGGAATCTATAAGATTCCCGGGCCAACCCCCTTCCCCCCCCCCCCCCCCCGCGGGACATCCGAGATCGGGATGTCCCGCGGGGTGAAACACCCCAAATCCCCTTACCTTGTCTTCGGCGGCGGCCGGCCGCCGCTGCCTCCCTCGCACCCTTCTAGACAGGCGCGCGCCTTCTAGAGTGACGCGCGGGAGGCGGCGGCGGAGGAGCCGCTTGTCCGCGGCTGTCAAACCGCTTGTCCGTCGGCGCTGGGAGCGGGGAGAGGTGAGTTTTTCGGGTGATCGGGGGGGTTTCACACAGCGGGGCACCCCTATCGGGGGTGCCCCACTGAAGTGGACCAAGACCCAGGATAGTCAAAATCCTGGGTGTTGGTCCACTTTAAGGTGTCAAAAAGTAGAAACAAGAAGCCAGGGCCCGGCAAAGTCGGTCAAGTGCTGGGGCCCCTGGCACCTTAAAAGGGCCCACTGTCATTTGCTGCAGAAACCTTTTCTATGGCCACGGTGGAGGGGGGGCACCGAGAGGTACTGCAGAGAGCGCCAGCAGAAGCGCTGTATCCTCAGAGCCTATCCTGCTCCCGTCTGTATGAGCCACATTGGCCTCTGTGTCACATGACTAAGCCTATGTCATCGTGCAGAGGCCAGCACAACCCGCACACGTGGGAGACAGACAGGCTCTAAGGATACAGTGCCCCTTTTGCTCGCGCTCTCTGCAGTCCTTATTGGCACCCCGCTCATGTGGGCAGTCAAGCTCTCTGTGCACTCTCTCAAGAGGCCCACTCACACTTTGTCACCCAGGGGCCCACAAAATCCTGGAACTGGCCCTGCAAGAAGTAACAATCTTTTTTCAGTTTTTATTACCCCTTGCATTGCCAGGTGAGACATTGCCAGGTGAGACATGTTCTCTGAAAGAATATATTATCCAGAGAGAGAGTGTCCATGGACTGAGTGACATGACCTCTGTTTGTACAGTAGACCTTCTGGCTACAGCTGCAGTCATAGGGGAGGCTTTATTTTGCCTGGGGTCTTTTATTTTTGGCACTAGATGGGTTTTAAATTAGCATGAAGAGACGCAGTTTAAGCTTATCTTTTTGGCATTAGGGACATGGATGCCTAATATTACAAAAATAAGTATATCCTGTGTTTGTTTCTCGTATTCTAAAGCCAAAAGCAGGATTCTTTCACATCTTGGACGTTGCGCTGGCCTCATGTTGAATATTCTGGTACATTTTTCTTGGCTAATTGTCCCATTGTGGCCTGTGAAACGGGTTCTTTGTGCCTCTCAGCAGGTATTGGGAAGTCATGCGGAGCACTGAGCTGATTCATATATGCCAGCCCTGAAAAACGGCTGCTTTGTTTTCCAGCGGTAGAAGTCTCTTGTAAGCTGATTAACAGTCGTTTTGACACCTTTGTACTTGGTGCAGCGCGCTTAATAAACTGCTTCTCTGGCATACTGAGGGCTCTGGGGAGTGATGGCTTGAGTGCCCAGCAGAGGTTTTCCCATACACAAGGACTGTTGAAACTGTATTTTATTGCTTGCTGGCCAGAAAGTCATTTAGGAATTTCTGTATCATTTTAATGCTATTTAATCAATTAACTCAATTTCTAAAACAATGGTGCCATGCACCCAGAAAGTAGGTCAGTATTACTATCTTATTACTACCAGGTTCTCTTGATGCTTCCCTGTGTTCTTTACCATTTGATCATCAATAACCAGATTTTGTTATAAAAATATATGTTCATTAGGGTGCTGCTTTTCATGTATTCAATCCAATATTCAATCCAAAGTGTGGCAGGTGATCAGCTTAGCTGGAAGGCTATACAACAACACTAGAAACACTATTATCTTCTATCTTTTATTGTTCATCAAGAGCTTCTATGGGTAGGTCTAGAAGTACTAACCCAATTTAGAGGTCCAGCCCTTTACCCTTCTGGAGACCCATCTAGATCATTTTAGACAGGGCAGGGTAGGACTTCAACATGGTATGAGGGACAGTAAAGTCAATTAAGCACAAGGTTCTAACTTGACTTTCTTATAGAACCCAGCACTGAAGAGCAAGTCATTTTATGATGCCGCCAAAGAATTGCTGAAAAATCAGCCAGCCAGTTCAAAATGGTCAACAGCCTGATTTTAAGACAGACATCCTCTATAACAGGGGTGCACAAACTTTTTTGTCTAAGGGACGCATTGCAAAGCAATAGGCCTGTGACCGGAAGGTGGCAGGTTTGATTCCGAACCATGGGACATGACTGAAGTGCCCTTGGGCAAGGCATCTAGCCCCCAATTGCTCCCTGGGCGCTGAGTTGAGGGCAGCCCACCTCTCTGGCCACATGTGCATTTCACTGCCCCTTAGTTTGTAATTCACTTGTGTATAGTCATTCACATGGTGTTTATTCACTGGTGTGTAAAACGAGTTGCGTTGTTCACAGTGCACGGATGGCTAAAATGCGGAGAAGAAATTTCACGTGTGCTTTGGCACACAATGGCCACTATTGCACTATTATTAGCATTAGCATGAGATGTGAGAGATGAGAAGAGGTAAGCAGAGGAGAGGTGAGATGGGTAGAGGTGAGCAAAAGTGAGGTGGAAAGAAGTTGCAGAAGGGGGGGGTAAGGATAGCTGAGGTGATCTGTGATAAAGGCGAGGTGGGCAGAGAGGTGATGTCCTAATCTTGGAAGTGCAGAGGTGACTGACAATGCTCATGCACCACCCAGGTGGTACTTGATGAAAAAAGTTAGGAACCCCAGGTCTAGGGGGTATGCATATCTGTAGGAATAAATCAAGGCTCTTGGACTTGCTGTTTTATTTTCTTGAAGACATTGTGCTAGACATGTACATAACACTAATCACCCCTCGCATCTATACTTTTTATGGTACAGAGAAACAGAGGATGCAGGTAGGAGTTATCATTTATTGCTTTCAGAATCCTGTCACTCTGAATCGAGAAAGTGTAATAACTTTAAAAAATAAGAGTATATAAGTCTTGCTTTATTCCTACCATGACCTGAATGAATGAGACTCTTCACAGACAAGAATCTTTGGCGAATGCATTGCCTCTACTCCATTAATCTATAAGTTGTTTGACATGTCTCTGTAAATATTAGGGGGTGAGAAACACTTCAAATATGTCCCATAACCGGAATGATATGTCTCGCTTTGGAGTTGGGTATGATCAGCATGATCAGTTCATTTGTGGTACCCCCCCTCTTCAATATGCTGATTAATTGTAAGGACTAGGAGCAGCACATTTGGCACACTGATTCCCCTCTTTAGTATTAGCTAGGTTGGATTTCAAGTTTGAAGTAATCATGTGAAACTAGAAAAGTATATTAACATTTTCTTATTGATTCAACGATTTTCCATACATTCCATTGAAGAAGAAACAGGTGCCAAGTGAGTGTCCTTTTCTCCTGTGTCACTTCATGCCCCTCTTATGTCTTAGCGGCTTATAAGAACTTGTTTTAAGAGTTGCCTTTCGAAACATAAAAAAAACCCTCCCGAGCCCCCTGCATTAAAGCTGGAAAATGAGATTTTAACAGATACCATGGTGAATGTCATTTGTCCTCAATTAGACTTGGAAAAGCCTTTGTCCAACTGAAAAGGAAAGCTTGTAGTTCATTAAACGGCAGAAGGATTAGCAATGTCGGAAGACTGCTTTGAAAAGACACTTGGGGTATTACTTAAAAGCCTGGCGATTTTAAGGGAATTTTCCTTCTCTGGATCTCTAGTGGTCATCTCTTTTGTGAATCACATTCTAGAAACAAGAATCTTTTCTCCAAGTAGAACAATTACAACTTTTGTCTCCAAAACGTATCTACAGGCAAGAATGACCAATGTACGGCAAAGAAAAAAAAAATTACCATTTTCTACTTACCTCACATTGACGTATTCCTTCATATGAGAAATCTCTTGATTCAGTAGGCTCCTCCAACCCATGCAAATTACAGAACATTGTATTAGGAAAATATAAAGAACTCTAAGAAGATTGGAGAATGAAAAGACTAGAGTATTTCAATAAAATAAGGAGAAAATGGAAGTCAAGTATTAAAACATGAAAAGAAATGTGGGAAGAAAATGGACTTCAAGTATAAGTTAAAATTGTAGATTTTCTTGAGAAAAAGAGTCAATTTATGGTGAACTCTACCTGTTACCTACCTACCGTAATAAGACGTTGAATATGTCAAGTTTGGTGGAAACTGATGTCTTAGAAAAAGTGAAATTGATGGTGGCGAAGGACATCTGTAAGCTGTAAATAAGGGGAAAACAACGCTCGTGTCGCTTATTGCTTCACAATCATGGTAGTAAAAAATTCAATGCATGATTAAAAAAGCCTGAGAATCACCAGATAGGGATACAATGAAAGTCAATGGCAATGTACATCTGGTTGTTGAATCACTTCCAAGGTAGACAATGAAAGTGAATGGTAGTTTTCTCTCATAAAAAGTTGTAGAGTCTTCCCACCTGCTGAATTGACCCATCGTCTCTGCATGTTGCCTCTGCAGTGACATTACCGAAGAAGTCGACTGAGAGCTTTAGCTTGGGTAACTTTTTATTCTGTGGACCTAAAGTGATCAGCGTCATGAGATCAAAGTGAACATTCCTTTACACTGCTTACAGATGCACTTTAGGTTGCTAGGTGCACAAAGAGCCAAATCCTATTCTGCAGCTTAGATAACTCATTTAATAGTATAATTCAGTCCTGCATGTACAGTCATCTGTATTATATAAACTTAGTCAATAACAGGTCTACCAGGTTGGTGGTGCATTGGTGGTGGATTTTCCAAATCTATATTTTTGGCAGATCATCTTGCAAGAGCCTTCTGGCAAACAAGTTTGGTTTCTTATTCTTAGAAATGATTGGAGACTTCCAAATAAAGTTGTTTACCGAAGAGAGTCGTGGAACCTTAGTAAGGAATAAAGGAATATATTTGTTACAATTATACCAGAAGGTCAAGTTTTAAAGCATTATTTACAACTATATATATATACGTTCTTGCATCTGACATTTTCTGGTATGCTGAGAATGTGAAACATCACACAGATATGCTACTGAACAGCTGACCACATGTGTATATGTTTCTCTACCATTCATCTCAGAAAATAAGAATAAATTGAATCAGCAACATACGGTATTACTTTTTTCTCGAGCTTTGGGATCTTTGGATTTTTTGAACCATCTCTAGGTTTACCATAGGGTGTCATTCTACTAGTCCACAAGAGATCCTTCCTTAGTGGCTGTTATTCTAAGGTCCTAGCAAAATAATCTTGTCATTGGTTCTTGCAAGTGAGAAGTTATTGGATATGGCGGCATGGAACTACTATGAAACAATGTGTTTCCCTCTGAAGTTTTTTTGGGACATGGTATGGAAAGACTGCAGTAGTCTCTGTGTAGTCCAATATGAGAGTGGGTATTACTTTCAAAGAGAACGATGAGTGGCCAGAATGTAAAATATTTTAATTCACTAAAGCCTTCCGTTCTCCTTGATGTTTGCTAGAGTTATGTCCAGCAGCTGTAGCGTAGTATGTGGCAAGGAGAGGGGCAGGACCCTCTGCCCTTTCTCCTCTTATGCCATCAATACATCTTTTTACTTCCGAGGCCTCACCTACTCACAAGCTGAGGGCACGTTCATTGGAAAGTGACTTGGGTGATGAAAGTGATGATACAGTATGAGGTTCAAGCAGCTGGCCGAGGTGTCCTTTGCAGCCAGAAATGGCATGTGAAAATCCATCAGCACGCTGGAAAATCCCAACCTCTTTGTAGTTTAATCCTTGTGGATTCCCTTCTGGTAGTGACCTGAGTGGCTGGATTCCATGGGAATGGGAGACAACTTGGGGTTAAGGCCCAAAAGTGTGCACCACCAAGTCCTAGCTCACTAGTAGCCATATGACCTTGGTTAAACTAGATGGTCCTGTGATGTTTAGCTATTTGCAACTCAAGTTACTATTTTACGTGACAGAGAGTTTTATGTGATAGCCTAGGACAAAAATATTTTGCCTGTAGTAATATAACAGGCAATGGTGGAATGTCCTCCTAGAAAGCTACTCTTCCATTGGCAGTGTTCTGCCAACTTTCTACGACTAGATGTTCCAAATAATTAACCCATCTGCTATTACAAGGAATATGTACAGTAAAGGCATGTTGGCTCAACAAACCCTGTTGCTGTAACGTTTTCTTCTAGTTCTCTATTAAAAGTTACTTTAAATATCTTAGGCCATATGCTAAAATCAACAAGTTGCCCCCCTATCTGGTAAGTTCATGACATAACTAGCTTACACATAGAGGCATAGAGATATATTTTTTTTCTGTTACAGTCTGGCCACGCTGTTGGTTCCAAAATGATATGTCCAAGTAATTTTCTCAACATACTTTCTTACTGAGTTTAGGCAGACGTGAGTGATCGAGCCAAAAAAGCCAAGACCATACATCACCTGACTCCAGTGTCTCATTAAAGTTAGCCGGCCTGTCGTGTCACGCACCCTGCTTTCCTGGCAAGCTGATCCCTGGCGTTTGTGTGTGCGTATATACTGCTTGTATACATAGGCTAGATTTAAGACTCCAGAAACCTTTGTTTAATGTTGTTGGAGGTTGGAGTTGGAAAACTTAAAAAACATTGTTGTAAATATAATTGTATTAAACAGTTTTCACTCAATGTATTATTATGCTGAATTTATAATCATAGGATTTGTACTGACGTAATATTGGTCAGTTGTAACACATGTTGGCTAAAAATGTAAACCAAGTAAAAACCATTCCATAAGGTTCCCCGCACTGTAAAATTGCCTAGTTCCAGGATCCCGAATATGACCACTGAATTAGGTGAGTTTCACACTGTGGAGCATCCCAATTTGCGACCATAGTCAAGGGTTTCTACCAGGTATAAAGTATTTTAGACTTAAACCCAGTTTTTGCCCACTTTAATAAATTATTTGCCTGACTTTAACTCTTCACTCGTTAAATGCCTTTGTCTTTTTTTGGTCCATTAAAAGCCTGTCAAATACTTCTTTACATCAGCCAGCGAGTAGGATTCAGTAGGCATCAACAACCACAATTTAAAATGAAACCAGGCATATGGGTGACCAGATGTTTAACATCTTGGAGGGTGATCTTCCTGATCAGATATTTTTATAATGTATAATTATACTCAAAAGTTTGGAACTTGTAGCTTAAATAATGCAGGTGACGGTCAACTGTGGAAAGCTTCACTTTCCTTGTCTGTTGATTGGCTACCAGGCTTGGAGTATTGCGTGGGTAGGCTTTTGTACACATATCAAAGCTGCTGAACCTAGATATCCTGCACTTTCCACCATAGACCTAAGCTCCATAGGTTCTCTTAAATCAGACCTACAGCCTTGCACATTTGAAAGAGGAACCCCAAAACTCCATTGCCTCATCTTCATGCATGATTCTGAATAATTGTTAGCACTTTGCTCCTGAGCCCACTCAAGGCTGAAACGTTGCTTTGTTGATTTTTTTTTTCCATTTAGTGGAGGGGGGTAAAAAGAACCACGCCAGGAATTACAAAATGGTAAGTTCATTTTTATGTGCAGCAATCTGTATTTTCTCTGGGGAGGGATGCATATGAGCACTGTCTCTTGTAAGGGTGTTGGTCCGGTTTGTGCTCATGTGTGTGCCTTCCCCATCTTGCCTATCTGCACTTTGACCTGTCAAGGTGTCCAAACATCTTTTTTTTATAATGTACACTCGACTGGGTTAGGTTAGATGATGACTTTTTCCTACAATAGCTATAATAATGCTTTTGTATTCACTTAACCAAGCTTTTCTGTTGTACAGTCTTTACTGCAAAATATACCCTTGGAATTTGATTAATGTGTCCAACTCCTCAGTTTCTCTTGTCTCTATATTTGTCTTGGTGTTTTCCTATCTTAACTGGTGGATGTTATGCAAATCACATTAAATACCCATGTGAACTAATCCATTTAATGGGTCAGTTGAAATCTTTTTACAAAAGCTTTTGAGCCCGCGTTGTAAGGATGCAAAATTCTCAGGATAGGTCATTGACTGTAGACAAACACCCCCTCCCGTCCTCTTTTATTGTTTCTAATCCACAAGACTGGTAAGAAATTTGTAAGCTGCCATCCCTGTCATTTTTACTAAACATTCTTTTCAGGTCTTGTCATTTTGTCTGAAATCATTAGCGCTGTCAATCACACCGGCCATCTGACAGCTCGTTCTGGCTTAGAAAGGTTACACACAGCTCTCATCTTTATACACAAGTATCAGAGTATTTTGATCTAGTTAAAATATAATGCAGACGTCTCTTTCACACACTGTGTATGTATAGTGAGTCATTGTTTCTGTAGGCTTTTCAATCAAACCTAACCTACAAGGAACCGGCATTCTAGTTTTATAGGTCCTGACTCTTGACTTCCCCAATGATAACATAGCTTTGAGTGTATCGAAGTAAAAACATTCTTTCTGGCAGACCATGGGTAGATACAAGTTTGTTCCTCTACCATTTGGTGGTGCATTCTCAGTTTTTCCTACAAAAGGGACTCCAGGGACCATTGCCAAAGAGTGGGACAGAGCCATGGATGTCCAGTTGACCTCTGATGGCAAATATAGCTTTCAATGGTAAGGGTCTGGTTGCATCTGGGGTGGCCGCAGCAGACAGAGGATGGGGAACCAACCCCTTCCTGGGATATAGCTTGGAAGGAGGAGAGTATACTTTGTAAGAATTAGTACTTTTGTAGGAGTTAGTACTTTTGAGTGAAATGTGTTTCCATATGCTAGGAGATCAGCCTCTTTTGAACTGTGGTCTGCTGGAATTATTTTTTTGTATATTTTTTTCTATTTACAATAAGTTACATTATAATTGGAAAGTCACGTGTCTGGATTGACCATGTAAGTGTATTTATACAATTAAAGCTAAGGTGAGACAAATTTTTTTCATTTGATCTCCAATTCTAATGTTAAATGTTGTAACCCTACGAGCACCTGGATGCAACTTGGAATGAACTGCATGCCACCAGTTCTGGAATTAGGGCTTTGTCTAAAAATACATATGCACCAAGCTTTTTGTAAGTGATTAAACACATGGCAGCAGTCCTCTGTCACATGATAAAGATCAAAGCTTTATTTTATGCTCGTTTGGGGCCTCTTCTTGCATCCATCTGGTTCATCGGATTGCCTCATTTCATATTTTCTTAATGGCTTCTTATTGCAACATACAGAATACGGGTTTGTGTATTTCCAGGTTTCAGTCCCCCAGACCTCATTATCACAAATGTGCAGACTAGACTCTTGCCAAAGCTAGGGAGGTATATTTTGAAACCAAGATACCGAAACCTCCTCTTAATATTCATATATATATAGTGTTTGCTCTGTCTCATTGTCAGTTGTAAACATTAGAGGGGAACAACCATGAGCATGTGGCCTCTGCAACGTAAGCACTAATGTCAGGAGGAAACTATTGGATCACCAGCTTATGAACGATAGGGAGTAAAATATCTGCTAGCGGTGGATGGTGCAATTGGGTCTAAAGAACGTAATATTATTAAGTGCACAAATACTTTAAACCTATTATGATAGTTATTGGCTGGAAGATGTCCATATCCCCCCTCTAGAGAACCAAACACAACCATGACAAGCTATGCTCAGACCAAGCACCTTGATTTTAAATCTGTGCAAATTATAAAATTTAAGTCTGGGTCATATTTGTTCAATACCCCATCCCCCCTACTAACACAAATTTAGTTATAATAAAGCAGTGCCTTCCTTGAAAGAATTGCTGTAACAGGTGTCTTCCAGCCAATGTCCTAGAGCACATATGGGGAGAGCACATGACCTCCACCCAACCCCCAGGCTTTGGCATCCTAAGATTAAATGGATGCTACATCTCAGTCATGTCATTTCAGTTGAAGAAAAGAGAGTAATATTTTGGTTGATTTTATAAACGGATGTTACATTTCAGTTTTGTGAAGGCAATTGAAGGAAGCAAAAGGAATATTTGGTCTTATGGTTACACTACCACCAAACATAAACTCAAAGGCATGGTGAATATTTACCAGAATTGCATTTTAAAATGCATAATTTATACTGCTTTGATCTAATTGTAATGTTTGTAATGTTTTAGTATACAGTCAAGTTTATGATGGATGGCCTGCTGAATGGTCACCATCACTCGCATTGTTACAACTTCTTCATTCATGGTGTATGGCACTAAATGGCAGTTAATCATAAAGCAGTTAAAGCCCACTGAGAAATCCAGATTGGTCATTGGCAGTCATGTGAATGAGAAAGTAATTAACATATGGGTTTAGGATTACTTTAGGAGGCTAAAATACTGTGAGCTCTTGCCTTATAGGGTGCCATCTCAGTTGGTCAGTATTTACTTAGTCCTGTGCAGTTGACTTGTTTTTAAAGTAAGGTTGTTTGGATGCAGAACTTTTTCATAGAATTACTTTAGAGACATTTTTCACAAGTTAGGAAATACCCCCATAGGGTATTTGTTAAAGTGGGGAGAACTCAACACATAAAATTGCTAGGTCTCCACATAATTCTACATAATTATCTATGGGCCGGTTGGCTTATATTAGCTGTTGGGTTGAGTTTTCCAGAAACATCTTGCAGCTTTGCATACAGGAAGTTAAAGTTACCTTTGCTAAAATATCCGAGACATTTAGAATGTATTTATATCATGCTGCTGTGAAACTTTCTGTTTAGGAAACCTTAAAGGGCATAAAGATTACAAATGCACACCCATCACCATGGGAAAATGCACACACAAGCTACATGGCTTCTTTGTTCTATAGTGAAATGGTGAAGTGGGCCATAGCAAAGCTCAGACTTTCTTCAGAAAACATTTCCTCATTATTCTGCCCTAAGCCTGAGTGGATTACATCACTTTCTCCCTCATTTTAATACAGACCCCCCCTCCCAAGCTTTTATTCCATGTCCACCCCCTGTTCCTCCTGAAGGGTTAAGCTAAGGCTGCCTTAATGTTGCTTACTGATCGCTTCATTCCTACAGACTTGCCTTTGAAGTGTGCTCTGGTCTCAGGATTAAGTTCAGGGGTCACCCTGTTTATTTATGCAAAGCTGGATCATCTGTGAAATGGGCCTTTCAAGGCCTCTGACATCAAACGCTGCAAATCTAACTGTCAGGTTGTAGCGCTTGCTGGCATTGCTTTTTAACAAATTAAAGTGCTCAAGACATAGATCAAGGAGAAAACAGTAGGCCTGAGTCAGTTTCTTTTAATTGGTGCAAGTGCACATTGTCCTTTGGAAGTTTTTACGGACTGGGTATAATTATTACACAAGAATAAAATAATATATATATATATATATATATATATATATATATATATATCTCAAAACATAACAAAAAAGCTCATTTTGATGGGATTTGTTTCCATTTACCATTTTTATCTTATTTACGCTAAATCAGTGTTCCTATACAGAGCCCTGTTAGGGCAAAATCTTCCATCAAGTTTTGATTAGTTAAATGATCTGTAAACCCAATGGCATTAATAAGGCAGCAAATAGCTCATCTGATGGCTGTCCCATGTGCCTCTACAGTGCTGGGTAGAAGCCATAGCAGGACTCCAAAGTTTGCTAGCAGATTTTTAGAAGATTGTGTTCTTATGCTAAATCAGCTCTAAGAATGTCTAGGTTTGGGCTATAAAGAAGTATGTACACTATGACCTCCTTGGGTTGTTTTTATTTAACAACAAGAGATTGCTTACTTACTACTTAAGAATTAAAACACTTTTGGCAGTTTGACTCAGGTGTCAGGTATGGAGTTTCCCTGCAACATGGGAGCATGCATATGTTATGAACTGCTTTTGGCTGGCTCCCTTTCCTGCACTTTCCTCTGCTATATGCTGCTCCGCCAGCTGACGTCTCTCTCCTGCAGAGGTGCTGGTAATCAGCCAGCACCTGTGTCACTTCCTGGCCTTTATAAGCTGATCCACCCCTGCTGCCGGTGGATCAGCATTTCATTGTCTTCCCAGACTCTGAACTTGAACCCAGAACCCAGGACCCCAGCCTTTGTGATTTGCTTTCCCTGTCTCAGCCTTGTATCCGCCTTTGGACTTTCACTGGGTCCCTATACATGTATGTTTCCAGACTCCACCTGTGTATATGTACAGCAGCCTGAGTGTGTTCATGTATTCCGGGTTTACCTATATTTCTGCACAGCCATAGCATGTAGTGTTCATGTGTATTCTTGTACTGTTACTTCAGCATGTGTATGTTATTATGTTCACTTGTGTATTTGTACTGCAGCCTGGTTGGTGCGTGCTATATATATATATTTGTTTCTGTTTATGACCTTTAAACACAGTGTTTGCTGCATATCCACCTCTGTCTTGCAGCTCTTAATTACTGGGGATTTCTCTTTTGAGAAATCATTGACAGTGGCTTTCTAAGTGCCTTGGATGGTTCAGAGATGTAAAGAAATGATTCGCATGTCCCTGCCCACTGCAAGTAATGATGGGGGTAGATCTAAGAATCATTGTGTTAGGGACAGTGTAAATACTTTCTGTTTTAGGAAAGCACCTAATTTCCTTTACCTTTAAGTAGAGGGTCTTTTGGTGTCTTTAGCCCCCCTATATTAAGCCTATCATTGATCTCTCCACATGGTGGCTTGCAACTCTTGACAGTTGTAAACCTAATAATCTGTATAATGAATGGATATGACAGGTACCAATAAATACAATCAAGTAAATATTAAAGCATCATCTAGCTACAGTTTAGATTTTCATTTAGATCTTCCATTTACACATTTTTATATTGGCCGGGTAATCGGTCATAGTTACTGGGTCATTAGTGCCTTACATGGACCACATAGCTGAATGTAGCATTGAAAGCGGACCAACAGTCAAAAATTACTTAAACCAGACCAGCACAATGAACAGTGCTCATATGCTTCCCTCCCCAGGGCGATTTAGATTGCTGCACATAAAAATTAATTTACCATTTTCTAACTCCTGTTAGAAGCAAAATGGCGGCTCATGCATTTGCAGGCCACCTGCAAACAGGAAGTGCTGCTGGGCTTCCTGTTACTGTGCATCAGTTATGTCAGTTGAATCCAGGCAGCAGCATGGCTGAGATGCTAGGAGAGGAAGCTCCAAAATGGCCACTACCTTTCGTTTCCACCTGTGCCAGGCTGTTGGTCCGGTTTAATGCCTGTATTACCCTTGTGACTTCCCTTGGTGGGGAGCAGTGGGGTGTGTCTGCTCAGAATCAGAAATTTCTCAACTGACAACCTCCCAAATAGAAGTTGGCAACTACGTCTCTTCAGTTAGATCATCCATCATGATTTATATACACAGTTTTACTTCCACTGGATAAATATTTTAGAATTATTTGTGCTAAATTGTCTAAAGACAGATGCTTCAATATTTGGGGAGACAGGAAATTGAATAAAAAAGCAACAATATGTTCATCAGCTGCTTTACAGCTTTTGAACAGTGTAAAGAAATATTAGATTTATGCAATGATTTTCTCTGCCTGATATTCCAGATTTTAACTTTTTCACATTGAAGTAGAGTTTGGAGTTCATACACTTTTGTTCTACAAAAAAACCTTCTAGTTCTTGTCTACAGGTATTCTATCTGTGAAACTTGGTATAAATGACTTATATGACCAACATTTCATTTTACTCTTTAGATGATTCCAGTGCTGGAAAACCCAACCAACCTCCTGATGGACCAGACCCCGACTTAGAGGAATTTTCCAATAAACAATGGGGTGAGTTTTTTTTTTAACAAAAAAGGTGAGGTGGGCTGAGGTGTGGTTGAAAATGGTGAATTGTGTAGGGGTGGACTGAGGAGAGGAGAGCAGGAGGGAGACCGGAAAAGTTGAGGTGGGTAGAAGTGGGAACGGGTGAAGAAGTAAAAGGTGAGGTGGGACGAGGTGTGGTTGGAATAGGTGAGATGTGTAGAGGTAATGTGGGCTGAGAGAGGGAAGCAGAGGTGTTTTAGGAAGAGGTGAGGTGGACAAGGTGAAGCAGGCCAAGGTATGGTTGGAAGTGGTGAAATGAGTATATTTGAGTTGGGAAAAAGCGGACAAAGTTGAGATGGGCTGATGTGAACAGGGCAGAGGTGAGGTGGAAAGAAGGCAGGGAAACGGTGAGGTGGAAAGAGGGGAAGCAGGAGGTAGGTTAGGCTGAGGTGGGTATAGGTGGGTAAAGGTAGGCAGTGGTTCCAGGGGCCTCAAATGAGGTCAGTGAGGGCCGCATGTGCCCCCCCCCCCCCCAGGCCACAGGTTGTGCATTCCTGGTTTAGACTAATGTCTTTTAAACTGTACATAGATTCTGAAGACAGGGGAGGGGGGAAGGAAGCAAGAAACATTTTTCAATCTTTTTTGGTGTGAGAAGAGGCAGGAAGTCAGACATTGGTTGTTGCCACATTAAATGTGTGAGTGTTTAATCTCTAAACTTGCCCCTACTCTTCCTCACAGCACGACCAAGGTTTACACAACCAGCCAAAATGAGAAAAAGGGTCATTGCTCGACCAGTGGGCAGCTCTGTTCGTCTTAAGTGCATCGCCAGTGGGAATCCCAGACCGGAGATTACATGGCTAAAAGATAACAAACCTCTGAGTACACAAGAGAATGGGGAGAATAAGAAGAAGAAATGGACGCTCAACCTCAAGAGCCTCAAGCCGGAGGACAGTGGGAAATACACCTGTCAAGTGTCCAACCGGGTTGGGCAAATCAACGCTACATACAAGGTGGAAGTTATCCGTAAGTATCTGTTCTGACACTGCACTGATGTTATCAAGGAGACACAATATCTTTCTTGGCACTTCTTTCCTTCTCCGATATCAAGAATGAGAACCACATGAGCCAGCGAATTTGGTGTTCGGAATATGGAAAACCTGGGCTACATCTGCTAGCAATCAGCAGGCAGCTGTGTAGAGATACTAAAACATGTGTTTACACTAAAACCAGAAGCAGAGACAGAAATATGAATCAAATCTCATCCTAATGTCTGATCTGGCACTTTCATTGTATCTGAAACCAGGGAAACCTACTACCAAACCGCGGAGAAACAATCTGCTTTGCTTTCTTGATGGCATGTACGAGCAACCAGACTCGTCTCATCTGAACACTTCTTGGCTGGGTTACAGCAGACAAGAATACAGTAATACAGGATATAACACGATAACAATGACAGACAATAAAAAAAGCCCAGGTTTATGAAGTGTAGAAACAGTCAGCACTGGGCAATATAATAACCTTGTTTCATATGTATCTAATACCAACTTTTCAGTCCATAACATGATGATTCAACATCTGTGAATCGCTACATATTATAACACCTCAGTGGAGCAACCCATAACCCTTCACTAGTGATGAACATTTTATTTTGTTGGCTCCACCGCCTTGTACGTAACTGTTTATAATGTCTTTTTTTGTGCCATTTTTTTGAATTGAACATTTCTGAGTACTAGCTTACTGATAATTTCTAAAACTTAAGACAGTCCAATCAAAATGAAAACGTGTGTTCAAAATTATAGTAACCCAAATCCCACTATTAGTGTTGTCCATTATATTGTATTGCCCCACCCCTCGGCTGCACATCATTGTTTTGTTATATCTTTCTTTTAGGCATTCTTTTGGTTTTCATGTATAACATATACATATTTGTGGATTCAAGTGGATGTCTCTGTTTAAAGCGGTGTAGTAGAATCCCTGAGCAGGCATATCTACCTCTCCATCTGACCAACTTTGATGGCAAATCCTCCAAAGGAAAGGATGCCCCATTTAAGCAGCATAGGCATCGTCAGAGTGCCTGGACCGGAGAATAGTGTAGGTTCTTTGAATAATTGATATCAGTAACTGATCGACACATATTTTATATTTTTACAGAGCGAACAAAATCAAAACCAATACTTACTGGCAACCACCCTGTTAACACCACTGTGGATTTTGGAGGCACCACTTCCTTCCAATGTAAAGTGCGTAGTGATGTCAAACCGGTGATCCAGTGGTTGAAGAGAGTTGAATATGGCTCAGAGAATAAATACAATTCCACCATTGATGTAGGTGGCCAGAAGTTTATTGTCCTTCCCACTGGTGATGTTTGGTCACGACCTGATGGTTCCTATCTGAATAAACTGATCATTACAAGGGCCAAGGAAGAAGATGCTGGGATGTATATCTGCCTCGGTGCCAATACAATGGGATATAGTTTCAAAAGTGCATTTCTGACTGTATTACCAGGTGAGCATAAACTGTGTGCGTGTCTGTATATATATATATATATATATATATATATATATTAGAATAGAACAAAGCCAAATGATTCCCTTTAAGGCTATGTTCACACCTATATGGCTCCACAAAATGTGTCCTACAATGGTTCCTCTATGGCCCTTTTCACACTCCTGCCTTGCACCCAAGTGATACTAACTTTGCCTGCAAAAAGTCCTGTGTCCAATGGGCACCTGGGTCTTCCACACCACCCTGGCCAGAGGGGGTGCAGGTTATCAGGGCAGGGGGATCTGCAAGGGACTTGCTGCCCCCCTCCCCTTTGAAACCCTAAACAATTTCACAAGTAGTAAAAAAAGACACATACACCTTGAACAAATTTATTTAATAAACTGACATTAAAAAATACCTTCGGTTCCCCTCGGGTGGCGTCTCCCCTGGGTCCTCTATCGACTTTTCACTGGCCAAAGCGGTCAAAATGATCTGTGATACAGTTACTTAATCTAGCAGCACCCTACTTACATTGTCACCCAAAAAAGGGCCAGTTCTTATCACAACAGTTTACACCTGAATTTGGGAAGAGCTTGTCACTTTTGTGAAATATGTTTGAAGTGTTTTACTTCGTTTAGCCCATTTTTCAATAGTGTGAATTATTTCTTGCATCCAAATAATACACACATGCACAAAAATGTTTTTTTTTTTCCGTATTACTAGTACATATAGGGTAAACCATTTGCACGAAAGTAATTTAAAGCCTGAAAGTGGTCATAAGATTTTATTCATTTTCAGGATCCTTGTGTAAGCTGTGCTCACCTTTAGTTGTAATAGATTTGGCTTATTTTTAAGTGTGGAGAGCTTGTAAGAGAACTTTTCATACTTTATTGAATACCTCTATTATTATTATTGTTTATTTATATATATATATAGCGCCATTATCTTCCGTAGCGCTGTACAAAGTAGTAATTACAGACAGGGTAGAAACATACAGTACATAGACTATTATAAATGCAGTGTTACAGAGTTTACAGCGAATATTCTGAATACAAGATACAATAGGAAAGACAGCCCTGCCCTTGTGAACTTACAGTCTTTAGGAGTTGTATTTTTCCATTTTATTTTGCACTTGATTGTGTTTAAGAGCTCTCTAAACGTAATTGAATACTGTCCAGCCAAGGTCAAAAGCTTTCACTTGGGCTCCCATCTGGGTTTTTTTTAGCAGTAGGAAGATCTCATTGGCAGAAATCCTATGGAAAGGGGGCACAGTTGGAGGCATTTTTAGTTTTTTTTAGTTGGAGGCATTTTCAGCTTTTTTTAGTTGGAGGCATTTTCAGTTTTCTTTTTATCTAGCAGTTGAATCATTTATTTTAAATGAAACTGAATTTCTAGATATTGGTTTGTTCTAAAAATATTTAACCCTAAAACAATATTTAACACCACTGCACAGTAGGAGCTGGATACAGTGTTCATGACTAAATGTACATAGCTACCAGCAATTGTACACTGTAATCATTGGGCAATGCCCAGGAATGTTTAAATTGTCCCGGAAAATGACAGCTATTAAATAAAAAGGCATTGGATGAACATCATACTGTGTGGCAGAGCAGCTTTGGCATGTGAATGAGAGGCCTACATAGCTTACATTTCTGGCTTGTTGACATTAGAGGAAGGTATTAGTGACAATTAACCACATTTTATTTCGAGGCTGCACTAGGCAGCCAGACTCACTGCGGAGCATCGGTATTTCAAAACCGCATGTGGTCGGCGCGAGTTTATTCTGCTACATCGAGGCAAGACAAAATAAAACAGAACCTTGGAGTTCAGCTTCGAACAAAAGCAAACTGTTTGTTTGTCCTTTAAGACCTTAATGGGACACCAGCAACAAAGTTTTACTTGTTGGCTGCCTACGTTCCGACTTGGCAGATGTTTTGTTATCAGAGAACCGTAGTGTGCTAGTAGGCCGCTGTTATGCTTGACATCTGTTTTTCATTGTTCTTTTCTGGTTTTAATCATCTGTATCCATTTCTTTTTTTTTTATCCTCGCCCTGCTTTTTTACAGATCCAAAACCTCCAATTGCACCTGTAAGCATGTCGTCCAGTAGTCTTCCTTGGCCAGTGATTATTGGAGTTCCAGCCGGTGCCGTCTTTATATTTGGGACGATTCTTCTTTGGCTTTGCCAGACCAAGAAAAAACCCTGCTCGCCACCCGCCGCAGCAGCCATTCACAGGCCGCAGCCAAGGGTTTGCATACCCCAGATGGTGGACAAAGACTGCATCTCCTCAATAAACTATGAGGAATATGTTGCTCAGCAACAGCATTTACTTCCGCAAGGACCTGTTTTGTCCAACGGAGTTGCATCCAAAATGTACCCAAAGATTTACACAGATATTCACACCCATACGCACTCTCATGTAGAGGGAAAAGTTCACCAGCATCAGCACATTCACTATCAGTGTTAAGTATAAAAGACATAAGCGGTACCTCAAAGAAAAAGACTGATTGGTTCAGCCAACACTGCCAGTAGATAAATTAAATGTTACATATATTGCAATTGAACTCTTCAACTCAGAAAATGGAATCATGAAGGAATCTCCTGTAAAGAGGGGACATTGTTGCTGTTTTTATTGTATTCTTTTGTGTTTTGGAAAAAATTGAAGAACTGTGTTCCTACATAAAAGAAATGGGTACATCCATATTTCAACCATGCGCAGTATACACTAGTGCCTTTTTAGCCATTTAGCCTTGGTCAAGATTTGGGCTATTAGTTAGTTATAAGCTAGTACGTTTTACTCAGTATCTTGGATTTTCTTTAGCACGTCCTTCAGAGTGCCTACTTACAAAGCGCTGTTTTAGAAAACCACAGTTACACCAAATGCCTTCATATTAGCCTTAGTTTCTTCAGCTACTAATAATAAACCTGAGGACTCGGAGAAGATCCAAACTTCCGAAGACCATGTCATTTATCATAGATGCTCATACAGTACCTTCAGGAGATAATATAATACAGTCGAGAGACGACAATAATTTATCAAGTGGATAAAAGATGCCTTATAACCATTATGACGAGGATGGACTTGAAATGCAACTTTGTGACTATAGGAAACGTATATAGATTTTAAACTAAAGCCATGTATATTTAATTTATTTTGTTAAACAGAAAAATATGTCTATGTAAAATAATATTTTCTGCAAAATGTTAATGTCTATTTTTGTGAAGTGAATTTGTACAGTTCTTATAAATATGACTCTCTAGATGTAACAGTGTAGCCTGTCACAGTGGTTATTTAAAGGCCAGAACACTTGGTGGAGATTGACTTGACTTACAGTTAGACCTCAATTCAGTAAATGTTAAAATATCCTATGAGAATAAAGGGCCATTTCATTCATTATTTAGGAATAAGGCAGGAGATACAATAAGGCTTGATTTAAAAAAAATGAAACACAGAGGTTTTACTTTAGAAAACATATTAAGAAGCACTATCGCGAAATTGTGTAATATTAAAAATACATATAAACACGTCAGCTAATGAGAGGAGGGGTCACTTATACACCTGAACTCAATAAAACTCCCACCAAGCTTGTTGTTTTCCTCTTCTTGTAGGAATAAAATCTAGGGGTGACAGGTTTAGTCTATCAGGGGTGACAAAGGCTGTCACCCCGGCTATCCTTTTCATTTCATTAAAAGGAAGAAAAACAAGCCTGGCCATCCAGCATATTTATATGGATTTTTATAATTAGGCCATTTTTGTGATTTAAGTTATTATGCTCCTTTAAGTTATTATTTCACTCTAGTGGAAGTTTTAGGGGAAATTGTGCTTCAAGAGATAGTTTAATGCAAAATAAATTAATCAAGGGCTTAGTCTAAATATCCAACCAATTTCCAACCAGCCAGTAGCCAACCAATATTTGAATATTCAACTTTCAGTTCCATTCATGCTATTCTAAATGTATCCCTCGCATGTGTTAAGCCTGCTAATAAATGTGATGAAAACAAATAGCAAGGGTAGCACAGACATGAGTATGGTCAGCAGGTATGGTCAAATAGGACTGTTAAAGATACCAAGCAGCTCTCAGGCTCTAAATGTCTACTTCCTATTGTTTTTAATAGGGTAAAATATTGACTTGCATCTTTCTTGATTTTATTATGTCAGCTGTTGTTGCCTAGGGCACAACTGCATCCAGACATCATTCCTATTATTAGAAATTCAACCTGGGGATTGATTAGACTGGGATCAGATATACTGTTTCTTCAAAGCAGACCCACGCCATCTGAATTATATGAATTATAGCACCACCACTGCTTGTGTGGGGGAGGGGGCAGGCATAGAGATTGATGATGTCCCCATGCATAGATCCCTTTAAAGAATGTCCATGCCACCCAAATGACTCTATTAGGATCCAATTTAATGGTTGCCAGGTGCAGGGGACTGGGGTAATAACATTTGAATGCACAATGATGTGCTATCCTTTCCTGGAAAAGCAACTGCCTGGTGGTGGTCATATAGGGCCAGGTCCTGGAAGAGGAGCGAGGGATATGTTCAAAGGGGTAATACCTATTAGGATGGCCCTCCCAGGTGCAGCAGCAGGTATCCCGCTAAAGTGTTTGGGATCACTTTAAGCTTTTAACATTCAAGCATTAGTCGGTTGTTGCAGTCTTAGCTGTCAATGTTAAATCAATAGTATTGGCTAACCCAATAAAAAAAATGCAAATTTTGAGAGGTCTTTAGGATTTTTTCTTCATATTTCAAAAAATCATGCCTGGAGAAAAAAGCTAAAGGGTTTTTGAAAGATTGTTTTTTCAATCAATTAAATAAATGCAATAACTTTAACTTTAGATTGAATTTAGAGCAAATACCATTTAGGCAGCCATTTTGTAAAGTTCCCAATATTATTGTTTCTTTTTCATGTTTTCTATTTTAGGCTCATTGATGACTGTTATTTAGCCATTTATAAATTTAGCTAAGCTGTACATATATATAATAAAATAGTGAGTCTTTTCTGAATGGGGAGTATTTATGGAATGTAACCCTCACAAGGCCACAGATTCTTTAAATAACCACTGAACCAGGGGTCATATTTTTGTATACTTTGTCAAAATCTAACTCTACAACTTCTATCACCTCAGTGACAATCTTGTACAGAATCCACTTCATTCCTTGGTCAAAGCTTTATCAGACATTTACTTTAGAAAATTGTATATTTCTGCCCATTGGCGTTTGTTCATATTTTTGAAACTGTACATCCTAATGCCTGTTTGTCATCCTTACTTTAAAAAAAGAAAACTATTCATATAAAATTTTATTCCATATTATTTTTGTACCATTGGGAAAAACATATATAGAATATTTAGGTTATTTTTCAGATATTCGTATTCATTGTATTTGTTCAAATACAAATTTGTATGGAGCAGAAACATTAGTCAGCCATGAAAAAAGCCATCTCCTGAGTTGTGTGGGATTTTCTGGGTTAGGACCTTATCTTGACATTTAGACCCATATTGTATTATTATTATTAGAATAGAATATTTTTATTATTTATTTATAAAACATCAAAATCTTCCGTAGCTGTACAACGTAATCTTTGTGAAAGTGAACAAAAAATGGACCAAAAGTAAAAAAGAATTTAGGTCTTTCAGAAACCCTTATCCAAATTGTCCCACTGTGTAAAACTTAGCTGCTTTTGGAATCTCATGGCGATCGTATCAAGAGAGCTCCACGTTGCCACAGCAAACCTGCTCCCTCCTCCACCACCGACAGAAGACCATAAGGTCGATTCTGGAACTAGGTGAGTTTCACATTTGGGATGCCTGCTAGGAAAGAGTTTCTGCTGGACCAAGAGTCTTTGAGAATTCAGGTCCAATTTTGGTCCATTTTTCTTGGAGCCCAATATATTAACATGCCTAACCGACCTCTTAGCTTTAAGTGAAACTACTTTTGTGAAGTTTCGCAAACAGAGCTCATATTTCTTACCTACCACTACTCCTGTGTGGTCTATCGATGTACCCAGCTTCTCCACAATCTCCTTGCATTTCCAGCTTTCTGTACAAGCACAAGGCACCAATTAGTTTCTGTAGACATACACCCCCACCTCCTTTTTTTTAAATAAACCTAGAGTT
Source organism: Gastrophryne carolinensis (assembly GCA_027917425.1). Classification (NCBI taxonomy): domain Eukaryota; kingdom Metazoa; phylum Chordata; class Amphibia; order Anura; family Microhylidae; genus Gastrophryne; species Gastrophryne carolinensis. The sequence continues at coordinate 51,408,637 of CM051234.1, read as the reverse complement.
TTTATTTAAACATTCATTGATTTGATCCTGAGGTTCAGCAGATGCTTAACTGTTTTGGCTTTTTGAATTGGGAGGGGTAACCACTATACTAGGCATGAAACCCATATACTGGGGATTTCGTCTCCCTTGCACTTTCAAGGTGATTAGTGCAGATGTGCAGCACCAGAGATAAAACCCTTTAGACAGTTGACCAAAAGGCACCTTAGAGAGAGAGCCAGAAAAGGGGGGGGCGGGACTCTGGAGAGTTTTAGGAAGGCTGAGAACCAAATAAGTAGAACATGATTTCTGCTCTGTACTTGTACACGTGTACTGTGTACATCGCACCTGAGCAACCCTCCTACTTAAGGGGCACCAGCAGGACATGTTTTGCAGATTTCCACACTGATGCATGGGTGAAGTAATTAGTTCTCAGACAGAGCGGAGAACTGATTGACACAATCTGTGTGGAAATCTGCACAACATGGCCTGTTGGTAGCTCTTGAGGAGGAGGGTTGAGCACCACTGATGTAGATCTTAAATTATGTAGCCGGTGCTTATATGTCCTACATTGCCACCTTCAGTTTTAGGATTGTCTTGGCCAGTCTTCAGTCTTGGCACATCATTATGGCCTTGTACTCCATACCCCCCCCTTGGGGGGAGAAAAGTAAACATGGGACATGACATCCAACGCTAATGATACTTAGGGGTGTGAGACACCATTATGGCGCTGCTGATCAGGGCTTTTGTATGCTTCCCTTGAGGTCGAATGGAGAATGTGAGGACATGTCCAATACCAGGGCTGCCTCAGGGTGATAGATGCCATTATGGCTCTTTTGATCTGGGTTTTGTAGGACAGTTCGCCAAAAGTAGATATTTCTATTAAAGCATACAAACGTTTGGTTAAAAAAAAGATGGTAGTTAGGATTACCAATATTTGTTCTATAGAATCTTGGATGGGCCACCTTGTCTCATTTGGTCATCTTCAAACTTAAATCCATCCACTTGTTTTGAAATATGAAAATGTCCACTTTCCCAATGCTCCAAACTGGGATTGTGTAGCACACATTTGGGGAGAATGGAAAGTATGGAGTGTGGTGTAACGAAAGCACAATACATTTAGGCTGCACGATGTTTTTGCTTCATATCTATTTTTAATAACGGTACATGATTCAATGTGAATTTTAAGAATATACCAAAAGCAGCTGCTATTACCATATATTCTACACAGTTAGGTCATCTACCTATGTAACTGAGAAAATGCAATACAAATGTTTTTAAATATTGGGTGAGATTTCTCATTTCGGTAGCTTCCCCACTGTCAGCAGCCTATCAGATGGAGAATAATAAGCTATCAAATCTATACCTGATAATCAAGGTTAGGGGCTCTTCAAACCAGCAATCTCTCACTAGTAAATACCCCATATAGGTAAATCTCTGTGTGCTTTTGAGAGGGTTGCCAGTATCTATCGCAAGCCTTGCTGAACGTTAAACCGGAGCAAATATCAAAAAAGGCTTTTGGTTTGGACATTAGCTTTTCTAGGCGGCATCCCGAGTAGTCAGAACCACTACCTATACCCCCTCCCCGAGCAGCACACTCACTGCGCCAGATTCCAGTGTCAACCAAATGTGGCCATGGACGTGCGCATAATAGTAGCACGTAGGTGCCTGCTAAGAATACTAATGTTCGAGGAGAGTCTACGTTGACTTTTATTCCAGTTTAAGAGTTCCCTGTAGTCAGTTCTCCAGCGGTCTGAAGAGCTCAATATCTCCTCTAGGGGACCACACTTTGCCCAGTTATGTACTTTTCGAATCACGGGGTCTGTATCTACAGTTTCTGCTTTTTGTTAGGCCAGAAAATGGTTTTAACATCAATAGATACAAATCAGTTGTGTCAATAAAAATGTGTACAATAAATAAATGAAAAGTAATAATAGCTCCATTACATGACCTTGGGTCAACTCTACTGTGTATATGCTTTAGTTATTTCATATTTGTCAAAATATTATATAATAACTCAAGTCTGTAAATTATAATTTAAATATATGCCATCTGCAATATATGCATTGACCTTCATCTAATTTTGTTAGGTGTGTTTGTACAGATAATTCATTTCCCAACTTCTGGGCAAATTATAAGAATTTATTTTTGGTAACAAAAAATGTTTTTTTTTTTTGTTGTTTCTTTTTGTTTTGGTCCGATTTTTATCTAATGAAGCTAAATGCCTGATAATCCTTCCTTTGTAAGATCTGCTCCCTTTTATGTTATGTTATTATGTTTTGTTTTTGCATCTAGACATGTAAAAGTGTATATTATACATTTTTGTATAGTAAGATGTGTATAAAATGTGCCATATGTAGCTTTCATAAATCCTGCTTATGGTTCAGTATGACGACCTGTCTTGTCTTATTTGAAAGATTGCGTGTTCTGAAGAATTTTTATGCTTATTTTAAGTGGCTTCCCAGTGGTGGTCCATAGATCACCAGATCCAGAGCACAAACACGCAAACCTGTGACAAACTAAGCTCCCCTGAAACAGTGCATGCACTATTTCAATGCATATTTTCCATACTTACACTAATCCACTTCAACCCAACAGATTTATATAAAGCTTTTCACGTTTCTAAGTAAAAACTTCAGTATATTCCGGTTATGTTTATTATTGACCTAATTAATGGTGCATATGCTGGGCCCTTCTAGAAAAAAACTGTATCCGCCATATATAGCTCTCTCCTCTATTGTCTGGGGTCTGCTCTATACAAAGTTGAGGAGAAGTGGAAAGCATTGGATGATTTGTTGGATTATGATGATTGGGAAGAAATTAAGGGGGCATCACTTTCACCGGTGGTGGAAGATAGAGATCAATTGATACAAACAAAATGGATTCACCACTCTTATATCACACCATCACGGCTGCATCAAATGAGCAGTGAGAGGTTCCCCAGATGAGAACAGGACAGTGATACATGGGAACATACTGTGTGGGAGTTTCCTTATCTCGTTTAATTCTGGGATGAGGTGACTAAAGTAGTCAGCAGGCTGTTAGGTCTACCAATATGTAAATCGGCGCTTGGACCCCTTACTAGAGCACAGTAGAAGTGGTCAAATTAACTGTTCTGCTAACATACAGATGGAAGGAGGACAAGGGTCCCCCTTCGTCACAGGCTGGCATCTTGCCAAGCTCTGAGTGTGGTATTTATACCACAGGGTGTCCTCTGGGAATCCCCTCCCACCCTCTGGCAGTACAATGATGCTAGGGAGTATAAACACCCCTCCCTTCGGCTGGGTAACTTGCTGTTACCTCCGCCCAATACCGTACCACTAATGGCCATGGTGTACTGAAGAGCCCAGTGCCCATCAGCTTAGGCCCGGTGTTCACCACTGGAAGAGTACCAGACACGCGTCAAAGGCATAGGGGCTGGTGTTCTGGAAAGGCCGGTCTTTGAGCCATGGGGACCAGTTTGGAGCTGGCAGACATTTTTAAAAAGAGGTCTCCCTTATGAATATTTAATAAGGATTTTCTTGATTAGCAGACATGTACACCACCCGGGAAAGAAGAAAAACATTCAAGGCTTAGAAGCAGCAATTCTGCATAACCAGGGCGTTTTGAAAACAGTAAACTGGACATGTCCAGATAACAACATGTCCAGATTCTTACCTTAACCAACACAAGTCTACAAATCACTGAGAATATATATAATTATATTTAGTGTGTGAATGAAACATGTCAGATGGATTTGAAGTGCACATCATAAAGGAGCCACTCAACTCTGTTAGCCAGCAACCAGTCATGTGTTGAACAGAGGTTTCAGCTGACACACATCTGCAGAGGTTATGTTGAAGCTGCACCTCCAACAACACAGCACCTTAGTGTAAGTGCAGTCATAACTCTAGTCTATGAGAGCCCCCTTTGGGACATAGCCAACTATGGATAAGTTGGGAGATGCTTACCTGAGGTTGCCCTATACTTCCAATGCAGAACACGGGTGGAGGGGGGTCAAAAGCCTCCGCATTTAACTAAAGACCCTCCCCCATGTGCTTGCCCAAATCCAAAAATCCTAATGCAGCTATTAACAAAATACCAGGGGTGGCAACAAGGTGAAAGTAGCTTCATTGGCATAGGCCACAATAATATATATTTTGCAGCTGGCCACTTTAAATTCTTGACAAATTCAGGGATGGATTTACAATTTTGCTCTTTAGACACATGCCGGTAAAAGCCATCTGTGGCTCAAAAACAAATATATGCACCTAACTCTATATAGCCAAGATTCTTCACAGTGGCAGCTTGTAAAATATTGCCTCCAGTCACTAGGGTACAGGTTGCTTTACCAACTGTAGGGAAGGGTGGAATGCAGGAGCCGGTGGGAGATCAAATATTCTCTCCAAGAATATCCAATCTAATAGAAAACATTTTCAACTGGGTGAACAAAGATTGTAGGATAGCATTGTAGGCCAAACTTGGCTACTCTTTAAAGAGAGAAAAGGTTTCCAAAAATGAGATGGATCCCTTGTCTATGAAAATGTCTACGAAAGGCCAGTTTTGGGATAAGTAACATAAGCCTAGGGGTGGAAGAGAACCCCCTGAAGCAGGTGAAGTAACTACCTGCCCAGGCAGCCATTTCAAGGTGGCTAGTAGGTCATTCAGTTTAAAACAAGGGTTGAGGTTGAGTTTTGGGAGGTCTTGTCCTTTACCAGGAGCTACCAGCAGCCGTTAAAGCAGACAACCCCCCCCCCCCCCCCCCCCAAAACAACTCAATCTATTTTGCCCCCCTGCCCCAGGTACGTTTGAACGTTTTCTGCCCTGAATGCTGCTTGGTATTTCTGTTATAGTGATTATCATTTTCCTTTTCCACAGGCCATTGTATGCTGCTGGTTTCCGACAAGTTACCATTGTTCTAAACTAGCTGTTTAAGCCCCCCTGCTCACTATCTCATGCTGGGAGCCATTAGAGGCTATTGAAAAATGGTGATAGAAGGAAAATAAAAGCTAAAAGAAGATTTCCCCTCTATTTTTTAATTTTTTTTTAATCTAAAATTATTTGTGAGTATTTTTATCCAATTCATTACCAGGGCACTAAGGGGGGGTTGACACATGTTTTATATTTTAATTTAACCTTCCATGGGACTTTAATCACCACTCCTAGTTTACTTAAGAGCGGAAAGTAATAAGGTACATAGGTTAGTGTATAGTAGTAGGCTATACGGGATAGACAATACAGTTTAAAGCAGTGGTCCCCAACCCTGTCCTCAAGGCCCACCAACAGGCCAGGTTTTGCAGATCTCCACAAAGATGCACAGGTGGAGTAATTAGTGCAGCTGCAGAGCAATAGAGCTGGCTATTTGGAGATCCAAAAAACATGACATGTTGGTGGGCCTTGAGGACAGGGTTGAGGACCACTGGTTTAAGGGATTGGAGGATCCCCACTAAACCAAGAGGTACCTGTTTGGAGAGGCTTTCTAATGCAACACAAGGAGAAGCATTCAACAGTAGTGAGTTAGGTTACACTACATAGATGTAGAGTTGAGAGATAATAGGATTTCCCTGAACCAGACTCCTCAAACCCAGGCAGCCATTCCAAAAAGGCGGTTAGGATGAGGGCACCCCGGATTGCTCACAGGTATAATGAGAGAGGGATAAAAAGGGGGAATGTAAGTGACCCAGTCAACAGGGTGTCAGGACAGGAACGGCCAGTGGTGCCTTCTACAGTTGTCTGAGCAGTTATTTCCTGATACAAGGTGGGACCAATGTCCCAGCACACACATTCCTGTAAAACATCCCACATGCCCTGGACATCCAGAATTGGGATGGCTTCCAGCTGAAGGTCTGCTAGAAAACTGGCAGAAAGAAACACGCTGTGTCTCCTCAGCTTCCTGCGTTCACCACTCAGATAAACTGTGGAAGGTTAAATATATGCTTCAAAGGGGCTCTGTGGGAGATTGGGCATTCAAACCACGATGTCCTGGGGATGGGCATTAAAGTGGACCAACACCCAGGATTTTCACTATCCTGGGTGTTGGTCCACTTCAGCGGGGCATCCGAGATCAGGATGCCCCGCTGTGTGAAACCCCCCCAAAAGCCACAAAAAACTTACCATGTCCATCGCCGCCGCCTCCCGCGCGTCCCTCTTACAGGACATGCGCCCACGCCGGCCATTCACAAACGGCCGGCACGGGTGCACGCACTGTTAGAGGGGCGCGCGGAAGGCGGCGGCGGCGGCTGATCCGTCGCCGATAACGTAAGGTTTTTTGGGGCTTTTGGGGGGGGGGGTTTCACCCCGCGGGACATCCCGATCTCGGATGCCCCGCGGTGAGGGAGGTGATCTATAAGATTCCCGGGCAGATCACCCCTGGGTGTTGGTCCACTTTAAAGCAAACCTCAAGTAATTTTGACTGGGGGTCCACACCACTCTTCCCTGTGAGGTAGGTCCAATTTGCAGTGGTCATAGCCCTTTCTTAATCCATCAAACGCTAATTTAAAACAAGAGATAAACTCACAACTTCAACCTTTGGCATCAATATGGCGTTTAAAATGGACCCTCAGCATCAGCTCAAACCCTTAAAAACTATTCACCAGCATCTAAAATTAATACATTTAATGTTTTTAGTCACTTTTTATTGTTTCCACCACTGGCCTGCAACTCTGTTCAGCACTCTAGGACACAGGTGTCGCCATCTTGGCTCAGTAGCATCACATACTGAGGAGAGAAGAGGGGGCAAAAGTGCAGGGGGGGGGTGGGTTATACCTGTGCTTTGCACAGACAGAGCAGAGCTGGGTTTAGGAAAAGGTCAGCAATCCTAAAATGCAGAGCGGTACAGTCAGAAGACACAGCCTGAAACTCCATGGGCCGCCATCTTTGATTTTTAAAGTCTCAGAAAATGCAGTAGATGCGATAGGATGATTTTTAATGTGAGCAATCTGTATGTACAGGGTGTGGGAAACATATAAGATAGGCTCGTATTCAGAGTGAAGGTCCGGTTTAACTCCTCCCAGCTTCTTAGCATTGAACGCTGCCATTTGTTTCGTTCATTAACACCAAACCCTTCCCCTTCTCATCAATTCTTCTGCACTTCAGCATGGAAAAGCGATTTCTGTCAGCAGTAATCAGTCACTCGGACAATTTGATATTTTTATTGCATTGGCTTCTCCCCACTCCAGGAAAAAGAGCAGCACCAGCGGCTCACTGGACACTTTTTATAGCAGCATTTAGCTGGGCCTCGTCTTGTTTTGCTTGGTATTGCTCCTGGCGCTCCCTATTCCTGTGCCTGTGGATCATTGCCTGTAATGAAATATGGTGTGAAACAATGGGCTGATGCTGCGTCTCGGCAACGTGGCCACTGCTCCCAGTCTCATTCTTCTCCAGCACCCGGCGCAGCATAAACACGTCTCTTTCTTTACTAAGAAAATAAATGCCTTTACCTTCATTTTGCTTAAAGTGGACCAACACCCTGAGGTGATCGGCCCGGGAATCTATAAGATTCCCGGGGCGATCACCTCACACACCGGTGTAAACCCCCCAAAACCCCCGAAAAACCTTACCTCTCCAGCCGCTGCTTCCGCCGCCTCACTCGCGCTCCTCTAGACGTGCGCGCGCCCGCGCCGGCCGTCTCTGAATGGCCGGCGCAGGCGCGCACACGTCAAGAGTGACGCGCGGGAGGCGCCGACGGGCAAGCTGCTTGTCCGTCGCTGTCAATCAGCTTGTCCGTCTGCGGTGAGGTACGTTTTTTGGGGCTTTCTGGGGGGTTTCACACAGCGGGGCACCCCCGATCGGGGTGCCCCGGGGAAGTGGACCAATACCCAGGATAGTCAAAATCCTGGGTGTTGGTCCACTTTAACAATGGCTTATAGTTTTTATCAACTTAAAGCAGACCGAAACCCACATTTTTAGATTTTTTTCTACCTCTACTATTTAATGGGCCTTATTCTTTAGCACTGTTTGGCAGTCCTCTCTGAGGAAGGGGGATATTTAACCCCCGAAACATCGGAACCTATATGGACTGCTATAATTGGACTTAGGGGGTTATTTAAGAAAGGATAGCGTCAGGTAGCGGCTGGTTAATGAGAGGTAGCGACAGATAGCGACTGGTCAACGCCGGACACGGCACGCAATCACACATTTATCAAGCAGAATCTGTTTAGCGACTGGAATAGCGCCATGTAGCGTCTGATTCATCATTTTCACAGCCTCAGTGAACAGCGCCAGCGTTCAGCCTTGCACAGCGCCAGGTATGACCTCTCGCTACCTGTCGCTCCCCCATACATTTCAATGGACGAACCTTTTCTTCACTTTAAACGAGTTTTTTTTTTTTTCTTCAAAAATCACAAATAATTCTGTGACCTCTTCTGGCATTGAAAAATATGTTTTTCCAATTTTTTACATTTTTTAAATATTTCTTCAGAAATGACTTTACAGGTCTGCCATTAAAGTGTTCATGTTACAATGTTGCTACAATGTAATTCCTTATGTTTTTGCTTTGTTACTAGTTGATAGATGCTTGAAAACAGACTTTAAACACACCGCCTCCTGCGCTCTGGGCTACAAACAAGTATTTTTCAGCGCCAGAGATTTGTGAGGCTGTTTTTTTGCTGAATATGGTGTGAGTCGGTCGCTATGAGCAGTCGCTAACATGCGCTCCCATACAGCGCTGTACTGGTCAAATAGCGACTCCTCACGATGTATTCAACATTACTGAACACTGAGCACTGCGACTACTAGCGGGCGCTCTGAAAATGCCTGCTACAGACGCTCATCTGTCGCTACCTGCTGCCTCCCCATGTTCACTTGGCATGTTTTGGAATTGAGCTTTAATGCACTGTCACATTAATACAACTTTATCTCACTTTCAACTAGAGTGCTGGTCTTTCCTGCCTTTTTTCACATTTTTAACTAGCATCTCCTGAATTGCTCCCCCCCCCCCCCCCATGAATAGTAACTTTTGCCTATTTTTACTGCTCCTACTTCACTCTAATCCCAGATAATGCTGTCAGTTTTAGCTCTAAAGCTCCGCCTCCTCCATTCATTGTCACTGTTGTGTGTGGCAATTATGTCATTGCCACACCTATGCAATGACTGATCACCTGTCATCTTACAGAAAGGAACAGCAAAAAAAAGGACAAATTGAAAAGCATAAATGACCATTTCTAGTTCTACGCCATAGGAAGGGCTCTGGATCTGGGCGCTATAGCATAGAGCACCAGACGCTGTGTGATTAAAGTCTGTTTTTGAACACATATCCACCAGTAACAAAGCAAAAACACATGGAATGACATTGTTGTAACATTGTGACATTAATACTTTAATGCCAGACCTGTAATGACAATTCTGCATAAAAATATAAAAAGTCTAAAAAGTTTCTACAAGTGTAAACACGATGTTTAAACACAAGCAAATGAACGGCCATTGAAATGAATGGAGAACGACAGTGAGCGAAAGGAAATACCTGGCGCTCTGGAAGCTAGAGTTCCGGCGCTATACGCTGAGCCGCCTGTAATAATACATGTGACACTACATGGCGCTGTTAGAGGCGCTCACCAGAATTACTTTCATAAATGTGGTTTTGTGTACAGCGCCCAGTGTTCTCCAGACGCTGCCTGTCGCTATGAGGCACTACCTGGTGCTATCCCTTCTTAAATAACCCCCATAGAAGGTTAACGGCAGAAGGAGACCATACAGTCAATCTTTTGGATTCCTATGAATTTTTCATATTGGCACCTTTAAAGTGGACCAAAACCCACTGCAATCGGTCTGAGAATTTATAAGATTCCAGGGCCAATCGATTCCCTCCCCCCAGGGCATCCCCCCCTGTGTGAAACCCCCCTCCCCTATACACTTACTTTATTTTCCAGTCCAGTACATGAGCTGAGGCCGCATCTCTGCTCTCCCTCTAGCAGGGTGCGTGAATGGCCGTCGCGGGCACACTTCCTAGCGGGGGATGCGGCCGTCGGTGCGCTCAAAGTCGCTTGCCTTAAATAAAAGCTTAGACGCGCTGACAGGAGCGGTTCCAAACGCACTGATTGGACGAGCGATCACACATGCGCTGTAGGACCGGAAAGATGTGAGTTTGTTTCAGTGACCTGCGGGTTTTTTTCACACAGATCGGGGGCAAGGACCCAGGATAGTCAAAATCCTGTGTTATGGTCCACTTTAAGACCTCCTCAGATGTATCCTTTTGGTTTGTGGTGTATATCCTGCCATGATATCCTCAGGCCCAGACCTGGGTGTGAGGCCACCAGCCACAGAGCGCTGGGCTGCGCGCATCACGAGATAGCTTTTGCGGCCTTGTTAATGTCATGTGTGTTTTCCATCTTTATCTGATGAAACAATTTACCAAAGATGGAAGAGAACAGAGGCCGCGTCTTGTTAGCGGCCTCAAATCTGTAAATTGTCAGGGTTAATCCCTGTTTATGCTGCGGCTGCCAATGTTTACATTAGCTATAGCAATAGCAATAAACAGCCATTTATAATGGGAGCTTAGCTGATAACATTTATAGTTCATCCAGGCGGAGGCGGCCAGACCACCCTCCTTTTAGGCCATAATTCAGGCCTTCTAAACGGCTCCCCTCAGCGCAGGCCCGAAACTGCTTCTTCTCTGAGTTTAACTGTCTTTCTGATTTACTAAGAGGAATCAATAAGGACACAATCAAAAATTCAGCCTGCTTCTTATATATTTATTGTGGGTTTCTTTACAATCTACCAGAGATATATATCTGTCCCTCCAATGCTGGACTGGCCCAACAGAGCACCCTGGATCCCCTGGTGGGCCCCAGGCATTGACCCAAGACTATGTGGGGGCTTGGGTGTGTGTAGGGGGCTTGGCTGTGGCAGGGCCTTGGCAGTGTGTGGGGGCCTTGGCAGTGTGTGGGGGGGCTTGGCTGTGTGTGGGGGAGCGTGGCTGTGTAGGGTTGGGGCTTGCCTGTAATTTATTATTTATTGTTATGTAATTATTAGGTGGTGTTTTCCTTTAAGGGCATGGCTGGGGGCGTGGTTTAATGACAAAATATGTCCACGGCATGCATAGCGTGCTGCCACACATGTCCCTCTTTTCTGTTTTCACTTGGGAGGTACGCTTTCCTGCAGCACTTCAGTGCCTACCATAAGTAGCTCCCCTGCTGCAGACTCCTGTTACTATTGTCTCCTCCACACTCACACACTGTTATTAAACATTTTTACATACCCCCAACTGTCCCGTGTGACAATCCCCCTTTTGGGCACTTGTCCCGGTGTCCCACGCCATTGTCTCGTTGCCGCCTCTCGTCGTTGCCCCGGCTTCGAGTGCGCAGCTGAGCGCTCACATGTGTACCATGGAGGGGGGGGGGGGGGGCTGCTGCTTTTTTTCTGCCTTTATTTCATTGGTGGTTCAGTGGGTGGGCGGGGCTCCAAAGAAAGAGGAGCCTGCTGGCACCAGAGGGAAGGTAAGAGTGTCTGTGTGTGTGTGTGTGTGTGTGTGTGTGTGTGTGTGTGTGTGTGTCTGGGGGAGGAAGGTGGGATGCCCCTCACTGGCTGCAATGGGGGATTCCTCTCACTGGCTGCATTGAGGGATGCTCCTCACTGGCTGTAATGAAGGGATGCCCCTCCCTGGCTGCAATGGAGGGATGTTATTGGGGGGGTTCGGGGCCCTTCCCTGTACCCCGCATGGGTATAAGATAGCCTGGCCAGGTTCTGGGAAGTGGTGAAATAGGGGAATCGTAAGCTTGGTTCTAGTATGTCTTATCTTATTTGAATAGCAGATTTTATGATTTACAGTCAAATAATCTATACATATCTAATATATGGTACATGATACAGTTACAATAGAGATATAATCAAAAGCTCCTGGTTGACATTCCCCTACATCAGGGGTTCAACTTAACGTTTTATGCCCTTTGTAGCAAGGTTTTTTGTGCATTCAGTCCTTATTTTGTAATGGGTTTAGTACCCTATTTGTAGCAAGTAGTCCCATACAGTCTGTAGCAAGCTTGGTACCGTTTGTAGCAAATTGTACAGTACAGACGCGTTTTGCCCTTTGAGCTTCCTCAGTGTACTGGGTGACCTGGTGAAATTTATAGGGTGATTAGCTAAACACCCATAAAAGACACCCAAAGACAAGGTTACTGGTGGGACCGGCACTATACCAACAAGAAATTTATAGAGAAGGAGCCAGGAGACAGTGAAGGAGAATAGAAAAACCTCTTTATTCAATATTACACACACCCTCTAGGCTCAAAAAGTACTACACCAAAAATAGATAAAATCACACGTTGTGCTTAAAAATATTCCCAGGCGCCCTTTGGCGTACATATCGCTGTATCCTAGGATGGCATTTAAATTAGATAGGGGATGTCTTGCCAACATCCAGGCAGCTTTTACAACAGAGGGAGAGTCTGTAACCACCAGTGGGGGGGGGGAGGGGGGGGGAGATATTCGAACATTGTTTAAGAAACATAAATCTTTGGTGATTAAACAACTGAAGCGATATTGGGATGTGTGTACTATTGAAAATTATATACAGAATTCAGTTATACCGAGGGGGTTGAGAGAACGGATAGTGCCAGCAGAGCACCTTAGAACAGAGCGCTTTATGGAGAAGTGGCAAAGGGTCTGTTTGGATCATGGGATACAGATAATGTCGCTAATAGTTGAAGAGGAAAGGCTGCAACTGGAGGAACTTGATACAGCGATAAGAGAGAGCTGTGATAAGTTGGATTTGTTGGGGGACTCCCCAGACTTCCAAAAGTTGAATGACATGGTAAAGGCTGAGGTGGATAAGGTACAACGCTCAGTAAAAGAGATCAAACAGAGTAAGTTTAGACGGGATAAAATGGAATTCTCAGAGAAAACCTTCCCTGAGTTTAAAAATAGAGGGAGGCCATCCTCTCGCTATAGACAATGGAAGGAAATCTCAAGTGACCTCTCTGGGTGCGAGACCGAAGTCTCGGACGAGAGTCCCCCCCGTGTATCACGTAATACACGTAGGTCGGTGTCTTTTTTGGACCCGTCCGGAAAAAACGAAGACGGCGGGGGCGAAAGTGTCGCAAACAGAGTGAAGTCACTCAGGGGTATAAGGAAGCCAGCGAAAAAATGGCCGACTTAGATGGCGGGAGAGATGAATCTTCATCCTTGAATATCATTAATTTGTCAGATTTCACACTGGATAAGGATCACATTTCAGTTCTCTCAAAGGGTCTGTCCTTCTCACCGGTGGCAGGCGGTGATGAATTTACGTTGTATAAGGACACGGCTTTGTTCCTACGGAAATTAATGTTTAGAGCTATGTATGCGGGTGGAACTGATTCTACATCACCGTTGCCTGTACAGCCAGATGAGACGGACATTCCTGGTGAGGACGATTTGGATGATCCAGTCCCGGACCTAATGCCAAATTTAGATAAGTTTAAGGCAAAATCAAAAAGATTTCCTCCTCTCTCCTTGAATCGCCACATTTCCCTCTTTTTTCAGTTGGTCCAGCGTGATCTCCGTGGGGTTGATTGGGCGAACCAAGGGTTGGTCACCAATCTAACTTCAGGTGAGAAGAGGGCCCTCTATGATCTGTCACGGGCCTCTAACATTGTGGTCCGTCCCAGCGACAAAGGGGGAAATGTGGTGATCCTGAGTGAAGAGTATTATGTGAAGGAAATTGAAAGCCAGTTATCTCAGAAAAATATCTACTCGACATTGACAGGGAATCCCTTTCCCAGGATGGTATCAATGCTGAATGATAAATTGGATTGGGCCGGGGAGGAGAGGCTTCTTACCCCCAAAGTACTTGAGTTTCTAAGAGTGAAGGACTATAATGTCCCGGTTCTATACACTATACCAAAGATCCATAAGGATCCAGTGGCCCCGCCGGGTAGGCCCATCGTATCGGGGAGTGGAGGTCCACTTGAAGGCGTCGCACGCTTTGTTGATGAAAATCTAAAGCCACTTGTCAGGATACTCCCATCCTTTGTGTTGGACAGCAGTGACGTGTTGCGTCGGCTTATGTCCTTTACTCTAGAGGATGGGTGGCTCCTGGCAAGTATCGACGTCGAAAGTTTGTATACCTCCATTCCCCATGCGGTGGGCCTGGAGGCAGCAACATGGTTCTTGGATGAACTGGGCCCATGCGAGGCTGCGTACAATGAATTTGTGATAGAACTCCTGGACTTTGTCCTTAAAAATAACTACTTTCGATTCAATGGCAAGTACTATCATCAGGTCAGTGGCACTGCCATGGGGGCGGCCTGTGCTCCATCGTACGCGTGCCTACACCTGGGGCAGTGGGAGAGCTTGGAGGTGTTTGGGCGGGCGGATTTTGGGGCACGGGTCGCCCTGTGGCTTCGCTATATTGATGATGTACTCATAGTATGGCGGGGCACCCCTGTAGAGTTTGATGAGTTCGTGACATCACTAAACAATAATGACAGAAATATCCGCCTTACTTACAAAATCGGGCCTGTTGAAGTTGAATTCTTGGATTTACGTATTAGGTGTGAGGGTAAGAAGTTGGTTACTACTACCTTTCGGAAGCCCACAGCGGGCAACACACTTTTACATTTTAATAGCCACCACCCCACACCATTAAGACGTGGAATTCCTTTGGGCCAGTTTCTGCGTATTCGCAGAAACTGTAGCTCTGATGAGGACTATAGAAGGGAGGCTCGAGAATTGACTAAGAGGTTTAGAGCAAGAGGGTACCCTCATAGACTCCTAAGAACATGTGCCAAAAAGGCGTGGGATAGGACACGGGTTGACCTTTTGAAAGTTAAGTCCCCCATGGCCCGGCTGAGGGATGACGGGCAGCAGATTCGCCTCATCACTCAGTATGGGGCCCATTGGGAACGCTTTCGGGGGATCTTGGAGGCCCACTGGCATGTGTTGGCACTTGACCCTATACTGGGGAAATTGGCGGGGCTGCGTCCCTTACTTACGGCCCATAGAGCTAAAAACATGCGGGACATGCTAGTACATAGCGAATACAAATCAAAATCAGATATGGATATTCGCTCAGTAGAGAAATTGAATGGGTCCTTCAAATGTGGCCACTGTAGTACCTGTAGGTATATGCAGAAAACGGGTACCTTTACAGGTGCCAGGGGATCTCCCCCTCGTCAGATAAAGGGCTTTATTAATTGTGCTACTTCAATGGTCGTGTACATGCTCACCTGCCCGTGCGGCAAAAAGTACGTCGGCAAGACCAAACGTGAACTGAGGGTGCGGGTAGGTGAGCATGTGCGTGATATTAAAAAGATGAACGAAAAGAGCCCAGTGGCAGAACATTTTAAGTTGTGGCATAAGGGTGATCCCAAGGACCTCCAAGTATGTGGCATCTTTGCCCTCAGGAAAACAGGGAGGAGGGGGCACTGGGAGCAGAGGCTTTTGCAGCAGGAGTCACGATTCATCTATGAATTGGGGACCCTGGCGCCCCATGGATTAAATACGGACCCCGGCCTAAATGCCTTTCTCTAGGTGAGTATCTTTGGAGGACTTATTCCAACCCCCTAGCAATCAGGGGGGACAATTTTCTGTATATATCCTTACTTTTAGTGGGGATAAAGAATACATTATATTGCCGGTTTGGCTCCTCTTTACCCTTATGCTTCTATTCCTCTTCATCTGCTTATTGCATGCGGCTGTCACTTTTCCCTCCCTTATACTGTATTTTCAGTGTGGAAAGACAGCACACTACACTATTACTATACTATATTATATTATACTGTGTGTGTGGCTTCTTCTTACCCTGTATGTATGTGTCTGCCTGAGTGGGTTATAATGACGCCCCATAGTGTCACTTAACATGCTATAGTATGTCCTGGGTGAAGGCGATTATGTCGCCGATATGTGCCAACTTTGATGCCCTTGCGTGATTGGGCGTGTGGGAAAGCCTGATGTGGATGGTTCTAAAGCTGTGCCTGTAGGTGAGCAGCTGAATAAGATGCGTGGCTGGGCGTGTAGGAACGCCCGATGTGGATGGCCCCATAGCTGCTTCTGGAGGTGAACAGCTGAACAAGTTAAATACAGTGACGAGATGCAACGCCAGAGGATTACTGATTGGCTGAATACGTTGCACTCGTCAGGAAACAAACAAGGACGTCTACGGGGCGGAGCCTAACTACGTGATTTTAAGAGGCATTGTGATTGGCTGGGCGTCACCCTGACGAAGCCCCGGTGGGCGGGGCGAAACGCGCGTCGGACGTGGGTGGCCCTTCCTCGCCTCATGTCCCTCCACTACTCGTTATGACGATATGGACTAAGCACAAGGCCGGTTTATGGCACGAACGCCAGCGCACAGCAGTATGAAGCTTGAAGTCTGAAGTGGCCCTCTGAAGTGAGCGTGTGACTATATTAAGTTAAGTACATACGTACGTTCAGCTAGCAACTCTATAGGCTTGAAACGTGATATGAGTTGGCAGAGTGCGGTCTGTCCGCACTGTGGTAACTGCGCTGCTGACTGACTTATTAACGCTGATGTGGCCACTGACACCTATATGCATTTACTCTGGTGCTGCTGGGCATATGGTGTCCTTCACCGTGGAGTCCACCTTTGCAATACATGCCGGCGAGGTCTATTGCTGGGATCACCTGTTCATGTAATCTGCTATGAGATGAGAAAGGCTGCCTTTTCTGCCATACTTTACCTCTGGCCATCTCTGAATTTTGCATCAAGCATCACATTATAACATTGAGCCGTGGAGGAATGTTGCTAGATGGTATCTATATTGACTGCCTATTCATCCAGTTGAGATCTCTCCGTTTGGTGCCCAACTAGGTTATGGACTTCCCCGCTTGAGGCTGGTGTGCGTGTTCAGTGCATGACTTGTGTGTTGGCAGTGGCTGTGATTCTGAGGCGGTGGTGCATGTGCGGTGTGGGGGGCCCCCAATTTTTAAGCACAACGTTGTGTGATTTTATCTATTTTTGGTGTAGTACTTTTTGAGCCTAGAGGGTGTGTGTAATATTGAATAAAGAGGTTTTTCTATTCTCCTTCACTGTCTCCTGGCTCCTTCTCTATAAATTTCTTGTTGGTATAGTGCCGGTCCCACCAGTAACCTTGTCTTTGGGTGTCTTTTATGGGTGTCATTGTTGGTTAGTGGGACGCCATACAGGTGTATGGCAGCGCACATACGAGTATTAGGAGGAATCTCCCTGCGTTTTTAATCATTGTCTTGATTAGCTAAACAGTTCTCAATACAAAGGGATAATGCATATGATGTAGTGGTGAGGCTCCTTTAAAAGGATTGGAGATGGATGGTCATGCTATTATATTGAGACTTTTCTAATGTGGCGGCATGCTGGTCTGTTTTATCTGCTGTTTAGTGCCTCTCGTGTGCTGCACTTATATTGCCCCTGCCTGGCGCCAGTTTTGCATTCGGAGACCACTCATTCTATGGGAGGAGCATTACAGCTCGACGCTCCCATCATTGGCTCAAAGACAGTGCCCAAATATTACCAGTCCAAAGGCGGGCTCACCTCACCACGCTCCTGCGGCACATGCGCGGGCGCTCGTCCAATCAGAGCGCTCGGAGCCGCTGTGGTATGCACGTCCAAGGGATGGACAACCACAGCGGCTCCGAGCACGCTGGCGGCCGCATCCTGTGCTTCTCTCTGACAGGGAGCGCTCGCGGGCACACGTCTTGCTAGAGAGAAGCGCGAGATGCGGCCCGCGCATGCGCCGTTGGATGCAGGTAAGGTGAACGGGGCATCCTGGGGGGTTTCAAACAGCGGGGCATCCCGATGTTGGATGCCCTGCAGGGAGGGATCGGATATCTATAAGATATCTATAAGATCTGAATCTATAAGATTCGCGGGCCGATCCCCCCTGGGTCCACTTTAATGATAGAACAAGGGGGGTCAACCTGAAGCTAGTTGGTGGGAAGATCAGGAACAATGTCAGAAAATATTTTACTGAAAATGTAGTAGATGCTTGGAACAAAACATCCGCAGAGATGTTTGGAAAATTAACAGTAAGTAAATGTAAAGTGGATCAAAAAGCCCTTCTGCCGCTTGCGAGCGGTCTCAGCCAGGAGTGCTGACTTCAATGTGTGCCTCTGTACATCTTTCTGTACAAACACTGTGTACGCTCTCAGGTCTTCTTTCTAAGATGCACAACCTGGGTAGGCCCCGCTACAGGCCCCAGTCTGCTGTTGCCTGGATACACCTGAGGTGGGCATATCCTGAGGAAAAATCTGGGCCTATAACTTGGAGGAGTGACTGGGTTGTTGGAGTGGCTCCCCAGTGGCGAGCAGCGCCTCACTGGGACGTCGCTGCCGCCTTCTTGATTGTGGGTAAGAGGCGGGATTAAAGCCAGGGGAAGATCTGGGGTGAAGCCATATAAAAGGTGGAGCAGGAGGCCTTGGGAGAGAACCAAGCCACGAGCGAGAATGAGGAGAGCAGCTGCTATCCCTGGGTCGGGCAGAGTAGGCCCCAGCGTGCCCTGACAACCAGAGGTGCCCCTGGAGAACTTCCCTAAAATGACTCCATACTCCTGTGATGAGCTGTCCCCCCTAATTGGGTGAGAGGAGGAAGAGGCCCCAGGCTGCTGTTGCTGGGATACATGTGAGGTGCCCATTTTCTGAGGTAAAATCTGGGGCCTAAAACGTGGATGAGGGACTGGGGTGGTGGAGTGGCTCCCCAGTGGTGAGCAGCGCCCCACTGGGACGTCGCCGCCGCCACCTTCTTGATTGTGAGTAAGAGACCTTAGATGGGGGAGACCAGCAAGATCACATGGCATTATAGCCAGGGGGAGATCTGGGGTGAAGCCAAATAAAAAGAGAGGGATGGGAGGCCCTGGGAAAGAACCAAGCCACTAGGGTGAGTGAGGAGGGCAGTTGCTGCCCCTGGGTCGGGCAGAGTAGGCCCCAGCGCACCCTGACTACTGGAGGTGCCCCTGGGGAACTTCCCTAAACTGACTCCATACTCCTGTGATGAACTGCCCCCTAATTGGGTGAGAGGAGGAAGAGGCCCCAGTCTGCTATTGCCGGGATACACCTGAGGTGGCCATTTTCTGAGGTAAAATCTGGGGCCTATAGCTTGGAGGAGTGACTGGGGTGGTGGAGTGGCTCCCGCAGTGACAGAGACTTGGATGTGCACCTGGCCGGCACCCCAGGAACTTGACGCACCACAGTGGAAAGTGGGGCCCAGCTGCTGAGGGGGACCCAGAGTCTTATTTTCAGTGTGGTGGGGTGAGCTCTCCCCCCTAATAGTGACCCTGCAGTGGGGTGGCCCACAACCTGCCAGTGCCCCGGAAGGACTTATCCGATGCATGTGTCCTGAGTTCGGTCCCAGGAGGAGGCGTGCAAGAGACTGTTGAACTATTTGTTATTTATTGCACGTAATCTTTCTATTGCAGTGTGTAGAATTAAGTTATTTACAGTTTGAAAAGAATCCCATGCGGCGGTAATCTGACCACAAAATCCAAAAGTGACAATTTGGGTTAGTGTGCAGTGCCATTGAGTTTCTTGTCCCCCGCTGGGGACGCGGATTACAGTGGTTACAGTGCTAAAGCTTAAAGCAGACCTTCAGCATAATTTAATAGCCCAAACCTATTCCTCAGCATCTAAATTGAACATATTTAATGTTTTAATCACTTACTTTTTATTCTTTCCCCCATTGGCCTGCAACTCTGTTCAGCACTCTAGGATACGGGCGCCGCCATCTTGGCTCAATAGCAGAGACGTCTTCTTGATTTGCCCATTAAACCAGACCTTCAGCATAATTTAATGAAAAGCCCAAACCCTTAAAAATCTACATCTCAGCATCTACATTTACACATTTAATGTTTTTAATCACTTACTTTTTATTCTTTCTCCCCACTGGCCTGCAACTCTGTTCAGGACTCTAGGATACGTGCACCACCATCTTGCCTCAGAAGCATCACATACCAAGGAAAGGAGAGGGGTCAAAAGTGCAGCCGGTGGGATTATAGCTGTGCTTTGCTCAGACAGAGCAGAGCAGGGGTCAGGAAAGTGACAGCAATCCCAGAATGCAGAGCGGCACAGTCAGAAGACACTTCCTGTTTGCAGGCAGCCTGCTTGGGCGTTTAAAGGCTCAGAAAATGCAGTAGATGCAGGTAGGATCATTTTTAATGTGGGCAATGTGTATGTACAGGGTGTGGGAAACACATAAGATAGGTCCGGTTTAACCAAGCTTAACCAGGAAATGGAAAAATGAAATCATGATACAACCTAATTACACAACACCCAAGTTTGGAAAAAAGGAACAGGTGTTACACTCTATATACATCAAGGGCAGCAAAGAGGAGACGTCTTCTTGGTCTGCCCATTAAATGTGAGGTTGGGAGGCGCGAACAGATAAAAGGGTTTAAACCTTTATGAGATGAGCCTTGTCAGAAACGAAACTCTCCTTAGCGCCGTGATTAAATGTTTCCATTAGCTTCCATTAGTTCTGGTCATTGTTTAAAAAAGATGTCAGATGTGTTTAGGGACATGTGGGATCGCGTGAAATTCGACATGACGCAAAGTCAATTTACAAGCTGTTTTTTACAGTGGGAAGCAAGGAGAACACACAGAGGTTACATGCACCCAGTTACATTGCTGGAATATTATGTTTAGAACAGTTTTTGTCAAACTCGCCTTAGTGCTTTTATTTTATTAGCAGGTCCACAAGGTCAGTTACTTAGCAGAGGCTGCACATGTTCCACTTCCTAACGCAACATTATCCAGAAGAAATTTGGATTTGTATGTTCTCACTGTGTTCTCTGACTTTCTCCAAAAAGAAAGAAAAAATCACTACTGTGCAAACGACTTACAATGTGGAGGCTACAATATGGAAAACTTTCAGCACTGACCAGGGGCGCATTAAAGCAGACCAAAACCCACATTTTTAACTAGTATCCCCTGAATTGCTCCCCCTACGGATAGTAACTGCTCCCATTTCACAGTAATCCCAGATAATGGCGCCTGTTTTAGCTGTAAAGCTCCGCCTTCTCCATTCACTGCCACTGTTGAGTGTGCCATTGATGTCATTGCCAAACTGATCACCCGCCATCTTACAGAGAGAGACAGCAAAAAAAACGGTGTTCCAGGGCGATTTGATAAGCGAAAATATCCATTTCCAGTTCTACGGCCTAAGAAGAGAGTATCGGCAGGGGCTTTGGCCAAATTTATTTTACAAGTTCAGTGGGTTTTGGTCTGCATTAAGTGTGGTGGAGACCCCGGGCATAAAATCTGGTGGAGGGCCCAAATACAGTATTTTTTTCCCTTTAAAATAAAAGTCCAGCCAAGTAACTGATTGGTGGTTGTCTGGAACCCGCCTACTTACTGGAATGTCAGATTGAGTCCCTTGCGCCACCCTTGTGCGGGTGCGTGCTGCTCGGGAACTCCTGCTTTGCCATTCTGGGGGAGGGGTAATGTAGTCGCACAGCCGGTCCTGCATTGAGCTTCCAGCGGCTGTACTTGGTGGCTTATATGCAGTGAGCAATCTCCGCCTGACAGCTCTGCACCCACCCATCACTGTAGCGTTGCTGATGGTGACTTTGCTGCTCTAGACTCTCTGTCCTGCCCTGTGGTGGCTTTGGCTGCAGGTTTGCAAAAACAAAAAAAGGCTTGCCCAGAAGCGCCCCCACTTCTGCCGATAGTTTTGTTGCTGGCCCCACAGCCCATCAGACAAAAGACTGAAAAGCCTCCTGGACCAGACCATAACCCAAAGGTTGGTGGAGGCCCCCCTTTGCATGGAAAGTGGTGGAGGCCCCGGAGTGGGCACCCCTTGCACCCCTTCATATTCCGACCCCTGCACTGACTACCTTTTTAGGGTTTTGTTGTTTCGTTTTTAGTGATGGCACTATAGTTTTAACCATTTTGATGAGTTATATTTTTTATGTTCTGTCTCCGCACTAATATGTTTTTGGATTAATTTTTTTTTATTTGGTCACTTTAAATACCACTGCCTTCACACATGTACTGTCCAGTTCTTCCTCATGATCCTCTTGAGGGCCCAGAGGAGTAAGACAGAGGACCTTGCAGACATGATTTGGTAAAGCCTGAGGGCAGAAGGCACTAGAGGTTCCTTCATACCTTGTGGTGTGAGCAGTCACCCAGAAGGTTTATTGCCTACCTTTTCATGTAGGCCTCTTCCCTTGTTCACCTGCTGATAGTAGAACTGCCTTCCTGGGGTAAGAACCAAACTTCCTAAAGTCTTAAATCTTGGCCAAGCAGAATTTTTTTTTCTTTTACCACTAATAAAACAACCAGTCGTGGTCTAATCTCTCCTTCCCCCACCCCCTTTTTTCCTTTTCTCTCTTTCTCTGCCCTATAATGTCCGTTTTACCCTTTTTAAAGTGCATCCGAGACCAATGTCCCCTTAAAGCCACTAAGGTTTTAGCTAGTGCTCATAAAGGACATATAACCGATAAACTGGATGTTACCTGTTGGTAACAAAAAGAAGCTGAGCCTTGGCTGAGTGGAAGAGGAGTACGACAAAGGACCTTGCAGACATGATTTGGTAAAGCCTGAGGGCAGAAGGCACTGGAGGTTCCTTCATACCTTGTGGTGTGAGCAGTCACCCACACGGTTTATTGTCTACCTTTTCATTTGTAGGCATCTTCCCTTGTTCACCTGCTGATAGTAGAACTGCCTTCCTGGGGTAAGAACCAAACTTCCTAAAGTCTTAAATCTTGGACAAGCAGAATTTTTTTTTCTTTTACCACTAATAAAGCAACCAGTCGTGGTCTAATCTCTCCTTCCCCCACCCCCTTTTTTCCTTTTCTCTCTTTCTCTGCCCTATAATGTCCGTTTTACCCTTTTTAAAGTGCATCCGAGACCAATGTCCCCTTAAAGCCACTAAGGTTTTAGCTAGTGCTCATAAAGGACATATAACCGATAAACTGGATGCCCCATCCATCATTGTGGTAATCTTTGGGTTTATTAGTTATTTCAAAAGTAGGTCAGGTGAGTGTAAGCTTGAAGATGAGGTTTAGTTAAATTCTGGACATGAAGTCATTACAACTAGGAATGGGGTATGACCATCACTATATGTTTCCTTGGTCAACTCTTTTCTACTGTAGGGCTGTTTTGGAGGGGGGTCATGGTAAACACCCCACTCAAGACAAGCTATGGCACTAACCTGTTGGTAACAAAAAGAAGCTGAGCTTTCGCTGAGTGGAAGAGGAGTACAAGAGAGGACCTTGCAGACATGATTTGGTAAAGCCTGAGGGCAGAAGGCACTGGAGGTTCCTTCATACCTTGTGGTGTGAGCAGTCACCCAGAAGGTTTATTGCCTACCTTTTCATTTGTAGGCCTCTTCCCTTGTTCACCTGCTGATAGTAGAACTGCCTTCCTGGGGTAAGAACCAAACTTCCTAAAGTCTTAAATCTTGGACAAGCAACATTTTTTTTTTTCTTTTACCACTCATAAAGCATCCAGTCGTGGTCTAATCTCTCCTTCCCCCACCCCCTTTTTTCCTTCTCTCTCTTTCCCTGCCCTATAATGTCCGTTACCCTTTTTAATGTGCATCCGAGACCAATGTCCCCTTAAAGCCACTAAGGTTTTAGCTAGTGCTCATAAAGGACATATAACCGACAAACTGGATGCCCCATCCATCATTGTGGTAATCTCTGGGTTTATTAGTTATTTCAAAAGTAGGTCAGGCGAGTGTAAGCTTGAAGATGGGGTTTAGTCAAATTCAGGACATGAAGTCATTACAATTAGGAATGGGGTATGACCATCACTATATGTTTCCTTGGTCAACTCTTTTCTACTGTAGGGCTGTTTCGGAGGGGGGTCATGGTAAACACCCCACTCAAGACAAGCTATGGCACTAACCTGTTGGTAACAAAAAGAAGCTGAGCCTTCGCTGAGTGGAAGAGTGTGTTAAATGTGTGATGTGCCAGTGCATCCACCCAGAATAGGGCCCCTGCACTGATAGGGAACACCTTTCTGGGAAATAGATCAAGTTGTCTAAGCAAAACAATACATTTGGAGCAGAGAGACTACTGTTCCCAGCAGCCATTTACCTACGGCACTCACTGACACAATCAAGTATAACAATACTATGAACTTTATGTAGTAAAGGTTAACTTGGAATATAAATGAATCATAGACAGTATAACACAATGAAAGGCCCAACTGGGGCTTTAGTTAGTCTGTGCACATATACCCGGGTATATATATATAATCTATAGCTAAATACCTCCAGGAGAAAGTCGGCACAGGATGAAAGCTGCAGGGGCCCCTGATCTTGACTCGAAGAGATGATTCACTCTTGACACGCAGGAGTCCATGATTAGACATGCAGCGCAGTTGAAGCTCTCCACAGGGCACACAGCAGCTGGACACACAAGTCAGCAGGCAGAAGGCAATGAAGAAGTTTAGGAGCAGCTACAGACGATCCCCCAGGTGGCACCATCAGCTGGACATGCAGGTGAACAGTGTAGTAGTCTGGGAAGTGAACCAGGCTCACCTGTGAGGCTGTATATGTAGGTTGCAGCAGCTCCTGGCAGCAAGCAGTGTGTTCAGTTCTCCTAGCAGCAGTCTGTCCCATATTTATAGTCTTTGATACCTCCACTGAGGAGCTGCAAACCCCACCTCCAGGGGCAGGAAGTGTTCCATCAGCAGCTAGAGAGAGAGTGTGATCTATGATCTCCCTACACTTCCCTACACTAGCTTAAATTAACAGTAGGGCCTTACACTGAGTAAAGTCAAGTAAAGTGGCGCACAAGCGACTCCAAATCATAGGGCCCGGCAGCATAGTATGCACTTGCCGCCTAGACTTCGTGATAACCTTTAAAGTGGACCAACACCCAGGATTTTGACTATCCTGGGTCTTGGTTCACTTCGGTGGGGCACCCCCGATCGGGGTGCCCCGCTGTGTGAAACCCCCCCGATCACCCGAAAAACTCACCTCTCCCCGCTCCCAGCGCCGACGGACAAGGGATTTGACAGCCGCGGACAAGCGGCTCCTCTGCCGCCGCCTCCCGCGCGTCCCTCCTGACGCGCGCGCGCCCGCGCCGGCCATTCACAGACGCACGCCTAGAGGGGCGCGAGGGAGGCGGCCGCCGCCGAAGATAAGGTAAGGGGGTTTGGGGTGTTTGGGGGGGTTTCACCCCGCGGGACATCCCGATCTCGGATGCCCCGCGGGGAGGGAGGTGATCGGCCTGGGAATCTTATAGATTCCCGGGCCGATCACCCGAGGGTGATGGTCCACTTTAAAGCAGATGCCTAGACTCAATTATTTATGGCAATGCAAGTACGGTAGGTGCTATTGTTGTTTACTTGAGTAAAGAGACATTTACAACATTGGTAAATATATGAACAGGATTTCCTCTCCAAGGGAGAATCACTAGATTCCAGGGCCCTATTCAGAGCTTGATGAATCCAAATCTAAATGTGATGCAATCTGCTGGAGTATCCCATATTAATGTCTACAGTTGGCTAGCCGCATTATTATCATATAGAAACCCCGTGCTGCCCTTCGCCTAGTGTGTAATCCCCGTTTGGTTTACGCATTTCAGGAAATCCGCCCCTTAGTCATATGACTTAGTATTTATGACAGGTATGACTAAGGGACGGATTCTCTGAAACGCATAACCGAACGTGGGATTACACACTAGGAGACGGGCAGCACAGGGTTTCTATATGATTTTAAATACAGATAAGTAAAGGTTACGATTTAGAGGACTGGTGAGCTGGACTTCTGTGTATTTTGCATTGTCTTCAGGGCCAGCAGGGGCCCGTCTCTGCTCCCGGTCCACCGGTAGGATTGAGCTGTCTTCCTTTTTTTTGTTTTTGTATCAGAGTCATTTTTGCCAATTCAGCTAGAACTATGGAGGATCCAGCTTCAGTTTTTTATGGCATCTCTAGTTTTTTCTGTTTTTTAGGCTTCGTTACCCCACAGATGACTAAAGCAAAATTATTCTGGCGTGGACTATAATGACTGGAAACAGGAATCCCGTAATTCACAGCCAACACATCTGTGTCACTTCTGTTGCCCCCAGGCTCCACATACTGGATCTTAATAACTAGTGAAAAATAAACAATGGCAAGTGGGTAATTGTTTATAGGCACCTATAGGAACCTAAAGAAGAAATCCCATGCGAAGGATGAAGAGGTTTCTGGACATGTGAGTAGTATTCATGCATTCACACAAATCAGATTATGTGATGTATTTGCATAATTTCTTGTTGCATCACAAACATAGTAAACGTATACTATGAATCTGGTTGACATAATGGCAGCCCCCACGGTATAGAAAAGAAGAAGTGAGAAAAAGTAAGATTATGGTATAAAAATGTTAACAGAACTTTTCCGAAAAAAATTATGACAGTACATTCCTAATCTCTACATGTCTTGTCTTTGATCTTCCAAGGCTCCATAAAATTTCCAGTCTGTGTTTTATGGGCCCCTAAACATAGCAGCTGGCATTCATCATATGTCCTAACTGTCTTGTAACCATCTCCCTTCTGATTAGTATTTACACATTAACAACTAGTGATAACTAAAATGGAATAAAGTAACAGGGCATAACACCCCCGTCCACCCACACAGCTGTCTATGGAACACTCCTGGAAATCACCTTCCTTATCTTTAGTACGATACATCACTTTTTTTTTCACGTGTAATAATCGTACAATTTTGGTAGCCCTAACACAATCTCTATACAGTCTTAGCAAAACATTGCAGTATAAGAGCTTGGTCTTGGATGCAGATAGATGGATGAATAATTTCTGGTCACTCAATTTACCTTCAGATTGTACTGGCTTGGGCAACCTTAATAAACATATCGACTCCACTCTCCACTGTACTAATCACTTATCTCTGGTTATAGGTGGTTCCCAATCTTATATATGTTCTGACAGCTCCCACTGCATTACTATGTAACTCACTTGCAAAAGATCAGCTCATGTGTCTCTGCATGTAAAAGATTCTTCTGGATTCACAGATGCATGCCTTGACATATTTTTTGCTTATGTTAGACCCCTCTGCCTGGCCAGTGGGGGTGGGTGACACTGGAATAGGTGTAGTGTGGGTGAGTGCGCCCACACTGAGTGCACTTATTGTTTGTCGATCTCTTGTGTTGAATCCAGGAAAAACGTCAGTTGAAATACAGAAGAGACAGCAGCACTAGGCACACATCAAAAAAAGCTTTAAGCTATCTGTGAGCTATATACATTTCAATAACAAGCCCATGACTGCTTTACAATGTATCACAGCTGATTACAATAGAAACAATTATAATACATCAGCTGCTTCTTAGCCATAATAACGATAGAGCACAATGTTCTGAGATAGTTTTGGTATATAAAAATGAAAAATGAGGCTTACCTTACTGGCATTTTGCCACCTGTTCCCCAGCTGTGCAGTGACAGCTGCTATGAGAATAACCTCACTGCCTGACTGACTATGCACTTAGGCCCTTATTTAACAAGGGATAGCGCCAGGTAGCGACTGGTGAGCGAACGGTAATGACGGTCACCGCCACGAGAACGCCGGCTCCCCACCACAATCACACATTTATCAAGCCAATCCTGCTTAGCGACTGAGATAGCGCCATATAGCGACTCATTCATCATTATTCCAGCCTCACCCCACAGCGCCAGCGAGCGACCTTGAACAGCGACAGGTATGACCTCTCGCTACCTGGCGCTCTCCAATGCATTTCAATGGAACAATCTTTAAATATTAATAATTAATTGTCAATAATTTTTTATTTTTTTTTTAATGTGAAAATTTCTGTTACCACTTCTGCCATGTTAGATATTTTTTTTAAGGTAAGAAAAAAATAAAAAAAAAATTTGTGCAGAATTGATATTACAGGTCTGATATTAATGTATTCATATTCCAAAATGTTTTTATAAACTTGTTTTTTTTGGTTTCCCAAAATATGGTTGTTTGGGGGTTAAAAAACTACTTTTAACCCATCGCTGCCAGCGCTCTGGGGTTTAAACAAGCATTTCACAGCGCGAGAATTTTTGGAGCGTGATTTGTTAATGAATATGGTGGGAGCCGGTCGCTATGGCCATTCTCTATCATGCGCTCCCATACAGCGCGGAACCTGTCAAATAGCGACTCATCACCTTGTATTCAACATTACTGCACACCGACTGAGTCGCTATCAACAACCGAACAACGGCCAAGCACAGCGACTACTAGCGGGCGCTGTGAAAATACCGCTGCAGTCGCTCAACTGTCGCTACCTGGCGCTATTAATAAATCAGCCTCCCCGTCATGGTTGGGATGGAGCCTTAGGATACAGAACAACTGCATCTTGATAAGAAGGAATCGGCGACCAGCGTTGGTAGGGTAAGCCTTCTTCATTGTATGCCAAAATAATTTCAGCATCAGGTGGGAGGTTGGGGGAGGGGGGTTACCTGCTGTTGGAATGGAGTGTGTCTGCACATTCTGCTTAAACCGGACCTTCACCCATGGTTAGCTGCCCCTCACTGCCATAACACATACACTATTTCAATCCATCACACTTTTTTTTTTTTTTTGACTAAAATTTAGTTGAGATGAACAGAGGATGCAACTAAAATGGGCAGTTGCTTTTTAAGAGCAACCAATAGCAGCAATCATACTGGTAATATTAATAGTATTTCAAATTTCTTATCATGCCCTGGTGATTGTTCTTGGTGGTTCAGATGCCAGAGAGCCATCCATAACTCATTGTTCTCACTCAGCCACCTTTCAATGCAAGGTTTAAGATAAGCATCTCCTTCTATTTTACTGATACTCTCACTTCTTTCGGGGACTTGTCCTGATAACAGGTCTTAGGCCCTATTCAGATTTCTCTGCCCTCCCTGTGAAAGGAATGAGAGGGCTTATCAACACAGATAAAAAAGAATGTTTGAGACTTAAAATGATCGCCTTGAATCACAAAGGCGCAAGTATTCAGCAAGGCACCAAGCCATCAAGGCAGATAGCGGCTGCTGGTCTAATTCTTTCACTTCTGTGTTTATATAAAAAAAGGATAGAAACTTGGCCCAGACGCCCCGAAACATGATCTGAAAAAAATAATTTCTAGTCTGAGCTCTTTTGTGCTGATAGTGGCACGGAGCACTGAGCCAAAAAACTATTAGAGGGAAAATTCCCTTGGCTCTGCTGTGTACATTACCTGAGTCTTTTTCAATTTCCAGCCGAGCCGTCTACTTGTCTAAGAGCTGCCAATCCAACTGGATGTAATTAGCCTTGTCATGGTACTTTTTCCACTTTTCCTTCAGAGTCAGACTGCCCAGAGTTTATGGCAGGAACAATGCTGTGGAATTTTAAAGGAAATCTGTGGACTTTAGAATTCTTTTTGCCATAAAGGTTAAAAAAGAACTAAAGTCAAAGTTAAAGTCTACTTCCTTGTGGCTGACTATTACTGCCTGTGACAAATCAGGTTCAGGTGTGTACTGTTTTGGGGGGAACATTTTGTGTTCCACATGTTTTAGTTAAGAAAACACAGGCAGAAGTTGAGGGTAATTGGGTGCAGTAAGGAAATTGCTGTGCAGAAAACATAGGGTCCAGAGTAGGGGAAGTCAGTCTGGACTATATGGTTGGTTTCAGTCCTTTATATAAGGCTGGACATATCTAGACAATAGGGTTGATTCAGAGCTGCTTTCACATTCACTTTCGCATGTGTCTGTGTATGTTTTGTGAGTTTTTGCATGCTTTTTCAGATTTTACGTTACTGTTTTCATGCGTATATATGCGTTTACGCTAACGCGAATACACGCTTTCAATGATCGTATGTTTATCAGCAATTTTCCGTTATGTCGGGCAACTTACGTTATTGGTATGGACTTGTGCATGATTCAGAGCCTTGATTGCCAATGACAACCCGCCCAATAAAATGGGTTTGCTTCCGCTCAACTTACGGGGTCATTTTGTAGGAGAAATCTAGCTGTTGAGATGTTTGCTGAGCACGTGGAGGAGTACGAGCGCTTGCAGCTAAACGGTAGCCCTTAACTAATCATTTTAATGTAGCCCTTAAATAATATTCATTCATATTCATTAACAAATCACGCTCCGAATGTGCTGTCGCTGTCCATTCCTTGTTTAAACCCCAGAGCGCTGGCGGCGATGGGTATTAACTAGTTTTTAACCCCTAAACAACCATATTTTTTGAATGTAACATTATACATGTTTTTAGAATCATTTTGTAATATGAATACATTAATCTCAGACCTGTTAGATCAATTCTGCACAAATTTTTTTTTTAATTTTTTTTTTACTTAAAAATAAATCCTAACATTGCAGAAGTGGTCTCCAAATTTTTGACATTAAAAAAAAAAAAAAAAAAAAAATTAATACCAATTAATTATGATTAATTATAGATTGCTCCATTGAAATGCATTGGACATCGCCAGGGAGCGACAGCTCATACCTGGCACTGTGAGGGAATTTGCAGCGGCGCTGTTCGGTCCAGGTGGCTTCATGATGAATGCCGCGCTAGCCGTCGCTCTCGCCGGCGCTAACCTCATTTTGCTTGATAAATGCGTCATTGTGAGCGCCGCCGGGCGTACTTGAGTCGGTAGTTGCCGTTAGCTGCCGCTACCTGGCGCTCGTCAGACACTACCTGGCGCTAGCCCGTGATAAATAAGGGCCTTTGTGTTTTAATATTTTCAGGGGATTCGGGTTACCCACTACTGCCATGGTTGATGACACCAGTCCTGCGGCCTCAGACTCAGGCCCAGGAGGGCTATAACCGGGCCCATCGAAAGACCCCGGCTGTTGTGGAGAGGGCCTTCGGCCTGCTTAAAAGCAGATTTCGATGCCTGGACTTTACTGGGGGGGGGCCCTGCAGTATGACCCCACCGAGGTTATAAAGATCATAATAGCCTGCTGTGTCCTACATAATTTTGCGATAATGCAGCAGGTCCCCCGGTATGTTGACGTGTCCCCCTCTCCAGCCACCATGGACATTCCGGACATGTTATATGAGGGCACCTAGAGTGCTTCTGGGCAATCCGTCCGGGACCATCTGATTTTTTTTCATAATTTTTGGACAATTTTTTTTCAACTTTTTTTTTTTACTTTTTACATTTTTTTTGGTCATTTTGTAATGTTTTTTTATTTATTTTTAATTTTTTAATTAAAATTTAATTATTTTTTATTTCGTTTGCATTAATTTTTGTCGTCCTTTATACTTTTATTAGCTATCTATACATACTAATTAATACAAAAACACTTTGGAACAGATTTGAGCGCAATGCATTTTTATTGTCAAATATTTACCTTTAACAATAATCATCTTTTCACAAACTATTCCACCCACCCAGGTTGAGGCAGCCAGGATTTCCTTAGGCCTAAACCTGCTGCGTGGGAGCTTGAGCGGGCAGTTTACTGAGCCCGAAACTATGGCCTTGCAAAGTAGGTTTTCTGACCACTATCATGAGCTGTATGGGAGAAATTGTAAAGCCACCATCAAAGGCACAAATTAACAAAGATCAGTGCAGATCACCAGACAGGTGAATAGTGTTGGGATGTAAAGGAAACATGTGGAGCAAATAGAAAGAAAATTCTTAATCTGCTGGATTCCTGTAATAAGGCTGGTGGTGGCCTTGTAGGATGTCCAGCACCTATGCATGTGTGGCATTCAGCATCTGCCACTGCTCCAGCATCTGCCTGTTGCTAGTCCTAATTTCTTCCACCAGGGTGTTGAAGTTGTTATTGAAGTTTTGGAAGTGTGCTGACAGCTGCTCATTTTATCTTTGGTTTACTTCCCAAAAGTGGCGGCTGTCATTTCTCTATGCTGTCTCCAGGGTCTGCACACGCCTCACACATGTTACATGGCAACATGGCTGAGGGTGTCCTCCACTTCCACAGGTTTGGGCACGTACAGATGATGGAGGTCTAGGCCTAGCAACAGGAGCAGATGTAGTAGGCAAATCCTCTGCAGCAGAGCTAGCACATGGGACAGTTGGTTGTGTCTCTTGCTGCTGTCCATGCTGGTCTGGCAGCAGAGGGCGTGATTGACAGAGGATTTGTTGGTGGCTGCTGCTGGGGCAGTGGCAGATGATGATGCTGGGTTGGCATTTGTGGGGGCATGGTAATGTACTCCTCCTCCTCCTCCATATGGTGTTTTGCTTCCATTATGGGTGGTGTCTCTAGGGACATGAATAAAAAATGTGTAAGATAGTTGCTCAAATAAATGTTGTGGCAAGTAGTCATCTTCCTTCACATGCATCACCAATACCAGATCCAGATGTTCCTGTGTAGGATATGTTGTTAATGGCTGGCAGGACGTGGTGGCAGTGGCCAAAGAGGTGGAGGGTTGAACAGCAGCTTGAGTATTTTGAGGTGCTGGAATGTAAAAAGCAAGGCTATTTAACACATAAACATACCTTGTGTACCCATAGGAGTCGCTAGCCTTTACGGCACCCGGGGCAAAGATTCAAAATGGACTCCCCCACCGGTTTTCAGGACCACCTTTGGTGCCCCCCTGAACTGCTACACCTGGGGATCATTGCCCCCCCTCTTCCCCCCTAGCTAGGGCCCTGTGTGTACCTAGGATTGTATACTACATTTTGTAAAGGCAAAGCCAAAAAAACATTCCTTAAAGTACTAAACTTCTGGCATGACATTGCTCACAAGGTCATGCTCACCCACAACCTGCCCAACTCAAACACCCATCTGTACCCGTGATGCCTGGGTTTATTTCTCTTCTGCCGGATGGCATATTTGAGGTCCAAGAATTTTCGCTGGATCTGCTCCACATCTTTCCTCTCAGTCCCAGCACAATTCACCTGTCTGGTGATGTCTTCCCAGATTTGTGTCTTGCGCACTTTGCTGGTGGCTTTAGAATTTCTCCCATACAGCTCATGATAGTGGTCAGATACCCCACTTGCCATAGTTTGGGGCTCAGTAAAGCGCCCGCTCAAGCTCCCACACCGCAGGTTTCTGGCTAATGTTGTCCTGGCTGCCTCTTCCTGGGTGGGTGGAATAATTGGTGACCTTGGCTCACTTGCAGCCGTGGAATATCCAGACCTTTCGCTCACAAAGGATTGGGCAGGACTTGCATGGGGGCTGGGTGTCATAGGCTGGCTGCCCAAAGAAGTTGCATCCGTTGAGCTGCCCAGTGACTCAGGGCTCTCCATGTTGGAATCGTGAAATTGGGAATGAGCAGGAGAGGGTGTGGTTGGGGGGCTAGGGCTTCTAGACCTAGTCTTACCCTTGCCCTTACTAGTAGTGCTCCCTTGGGTTTTGGATGTTGTGGGCCAGGGAGCATTCTTGCTGGAGGAAGTCTCCTTCGCCTTCCGTGATGTCCCAGATTTGGAGGGGGCTGGAGTGTGGGCCAATGGATCCTTCATGTGGCGAGTGGATGTCCTTGTCGAATGCGAGTGGCCACTGGTTTTGTGGGACCTAGTTGCAGGCCTGGATGAAGTTTTTTCATGCTGTTTGGCACGATGCTCATGGCGTTCATGGGACTTGGGGGTCTTGCGGCTACCTTTCTTGGCAGGCATAACGATATCTGTAAAGAGACTCAGCTGTTTCTCTAAGTACCCTTTAAATAGTTATGACTGTGTAAGACGCTTATGCAGAAGCGTGCCTACGGACATGCGCATCCCGGAAACCGCTGGGGCGCAACGTATCTGCTGATACTGGCAAAACAAGATGGCACCCATGCTCTTCACCCGCGATCAACAGGACACTATTATGCTAGTAAGTGTTTGTGCAGGCCGTTGATTTGCAGGCGAAATGCATGCATATGTGATTAGGCAGTGCAGGCCAAAACAGTGGGGGTGAAATTTGAATTTAAGCGCTGTGCCAAGCAAAAGTTAGTGCACACATGTGCGCAACACCAAAATGGCATCTATAAGGATAGCTGAAGGCTAGAAATGTTATGAGGAATGTAAGTTAGGAACCTGCTATAATTGAGATTGTGATTTGTATGATGTTTGCATTAAGCAAATCTGTTTTTCTTTTTTCTTTTAGATGATGATGGAGAACAGGTATGCCTGGCGAGCAACTATCAAAAGAGGACGTTGGCACTGGAGATAGTGGTCAAAATTGCCGCCGACAGTGACACACCTTCACCTTCATCCAGATCATCCAACACTGATCGGACCTAAAGCGAAGGAAGAGGCCCTGGGTGAGGCGATTCTTCGCTCAGCATGAGCACTCACTCAGCAGTAAGTACATGACTATTACATGTTAGATCTACAAATGCCCTTAGCCAGGCCTCTTTTTAGGAATGATATTCTCTTCTAGTGAGAAATGGGATTACAGAATACGACCCACCCGGAGGTGAGCAGTCCGGCCAGTGCGGGATGGATCTGGGTCAAGTGAAGGTGGTGCATCTCCAGTGCCAAGGTCCTCCCCCTCCTCTGTAGATGGCTCCAACCAGCCACTGGACCTCTCTACTGAGGAGGGGCATCAGCAGCTCGCCAGGAAGTCTGCCCAGATGGCGGAGCAACAACACTCCGGTATGTTTCTCTGACTGAAGCACACACAGGTACATGCACTGTAAACACACACTCATTTCCTGCTTCTATTCTTTTAGATGAGGATGTAGCGGGTGAATAGCGGGGAATGCATAGGCCACAGGACCCAGCCCCTGAGATACATGGAGAAGGTGGGTGATGTCACACACACATTATTGAAAAAATGTTTTGTTTGCTAAATCTGACATTATAATTAAACGTATTTTTCCTTTCTCAACAGACTCAGATCCGGAGCAGTGGCAGAACCCAGTGAGGAGGCTGGTCCCCCAAGCTCAGGTCGCCCACCAGCCTAGTAATTTTGTAGTCTACTTTTTCTATAACATAGCTTCATCACCAGGTATAATAAATCCCTAGCCTATTACATTACCATAATGACATATGGCCTTATCCATAGCCTATTAAATTTGCATAATTACAGATGGCCTCATCCCTTTGTTTGAACAATAATATTTCATTCCACAGCTATGAAAAATGTATATACCAAATATTAATTATTGCTTCCTTTTCACAGCAACCCCACAGGAGAGACTCCAACATTTGACGGCAACCGTTTATAGGCTAGTGGGCGACATCCAGGAGCTTGCTGCTTCATTGGGGACCAGTGAAGAATAGATTCCTGGGGCCTGCCACATGTAGTTTACAATTTTTAATTAAAATTGTAAAAGTTTTAAGATTTTTTTTTTTTTTAAAACATGTTTGCAAAAACCCCAAAAAATACATTTTTGATATTTTCAAAAAAATTCTAATTTTTATAATTTTATAAAAAAAAAGTTTACAATTAATAATATTAAACAATTAAAAAAAAATAAATACATTTACATTTAACCATGTTTCATGTTTATTTTATGTTAAGCTATAAACTTTTTATGCATGAACACATCCAATAAATAACATACAGCAGAAGACATCAAGAAGGAATAGAAAACTAAGAAGAGAATGCAAAACATTAAGGTAAGCATTAATGCCGGGAGAACATCTAAACAGGAACCGGAAGTGAGTTGAGGTAAGCATTAATGCCGGGAGAACATCTAAACAGGAACCGCGAGTGAGTTGAGGTAAGCAATAATGCCGGGAGAACATCTAAACAGGAACCGCGAGTAAGTTGAGGGAAGCATTAATGCCGGGAGAACATCTAAACAGGAACCGCGAGTGAATTGAGGTAAGCATTAATGCCGGGAGAACATCTAAACAGGAACTGCGAGTGAGTTGAGGTAAGCATTGGAGCAGAAGTGAGTGGGAGAATAGTTGAGACGGGGGACATGAATGAGGTAAATAGCTGCGCGCATGCGTACAAGCATGCAAGCATGAAAACTTTCCAACAGATTTCCTACAGAATTCCGTTTGCACGTATATTTGGAGAAAGATGCACGCTGAATCTAACGGGACACGGAAAAACTTCGTTGAAAGCTATGTTGGAAAACGCTGAAAAACGGTAGTATACGAGGTTTACTAAGCAACGTAAATGTAAACCTCGTCCTCTCGAGGACACAACGAGAGGCAGAAAATGACATTCTCATTGGCCTACGCAGCTACGAACAGTAAACAGAGGCTCTGAATCATGCGTACGCACCTATGCATATGGAAAAAAAGTGTAAAATACACAGAATGAGCCAAATACGACATGGTTTTGAGGAGGCTCTGAATCAGGCCTATAGTGTGGCGTATATAAAATAGTATTAGAAAACCGCACTCAAAATTTTAGATTTTATGTTACATATATAACAATAAGAATATTGCTGGTAAAGTCCTCAACGCAGGAAGAAATACAGAGTATGTCACCAACACTCTCAACAATATATAGACAAACGCACAAGAATGTGCAATTCTCCGTGGGACAGTTCAAATACTTTCAATTCAAATCACCACATGGATTTCCAGGCTAATTAATTATGAGTGTATCCATCACCTGTCACACCACACACGTACCAGATAGCAGATGGCAAAAGCGCTTCTCTATATATCAATAATTGTTTCTTTGTTAGATATTTTCCTATATATCAATAATTGATTAAATAATTATTGATTAAAAATACAAGGAAAACATCTAACAAAGAAACAATTATTGATATGGGACAGAGAGGAGGGCCAATGTGTGCTCTCCCTGGGGCTTAGGGGTACGGATACAGGCTGAGGGACTGGAGGATGAAACTGGACTGACCAGCAGGATACACTTTGGACTGGCTGGCTGCAGTGCTACCCCCTCTGGTAGGGACAGGGAAGAAAGGCTGTGTAGAGCGCTCCCCAGGTGCCCTGATGGGAAACACAGTGCTGGAACAAAGCATGCCAACCAAGTTGATGGACTTGAGAAAGAGGGACTGGAGGGGCTCGTTATAGGCCCTCTGGAACTGGGCGGGTACCTCATCTACCCATTGCCACACCCAGGAAGACCCCCTTTCTAGACGTGGCCCTGTCTGAGGGTCACCGCCCCATCCCCCCTAAAGCAGGGTGTTGCTGTTACAGTTGTCGGCAGTTAGGTTATTGGCAGTCATACGAGTGAATGTGGAAATTGTAAATATAGTGTCTGACTCAAATCTGACTTTTACAACATTGTATTTTTGGATGTGAACAAAATGACTTTTCTGAACTTGACTCTGGACTGAATCGGGTTGTTGAGACTAGATTTTTATCATCAGAATCTACCATCCTTCCCCCCGATCACTGTGTATGGTTCAAGCTGCAATACGTGTGTCCTCTTCACGCAGCACGGCCATGGCTTTTTAAAATGGTTTGCCCTTCCTATGCTTGTGATTTGGATTCCACTTTAGTCACAGTGTATGGCCCAAGCTACAGTATCTCCTCATGCTGCAAGCTCACAAGCTTTTTTACAGGATTTACTCCAGGTAGAGGCCATTTTGGAGCTTCCTCTCCCAACTGACATAACAGACAATGCACAGTAACAGGAAACCCAGCAGCACTTCCTGTTTGCATGTGGCCTGCAAGTCCACGAAGCGCCATCTAGTTTTTAAAATTTACCACATTATGAGTTAGGTCAATTATTTTTATGTACAGCAATCTAAATTGCCCTGGGGAGAGATTCATATGAGCACTGTTTGTAGTGTTGGTCTGGTTGAAGTCATTTTTCACTGTTGGCCCGCTTTAAAGACTTCAGCCCCTATGTTATACTTATACTTATACTGATAATCAGTCACACATTTCTAAGTCACTATGCAAATGCCCACTGTAACTTTCCCTGTAGAGTCCCGTTCCCCTCTTGGCTCTTGCTTCCCTGCTCCGCCATTTTTACAGTGGCCCTGCCCTCAAACCTCCTGCAGCCAAATCCTGCGAGATCTTGCTAGTCTCGGCCATCTTCCAGACTCCTGACTCCGTCCCTTTTATAGTGACCCCACCCCTAAACCTTCTGCAGCCAAATCCTGCGAGATCTTGCTAGTCTCAGCCATCTTCCAGACTCCTGACTCCGTCCCTTTTATAGTGACCCCACCCCTAAACCTCCTGCAGCCAAATCCTGCGAGATCTTGCTAGTCCCAGCCAGCAGAGGTCATCTACCCACAACCAAAATGGCGGCAGTAGCTTCCTGGCGGGACATCGCTCACCAGCCACCAAAACCAATACTTACCTGTCCTGCACTGCTGCCACCAAAAGATTTTCTGCAACAGTGATCAGGACCAGCATGTTTCCTAACCACCACTTGTTACCATAAGTTACAAATAACAAAAACATATGCCAAATAAAACATTTTCATCTGTAGGGCAGTGTGTCATAGAAGACATTAGTTGTGCAGTATAAAGGCCAGGGGAAAAGTAATCATCATCTATCTAAGTGAGTGCTGCTGCCTAACACAAGTCATGTTTAAATTCACTGTAATAAATTGGAAAAGTTTACATGACATAGGGGTTTATTCATCAAGCCATAGCGCCAGGTAACGACTGGCAGCGTCAGGTAATGCAAGGTAGCGAATGGTGACCGCCGGGCGCAATAACACATTTATCAAAACGAATCTGGTGAGCAACTCTACCTGCGACACGTAGCGACCGATTCATCATCAATGTATACCGCTCTGGCTTCCAGAGCGCCTGGTATTACATGTCGCAACCTGCCGCTCTCCCATACATTTCAATCCTTTTATTCTCTTTAAACAGGGCTTTATTTATTTATTTATTAATTATCAAATAATTGTGTCACCTCTCATGGTCTAGTCATTTTTGAAACCTTTTTTGATTTATAATATTTTTATGCAGAATTGTCCTAACATGTCTGGTATTAAAGTGTTCATGTTACAATGTAATTCTATATGTTTTCGCTTTGTTACTAGTGGAAACATGTTCAAAAACAGACTTTAATCAACTACCCGATTTTGACTGTGTGAGGCTGATTTTTTGATGAATATGCTGTGAGTCGGTTGCAGTGAGCTGGCGCTACGATCTCTCCCATACAGCGCTGTACTGATGTTATAGCGACTCACACAATATATTCATCAATGCTGGCCAGCGAATGAGACGCTTTGAAACAGCGAACCATGGCCGAGCACAGCGACTTCTAGCGGTCGCTCTCAATGTCTTGCTACAGACGCTCATTTGGCGGCACCTGCCGCTAGTAATGAATCAGCCTGATAATCTAATTATCTAATATGTTATTGATTACTCCATGTCTAGTACTGTTCAACCACGCACCAGAAATGTATTTCAGGGTACACATGACCAGATCATCCCCAAAAAGATTTTTGGAGATACAGGACACTTATTTTTAACTCCCATTAGTGTGATGTACTTTGAATTTGTGGTGAATATTTGACATGCACCATCCGGTGACCGATCAACAAGAATTTGGCCCTTATTTAACAAGGGATAGCGCCAGGTAGCGACTGGTGAGCGAACGGTAATGACGGTCACCGCCACGAGAACGCCGGCTCCCCTCCACAATCACACATTTATCAAGCCGATCCTGCTTAGCGACTGAGATAGCGCCAGATAGCGACTCATTCATCATTATTCCAGCCTCACCCCACAGCGCCAGCGAGCGACCTTGAACAGCGACAGGTATGACCTCTCGCTACCTGGCGCTCTCCAATGCATTTCAATGGAATAATCTTTAAATATTCATAATTAATTGTTAATAAAATATCTAACCACTTCTGCAATGTTAGATATTTTTTTTAAGGTAAGAAAAAAATAAAAACAAAATTTGTGCAGAATTGATATTACAGGTCTGATATTAATGTATTCATATTCCAAAATGTTTTTATAAACTTGTTTTTTTTGGTTTCCCAAAATATGGATGTTTGGGGGTTAAAAAACTACTTTTAACACATCGCCGCCAGCGCTCTGGGGTTTAAACAAGCATTTCACAGCGCGAGAATTTTTGGAGCGTGATTTGTTAATGAATATGGTGGGAGCCGGTCGCTATGGCCATTCGCTATCATGCGCTCCCATACAGCGTGGAACCTGTCAAATAGCGACTCATCACCTTGTATTCAACATTACCGCACACCGACTGAGTCGCTATCAACAACCGAACAACGGCCAAGCACAGCGACCACTAGCGGACGCTGTGAAAAT
This sequence comes from Gastrophryne carolinensis, assembly GCA_027917425.1. Taxonomy (NCBI): domain Eukaryota; kingdom Metazoa; phylum Chordata; class Amphibia; order Anura; family Microhylidae; genus Gastrophryne; species Gastrophryne carolinensis. The sequence continues at coordinate 51,368,817 of CM051234.1, read as the reverse complement.
ACCGCTACAGTCGCTCAACTGTCGCTAACTGCCGCTATTAATGAATCGGCCTCCCCTTTTTAACTCCCATTAGTGTGATGTACTTGAATTTGTGGTGAATATTTGACATGCACCATCCGGTGACCGATCAACATGAATTTGTTTCTTCTTGGTGGTATGAACAGAAACACAAATCCATGGGAACCTTTAGTTACAATGAACACCACCAACATAACAAAAATAAACTAATAGGTAATCGAATCATTCCAAAAATAAAATTCTGCATTTTGCATACTTTAAGATATCCAAAAGCCACAGCACAGTGGATAAAGTGTAATCATCTTTTTAAGTGCTATGAAATAAAGATCCTGCAGGATTCGATATGCCAGAGTCAATTTAGTAAAACAGAGCAGGAATGGATGTAGGGTCCTTCCTGCTGCTTTAGAGCGGTCCAAACACATGGTGGTAATCAGGGCTTCACCTTTTTCCCATGGTAGTGGAGTTCTCCTTATATGACTGCTCCGTATAGTGTTGGAAGCCTTCTGCAAAGATGACCCTGGGATACTATACAATATGAACTTTCATGGCTTTGCAGCTTTTGATTAAATGGTTTCATAACAAACTGATTCCATAATAGCCAAGGAAACAAAATCAGAATCAAATCTTTAAGAATTGCATGCTAATGACGGGCAGGCTGATTCATTACTAGCGACAGGTACTGACAGATGAGCGTCTGTAGCGAGGCATTGAGAGCGACTGCTAGAGGCCGATTCATTAATAGCGCCAGGTAGCAACAGATGAGCGACTGTAGCAGTATTTTCACAGCGCCCACTAGTAGTCGCTGTGCTTGGCCGTTGTTCGGTTGTTGACAGCGACTCAGTCGGTGTGCGGTAATGTTGAATAATGGGTGACGAGTCGCTATTTGACAGGTTCCGCGCTGTATGGGAGCGCATGATAGCGAATGGCTCCCACCATATTCATTAACAAATCACGCTCAAAAAATTCTCGCGCTGTGAAATGCATGTTTAAACCCCAGAGCGCTGGCGGCGATGGCTTAAAAGTAGTTTTTTAACCCCCAAACAACCATATTTTTTGGAAACAAAAAAAACAAGTTTAGAGTGGCTCAAATCCCATCTATAAAATTCCCAGGACAATCGATTCCCTCCCCCTGGGGAATCCAAAATCAGGATGCCACGCTGTGTGAAACCCCCCCAGGTCGCCACGTACACTTACCTTGCTTCCCGGTCCATGCACAAGCAGCATCACCGCTATTCCTCTAGCAGGGCGAGTGCCCGTGTCAGGCATTTGTGAAAGGCCGGCACGGGCACGCTCCTTGTTAGAGTGAAGCAGGGCAATAGGTGAGTTGCGCTTGGTGATCTGGGGGCTTTCACACAGCAGGGCATCCCGATCGGGGGGAGGATCAAAACCCAGGATAGTAAAAATCCTGGGTTTTGGTCCACTTAAAAGTACACAAAATGCCCAGAAATGCAAATTTTGGAACAAAGCAGACATGGGTAATGGCTGCAGAACAGGTTGGGTAGAGGTCAGTCTGCAACTCCCCCCTCCCGTACCAATGGTTTTCAACTAAAAATTGATTATTGTATATAACAGACAAAGCACAAATTATATAATTTATTCTTGTATCTTTCAAAAAAAAACCAGTGCTGACATTTGACAAGGAAGGTCCACTTACATCCCCACTCTCAGGGCATCCTGTGTTGGAATGCATTGCCAGCCTAGGGAGCCCTTACTGACCCTTCCGAGTCTCATCGATGGCGGCGGACAGTAATGCTCTGTTTGTCTGCTCCGTCAGAGAACAATGTGTGCTGCCTTAGGCCCTTATTTAAGAAGGGATAGCGTCAGGTAGCGCCTGGTTAATGAGAGGTAGCGACTGATAGCGACTGGTCAATGCCGGACACGGCACACAATTACACATTTATCAAGCAGAATCTGTTTAGCGACTGGGATAGCGCCATGTAGCATCTGATTCATCATTTTCACAGCCTCAGTGAACAGCGCCAGCGTTCAGCCTTGCACAGCGCCAGGTATGACCTCTTGCTACCTGACGCTCTCCCATACATTTCAATGGACAATCCTTTTCGTCTCTTTAAATGTTTTTTTTTTCTAAAAAAATCACAAGTAATTCTGTGACCTCTTCTGGCATTGAAATAGCAGTTTTTTCATAATTTTTTCATTTTTTATATATTTCCTCAGAAATGACATTACAGGTCTGCCATTTAAGTGTTCATGTTACAATGTAATTCCATATGTTTTCGCTTTGTTACTAGTTGATAGATGCTGGAAAACAAACTTTAAACACACAGCCTCCTGCGCTCTGGGCTACAAACAAGTATTTTTCAGCGCCAGAGATTTGTGAGGCTGTTTTTTTGCTGAATATGGTGTGAGTCGGTCGCTATGAGCAGTCACTAACATGCGCTCCCATACAGCGCTGTACTGGTCAAATAGCGACTCCTCACAATGTATTCAACATTACTGCACAGCGACTGAGTCACTATAAAGTAGCGACCCACGGACGAATACTGCGACTACTAGCGGGCGCTCTGAAAATGCCTGCTACAGACGCTCATCTGTCGCTACCTGCCGCTAATGATGAATCAGCCTGATAGTATTGCTATAGCTTGGACTGTCCCTTTAACCTGTATTCAAAATATTTGCAGAGCATGTCAGCTTCTCTCACAATCCACAAGAAAAAAAAACAATTCAATATGTTTTTTGGGTACAGTTTGAGGTAGAGGCAGTGGGGCTCAGGCTAAAGATTAGGTGAAGCAAGTTCAACACTGGATGCACATCTGGTTGTGAATTGTCACCTACATCTTAGTGAGCTTTTTCATTTTAACACACAAAAAAGTGCAATAAAAATTGTTCTATTTTTTCCTAAGCTAAATGTTATATATTATATTTATATCTATATTTTATTGCACTTTTTGTGTGTTAAAATTAAAAAGCACACCGAAATGCAGGCTGAAATTCACACCCAAATGTGCATCCAAAGTTGAACTTATATCCCTAAATGTTTAACATGCCAACCAATTCTCCCCCCCCCCCCCCTCCACTGACATTATCTACTAACATTTATAGAAAAAGAGGGAAACTGGTAAAGAGGCTTAATTTCAACTAAAATTGAAGAGACAGTCCAGGAATAACAATGATAAGGCAGCAAGGAGCTCACCTGAAGCCTAGTCTATGGGCCTCGTCCCTTTTCTGCGGTGACATAGATGCCTGTTTCCAATACTCTCAGCCCTCCCAGCGAGTCCAGCAAGTGTGAACATACAGTCGATTTTTGTTAACCAGCTAACATTTCCTATTTGGTTCTTGGCCTTGACCTTATAACCCATTTAACCAGGGATGTAAGAGGCTGATGTATGGCATTAGGGGTCTAGCCCAAACTGTTTGTGGAAGACAAGTGCCATAGCCTCAGTTGGATGGCCTAGAGCCAATAATATGTTCTTTTGGTATGACCCTATTGGTAAGGTTTTTAGGCATGACCTAAACCTTGTTTCAAAACTGTGTTTGGCAATTCTTCCTAAATAAATTGGTGGAAAAGAAATACATGACTTACGTTCAAGAGAAATTTATTGTACCAGGCTGGCCATCATACCCATGGCATGCTGCAGAAGACTTGTTCTAAGATGGTTACACTTACTCATTGTACGATGATGAATAACATAATATTAAAAAAAAGAGGAAAACGTACATAATTAACACCAGAACTTAGTCAGACCTTGGCAGCCCCGAGCTGCTTGTCCTACGGGGCAAAGAAAAACAGGGTAATGGGGTGTGGTTACATTCTGGATGTTCGAAGAATGGTATAAAAAGATCTAAAGTCTTTAGTAAGTGTGAAGGGAGTCTTAAGATTGACAGAAACACAAGAAAAACATCACTCGCCGCAGGAATGTTCACTAAAATATAGAGCTCTTGTTCTAAAATATAAATCTGCCATACAAGTCTACTGCCCAAACCCACTAACGATTTGAACTTCTGATAGAAAATATTACAACTGTATGGCATATTAAAGTATTTGCTAGTAAAATCAATAGCAATTTGATATTACAATGGGGAGAAAATGATTCAAACAACGGGGAGAATTGATGAAGTTACTCTTTGTTGGACAGATTTTGGGCATCTATGTCAAGGAAAGATATAATGGGCAACATTTGGTGCTTTATTGGACTTTGGCAGACATCACCAATATATTTTTCATATTGTGAATCGAAGATTATGTAACCTCAGCTTTCCTAGAAAATGATAAATATACCCATAATGCCCTGCTTAATAACACACTACAAAAGAAAATGCAGAGGAGAGTTGTCAGATGGCCAAAGGACCCCTTGGGAAATCTGTAAAGAATCTTGTGTGTCGAAGGACAGATCTAAAATCAAACTAGTACCATTTAAAAAAATATTTTGAATAGAATAGACAGATTAGACATTTTTACTATTCGCCTGTTGCCTGCTGTCCACCTCTTTGATGCTACCACCTGGAAAACCATGCATACTGGTGTATCTCACCAACCATCATGTTCTTTGGGTCCAGGGTGCCTGGGGTTGGAGTATGAGGTGTGGAACAAGGTTTTGTGCAATGCCAAGTTTCTCACTGTTGTCATGCACCAAAGCAATAACTGGACTCTTCTATTATACATCAATGGTAAGTTTTTATTCTCCACAAAAAGCGGGTTCACAGTTGCATCAGCTATAAATGGCTTCAATCACAGTACAGGCTCCCTTCAGCAGATGTTATGCTCATTCCTTTAACCTGAGAATGGTCAAAGCTGGACTATTTATGAGTCCCAAGATATTGGTTCCAATCTAAGGCTTACCAGTCACCCATTGATCATCTACATTCCAAAGCTTGGTCTTTGATCTCTCAAGTCTTAGATTGGAGTTCCTCCTTAAATACCAAGCTACACCCCTGGCTCCTTCTCCTCACGTGTTGAACATGTTGGTACACAAACTGGATGTGCGTTATCTCAACGGTCAAAACCCCACAATGGTAACTTTATGGCTTGGAATATCCCATCTGCAGGATCTTCTTCAGCATTACAAGGTTGTTTTGTTAAAAAGCATTCCCTAAGAAATATGTACCCTCTCACATAGCATTGTTGAGTAGGGACAGCTGAGTAGGGACTTTGAAGTAATGAATTTGCCCTTGATGGTAGGATGGTAATTTGTGACAAGTCGCACTCTTTGATTTTCATCATGTGAACACGTGGTGACTACAGCTTGGACAGTACATGGTCCTTGATAACTCGGGATCACTGCAGCATACAAAGGCGGCAAAGTTCAAGGAGCCATATATTGAGATGGGATGTGAATACCTTGGGATGGGTTATCTCTCCCACCTACTGGGGCTATAACAAACAAGATGAGTCAGTCTGAAAAGCCTGTCAGCTCCCTGATGAGGTTCTTTGTGTTACATTGCTATAGCCAAATAGCAATTCATTTATCCTAAATGATTCTATTGTAATCAGCTGTGATACTTTCTAAAGCAGTCATGAGCCTATTATTGGAATGTAGATAGCATACATTGCATTGAGGGGTGTGCATCACACCTTGGGATGGGAAGGCCTTTCCTAATGATTGTCTCCTCTGTACAAAGGCACTAATAGTGTGATTACTATCCTTTGGGCAGCACACTGAGATACCCAGCTTTTGGACATTACCTGGCAATTGCAAGAATATGAGTGTTTTGAACTGCTCACTGTAAACAGAAATTGCAGAAATTGCTTGCAAATCATTGTGATTGCAATCGCATATTGTGACAAATTTGCCATACATTGATAGCACGCAGTGGCCTATAGAACGGCAACCACCAAACACGCACATGCACTCAGATAATGATGCAAATTCTCCTAAATCCATTATTTTGCCTGGCAATGAGAGCCCAGGAACATTCGACTGGTACATGTGATTGCCTTTTATATAGTACATCAACTAGTGGACAGAAAGTTCAAAATCGAATAACCTTACACAAAGGAGCAGCAAGGCTTTCTTGCACCCGGAGAGAAGATTAAAAAAGATTCAAAAGCCCAACCTGTGCTCAGGCCTCCCTTTTGTGCCCCCCTGACCTGCTGCACCTGGGGTATGTGCCACCCTACCCAGCTCAGCTACGACCAGGGCCGGATTATGAGGATGGGATAAGGGGTGCACGTCCCGGGGCCTCCACCACTTGCCCTGCCAAAGGGGCCTCGACCAACCTTTGGGTTATGGTCTGGTCCAAGAGGCTTTTCAGTCTTTGGTCTGACAGAGGGGTTGCCAGCAACAATGCTATTGTTGGCAGTAGGGCCCCCCCCCCCCCCCACAACCTGGGCAGCCAGACCTGCAGTCAAAGCCACCACAGGGCAGGACGGAGAATCTAGAACAGCAAAGCCGTCATCAGCAATGCTACAATGATGGGTATGTGCAGAGCTGTCAATCATCTGCCGCTCACTGCACATGAGCCACAAAGCACAGCCTCTGGCAGCTCAATGCAGGGAACTGTTTTCTGCTGGACCAGCTGGGCAACTACATTACCCCCCACCCAGAATCGCAAGGCAGGAGTTCCCGAGCAGCACGCACCCGCACAAGGGTGGCACAAGGGACTCGATCTGATGTTCCAGTAAGTAGGTGGGTGCCAACAATCAGTTACTTGGCTGGACTATTACTTTAAAGGAAAAAAATACTGTATCTTGGGGCATCCACCAGATTTTGTGCCCAGGGGCCTCCCCCATGCTTAATCCAGCCCTGGCTATGACCCTGCCCTAGATATTCCTAAAACCAAGTGAGTCAGATGCCTTTAAATGAAACATTGTCTGGCCCCAATAATTAAAAATAAACCCTCCAGATCCAACTTGACTAACTTTAAGTTGCTCTATCTGAACGGGAAACCCACACGAGTTTGATTTTGTCAATATATTCTTTCTGCATAGAACTCCTGACTGGTTCCAAACATGGATATGGTTAAATGGGATAGAGATCTAAATCTAGCCAGGGAAAGGGAGGGCTGGGACGACATCTGGCCAATAACAACAAATGCTCAAACAACATCACCACTCAGCTTAATAAATGCTCACAAGGTGGTACTTGGGGCCATTACACATCATAAATGTGCTTACAAAACTCTCGGCCAACTTTTTTAGTTTATAGTTGGTAACCCGGTATTCCCATTTGGTGGACATGCCCCAAAACAAGAGATATTTGGTCCAGAATCTTTGGCCTCTTCGATACTCTACCTAAAACAATAATTCACAGGGACTCTTGATTAGCCTGCTGCATGTTAAGCCAGAAATCATCACTAAAGTTCAGCACACAATAATGTCCTAGGTTCTAATGGCTGCTAAACTGACAATTGCTAGTTCCTGGAACAAGCCCACTGTCCCATTCCAAGTAGTGAAAGGGAGAACGAACAGAATCATGATTAATGAAAAACTGAGTATACACCCACAAAAGCTACATATGAGTGCGGGGGGCCCTGGTAGAATTAGCATTTCGGGGTTAATATTATTTGTAGGCTTAAAGCACACCTTATTTGCTTCGTATAACAACCAAAATATGTTTTTTAGGGTGCAAAAAGATATCCAAGGTACCCCCCACTTGGTACCTAAAATCAGGGTGCAATATTTTAATAAACGGCAGATATATGCACACCAAACTCAAAGATTTGTTTGCAAATAAAAAGGTATTTATATAGAAATAAAGCATATGTTCATATCTTTACATGTCTGTAGGCTATACAGTAAAGGATACAGTGTAGACATTTGGGTATGTAGCCATATCTCACATCTCCAGGATCGTGGACCACCTCAGAAAAAAGAACATGTGCATTGTAACACTTAACATATAAAGATTAGCAAAGCTGTAATATAGGTAAAACATTACCCATGAGTCTAGTGAGGGTTATTACACAGGTCCTGAAGAGCAGGCTTCTTTGTTAACTGACCAGGAGATAGTGGGTTAAGGAGAACAATCAGCAGTAATAAACATAGTATAGAGCAACAGTCTATTCCTGGTCAGTTTGCTCGTACAGTTTTACACATCATACCAAGGATAACAGAATAAGCGGTACCATACAGATACAATAACAAGCATTGTTAATCATGACGTCCGTCATACATGCAATGTGTCATTACCGGATGATAGAGACAATGATCGCCCAATAGGTAGCCCACGCTCAAGGCTGCGATAGAGAACCATGCATCCAGTTATGCTTAAATACCCTTACCTTCTCCCCCCTGGCTGGCCAGTGTGGCATTTCCGGGAAGCGCGCGATGCGCGCCCTCCGGAACGTCACTTCCAGCGGTGAGGTCCCGACCTGCGTCAGGTCCGGGGCTGGATGGCATGCGTATTGTTGCCAGCCAGTCCCCAGGCCGGCGCAGGTGCGCGGGGTCTCGCTCGCCGAATGCTGCTTGTTTTTTATGTACAACCAACTTTATTTACAATGCTCATCATGACATTCTGTCGTTTTCTCTGTAGATCGTGGTGGCGTCCACTGTCAACGCTCCCTTAGTGTCATTTTGGATATGCATCAGCTGGGGGTTATTGATCATCGGGGAGAAGATCTCTTAAAAATAACAAGGGGATAATGAGTAGATTAAAAAAGATATTAAAAACGATCTGTCACTCTTTTCTTTTACTTTACATTACATCATGCAAATTTAGGTGCCATCTTGCGGCTGATGGAATGAAGAAAACCCTCTATTGTATATACAGGCTGAAATCAATAATCCTCTGCGAGGCTGGAACATGCTGAACCGGAGATATAGAGTCATAGAGCATACTGTGAAAGTACAATACCATGCCTCCCAACTGTCCCGATTTTCCCGGGATTGTCCCGATTTTTGAGAAGGATCCCGCGGTCCCGGAACATTACCAAATGTCCCGGGACGCCCTGCGCTGTGACAGCCCAGGGCCGCAATGACGCCGGCGCGAAGATAACTTCCTGGCGCGTGGGGTAAGAGAGTGGGGCGGGCGCACGGGGGTGGGTGGGCAGGCGCACGGGGGTGGGGGGGCGGGCGGTATGCTGGTTTGGGGATACGTACGCATGCAGGGGTGAAGGCAGCCGACATTGCTGGAGCTGGAGAGCGAGGCCGGGGCGTGACGGGGGCGTGGCCGGGGCGTGACGGGGGTGTGGCTGGGGTGTGACGGGGGTGTGGCCGGGGCGTGACGGGGGTGTGGCCGGGGGCATGGCTTGTCCCGCTTTCACGTTTTCAGAAGTTGGGAGGTATGCAATACTATGGAAGTTCAATATATATGTGTGTTCTCCAGATCATTTTGTATTGCCTACAGGGACCTGTCTGAGCTAGGCAGGTACAGTTGCGCACTATATGTATAGTGTGTATGCAAGTTCTATTATATGTTGTTCCCATTCTAAACAGGGAGGGGGTACTAGTAAATGGACCCCAAGTGTCTATGCAAATATTTGATTCTACAGGTGCATGTATGTTCTTTTAATGGTCCCTTACTTTGTGATCTTACACATGGATCTATTCCTAATTCCTTAATAGGGAAGGGATACCAATGGGTAGATCCCCACGGGTTTGTAAATATATTAGGTTCCTCAGGTATGTGTATGTTCTTTCAGTGGTTCCTTACTTTGTAATCCTATATAGGTTTGTGTTGGAAAACAATATGAATCTCGTCCTAGTTTCTGCATTGCAGGTGTCATAGTGGAACCTTATGTTGTATCAATTACCTGTGGTACAAATATAGACTCTCATCTCCGGTTCCAGATGTGCCAGCTTGGACCAATTATATAACCATAGGGGAAATAGACCTCATGAAGAAGACTGTTTATGGAGTCCTTCTGTTGTAGGGGTCCGCGAGGGGTATGGGAATCTATAACTAGGAAAAAAGAGACAGCTATGACCATGTTAGGTTTTATATGAAAGGTGTAAAGTCAATCTCTTCATTCAGACCTCTAGGCGATTTAGTTTGTAGCGTGTGTATCCAGTGAAGTTCTCTTCGGAGGAGTAGTTGGTTTCTATCACCCCCTCTGGATAGTGGTCTAACCTGTTCAATTGCCTGATATCGCAGTTGTGTCACCTGGTGTCCTGCTTCTATGAAATGTCTAGTAATAGGGGAGTCCAGGTCGGCCCTACGTATAGCACTGCGATGTTCGCAGATCCGGGTTATGACCTCTCTAGTAGTTTTCCCCACATATGAAAGACCACATGGGCATCTAATCAGATAAACCACAAAATTGGAGCTACAGTTTAGAAAAGTTCTAATGGGAAAACGTTTACCCGTCAGGGGATGTGAAAAGAAGTTACCTTTGGAGACAAACCCACATTGGGCACAGTGCCCACATGGGTACATGCCTTTTAAAAGGGGGGTTGGGAAGAAAGCCAGTTGCCAGATGTTATGTTATTAGTAGTTGTTGTAAATTCTGCCTTGATTAGTCTGTCACGTAAGTTCTTGGGACGTTTCTTGACAAATAAGGGGGTATTACCAAAAGCTTCAGTTAGGCGATCATCAGTGGCCAAGATATGCCAATGCTTCCTAATAATTTGCTCCACCCGCGGGGACATAGAATATGTCAGTATGAAAGGTATTCTATTATCAGTCTCTTTAGGCCGATGTTGAAGTAGATTTGAATGTGATTGTTTAAGTGCCATTAGTTTGGCATTTTCTAGAAGCTGTCTTGGGTATCCTCTTGCTAGGAATTCCTGGGTGAGTGTATTGGCTCGTTCTAAAAATACTTCTTTTATACTGACTATACGGGAGTCCCTGTTTCATCCTAATGGGGTGGAAGCTGTTGTAGTGGAGAAAGGTATTTTTGTCTCCTTTTTGTATAAGTCAGTCGTAATGAGATTGTTGTTAAGAGAAACTAATACATTTAGGAAGTGAACCTTTGAATTACTGTGTTCCAGTGTGAATTCTATAGTGGGCTCAGCTGTGTTTAAGTGGGAGACAAAGTCTAGGAGATCCTCCAGGGGACCATGCCATAGGAAAAAGATGTCATCTATGTACCTGACCCAGTACAAGACCTTGGTCAGGAAGTCTGGGTCAGTGTACACGTGCTCTACTTCAAATTGATTCATGTAAAGATTGGCATAGGCCGGTGCCACGCTGGATCCCATGGCGGTCCCCTGGAGTTGTAGATAGTAGTGTCTATCATATCGAAAATTATTCTTAGTTAACACTATTGTTAATAGGTCAACGCAAAATTGGTTAAATTCTGGGGTGTTGTCAGTATTTTCTAAAGCTTGTGTAACTGCTGCTATTCCAGCTTCATGTGGTATTGAGGAATACAGAGGAACACCTGGTCAGGAAGTAGGCCCAGGTTACCTATTTTAGTAAGGAAATCTCCTGTATCAAGAAGGTATGATCGCAGACCAGAGGTCCCGAAACGTGGGCTACCTATTGGGCGATCATTGTCTCTATCATCCGGTAATGACACATTGCATGTATGACGGACGTCATGATTAACAATGCTTGTTATTGTATCTGTATGGTACCGCTTATTCTGTTATCCTTGGTATGATGTGTAAAACTGTACGAGCAAACTGACCAGGAATAGACTGTTGCTCTATACTATGTTTATTACTGCTGATTGTTCTCCTTAACCCACTATCTCCTGGTCAGGTAACAAAGAAGCCTGCTCTTCAGGACCTGTGTAATAACCCCTCACTAGACTCATGGGTAATGTTTTACCTGTATTACAGCTTTGCTAATCTTTATATGTTAAGTGTTACAATACACATATTCTTTTTTCTGAGGTGGTCCACGATCCTGGAGATGTGAGATATGGCTACATACCCAAATGTCTACACTGTATCCTTTACTGTATAGCCTACAGACATGTAAAGATATGAACATATGTTTTATTTCTATATAAATACCTTTTTATTTGCAAACAAATATTTGAGTTTGGTGTGCATATATCCGCCGTTTATTAAAATATTGTACCTGGAATTAGCATTTCCCAACTTGGGTGCTATTATACTACTTTAGGCAGGCATGGTTAAAAAAACACATTGTATGCATCTCTTTCTTTTCTTATCTCCTTTAGGTTCATGGGTGGGCACCCACTTAATTTTCTCCTAATAATCTCACAAATTAATGTACTTACCTACTGCCATAACTCAAAGCTCTTTCCATATGCAGTCTGTTCCAACTGCCCCCCCCCCCCCCCCCGTTTATATCAATGGAATATCTCTGGCCTCCCCTCCCCCTCACAATAGTATTACCATACCTATCGCCTGGAAATGATCTTTTGAATATTAGGTCTTAGTTCTAATTAATGAACACAATTCCAAAAACAGAGTGAAAAAGACAGAACATGGAGGAGAGAGAGAGAGACAGGGAGAGGCAAAGTACTGTATCCATAAAAGACGCACCTACCCATAAGACCCACCCAGGATTTGGAGGAGGAAAAGAAAAAAAAATATTCTAATCCATATGTTGTGTTAAAACACCCCAGTAAAGGCAGCGTGGCATCTCCCCACCCCATTCACCACGGAAGTGTGGCATTCCCCCATCCCATTCCCCATGGACAACGTGGCATTCTACCCATCTCATTTCCATAGGCAATAAACAGTGTGGCATTCCCCCCCTCCCATTCCCCATATAGGCAGTGTGGCATTCCCCCTCCCATTCCCCATAGGTAGTGTGGCATTCCCCCCTCCCATTCCCCATAGGTAGTGTGGCATTCCCCGCTCATATTCCCCATAGGCAGTGTGGCATTCCCCCAATCCCATTCCCATAGGCAGTGTGGCATTCCCCTATCCCATCCCCATAGTCAGTGTGGCATTCCCCCCTCCCATCCCCATAGGCAGTGTGGCATTCCCCCCTCCCATCCCCATAGGCAGTGTGGCATTCCCCCCTCCCATCCCCATAGTCAGTGTGGCATTCCCCCCTCCCATTCCCATAGGCAGTGTGGCATCCCCCCTCCCATTTCCCATAGGCAGTGTGGCATTCCCCTATCCCATCCCCATAGTCATTGTGGCATTCCCCACTCCCATCCCCATAGTCAGTGTGGCATTCCTCCTTCCCATAGTCAGTGTGGCATTCCCCCTCCCATTTCCCATAGGCAGTGTGGCATTCCCCTATCCCATCCCCATAGTCAGTGTGGCATTCCCCCCCTCCCATCCCCATAGTCAGTGTGGCATTCCCCCTCCCATTCCCATAGGCAGTGTGGCATTCCCCCTCCCATTTCCCATAGGCAGTGTGGCATTCCCCTATCCCATCCCCATAGTCAGTGTGGCATTCCCCCCTCCCATCCCCATAGGCAGTGTGGCATTCCCCCCTCCCATCCCCATAGGCAGTGTGGCATTCCCCCCTCCCATCCCCATAGTCAGTGTGGCATTCCCCCCTCCCATTCCCATAGGCAGTGTGGCATCCCCCCTCCCATTTCCCATAGGCAGTGTGGCATTCCCCTATCCCATCCCCATAGTCATTGTGGCATTCCCCACTCCCATCCCCATAGTCAGTGTGGCATTCCTCCTTCCCATAGTCAGTGTGGCATTCCCCCTCCCATTTCCCATAGGCAGTGTGGCATTCCCCTATCCCATCCCCATAGTCAGTGTGGCATTCCCCCCTCCCATCCCCATAGTCAGTGTGGCATTCCCCCTCCCATTCCCATAGGCAGTGTGGCATTCCCCTATCCCATCCCCATAGTCATTGTGGCATTCCCCACTCCCATCCCCATAGTCAGTGTGGCATTCCCCCTCCCATTTCCCATAGGCAGTGTGGCATTCCCCTATCCCATCCCCATAGTCAGTGTGGCATTCCCCCCCTCCCATCCCCATAGGCAGTGTGGCATCCCCCCTCTCATTCCCCATAGGCAGTGTGGAATTCCCTCTCCCATTTCCATACAGTAACATGTCAAAGAGGGAAATAAAGAGATTTTCATGGAGAAAAATGAGGGATACAATGGAAATTGAGAGAGAAGGATGAGAGAATGTGGAAAGAAGAGGAAAATAAGAGAATGTAGGAAAGAGGTGAAGAGAATGTGGAAAGAAAAGTTAGATGGAGGAATGTGGAAAAGAGAAGGAGGAGAGCTTGTGGAAAGGTGAGTGAGATGGACTAAAGAGAATGGAATGTATTCTGCACATGACTAAAGCTTGATATGAGGGAGCTTTCTCCTTAACAAGTAAACCACAAGGTCATTACCCGCTGCCTCAGAGCTTGTTAAAATGTACAGAATGTGATTTGAATTTCGCAGTCCACAACCTAATATCTTCAGCACCCACTGAAAATATCACCCGGACGACTTCACAGGGGGAAGCGCTTTAACAGCTGCCGGAGAAAGCAGATGTTCCCAAGACTGAGCCACTATAGGAAGAGACAGCTCGCCACTCGGGTTTCCTACACACAGGGAAGCTGCACTGCCAGAATATTTTGGATACAAAGTTTCAGCAGAGACGAATATGTCCTGCCGTGGATCAGAATCAACAATCTGCTTAGTCCATAACCTGATCTGTTTTCCATCCTGATCCTCCTCCTCCATGAACTTTGCTTACCTCTGTGATCTCTGGAAATATTGTTGTGTCGGCACAGCACTGGATCATGTTGGAATGCAGTTATGACTGTATCTACTGTATAGTGAGATTATTAATATTTTATTATTCATTTCTAATTAAAGTCAACCTTTAGCCTGTTAAGTTTCAGTGCCCCTCCATGCACAATGTGTGATGTCTGTCCAATTTAACCCCAATAAGGAAGCCTGAAAGTTGGAAAAGACTATTAACGCAACCCAGCAAGTGCATGTGCACCCCATGTGATTGCCATTGGCCAGTGAGGTTTGATGGGTTGGAATACGTTTAGCCACGCTTGGCACCTGCACACCCACCTTCTGAACCATACTGGGTGCTGGCAGAGTGGTGAACTCACAGATGCAGCTGCTACCACTTAGTGACCATGAAGGGGGGGGGTGGAGAATTTTTCCCAATTTCGATCCCAATCTGGATGCACAGAAGGAAATAATTTGCCTTTAGGTCCACTTAGTCATAAATTACTGGAGGTCTGCCAAGTCCTGCACCCCAGGGACACCCTGATTATGGATAAAACAAAAAGTTAGCCCAATATCAGTCAATCAAGTACTTACACCAGCTCCATTACTGGCTGCAGTCACCTGTTTGTTCCATGTGACTACTGGGGATCAATCAGGTAAAGGTGCACGTACCACATGCACACTTGCCCGGTGCAGCTGATTGGCCACAGGCGTTCATGTAGGCCAGAGGAGGGATGCTGGAGCGCAATCCCGGTATGTACGCTTGTTCTGTACTGGATTTTTTTTCTATGTAGACTTGGCTGCCCCTGGAGATTGAGTAGCAGCTGACTTTCAGTAATTTTTGACTGGAGGTTCACTATAAAGGATAATGAAAAAAACGGCCTTACTTACTTATCTTGCATCAAAATAGCTCAGCTATACTTTTTTTTTTTACATAAAGGAAGAGGAATCCAGGGTGACAAGTTTAGAACATACCATTCTGGTTTACAGGGGAGAATTGCTCATTTCTAATAACCCGGGCTTGTGTTGAAATAACCGTATATTGCTACACATCTTCTGATGTGTGGATGCTTTAACTCATCATGCAATGCTCTGGGCAAATGTTACATTGGTGAATGCTGAGATATTGGCTCATTTGGTTTTGGCCATAGATCAATGACTTAATAGAGTAAAATGGACTGGTGATAACACCTGCACCCCTTGGCATCCCCTGTTAGGATCTCCTGCTGCCTACCATTACCTAGGAAGTCCAGTATGTTGTATTCTTTCCTTTCCAAGTAGTTTCCCCAAAGTCCTTGATTGCCAGCGGTTTGAGTGGCAGCACCAGCGATTGCCATCATGACCCAAAGAGATTTACTTTTCTACTCCCAGGGAGATGACTATCGTCAGGTAGATAGGCTCATTTGGTTTTGCCTGACTTGGTCTGCTATAAGTTGCTATTCAATCATAGACCAATCAGTAGAATAGACATAAACGGGTGATAACACCTGCACCCCTTGACATCCTCTCCTGTTGCCTGCTATTACCTAGGAAGCCCAGTATTGGGCTCAATTAGTCCATGCTCCTATGCCACTCTCAAGACCCACATGACCTGATAAACCCTTGATTGGGCTAATTATATTGCTCATCACAATTATCATCTCAACAAAAAACATTTGTCAAATTATCTGGCCCTTTAAATTCACCATTTTCAATTTTTACCTGCGGCCACTGCCCAGTGCACCAGGCTCCGTGTTCTGAGGATGAGCGGCCGGCCTTTATCCCTGCAAGTTTACCAATATTGATGCAGACGTTTTACTAGATATATAGCTTAACCTGGATGAAGAAGGACCTTCACACACGATAACATTGAATTTTCTTTCCCAAAGAAATAATTGGTCTCTTAAAATATATATTAGAGGGCTATCCAAAATGCTCAGGACTCTGACCAAAGTTTCGCAACCTGCAGCTGGAGACAGGAATTTTAATTGAAACATGAGATCATCACTGTTCCCTTTCCACAATGACCTCACTTTGATTACATCCCAAGGTGAAAATCAACACCTCGGGAAAGATCAACTGCTAAAACATTCACTGCTGATAGACAAACCTTACACAGGGAACACAAAGGCTAGTGCTACAAGAAGGGACGAGACTCCTCTGAAAAACCATTATGACAGCAGGTGTTACCGGAAAATGTTCAGCCGGAATAATGGGGAGCGTCGGTACTTGGCTTTTCTTCCATGCAATCTGAAGATCAGCATGAAAACTATTTCAATACAAAGTTTACGTGCAATTCCAGTGCACGTGTCTGTCAGAAAGGGATGTGATGGACAGTAGAGAGGCAGGCAACTAACAATGTTTTATGGAAAGTCCTTGTTGACCCACGGGCCTGGCACCTCTTTCAAAAGCTACTTCTGGGGGCAGCACAAGGCTGCCTGTGAGGGTTCTGTGTTCCAGGCTCAGATTTATTCCTCCGTTTTCCTCGGACCTTCGGAACACACAGTGCCAGGGGGCAAAACACTTCCCTCTTACCTGCCACCAGCCCATCATTTAGCGGCAGCATCAGCATGAGAAGCTGGCCCGGCGGTTGGGCATGCTGTCAATACAAAGTGCTGCTATTAAAGTGGACCAAAACTCAGCATAATCAATAGTTTTGACTATCCTGGGTTTTGGTCCTTTCCCCGGGGCACCCCGATCGGAGGTGCCCCGCTGTGTGAAACCTTCCAGATCGCCCGAACTCAGCTCACCTCTTCCCGGCCCCACTGTGCGTCTAAGAGCAGACGCATCCTCCGCCTCCCTCTTACAGGGAGCGTGCCCGCGCCGGCCATTAAGAAATTGTAAAAAATACAGGGCCCCATAAAAATGATAAGCCATGCAAAATATAGGTAAAAATTAAAATGTAAAAAAAATAATGTAAATTTAAGTATAAGTTCAAACCTCACCCAAGCCTCACTGACCTGCTGTCCCCCCACCCTCCGGTTTAACCTTAGGCCATTATTAACGCACCTCGCCAAGGGATCCATCTTCTAGGTCCCTCGATTTCTGGCCGACCTTCCAACGGGCGGCGCCATCTTGTATCCCATCAGGCCCTGTGCTTGGCCCCTGAACTTGTGCATGTGCAGTGCCCATGAATGGGATGCAATGGGGCTGCCTGAAATCCCCCAAGACTTTGCTGAGCTGCGAGACCACTGTAGGACATTGACAAGCACGGCTAAGGCCGTGCTGGTCATTAAAAGATGGCTAAGTGGACAGCGTGAAGGCCCTGAAGCAGCCAGATGTCACCACAGCAGGTAGCAGAGACATTGAAAAGGTAAGTAGGGGATGATGGGGGCCCCTACTGTGGTGCATGTAGTCACTCACCTTTACCCGGTCCAGCAGCGCGTGCGTAGGCTCGCGCCCAATCAGAGTCTTTTGCTTTTCAGCAAAGGGCTCCGATTGTTTACAATGGAAAGGGAGAGCAGCTGCATCCCTTGCATCATCGGGTTGTCTGCATGCTCCCGCCCCCACCTATTCGGATAGGGTCGGGTTGGAGCCCGCACACTGCTGGGGATATTTTTCTCTCTCCTCCCACATTGAAATCAAAGAGAGGCCTTTTGCAAGACGATGTAAACATGGCAAATGGCTCTGATTGGATAAGAGCCCACGCATGCGCCTTGGGATAGATGAGTTTTACTGGGTAAATGGGGGGTTTCACACAGCGAGGCATTCAGCCTCTTTATCTGCAATGTATCCAGCTGAGCAGTGGACTATTATTCCTTGGGGTGGTGCTGGAAGCAGGCAGATTTGGATTGATCGGGCAGAATGGTCACCATTGGTCTGTCGCCACATTGCACAAGTGTTAGTGTATCACACTCGGCTTTCTCCTAATCTTTTCCATCCTCCTAATATACAGTGGCTGCGGTGACTTCCTGGAGGCTGCCAGGCGTCTGACGTTTCCCTGCTAAACACAACACCCTAAACTGACTCTGTGTAAACATGGGCTTCTTTTATCGGATTTACAAGCAAATTCCAGCCGCACTTATAACCAGGAGGAGGCGAATGATCGCACAATTTTACTGAATGTACATATTGGGGAATGTGTGGAAGCTGCCAACAGGAGGCACCAAACACTTCAAAAGTTGTCAGAATGTTTAAAGCAGACCTCCAGTCCTATTTAAGAATCACCCCGGGGATCCTGATTTGGGATGCCCCTCTAGTTCAAGGGATTGTCCAGGCTAATTAAAAAACAAATCATTATCGGGTACCTGCCATGCAGAGGATTCGTCCCAGTGTGCTGCTAAGTAAAGCATTTTTTTACATTTGTTTTCCCGACTCAGATAGATAGCCCCTCGGAAAATAGATTTTGTGGCACTAATCACATAGTTTCCTTCGCCTTTCAGCATATAATATTTACAGTTTGATTTGCAAGAGAGATAACTGCCTGTAAATGTCACATACCACCCAAGTGTCCCTGATTTGGAGGGACTGTCTGTTCCGACTCACCAGATGGCAGTAATGTGAATCTATGTAGCTTTACCTTGTCTGTGTGTGTCTGTGATGGATGTTTCTTTACTCCATAAGGCTTGGCAGATAGCTTACTCGGCTGCTCGTGGACTTACGTACATACGAATATTGCAATAAACACTTCTTACAGCAGGAATCTTGACATGTACTTTCAATACAGCAGGAAACTTGTGATGTAACCCATCACAGCAAAAGCAGGTAGAAAGACTGTAACTGCAGGACGGAGCAGCAGGTGTGCACTGCTGGGATGCCAAACTGGAGAATGGCTGCAGGGAGAGAGGAAGAAGTGAGAAGCTACTTGCATCAGAGCAAGACTAAGGGAGCCAGGAAGGGACATTATAAACATTATAATGTAAATAAACATTATATTAAGCAGTTTCTCCGGATAATATAAAACACACGTTGTGGCACATGACACTGTCCCTCTTTTAAGTCCATGTCCCCTTGCCCCTCATTGTTCTCATTGTTCCTCTTTCAGATGTAACATTCAGATCTGCATCAATAAATTATTTATTTGCCTATTTAAAGTGTTTATATTGTTTCAACTGTTACACCCATTCTCATATCCATCCCTCAATGAGGGGACGTGGCCTAATTTAACAATTGTCCCTCTTTCCCACCCTGAAACGTTGGAAAGTATACATTCATTGGGTCGCTAAACATGCCCCTGCTGTAAGTTTTAGGTGTCCGTATTCAGCATGCGTGTCCTTTTATATGTGCAGAAATAAAAAAACACTACTCACATTTTGGCCCCCTGCAGATGACCCCTCCTCGGGTGGCACTGGGTGCCTTACCAGATCTGTAAATCCCACTCCTGGGCCACAGAGCTGATCTGATGGCATGGCCACCACCAATCACAGCGATGACGGCACGTCTCGTGCATTGACCGCAGTGGAGAGGGGGGTGCCATGCCGTGACACGTCTCCTTCATTGCAGTCAGGATAAATCAGCTGCTTGGCAGGTGAGGAAACCTTGCTAAAATTTTACACTTGGCCTGGCCACAATCCCTTTAATCAGTGGTGTAACGGGGAGGCCGATTTATTAATAGCGCCAGGTAGCGACAGATGAGCGGCAGTAGCGTGATTTTCACAGCGCCGGCTAGTATTCGCTGTGCTTGCCCGTTGTTCGGTTGTTGACAGCGACTCAGTCGGTGTGCGGTAATGTTGAATACGGGGTTTGGAGTCGCTGTTTGACAGGTTCCGCGCTGTATGGGAGCGCATGACAACGAATGGCCATAGCGAACGGCTCCCAGCATATTCATTAACAAATCACGCTCAAAAAATTCTCGCGCTGTAAAATGCATGTTTAAACCCCAGAGCGCTGGCGGCGATGTGTTAAAAGTCGTTTTTTAACCCCCAAACAACCTTATTTTTTGAAAAAAATAATAAACAAGTTTTTATAAACATTTTGTAATATGAATACATTAATATCAGACCTGTAATATCAATTCTGCACAAATTTTTTTTTTTTTTTTTTACCTTGAAAAAAAAATAACATTGCAGAAGTGGTCACCGAATTTTTGACATTTAAAAAAAAAAAACATTAATATCAATTAATTATGAATATTTAAAGATTGCTCCATTGAAATGCATTGGAGAGCGCCAGGTAGCGAGAGGTCATACCTGGCGCTGTGATGGGATTAGCCGGCGGCGCTGTTCGCTGAAGTCTGCAACATGATGAATCCCGCGCTAGCTGACGCTCTCGCCGGCGCTAGCCTCATTTAGCGTGATAAATGCGTGATTGTGTTCGCAGCCTGGCGTTCTGGAGTCGGTAGCCGCCGATAGCTGGCGCTACCTGGCGCTAGTGAGACACTACCTGGCGCTATCCCTTGATAAATAAGGCCCTAAATGTGACTGGGCCCCATTGCGAACATAAAATGGGGCACTTTTAAGTCTCATATGGTATTTTTATAACTCAGATGCAGCTAGACAACCAAAGACTGAACCAGCAAAGACAATTGTGCACTTTACTGTCCCAATCATCAGTGCTCAGGGGGGCTAAGCTGATTACCCTTATTTTAGTGTCGCCAGTGTGGTACACGCTGCCTTCAACTGGGTAGGTTATTGCTGACTAGAAAAGTTGCTATGTGAAGAGACCCTCTTTTTGGGGGGCAGCTACAACTATAGGTTGCTTTTTTATTTCCTTTTCTTTTTTTTGTTCTTTTTTTTTAATAATTTTTAGCCGCAAGACATTATTATCAAACAAACTCTATCACAAACACACATAACCAACCTTTAAAAGGAATAAAAGCTTGCTGCTATTGCAAGCCTTCTGATGCGTGTAGATGCTTTTACCCATCATGTATTGCCATGAATTGGTTACACCGGTTGGTCGGTTGGTCACACCGGTCCTTTAGCAGTGTGTGGTTTTTTTTTTGTACCCTTGGGGGTGGGGGCCCTCGGCAGCTGACCGGGTTTGCCGGCTACTGACGCTGGCCCTGGCTGGTAAAATCCTGGGCTGATTTTAGCCCCAGTCCGCCACTGCCTACCAGTAAAAAAAAACAACAGACTTTTTTCTCAGTTTGGATGTGTAGCGATAACCCTTATCGCCGGAGGGCTTCACCGCCCGAGACGTCCTTTTCCCAATCGTAAGAGGTGCTGCTGGAACTCCAGAGTCGTCCGTGAGGAACCAGGAACAGCCCTTACAAGGGCTAGTGAATTGTAATATAGCGTTTCCCCCAATAAGAGACAGAACTCAGTATTGAGGGTGAAGGTGCACTCTTTTTATTAGTGCCACTCTAGGCCTTATATACACAAGTCTCCATGCAATGACAACCACACTGACCAATAGCAGCAGGGCACACAATCCCTCAACTCTGCCGGTGACGCAATCAGTAGAACAATAGCAGGCTGTAATACAATCAATCAGGACAATGCCATTGACTGTGACGTAATCAACAATACACAATGGCAGTCTTTAATACAATCCAAAATACAATGACATTGCCTGTAACAGTATCAAAATACAATACAGTGAATGACCCGGTGGTGATGACATCCAAAAGGCAGAGCGTCTGTCACAGGATGTATAGGTACCGTATATACTCGAGTATAAGCCGAGTTTTTCAGCCCACTTTTTGGGCTGAAAAAAGTCGCCTCGGCTTATACTCGAGTCAGAAGGGCAGTCACAACGCTACGCTGTTAGGCATGGGTAGCTCAGGTGTTAATAAGCCCTCCTCCTCACCCTCCTTCCTCCCGGCACTCCTTGCTGACAATCTTTACTTCTCTCCAAGTAAACGAGCAGCTTCCGGTTCTGCCATCTACCGTCTCCACGAGCAGCGCTGCTGGGAGTGACGTCACCCTCTCCCAGCCGCCTCTGCGCTGCTTGTCAGGCAGTGGATGGCGGGAGCGGAGGCTGCTCGTTTACATGTAGAGAGGTAACACTGTCAGCAAGGAGTGCGGGGAGAAAGGAGGGTGAGGTAGAGGGGGCTTATTAACCCCTGAGCAACCCACACCTACCAGCATATTGTTTAACCATGACTCTAGTTCAGGGCAGCAACTAAATGGGCAAGCCGAGGTCCAGTACAAAAGCAGTACATTCAATGTGTTCTGCGGTGAAACACCCAGATTTGGTATTTACCCTGTGTGTGAAGCCCCCAGTGCTGCTAGATTTCTCCTTTACTCCATGTGCAGTCTCTCGCATTTCCCACCCTAGGCTTATACTCGAGTCAATAACTTTTCCAGTTTTTTGTGGTAAAATTAGGTGCCTCGGCTTATATTCGGGTCGGCCTATACTCGAGTATATACGATAACTCTTCCTCTCACTATCCAGCATGTTTATATAGACTTTTAATATTAGACTTTTAGTTTTTTGATAAAGTTCTTTTAAAATCTAAGGTGGGATTTAGGGGCTTATTTATTACGAAAGGCGGCACTTGAGCGCCCTGTCTGAAACACTCGGCAGCGTCTGCACCGCAACATCAGCTTCAGACTGTTGGCACTATCAGCTGTATCGCTCCCAGGCAGGCAGTGTTCGGCTTTTATATGTCTATGCACTAGCGACACCTAGTGTAGGCCGGGAGATCCGCAAGATTAAAGTATTTATGAAAAAAATAGATAGCGCTCCCAGAAGCGCTGCAGAAACAAGATTTTAGGCATGCAGCACCTGTTGCACCTGTTGCATCCCCAATGCAATGGGAATTGCATTGGGGATACTTGAAAAACATGACACAGCTTTCCCACAGCCCAAATCACAAGTTTTCAGGGCAACATAAAAGTTCTAAAAATGCACCCAGAAATAATCAAAACCAGCCCAGGGATCCCGTGGCACATGCACCAGCGCTCATCTTAGACTAAAACACAGAGCCACATCCCCGGGTCCCGGCTCTCTCCCACCTGCGCGTTCAAATACATGGGCTGGAGGCGGGGGCTGTACAGAAGCAGGGGCCTCTGGATAAGGTAAGGTTTTTTTTCATAACCCCTCATAGCGCTAGGGTAGGGTGGCTGGGGGTTTATAGTTTGACTAAAGTTCTGCTTTAATTACAACTCTGTAGATCAGGATATGACTATCTTATGTACCACTAACTAAAAGAGTACTGACAGAGTTGACCTGGGGAGGTCATTACTGTTGTGCAATTTTGCCAAAGCTGCTGCTGAAAGTATTTTGGGACTTGTAGCCAGTAGTTTTACTCAAGGTCAGAAAAGCCGTTCCCACTGTAGCAAACACAGAGCCACAAGAATATAAGTAAATCACAGGTCTGGGGGCACAATCCAAACACAAATGTTTACTTTACATTCCAGAAGAGGAAAACAATAAGATAGAACACCAAAAACCTGATAAAAAAGACACAAACTGAATATTTGACTTAATCCCCTTCTCCGCCCCTCCCAGCATGTCCGTTTGGTTATCAGTTATTATCACTTATCTGAGAGATTTGGCCTAAGGAACCAACATGCCTCCCTACTTGGCTGCTAAGGCCTGCCCATAGTCTACGAGTCCCTGTCTAGGCATAAACATAAAAAAGTCTATACTCACATTTTGTTTTTCCACTGCTCCTCCACGCAGCGGCACAATCTTCATACTTGTCAGTGAGGGAGAATGAGAGGTTACCTCTTCCAGTGCTGGGAAAGCATGGCAGCATTTGTGGAGCCAGAGGAGTAGCTAGGGGGGGTACAGGGGGGGCACTTGCCCCCGGGTGCAGCAGGTCAGGGGGCACCAAAGGGGGGCCTGAGCACAGGTGGGGGCGCCATTTCAAATCTTTGCCCCGGGTGCCAGAAAGCCTAGCTACTCCTCTGTGTGGAGCCTTGGTTCCTCCACCAAATACGCCTACTCCATATATTGCAATGAAGTGCTGAACCCGTCTTGGCACACCGCCTCTATTGCAATGAATAGGGTAGATGCGTTTGGGGTGGAGATAAGGCTCCAAGGGCGGCGCCATGCAACACCGCCAGCATTGGAAGACAGCTTTGCTGGCTCCCTGCTCTAGGTAAGTATGAAGATGCCGGCAGTGTAAGGAGGAGCTATAGGGGAACACTATGGGGGAACACTGGACCTGTTGGGGACAAGAAGTGAGTATAGGCAGTTTTTGTTTTTTGTCTGTACAATATTTTTATCTGATGTCATATTGACCATAATAAAAGAGAAGATTGGGAGGGAACAGATGGCATCCAGTCCTGCACTTGCTGGAATCCCCCCTATTGTCTCTGCATTTAAGCAATGATCTCTGGTTTCACAGCGAGCGCCTCTCCTTCCCATACCCACCTGTTAGACGAGAAGCGATGACACAACGGCTGAGCCCGGAATACTTTTTATGAGGTGGATAGAATGGCGCAGCAGTAAACATGGATTTGTTAGCACATACGCATGAGAAATAGATTATCAGTATTAATGAGGTGCTTTTAGATTCTTAATAGCCGCAGATTCTTGAAATGCCTCCGGTTACTGGTAAAGGCAAAACAAACAAACCGTTCCAGTAAATCTAAATATAAGACCCGCCACCACTACAGATAAGAGCGGCCATTGACGGTCTCAATGAAACATTGCATGGGCTTCCAATCATCAACAAATTGATGATACATTCATACGGCCACAACGCACTTACCTGTGGTCCGGTCCCGTGGTGTCCTTGGACGGCGAGCGGCATCTGCCTCCTCCTTTTCCCGCTGCATCCCTCGCTCCTCTGCTCGTGCTCGCGTGCACGAGTACAGCTGATGGCGGCGTGGCCACCAAGGTTAGTCTAAAGGGCCAACGAGCCCTAGTAATACTTATGGGCGAAATGCCCTAATTATGAATTGGGCAATCAGCCCATAGGTTGTAGCTGGGTCTTTAAGCCCTGGTGTTTCTCCAACCAACCCCGTACACTCCCCTCCTATGAAAGTGTTCCTGGCTCACTCTTCACTGCTCCTGATAGCGTATAGCTGGGTGCTATTGCTCCTGAGACTCCTGTTTGATTATCGTTGCCGATCGAGTTTGCCTGACCTTTCCAGGCCGCTGCCTGAACCGACCCCTGTCTGGATCCCGACTACGAACCTGTCTCATCCCTTGTACTACTAGTTCTCTGATTTCCTGGCTTGACCTTTGACCCTTCCCGTGTTTCTCCTTTGGAGCTGCTAATTGTGAGAACTATTTATCTGTGTCTGACCCTGGCTTACCCGATTATACCCAGCCTTACCTTCGGTTCATCTGTCATCACCCCTGTGATTTTCCAACTTTGAGCTACCAAGTCCTGGGGGAAACTGTGTTCGGTGAGGCGTTTAAAGCGTCCCGGCAAACAAGGGCCTGACTATAGGTGAAGTTAGCTTCTGGGATTGGGGGTTGTGGACTCACCAAGACAACGGGTGTCCTCAGGGTTTGACACATACAATACTATTGGATTAGCATGGGGCTGCAAAACAATACGTGTCAGCAGAGGCAGACCGGCCATTGGGAGCATAGGGAAAATTCCTTATGGTCCCCACTGCTCTAAAGCTGACAGGACTGAGCTTAGCTCCCAGCATGCAGCTGGCCTTACCCAAACCATTTGCTAGAATGCATTAATTCCTCTGCTCATTCCCCTATCCCCTTCCTGCCTTCCATGTCTCCTCCTGACCCCCCCCCCCACTGCACTTTGACCCACTGTACCCCCCGTAGCTAAGTTACCCTAACAAATATTTTTTCTTTGCAAAGCTATAACTTCAGCATTGTGGCTGTAGGGTGACCATATCCACCCCTGCTGCAGTATTCACTTGCGAACATTACTACTGCATGTCCAGGGTGTGTTGAAGAAAAAGCTCTATTGACATGGTTGTGGCCTAAGACTCCCCTGTCCACTAAACAAATAGCAGAACATCCATCAAACATTGTCACTACGGCTCACCAGTCTCCAAAATGGTTTCCTCCCACTGCTGGTCATGTGGTTGTAGCAGCGATCGGCCCTTTATGCCAACCTTCATGTTCAGGCAGCCTAATTTATTAGGTCTCTTTGAAAATTGTCCTGGACGACTCTGGACTAGATGACCTGGGCAGAGGCAAAGCTAGGGGGGAGCAGGGGGGGGCACTTTCCCTGGGTGCAGCAGGTCAGGGGGGCACCAAAGTGGGGCCTGAGAACAGCCATTTTCGAATCTTTACCCCGGGTGCCAAAAAGCCTAGCTACTCTTCTGGACCTGGGAGCCGGCAAAGTACAACATATATGTTTCGTAGATCCCATAACTTTTCCAGGATGTCAAGGTTTGTCCATAAACTTTAATATGGCTTCCTGCCCTGTTTGCATGGTTGTTTTCCATCCAAAGTTTACAGTGTGATGCTATTGGTGACACATCTAATTGTACTTTGGATCCTTATTAGATTTGGATCTTTAACACACTTGATTTAATTGGTTATATACATAGTTGGCACATGCACTTTATATATTGTTCGATATTGTGATTGATATTGTATTAGATATTGTGCATTTATATGTATTATATTAATATTTGTTTGATGACAGTCTATTTATTTAGCTATTTTGCACTGTTAGGATCCGGATCAAAAGTAGGGATAGAATGATATTTTATAATTTTATATAATTTTTCTCCACTCCGCCTACGCCTCATTTTATGTAAGTCTGTCTTGCGTGAGTTTTGTATGTACACTTCCGATATTTTAGAGGTTTTTAGTGTGTTATGTATTATTTTTGCCTTGGAATAAAGATGAAATTTATTATATATGTTGGAGTACCTCCCTATGAATTTTTGGTCTAGAGTACATGTTCTCACAGTTTTGGGAGTGGCACCCGGTTTTGATTTGGGGGTGTATTATTTAGGGGGTTGGTGCGGGCCGGGGCTGTACAGTGCATTCCATCCAAATTTTACACCTCAAATGTAAATCCACTAGAGCAGAGTTTCCCACCCAATAATACAAGTACAACTAGTGGTACTTAAGCTTTTCTCTGGTGGTACCTATGGGGAACAGCTGGTGAGAAGCAGGGAAACAGAAGCTTTGTGAACAAGCATTTGCACAATCCTCCAATAGGAAGTGCTGCAGAGGATCAGAGAAGCATGAAGTCTCTGAGCTCCAATTTTTAAGCCACTACTGACTAGAGACACAGATGTGATCTACCATTTGTAGCCGCTTCTCCAGTAGGTTACACTAGTTGGAAAATTCATCAGGGCATTAGCTTTCAGCAACTTGAGATGCCAGCCTTCTTGCCATCCTGTTTTCTGCAGATGAGTCAGGGCCATTGTTAGTGGTGCAGGCCATAAGACAGTCCCCATATATACAGGACAATATTGGACAGCAGTAGCAGCACCGGAGGAGAGGTGGGGAGGGGGCACCATTTCCCGCATTGAGCAATATTTCGCCTAGAAACTTACCTGGCGTGAACCACTGATTTGACTACATACAGTATAGTTTTGCTTTATTGCATCTGTACACCCTCCTGAGAAAGACTTTATTGGGTGGGATCATTATAAAATTGGAAGGGGTAATTTATAAAAAAAGGTTGTGAAGCCCCTGTTCTAGTGGCGAACAAACATAGACATGTGGGTCTATAACTGAGACATAGAGATTGGAACTAATTTTCTATGACAAGACCCTGCTTACCAGGCTGATGACGGCCTCAAGCTCTGTGAGATTTCAAGCTTCCATAGGGCAGCAGGATTTTCCCAAAATCTGCCCTAACAGAGCAGCAATATTGAATAGGCGAGATATAGGGCAAGGGACTGGGGTGAGGTCTAGACCTATAAGAAAAATAGTTTATGAAGGCATACATTTCCTGTAGTGGACCACAGGCATACTCGCTACCCCCTGGGCATCCAGATTCCCGTTGCCCCACTGTGTAAAACCCCTGAGGTCCTTCGGAGACTCACCTTCTTTCCCGGTCCAATGGTGCATGAACGAACAGTGGCCATATCCCCGCTCAGGGGTGTAGCTAGGGGGGAGCAGGAGGGGCACGTGCCCCGGGTGCACCAAGTCAAGGGGTGCCAAACGGGGGCCTGAGCACAGATGGGGGGGCGCCATTTTGAATCTTGGCCCTGGGTGCCAGAAAGCCTAGCTACTCCTTTGTCCCCGCTATACCTTCAGCAGGGCATGTGCCTGTGCCAGGCATTTGTGAATGGCCGGCACGGGCATGCTCCCTGTTAAAGGGTAGTGGGGGATGTGGCCGCCAATGTGCTCGGATCCACTTGCCTTAGACGAGCTCTTGGATAAAGGTGCAGGAGCACATTCGAGCGCGTTGACTAGACAAGAGGCTGCGCATGTGCCTTAGGATCAGAAACGGGTGAGTGACATCGAGCGATCTGGGGGGTTCCACACAGCGATCGGGGTGCCCGATAGTCAAAATCCTGGGTTTTGGTCCACTTTAAGATATAACAGCACAATAGTGGTGAATTACTTGGTTCCACAATGTCTGCCTTCTGAATGACTTTAACTAAACTTGGATGCGGGTATTATCTCAAGCAAAGCGGATGTTGGAAAAACATCAAAATCGAAAAACTTGGAAAGTGTAAAACAATTTCACAGATTTGTGTATAGCTTTAGAGCTTAGGTTTGACACAAAACATGCCTTGCATGGATTTCCATGTAAAAATATAAACAGCACCAACGGCCCATATTCATACCCAGACTTGTTCTCTACCCCGTCAGGTCAGGTTGCCTTTTTTTTTGTCAAAACATTATTCCATGCTGGCATTTGTCAGCCTGGACTGAAGAAATATCGTATAACCACCCGACTTCCCATTCTACAGACGTCGGGGTTATGCTTCCTAAATTTCAAGTAGCTGTCGGAAAGGAATCTGGCGCTTGCTCCATGTGATTGTTGGGAGGCCAATGAAAACTGTTCTAGGTCTCACCTTTCATAGCGTTATGGAATGTGGGGAGACTATACAGAATCAGTGCTTCTTGGGAACTGAACGCCTGTCAGATGAGTTTTAGTTTGAAGTATCAAATGCTTTCAGGAACCACTGACATGAATGTATTCACCTATGGATTGGAGCTGCCAATTACAGCGCTGACATTATCTGGGAGACTGATCCTCTTATGTCAGATAAAAACAACATGTGTCAGTCTAGATGAAGTACATAGATGAGTTACCTGTCATTGGGATTGAGCTCATCGCATGGTTGGGATAGTATGACATCATAGCTCATCAGAAAACACTGGGCTGTACCCCTCAATGGCAATCAAGGGCCTGTGCCTAGTGTGGCACTTTACAGGGGGCAGTAACTCTCTGGGTTAAGTATTAAACCGGACCTTTAGCATGAATAAGAGTCTATCTTATATGTTTCCCACACACTGTACATACAGATTGCGCACATTAAAAATCATCCTACCTGCATCTACTGCATTTTCTGAGCTTTTAAAGTGGACCAACACCCATGGCTGATCTATAAGATTCCCGCGCCGATCAGCAACCTCCCCGCAGGGCATCCGAAATCGGGATGCCCCGCTGTGTGAAACCCCCCAGGATGCCCACAAACCTTACCTTTTCCCGGTTCCAACGGCTGCCTCTCACGCTTCCCTCTAGCAGGACGCACACCCGCACCGGCCGTTTGTGAATGGCCGGTGCGGGCGCGCTCCCTGTTAGAAGGAAGCCCGAGAGGCGGCCTCCAGCGCGCTCAGAGCTGTGGTTGTCCGTCGCTTGTCCGTCCATACCACAGCGGCTCTGAGCGCTCTGATTGGACAAGCGCTCGCGTAGGAGCGGGGTGAGGTGAGTTTTTTGGGGCGTTCTAGGGGGTTTCACCATCCCCGATCGGGGTGCCCCGCAGAAGTGGACCAAAACCCAGGATAGTGAAAATCCTGGGTGTTGGTCCACTTTAAACATTCAAGATGGCGGCCCATGGAGTATCAGGCTGCTTGCAAACAGGAAGTGTCTTCTTACTATGCCGCTCTGCATTGTAGTATTACTGTCTATTTCCTGACCCCAGCTCTGCTCTGTCTGAGCAAAGCACAGCTATAACCCTGCCCCCTGCACTTTCCCCCCCTCTCCTTCCCATGTGATTCTTCTGAGGCAAGATGGCACCACCCATATACTAGAGTCCTGTACAGAATTGCAGCCCAGTGGGGGAAAGAATAAGTAAGTGAATAAAAACATATATGACTAGACAGGAAGGGGAGGCGATAGACGATTTGACAACCTTGTTGGAGGAACAACAATTGGAGGTGAGTATTACAAATTCACTCCATAGACCATCAAAATATATGCCTCCCTGGTCTATTAGCCCAGCTGTGTATACCTTCTTTAAGGTGGTCAGTGATAGTATCCAAAAATTACCTGGGTCGAAGGTCCCCCATAATTTGACATATGGGGAAGTGCCCCCCCCCCCCGCAAAAAAAAAAAAAAAGAAAAAAAAAAAATATATATATATATATATTTTCTTTTTGTTTTGTTTCTTGTTTACTGGATTATTTTGAGAGACATTAAAGCGGACCAACACCCGGGCCGATTTGATCCCTCCCCGCAGGGCATCCGAAATCGGAATGTCCCGCGGGGTGAAACCCCCCAGGAAGCCCACAATCCTACCTTCTTCCCGTTCCAGCGGCGCATGCGCGTCCGCCGCCGCCTCCTGTGCGTCCCTCTAGAAGGTGAGTATACTTTTATTTTTTTAAATAAGGTGGCCACTTTTTCATTAGGCTGTATATGTATAAATATACACTGACACCAACAAATTAACATAAGATAACCTGTCCACAAAACTTATATAAATACAAGCATCTCCTCACCACTATGCTTGATTGGGATTTTTTTTTGCTGGTACCAACAGTTGTACTGGTTCCACCTGGAACAGTGCAGGACTAGGGAAGGAAAACCCAGTGTTCAGGCCCAGATTAAGGACATTCATGGTATGGAGCAGTTCTTTCTTGGGGGCCCCCATCTTTTATGGGGGGGGCCCCCATCATCACACCCTCCATCACAAGCCCCCTATGCCCCCAACTGTCTTAGCTCACAACCAAAGACAAAAACAACAAAAAAGAGATTATGGTGACATAAAAGAGAGAATGGGGTGATATAGAGCCAGAGGGGAGAAAAGGGGGAATAAAGAGTTATGAAGAAGAGAAAGAGGAAATATAGAAAGAGGTTAGAATAGGGGGATATGGAGAGATGGGAAATAAGGGGGGGTATGATGAGAAGAAAAAGAGAAAGGGAGGATAAGGAGAGGAGAGAAAGGGGGATATGGAGAAACTTAGGAAAGAAAGGGGGAATATGAGGAGACAGAGGAGACAAAGGCGGATATGGGGAGAAGGAGGAGAGAAAGGGGGGCTATGGAGATATACAGGAGAGAAAAGGGAATATGGAGAGACTAGGCAGAGAAAGGAAACATGGAGAGAAGGAAGACAGAGAGGGAATATGGAGAGAAGGAGGAGAGAAGGAGTAGAGATAGAGGGAATATGGAGAGGAGGAGATATAGAGGGAATATGGAGAGAAAGGTGAATACAGGGGGAATGAGGAGAGAAGGGGGGAATATTGAGAGGAGGAGAGAAAGTGAGAGAAGGGGGAGAGAAAGGGGGGACATGGAGAAAAGGAGGAGACACGGGAGAAAATGGAGAGAAGGAGAGAAAGACAGAATATGGAAAGGGGGATATGAGAAGATGGGAGAGAGAAACACGGAATACGGAGATATGTAGGAGAGCAGGGGGGAATGTGGAAAAAAGTAGGAGACAAAGAGGGAATATGGAAAAAAGGGGTAGAGAAAGAGGGGATATGGAGAGAAGGATGAGAGAAAGAGGGAATTTGAATAGAAAGAGGAGAGAAAGGTGGAATGGGGAGAAGAAGCAGAGAATGGGGGGATATTGAGGTATACAGGAGAGAAAGGGGGATATGAGGAGAAGGGGGAGAGAAAGGAGAAATATGGAAATAAGGAGGAGTAAATGTAAATGGGCACTTGGGGTGGGGGGGGGGTGACATACATCCACCAGAGACCGGTTTACAGGGTGCTGAGTGTGGTGGTGGGGGGTGGTGGTGGTGGGGGGGTGGGGGGTTATACATAGTGCAAGTAAGATATAAATACATAGCACTTTACTATCAAAGTCGACACTACAAAGAAACTAAAAAACAACCCCCCCCCTAATATGAGTGAATAAGCTGTGCTCTTCTTCTGCAGAGCAACAACACCCAGCATTAGCCACTGATCCCATCATTGAAAAATATCACCAAAATCACCACAAAGCCTCCATTTAACCAAAAAAATGATCAGATCCCCAAATTGATTATTAAAGGAACAGTCCGGTTTTGGGAACCATTCCCCCAGACCTCAGATCAGCTAGTGCCAGTGGGCACACAGCAACCCACTTATTTCATGGCTGTACCTGTGTCGCTTATCAGTCTTCTGCAGCCTTGGTTGGTAAAACCGGGAGTTACGCTTCCTGGTTCCAGCTGTCGGGTTGGCATGGCCTGTGTACAGCCCAGTTTCCAATATATACAGCCTTCCAATAATAGGCTGGTAAACTCTAGAGCTGGCGCAGGAGCGGTGCCAAGGATTATGGGTTGCTTTGTACCCACACTCGCTAGCTTGCCTGAGGTCTGTGGATATTTCCATTCAAGACCACCAACCATGTTATTGGTCCCCTGGCAAAATCGAGCATTGTTATTAGCCGCCACAGTCACTGGCTTCTTTTGGGTATCTGGCCATCGGCAACCAGATGACTATGACGGCCAATCGCATTTCTCGATTTCATGAGGGACTGAGGCGAAAGAAAAGATTTTGAGGGTTCACTGGGGTTAATGTGCAGGGGGCACTGGCAAGAGATGCCCCCTGCCCTAGGAACCACACCCATTTTGTAAAAATGTTTAAGTAACCCTCAGGCATCCCCATTTGGAATACCCCATGGTGTGAACCTCCCCGGTATTGCCCTGCAAACACTTACCTTTCATGTTTTGCACCAGAGGTGTGCTCCCCTGCCCAGACATTCAGATAGGCCACAGACCACAGGACCTCCAGTGTCACTGTGCCAACACTTTGTCCAAACAGAGCTGTATATCAAGCCTTATACATGGCATACAGTGCTGACTGGAAGTGACTGCACATGCACCATGGGACTAGGTGAAAGGTACATTTTTAGGGCACCCGGGGGTTCACACAGTGAAGCATGCCATAATGCAGCTTACAGTCCTGCACTTATACTTATCTAGTAAATGGTCTCCAAGATGGGGGACTGGATATCAGAGCACACACCTACTAACTGCTAAAATGTGTGCTGCAGCTTCCTGTCCACCTTCTCAGAGACCAAGCCTGGACTAGAGAGGGGTATATACAAGTGTAGTTTGGCTGAGGTAATCAACCATTTGCCATAACCTTCTTCATGCAGAGCCCATCACCCCTCTCCTCCATGTTGCTGCATGTGGCTCAGCAGCCAGTGACCCTGGGAGGGGGGCGGGATGCCAGAAGGAAGGCCCTTATCTGTCTTGGCAGTGCCAGAGTGGCCACAGCAATTCTCCCTTCTCTAAAAACCCAGCACTGGTTTCGATCAGACCAACAACAAGACCCAGCCAATTGCTCACCTGTTAGAGGAGATCCAGGGAAGCTCCTGGCAGGTGGTGCTGTGAGAGAGCAGCCATGCCTCACCAATGTCTCACAGGAGCGCTGGGGCAGGTCGCTATTCACACACAAGGATCTGGATTCCCTGCACTTCCTATGCTGGCCACAGAGGAGAAGTTAGAGCAGCATCAGGAAATACACCAGCGACCCCTGCTGGCCGGAGGAGCGAGCTGTAGTACATTTACTATAATGACTTCCGACCTGTAGAATTGATCAGCTCCTCTCAGCAGCGGCTGCTCAGGCGCGCACCTTAAAGGGAACACTGGAGCCCCTTGCGCCCCTCCTTTAATCCAGCCCTGGCTGCGCCCGAGGCCAGTGCCTCATTCGCCTCATGGCTGCTACGGCTCTGTTTATTGATAACAATGTCACATAATCTACATACACTAAAGACTGATTCAAAAACACCAAAGACAAAACATTGTCAATGAAGGAAGGGAAAAAAGAAAGCTCATACAAGGGGCAGGGGACTGGTAGATAGTACAATATAATTAATAAAGTGAGTTTTACATTAATTGCACTGCCTGGCTGGTCCAAAGTAAAGTGCTATAGTGCATATCAATAATCATATTTAAATAAAACCAATATAACAATTTATCCAACACTACTAAAAGTGCAAGTGCAAACCCAAGTAACCCTGAAACCTATACCTACCCATAAATATACTAAACCCAGTGAGAACAAGCCGGGAAGGGCAGAGAAATAACACCCCCAATAATCAAGAAAAGTAACTTACATAAAGAAACAACCACCAGCCCACTGCCCCTGCGTCTACGCGTTGCGTGACGTCACCAGCGTCACTTGCTCAGGACATACTAACACTCATACACCTACCTCCTTATATACCAACCTGCTGCGCTCCCACCCATCGTAGACAACGCCCCACCGCACGCTGCAGAATGCCGCTATTCAGGCGTGCCCCGGCCGGAGGGCACGCCCGAACATGAGGGGGCTCTGGCGCGTCCCGGCCGGACACGCGCCAGAGCTGCGGCGCATAAACAATGTTAGCGAGGTGCACCCAATGTAAACCGCGAGTCAGAGTCCAGACGAGCCTCCACTGTGTGCGCACCCCCCGCAACCTATGGTGCGCGCGCAACCCCCACCGTGAGCATGAATGCACATGTGCAGGAAAAAGATGAAAACACTGCACAACAACAAGACTGCGCGCATCCTGTGAGACAGCGCCACTACAGCCAGGGGGAGACGATGACCATAGATGTACGCAGGAGCGCAGACAGGTAGTGCTTGGTAGCGGCAGGCAGCGTCTGGTGAACGCTGAGCACTGTACGGAAAACCACATTTAAGAAAGCGAATCTGGTGAGCGACTCTAGGTTCAGCAGCGCCATGTAGTACTTTTCACTCAGTGACACTCTCCCATACATTTCAATGGGGTTTCATTTGGCTGTGTGTAAATAGCGTTTGGCCAATTAAAATTTAATTTAAATTTTTGTCAAATCATTGTGCGACCTCTCCTGGCTGCAAAAAAACACTTTTATTTTATATATTTATATATATATATATTTTTTATATTTTTATGCAGAATTGTCATTACAGGTCTGGCACTAAAGAGTTAATGTCCCAATGTTATAGCAATGTCATTCCATGTGTTTTTGCTTTGTTACTGGTCGATATGCCAACGCGTTTCGGACAGCTAGGGCCTGATGCAGAGCCTCCCCCGGTCTGAGCTTAAAACCTTCCGATTGTCCGGGGCTCCCGTTTGAATCGTGGCACAAATGTGATGCAGAGCCTCCGTTGGAATGGCTCCCTAACTGATCCGTCAATTTGTCTTTACTCTGGAAGTTTTTTTTGCTCTCTCGGGTGCCTTCAATTTGATCGGGGCTTCCGTTCCCGTTCACACGGGCGGCCCATTTTTCCCTGCTTTTTCCTTGGTTTTTGAACGTACCTGCTTGGTTTCCGTCGTATTTGACCTTCCATTTTGGTGATTTTTCCAAGTATACTTACATCTCCATGGCTCTTCAGTTGCCAATCTGGCTACACGCAAGCGCTCATCCCTCAAACTCCATTGGAATATGCATATGGCACCAACTGCCAATTTGACACATATTCAAGGAAATGGCGGAGTATGTAGAAAGAAAATTAGGTGAGTGGAACAGAGTAGCAGAAGTGAGTGCCCAGTGGTCACTATTAAAAATGGCCATCTTAAAGGCAACTAAGCAATATGTGAAACAAACTAGCAAGAATAAAAGGAAGAAGAAACCATTATGGTTTACTAGGAAAGTCAGCACTATCATAAAAGATAAGAAGTCTGCCTATAAGAAGTATAAAGTAAGTGGAAGTGTAGCTGACAGAGAGGCGTATAAAATTAAACAGAGGGAAGCAAAACTGATTATAAGGACTGCTAAAGGGCAAAAAGAGGAAGAAATGGCCAAATCTATGAAGAGGGGAGATAAAACCTTTTTCTGATATATTGGTGACAGAAAGAAGAAAAACAATGCAGTCTCAAAAATTAGAAATAGGGAAAATAAATATATTGACGGAGATAAGGCTGTGGCTGACCATCTGAATAGCTACTTTTGTTCGGTATTTTCAGATAGTAGCAGGCATGGCCATAGCACAACATCCAGCTCGGAGGGTACAGCTCCGGAGTTTCTGGAGGCTGATGTCCTATCCGAGCTGGCACATCTAAAGGTAAGTAAGGCGATGGGTCCAGATGGAATCCACCCCAGAGTTCTAAGGGAACTTGTGATTGCAGCCCCTCTAACTGATTTACTTAACCATTCCCTTTCAACTGGTGAGGTTCCAGACTATTGGAGAATGGCCAATGTCGTACCAATCCATAAAAAGGGGAGTAGAGAAGAAGCCAGTAATTACAGGCCAGTCAGTTTAACATCTATAGTGGTCAAAATAATGGAAACACTCTTAAAAAAACAGATAATTTCCCATCTAAAAATGAATGACCTATTGGACCCAAAACAGCACGGCTTTACTGAGGGCAGATCATGTCAGACCAATCTTATTGATTTCTTTGACAATGTCACTAAAGTGTTAGATGAAGGTGGTGCTGTGGATATCGCCTATCTGGATTTTAGCAAAGCCTTTGACACTGTACCACATAAAGAGCTCATAGATAAGTTATTGAAGGTAGGACTCAATCCCTGGATAGTTCAGTGGATTTCCAGTTGGCTGAGGGATCGGTATCAGAGCGTTGTTGTAAATGGTGTGCAATCTGAACAAAGGCGAGTTACAAGTGGTGTGCCGCAGGGCTCTGTCCTGGGCCCCTTTCTTTTTAATATATTTGTAAGTGACATAGGAGAAGGCTTGGTAGGAAAAGTTTGTCTGTTTGCTGATGATACAAAGGTTAGTAATAGGGTGGATATTCCTGGAGGTGTCTGCAACATGGAAAATGATTTAGCTTTACTGGATAGATGGTCAAAACTGTGGAAACTAGAGTTTAATGTCTCTAAATGTAAAATCCTGCATTTGGGTAGAAGGAATCCCTGCTCTGAGTACCGTATGGGCAGCACTGTGTTACCCAGGACCTCGGAGGAGAGAGATTTAGAGATACTGATTACTGATAGCTGCAAGATGAGTGGACAGTGTAGCCAGGCAGTGGGAAAAGCAAGCAGGATGCTCGGCTGCATAGCTCGAGGCATCACCAGTAGGAAGAGGGAGGTTGTGATGCCGCTGTATAGAGCCCTGGTGAGGCCACAGCTAGAATACTGTGTGCAGTTCTGGAGACCTTACCTGCAAAAAGACATTATTCAAATAGAACGTGTCCAAAGGCCGGCAACAAAAATGGTGGAAGGACTTAAAAAGTCTGGAGGAAAGAAGGGAGAGAGGGGGGACATGATTGAGACCTTTAAATATGTGAAAGGATTGAATAAGGTTCAGGAGGGAAGTGTTTTTAAGAAGAAGCTTAATGATAGAACAAGGGGGCACAACCTGAAGCTAGTCGGGGGGAAGATCAGGAGCAATGTTAGAAAATATTATTTTACAGAAAGAGTAGTAGATGCTTGGAACAAACTTCCAGCAGAGGTAGTTGAAAAATCAACAGTCACTGAATTTAAACCTGCCTGGGATAAGCACACATCTATCCTAAGATAAAGAGTACATACAGTATATACACATTTTTTTTTTATTATAAGGAATGTGTGCGCGCACATAAACGCACGCTCGCATACTCACATCCATGATGATGTCGTCCTGCTCCTGTGTAAAGATGGCATAGCTCCTGGTATAGTTCTGATGTTCCCCCGCAGTGATGTGCAGGACATCCCAAATTGGAATGCCCCAGAGACATGATGCCTGTAACCCAGCCCTGGATTTCTTCACACTCCAAAGGGCTGGGTTACATGGGTTTTGGCCTGCTTTAAAACATCATGACCAAATCAGGTTAGGATGGAATAACCCACCTCCTTTACATTATTATTAAAGTAACACAGGTTCCCTCACATAAAGCAGAACAAAACCCAGAGCGGCCACTGGTCTTCCCCCTGGAAATCCTAGATCGGGATGCCCCACTGTGTGAAACCCTTTTTACTGAGACTTTACTCAGAAATGGCAGACTCCCTCTCTTAAAGCGGAACAAGCCATGATTCGTTTAATGACCTTTGCAGGCGTATATTGTAGTGCCCCACCAGTCTGATCAAGACAACGGAACCTCATCTTCAAGAGACCAAAGGCCCGCTCCACCACAGAGCAAATCCTCCTGGGGGCAGCATTGTAGGGCTCCTCTGCCTGTGAAGATGGGTGCAGGATTGGGGTCAGCAGCCAGGGGAGCAAAGGATAGCCAGAGTCTCCTGCCCAAAAACCCCCCAAAAAAAACAAACAAAATAAAAATAAAAAAAGGTGTGCATTGCAACAATAGAAAAGAGGGACAAATAGGTGAGCAGGGTAGGGTGGGAGGAAAGGACATTTGTAATGAGCATACATGCACATCCAACCTGTACACTCATTAAAAAAGTCTGGGGAATACTACTTACATAAGAGGGCAAGAACATGACGCAATAGGGTTCTATCACTTAACCCATTTAATTTAAAGTTAAAAAATTAGGCTAAAAATATACTAACAAAAAAATTACCAAATAGTGTGTTAAGGGATAAAACAAAGTCAGACAGGGTGGGCAACCAATACAAGTTTCATACACATACCCAGTAAGGCGGGTGAGCTCAAATAGGTGCAGCCTGGTTTCTGCCATACTCAGCAGGACAAGACCGCGGAGCTGGCGCCGCTGATGTGCTCCAACAGAGGACTGCATATTATTGCCCGAGTGCAAATACGGCTGCTCTGACTTGCCGTAAGTGAAGGCTCGGCGGCCCCGTTTTATTAGGCTGATTTCAATCGGAAATCAAGGCTCTGCATCACTGAAAAGAACGGGCCAATGAACGAGGCGTCCGTTTTCCCGGCAAACAGCCTCGTGCGAGCCGACAATCGGAAAGGCGGCTGAGCGCACACCTGAGCGCATTAGCGCACACTAAAATCAACGTAGCACCCTTTCCTGACCCGATCACAGGCCAAAACCAACGGGGAAACGCACGGGATAGCTGAGCGAGGAGGCTCTGCATCAAGCCACTAGTCCTTAATCATGACAATCATGTGTTCAAAAACTGACTTTAATCACACAGCGTCTACAGCGCCCAGCTTTAGAGCGCCGACACTGTGTGTGTAGTTTTTTCTTAAATATGGTGTGGAGCACTGGCGCTACCTCTCGCTCGCTGCAGCATTGTCTTCTTGTTAGATGTAGCACCTAGCGTTCTCCATTGGCTCTGCAGTAGCTTCTACAGCGCCCACCACACATCACATTCATCAATGCCAGCCAGGATACTACAGCGACCGCTACGCTAGGTTACAGTGCCCGACACTCGCTTACAGCGTCTACTCGCCCTAATCGCTGCTATACAGACGCTAGTAGTGAATCAGCCTCAATGTGGTAACTGTTCCAACCAATCTCCTATCTATCCCTCAATGAGTGGGAGTGGCTTAATTTAGCAATCGTCCCTCTTTCCCACCCTGAAAAGTTGGAATGTATACCTAGGGAGTAGTTTCCGTCCTTATAAAGACTTTGGTGGTTATTTAAGAAGGGATAGCGGCAGGTAGTGCCTCTTAGCGTCTGGTGAACGCCAGGTGCTGTAGGCAAAACCACATTTATGAAAGCGAATCTGGTGAGCGACTCTAACAGCGCCATGTAGGGTCCGATGTATTATTACAGGCGGCTCAGTGTATAGCGCCGGCGCTCTAGCTTCCAAAGCGCCAGGTATTACCTTTCGCTCAGTGTCACTCTCACATACATTTCAATGGTCGTTCTTTTGCTTGTGTATAAACAGCGTGTTTGACATTTTTTTTTTTTTTTTTGCTCCGATCATTGTGTGACGTCTCCTGGCTGCAAACAAACACTTTCATACATTTTGTTTGACTTTTTATATTTTTATGCAGAATTGTCATTACAGGTCTGGCACTAAAGTGTTAATGTCACAGTGTTAAAACAATGTCATTCCATGTGTTTTTTTGCTTTGTTACTGGTGGATATGTGTTCAAAATCAGACTTTAATCACACAGCGCCTGGCTCTCTATGCTATAGCGACCAGATTTAGAGCGCCTACGCCGTGTGTGTGTGTCCTTTTTTGATGTATGGTGTGGAGCGCTGAGAGTTGGTCGCACTGAGCTCCTTGCAGCGCTGTACTGGTGTTAGAGCGACCAACATACATCATATTCATCAATGCCGGCAAGGTTACTAGAGTGACTGCGGCGCTATGTTACAGCGCCCGATACCCATTTGCAGCATCTACTAGTGGTTGCTCTAAGCGCCACTATACAGGCGCTCATCTGCCGTTACCTGGTGTTAGTAATGAATCAGCCTCCACTTTAATGTGCATAGCGGAGAAATATATTGTGTATCTACCCCCTGTAATATGTGTTTTGTTGTTTTGCTGTCCAGCAGCTGAATCGGCGGCGGCGTTGGCGGCACTGGAGGGGCGAGCAGCGGTCTCTGGGGTGTACTGCTGTACACATGTACAGGAAATTGAATGCAGGAATCATCGCATACAAGGCTGTTAAGGAAGTGACAAGGTTATAAAGCAGATCTTTCATTGCCACCATTAGGAACATTCCAGTTGCAGAGGGTCACGCTTTATTACTGACTTCATGTCGCAATTACTCTCCCGCTGTATTTCCATGTAGCTGAAGGAGCTGATGGCGGGCAGGGGAAGCCAGTCTGAGCAGAAAAATATTTATATCAATCTATTGTTTTAAACTTCTGATATATATATAATCTATAGTAGTATGCAGAATATATATATATGCTTACAAAGGCATGCAGCCTGTATGGCTAAAGCAGGCTTAAAGCAGACCAAAACCCGCTGAACTTGTTAAAGTGGACCAACACCCTCCACTGATCGGCCTGGGAATCTATAAGATTCCCGGACCGATCAGTCCCCTGAAACCCCCCAGAAACCCCAAATTTCCTAGCTGCTCCTCGATCCAGCAGCGCCTGCCACCGCCTCCCACGCGTCCCTCTAGCAGGACACGCACCCGCACTGGTCACTTGTGAATGGCCGGCGCGGACGCGGGCCCTGTAAGAGTGACGCGCGGGAGGCGGCAGCGGGCGCGCTCTCTTGTCCGTCGCCGGGGATTGGCTGCAACGGTCACGTGGGAGCGGGGAGAAGTGAGTTTTTGGGGCTTTCTGGGGAGTTTCACACAGCCGATTGGGGTGCCCCACCGGCACCGATAGTCAAAATCCTGGGTGTTGGTCCACTTTAAATACTTTTGACCAAAGCCCCTGCCGTCACTCTCTTTTTAGGGTGTCGAACTAGAAATGAATATTTTTGCTTATCAAATCGACTGGAACACTTTTTTTTTTGCTGTCCCTATCTGTAGGATTGCAGGTGATTAGTAGAGATGAGCGAACTTCTTGAAAGTTCGATTCGGGCGATTCGCCGAATTTCCCCAAGAAATTCGGGTTCGCCCGAATCGAACTTTCACGAATCGCTCATCTGAAAAAAAAAAATGCCGGCATGGTGGGAGCGGGCAGGCCGGCTACGCCTGTCAGCGCTGACAGCGCAGCCGGCCTGCCCGCTCCCACCATGCCGGCATTTGTTTAAAAAGCAAACACTTACCTGCATGGTCGGAGTGTGGAGGCCGGCGCCGCTCTCAGGCGCCCTCTGATGACGCGTCCTCTGATGACAGCTGAGAGCGGCGCCGGCCTCCACGCTCCCACCATGCCGGCATTTTTTTTTTTTATTTCAGGGAAAATTCGATCGGCACGAACCCAAAAAAATTCGGGTTCGTGCCGAATCGAATTGTCCCTGAAATTCGGAGCGAATTCCGGTTCGTCCGAACCGGTTCGCTCATCCCTAGTGATTAGTCATTGCAAAGTGCGGCAATGACATCATTCCCAAACACAAAAATTGAAATAAATGGAGGAGGCGGAGCTTCACAGCTAAAACAGTCGCCGTAATCTGGGATTAGAGTGAAGCAGGAGGAGCAGTAAAAATAGGCAAAAGTTCCTATTCGTGGGGGGGGGGGGCAATTTAGGGGATGCTAGTTAAAAATGTGGGTTTTGGTCAGCTTTAAAGGGAAAGTCTACTTTAAAATGCAATTTTGCAAGTGTATTTTCTTGTGTACCGAAAAGGAGGCCCTCAGGGTGCTGATCTTATCTAGCAATATTTTATGTGTGTTTTATGGAAGCAGTTTTTCACTACCTGCAATCTGTTGCTATTAGTCTTATTTATGAAGCATCAACGCCACTGGCCTCAGCAGCACTCACAAGAAAAAGATGTCAGCTCCGATGTTTCCTTATTTAAAGTGGCTCGAAACCCATGCCCCAATGGCCCTGAAATCTATAAGATTCCAGGGCAGCTGAATTCCCTCCCCCTAGGGCATCCTGAATAAGGATGCCCCGCTGTGTGGAACCCCCCAGGTTGCCCATACACTTACCTTCTTTCCCGGTCCCTTTAGCAGGGCACGTGCTCACGGCAGGCATTTGTGAGTGGCCGGCGTGGGTGCACTCCCTGTTAAAGGGTAACGGGGATGCGACCGCCAGCGCGCTCGATCCGCCTGCTTTAGACAAGCTTTTGGACGAAGGGGCGGGAGTGGATCAGAGCACACTGATTGGAAGAGGCTGCAGTCTGCTGTTTGAATAGCAGCTGTATGGCTCCTTGGCTGCGCAGCAGTGCCCCCTGGT
Organism: Gastrophryne carolinensis; assembly: GCA_027917425.1. Taxonomy (NCBI): domain Eukaryota; kingdom Metazoa; phylum Chordata; class Amphibia; order Anura; family Microhylidae; genus Gastrophryne; species Gastrophryne carolinensis. Next base: position 51,325,841 of record CM051234.1, on the reverse strand, counting down.
ACTCTCTCCGGTGATAATTAATTCAGTTATAAGCTAAACTGCCACATGAGGTGTATATGCCAATTTACCTTGCTTTCAGATTTATTGCAGTTATTACAACTGATAAGGCTGATATTACAACTGATAACGCTGACCCTCAATGCTGAGCTGTGTGTAACTGAATATTTAATCGCTGGAGGGGGCCAAAGGAGACGCAATAACATGGCCAGGAAGCCATTTGACGGCTATTCGAAAACCAGATTGCATCCGGTTTGTGTTGTTATTAATATTGGGCAAAGGCTTAAGCAAATAAGAAACACAGGCTGTTTGGGGAAACTGGACTGGGCATTGATAAACTTCCTTTCTGGGTATAGGATCACTTTAAAGGGCCACTCCAGCCCCTTTGCAAAAAAATGACATACCTCCCCCACCCTGCCCCCTCCTATTAGTGATCATGAACGTCTAGTAAAAGAAAACAAAAGCCGCTCGTCGCCAGGTTCCTGGAGTCCCAGTCAGCCATCAAGAGCTGTAGCTCTCTGCATTGCGCATACTCCTACCTATTCAGGAACATGGCGGTGAGTGTTCACTGCTGCACCTGTCTTTGTTTTTCCTTTTATTAGACATTCACAAACGCTAATAGGAGTGGGCAAGGTGGTGGGGGGGGGGGAAGCTGGAGTGGCCCATGCCTGGTTGGGGAATTTCATACTGGAATGACCCAGGTGAGAGTAATAAAAGGAACATAAAGTCATTTTTGACTGTTGGTCTGCTTTAAAGATGTTTGCTCTTCTAACACCCCTCCTTTGGCGATCAGTGGCGTATGTTGTTTCAGAGGGCTTAACCCATGAAGATGGTGCGGAATAGCTCCAACCTTAGAATTACATGGGAGTGACCATATTGGGTAACTTCTGAGAGCCTTGCTTACACATGAGCGTGAGTAAGGGGCTGGGGGGAGCCTTTGCTAGCCCACATATACACTGCAGTTGATCTGGGATATTCCTTATGATCAGCCCAACCAAACAGAGAGAGATTTTATGTTTCCCCACACATTGTTAAGAGATAAAATCCTTAGCTGGTTGCATTGATGTAGCATTGATGCAGCATGTCTGCAGGGTACCTGTGTGATATTGTTTTTCCACACAGGGCAGGCTGCCTGGAGCTTGGGGTTGAGAGAGATTTACCGCACAAAAGGGATCAGCATGTCTGTCATGTTACACACACTCAGACACTGAATAAGTGTAACTATGTATCAATGTTAATGGCCTTGGATGCTGCAGATTTTTGCAACAGTTGTTTACAATGTTGATATAATGTTTTAAAAGCTTTCTGAACAGCGCTGAGCTGATGGCTTAGAAAAAAAACATTATTTCAAAGAGATTTAGGGTACTTTGAACTGTTGGACTGTTTTTTTCATAAGCAGGGCTGTCAAAATTGTGACAAGATGGCCGCCCCCATGTAGCTCAATAGAATAGAATCTGCCTGCTATTCCACAACCACTGCATGGAGACAAGCCCTCTTTGAATAGTTTACATCACTGATTGTGAGAGAGGGGGTTTAGGAGAGCTTAACTAAGCTTTGAATTTTTGACTGGGGGTCCACCTCGCCTCCCTGTCGGACGCATGCCCTCATTCACTTCATGGGAGGGGGTGTTTCTAGACGAGGAGGCTCATTCACTGCTAACGCCACGTATTGCCAGATGAGCGTCTGTATAGCGGGGCTTAGAGCGACCGTTAGTAGACGCTGTAAGCGGGTATCGGGCGCTGTAACCTAGTGTTGCGTTCACTGTAGTAACCTGGCTGGCATTGATGAATTCGATGTGTGTTGGTCGCTCTAACAACAGTACAGCGCTGCAGCGAGCGACAGATAGCGCCAGTTCAGTGCGTCCGGCACTCGGCGTTCCACACCATATTTCTGAAAAAACTACACACACACAGCGTTGGTGCTCTAAATCTGGCCGCTATAGCATAGAGCACCAGACGCTGTGTGATTAAAGTCTGTTTTCGAACACATATCCACCTGTAACAAAGCGAAAACACATGGAATGACATTGTTATAACACTGTGACATTAACACTTTAATACCAGACCTGTAATCACAATTCTGCATAAAAATAAAAAAGGTAAAAAACATTTTAAAAGTGTTTGTTTGCAGCCAGGAGAGGTCACACAATGATTGGAGCAAAAAAAAATGGCAAACACGCTATTTATACACAACTAATGAAATCTCTCCTGAGCCTAGAGCGCCGGCGCTATACACTGAGCCGCATGTATTAATACATAGGACGCTACATGGCGCTGTTAGAGGCGCTCACCAGATTCGCTTTCTTACATGTGGTTTTGTGAACAGCACTCAGCGTTCACCTGCCTGCCGCTACAAGGCGCTATCTGGTGCTATCTATTCTTAAAGTGGACCAACACCCACGGGTGATCGGCCCGGGAATCTATAAGAGACCGGGATGTCCCGCGGGGTCAAACCCCCCAAAACCCCAAAAAAACCATATCTTATCAGCGGCGGCGGCAGCTCTAGACGTGCGCGCGCGCGCCGACCGTTTGTGAATGGCCGGCGCTGGTGCGCCCTGTAAGAGTGACGTGCGGGAGGCGGCGACAGACGCACTGTCTTGTCCGTCGCTGTCACCCGCTTGTCCGTCGGCGGGAATTGGACGGCGCGGTCACGTGGTGAGGTGAGTTTTTGGGGGTTTCACACAGCGGAGCCCCCACGAAGTGGACCAAAACCCAGGATAGTCAAAATCCTGGGTGTTGGTCCACTTTAAATAACTCCCTTAGTGTGAGACCTGACACTGTCCCTCCATTGCAGTGAATGGAGCAGGTGTAGCCACGTCTCTGTGATGGAGTGTAGGGGAATGTCCATAATGGAGGTGGGGTCGAGGGCTGATGCTGCTGGACTGGATCAGTCAAGTGATCGGGAGAGTTTCCAAGCGCTGGAATAAGAGTGATCGGCTTTGGGAAAGATGAGTATAGATATTATTTTGTGTTTAGGCCCGTACAAGCCCTTTAAACTGTGCGTAAACTGTGAGTAAAATGCACAGTAACAGGAAGCCCAGCAGCACTTCCTGTTTGCAGGTGGCCTGCAAATGCATGCGCTGCCATTTTGTTTCTAAAATGTGCTACAGCAGATGTAAGAAAGGTAAATGAATGTTTATGTGCAGCAATGTAAATCACCCTGAGGAGGGATGCGTATGAGCACTGTTTGTTGTGTTGGTCTGGTTGAAGTCATTTTTGACTATTGCTCCACTTTAATAATTGAATTGATTCATCCAAAGTTGAGTCTAGACCTTTTGTGAGTAACTTTTACATCTCTCTCTCGCGCGCGATATATATTTATGTGAATACACCAGTATATATGTATCAATCACAGATGTAGCAGAGGGAAGGGAGTCTATCCAGATAGTTGCTCAGTAGAAATAATCATCAGATCACTGTAACAATAGCTCGGCCTAGATCAGGGAGCGGCTTGTTGACTCAATGTCCCCTGTACAGGTCACAGAATGCGGGGGGCATTGTTCCCTAGTCACCTGACATGACATGTATTTAGCTACCGGCTCAGCCATTGTTCTCATGATTTGTGGTGACCTGGGAAAACATCTGCAAAATAAAATAAAACAAAGCCTGATGGTTCCACAATAGTAATAACGCACATCAAAGCCTTCAAACGTCTAAAGATCTACTCCTCATTGTTCACAAAAACCACTGGCTCTTAGTGAACCATAGATCTTATTTCCAAGCTATAACTTCTATAACTATTTTTTTTAATAAAGTCTGACAAACAGGGCCGGATTAGGAGTGGGGCGCAACAGGAGTGTGGACCGGGGCCTCCATCAGCCTTTAGGGTTACGGTCTGGTCCAGGAGGATTTTCAGTCTTTGGTCTGAAGGGCTGCAGGGCTGGCAAAAAAGCTATGGGCAGCAGTGGGCAAAGCCCCTGCACCTGGGCAAACCGAAGCCACCACAGGGCAGGATAGAGAGTCTAGTGCAGCAAAGGCGCCCCTGCACATAAGCCACCAAGCACAGCCACTGGCAGCTCAATGCAGGGAACTGTTTTCTGCTGAACCAGCCAGGTGACTACACTACCCCCCCACCCAGAATGGCAAAGCAGGAGTTCCCGAGCAGCACTCACCCGCACAAGGGGCGCACAAGGGACTTGATCTGATGTTCCAGTAAGTAGCCGGGTGCCAGACAACCACCAATCAGTTACTTGGCTGGACTATTATTTGAAAGGAAAAAGAAATACTGTATCTGGGGCCTCCACCAGATTTTGTGCCCAGGGGCCTCCAACACAGTTGATCCGGCCCTGCACAAGGGGCATGTGTCCCGGGGCCTACACCAATTGTTCTGCAAAGGGGGCCTGCCCCAATCTATAGAGTTATGGTCTGGTCCAGGAGGATTTTCAGTCTTTGGTATGACTGGCTGCAGGGCTGGCAACAAAGCAATCAGTGGCAGTGGGGGCCCCCCGCACCTGGGCAAACCAAAGCCACCACAGGGCAGGACAGGGATTCTAGAGCAGCAAATCCGCCGTCAGCAACGCTACAGTGATGGGTGCAGAGCTGTCACTGCACATAAGCCACCAAGCACAGCCGCTGGCAGCTCAATGCGGGGAACTGTTCTCTGCTGGACCAGCCGGGTGACTACACTACCCCCCACCCGGAATGGCAAAGCAGGAGTTCCCGAGCGGGACGCACAAGGGTGGCACAAGGGACTTGGTCTGACGTTCCAGTAAGTGGGCAGGTGCCAGAAAACCATTAATCAGGTACTTGGCTGGACTAAGTACATTCTGTATCTGGATCCTCCACCAGATTTTGTGCCCAGGGACCCCCACCACCGGTGGATCCGGCCCTGAAGACAAACGTAGAACCAATGTAATTTTGTCTGTCATTGTGGAGACAGGGAGGTCCGGTTGTGGACCAATAACAAATAGTGACAGTTGGTAGTTAGATGGTTGGCTTAGTGTGAATCCCTAGCCAAGCAGCGCCTGCAGAGGTAGTTCAATTGGTGGGCCAGGGGTAAAAATCCCCTTCAGGAGCATTATGATTTGCTGTGTGAACCCCCAGGGATTGGGAGACCCCCGTGGCCTCTGACAGCATCCCCACAATCCCCCCATCTGACTTGCACGCCCCCACCAGGCATATCTGAATGGCTGGCACCGGATGCCTGCAGTCAGGGGGAGTGGCCAGTGGGAGCTGCCATGGCAAACCATTCATTTAGAATATAGTTTGTTGAGCAATAAAGTGAACAAAAACCTGAACTGGAGTGTAAAAGTCTCTAGTTCAGGTTAGGATACAATTGGTGTAAAACAAATCTCAAAACGCAAGCATGGCCTATAAAGTGGACCAAAACCCATCGAGCTTGTGAAAAAGATTTGGCCAAAGCGCCTGCCATTCCTCCCTTCTTAGGGTGTAGATCTAGAAATGGATATTTTCATCAAATGAATGGTCCTGGAGCACTGATTTCATTGCAGCCCCTCTCTGTAAGATGGCAGGAGATCAGTCATTGCAGAGATGTGGCAATGACATCATTCCCACACACAGCAGTGGCAATGAATGGAGGAGGCGGAGCTTTACAGCTAAAACAGGTGCCATTATCTGTAATTAGAGTGAAGCAGGAACAGGGAGTATTGCCAAAAGTTACTCCTCATGGGCGGAGCAATGCAGGGAATATTCGTTATAAATTGGGGTTTTGGTCCATTATAATGTGTGCTTGCTGTGTATGGTGGTCTTGTATGTCAGCTTGTGGGGCTGTGCTGCAGAGCTGCGGAATGCCACCTAGTTGTGTGACTAAGGTGAGTTCATGGGTATGTCCCTAAATAAATCCTTTAAAAAGAAGTAACTCATTTTTATGTAGAGCAATATATTCTGATTGGAGGAGAGCCTGCACATTTGCACCAATGCCAGGGGGGTCACACACAGAGGCACCCCAAATAAGAATGGGTGTGAGTGTTAGTAAAGGTGGCAGCCCAGACTGCCCCAAAGCATTGTGGCCCCCCTGTCTCCCTATGGCCAGTCCACCCCTACCTGTACTGCTATGGCAGCCCTCTACTGCCCACTTCGTCCTGCCTCAACTCAGCTCTACTCACCTCATATACACCCCTTCCCTTTTTACCTCTGCTGATGTCCCCTCTTCCCTCCACACCTCAGCCCACCTCACCTTTCCCACCTCACTCCTCACTCCTAGCCACTTCTTTCCACCTCACCTCTTCCTGTCTTGCCTCTATTTTCCCCGCGTCACCTTTTCACACTTCTTTTGAACTCAAATTTGCTTGCCTTTGCATGTACATAAAAGTAGATATAACGATTTAAGGTTACAGCTTCCTGCATTTAAAGAGGACCAAAACCCACCTTGAGTCTATGAGACTCCAGGGCAGGCATACTTACAAAGAAGAGTGGGGTAATCCAGAGCACCCCCACCAATATCTGTATATATTATTACCGCACAAACCACAAGAATGTAGTACAATAATAGCCCTTTATTTCATATATGGGTATAATTACAATGTTAATAATAAAGTACACTATTGAGGTTAAAAACTATATTAAAAACATGAGGACCCCGGGTGAATATATCATGCTCTCAAAGAAAATACATATAGGTAAAGGGTCCCTACAAATCAATAAACCTACAATAAATTATCCATTAAAGTGCCAATGCAAAATTAATTGGTTTATACTGTGCTATATACAGCGTGAGTTTGCTCAAGGCTGTGCAATCTGTATCTCAGTGCAATAGAAATATAAAGTGCAAATGCAAAGATTGGTTAATATGTACTGTGCTCAATACAACAATGATAATTCAAAACTGTGCAAACTGCCTGTCAGTGCTCTACCAGCATGTAATGCTCTGTGCTACATAAACAAGTGGATAAACCTTATCTCCTAAATACTACCTTAATAACATACATAACAAACATGAGTGAAAAACAATGGGACTAGTATTTAAAAAGTACTTAACCGAATGGTCAGAGCTATTCCCCGGGGATCCACCACCGCCTAGACTACGACGCGTTGCGTGATCCGGATTGGATCACTTCCTCAGGTCGTCTCATCCGTCTTGCCGCCATGCCTGCCCTTTAAACGCAGACCGCGCGCCCATGAATGATGCGGCGAGAGCGCCCGCCATCCCGCGCCCCGCCCACCCCCCTGATTGGGGAGCGTAAGGGCAGCGTCATGACCGCACCCCCCACACACATCTCCCGGACGCGCCTGCCAGTGGAAGCGACGCCGGACCACGCGCGCGCCCGGCGCCCGGCGCGCAGGCGCACTCCCCTGCAGTAGGAGGCACCCGCCTCGCGCGCGGCCCCCCGCCGCCTCCCCGCTAGCACTGATGTCAAGTAGTAACAGCTGGAGTTCAATTGCAGGACATGGTGGCAAGATGTACTTATCCACATTTAAAATAAAATTATAACAAATACGGATGCAATTCTCTTAATATTAAAAGCACTTAGCGTTTTATCTCTTATGAAATAATACTATACAATATGATTATTGTTGTGACTGCTAATAGGGCACCTCAGTGTAATTACTGTCACTATTCCTAAGAGTCAGCCTGGATCTTGTATATAGTCCCACCGTGGGTATGGCATACTTGAGCACAATCTCCAGTGCTGTCCTCCCAAATCGTGCGGTAGTTTTTATACAATTAGAGTATATACAGTCACTGGTGCCTCTCTCCAAATCCATTTTGACTGAGGCTTAGTCCATATTTTTCTAAAAATACTCTTTGCATAATCCCGGGTGTAGTATCCCTTCATATAGATAGTATCAATCTGGATCTATTTTTCAATTCTTATTCCGATTTGAGTCCTCTTTATGTTTTGTTAGTGGAAAGAACATTCATCTCACTCTTTCTACATACTTTATGTGTCGTTACTTGCTTGCCATGTATTCTTTCCAATATGTCAAGGAGGGCCTTTCTCCATCCTCAAGGTACACCCATCCCTTGGAGCTCCTTAATGAGAGTATACTCCTCTTGCTGACTGCCACCTCCATAGCCTTGATGTCTTCACATCTTATCAGGAGGGGGGGGGGGGTGTCCTCATATGGATTCTCCACCATTGTTATCCCTGTTGGAATTATTGTCAGAGAGAAAGAGACTTTAAATCTTAAATGTGCATCTATTACAATGTGTAATAAACTCATTCAAAAAATATCATTCAAAAAATATATATATCCCAACCGTGATCTCATAATATCCAAAACAATGTGTACCACTATGTTTACCAAAACATACGCTTAAATGAATAAACCCCATACTAAAATTATGCAGTGAACTAAAGAAAACCTATAATTAGTATAAAAGAAAGCCATGACTCTATGCTATAGTCCCTTAATCTCGTCCTAAAAAGGGAGAAAAGGAGAAATCCTCATTTAACCCGATGGGTGCCTCCAGGGCAGGCATAGTCGCTACCCCCGGGGCACCCCGATCTCTGTGTAAGACCGCCCAGTTCGCCTGAAAATTCGCCTTCATTCCCGGTTCTACTGTCCGCGCTAGACATTTGTGAATGACCAAAGTGGGCACCTGTTAGAGGGTAGCGGGGCATGTGGTCCGCCAGCACGCTTGGATCCGCTCCCCTTCGACAAGCTCCTGGACGAAAGAGCTCGAGCACATCTGAGCGCACTGTCTGGACGAGAGGCTGCGCATGCTTCGTAGGACTGGGAAGAAAGTTTGTTCAGGCAACCTGGGGGTTTCACACAGCGGGGCACCGACCGAAACCGGATAGTCCGAAACCGGATAGTCAAAATCCTGGGTTTTAGTCCACTTTAACTATTTTTGTTTTATTGCGGTCGCTTGCATGTGAAACAATAAGACAATATGGCCCTTAGACCAGAAAAGGTTGCACATCCCTGATCTAAAGAGCGCACTGGCCTGGAGGACACTTTTTTTTATGTCTGGTGACATTGGAGAGATGATTTTGTCTGCAAACAGCCTCCATAGAATAAGGGAGCATAGTATTCGTTCCAATTAAGCGCTAATAATAAAAATTCTAATTAAAGCTTCACAACTTCACAGGGGTTTTGCGGCACATGAAAAGGCATACTTTTATTTGTTTATCCAGAAAGGGATTAGAATCATTAACCCGGCCATTTCATCTCGCCACACTCGCTGGAGGGAAATAACAAGTAGCATTCACTGAATTATTGAGGAGCGGATCTCGGGAACATCAGAGCCCAGCTCGGCCCCTCCATGGTCCTCACTCGCTGAATGTCAAATGCCTCTCCAAGACAGCTGAAGCCCCCCGCTCGCCGGCTTTGATCTCCCTGTGTGCAAAGTGAGCCGTGGCTTTAGGAGAAGAGCAGAGGCATTCGGAGGGCTCTTCTGCGCTTTAGCGACCCATGTTTCCAGGTAAAAAAATATAGAAATATTTAAATAAATTAATTGGTCTATTCTGCATGTTTTTTACAAGCTGCATGAATCTGTATCCCTTGTTATCCTCGCCATCTTTTATAATTTTATTTGTAATTGTATTGTATAGTATTGTATGATTTACCTGTTGCCACATTGACTTTTTATTTTTATATTGATATATTGATGACTCAGTTAGGGTTTAGCTTTTCATGCCATGTTTGCTTTCGCTCCATCAGTTAGACCATGAATCACTTTTTATGTTCACCTAAAGTTTGCACAGTTTTTTCTACTGTTTATACAATTATAAATGTAGATATATTAGTGAGAGCAGTGCATCCTAATAAGAAAGCATACAAAACTTGTTGTTTTGTGGCAGAGAGGTGTGAGGTTAATGTCTTCTAACTTGTTAATAGAAATTGAGGGTTCAGCATCAGGGATCCTGATGAAGTGGATGTAACCTCCGAAACACGTCAACCCTAGATGTTTTAACCATTTTTAATTAGGGTTTAGATTTTCATGCTGTAGCTCCATCAGTTAGACCATGAATCACTTTTTATCTTGTTAGACACCTGAAGTTTGCACAGTTCTTTCTACTGGTAATACAATGATAAATGTAGATATATTAGTGAGAGCAGCACATCCTAATGAAAAAGCTAGCATGCAAAACTTGTTGTTTTATGGGGGAGGGGTTATTTACTAGAGAGTAAATAATGTCTTCTAGCTCGTTAATAGCAAATGAGGGTTCAGCATCAGGGATCCTGATGAAGTGGATATAACCTGCAAAACACGTCAACCCCAGACGTTTAAACCATTTGTTATTTGTATTGTATAGTATTGTATGATTTACCTGTTGCCACATTGATTTTTTATTTTTATATTTATGACAGAGTTATATTTAGGGTTTAGCTTTTCATGGCATGTTTGTTTCACTCCATCAGTTAGACCATGAATCACTTTTTACGTTGTTAGACACCTGAAGTTTGCACAGTTTTTTATACTCGTAATACAATTATAAATGTAGATATTTAGTGAGAGCAGCGCATTCTAATAAAAAAACTAGCACGCCAAACTTGTTTTTTGTGGGGGAGGGGTTATTTACTAGAGTGAGAATACTGTCTTCTAACTTGTTAATAGAAAATGAGGGTTCAGCATCAGGGATCCTGATGAAGTGGATGTACCCTGCGAAACACGTCAACCCCAGATGTTTAAACCATTTGTTATTTGGACTAATTTGTCTCAGTTAGACCAGTGGTCACCAGCGTGTGGCTTGGGAAGCAATGCTTCAATTAAGCACAAGGTAGAAAAGTGCACTAGTTTTATTTATTTCTTTTTTTTAGTAAAAGGGGACATTCCCTTTCATTGTCCGTATAGAGGCTGAATTAGCATCTTTTCTAAAAAGAACACTTCAGTTCAAGTTTACCTAAAGTGAACTTTTCACACATGGCGCTGCCAATATTGGCTTAAACCGGACCTTTAGCATAATTTAATGAAAAGCACAGACCCTTAAAAAACTATTCCCCAGCATCTACAATAAAAATATATGAAGTTTTTAGTCACTTACTTCTTATTCTTTCCCCCACTGGGCTGCAACTCTGTTCAGGACTCTAGGATACGGGCGCCGCCATCTTGGCTCAGAAGCATCACATACTGAGGAGAGGAAAGTGGGATAAAGTACAGGAGGCGGGGTTATAGCTGTGCTTTGCACAGACAGAGCAGAGCTGGGGTCAGGGAAAGGACAGCAATCCCAGAATGCAGAGCAACACTTGCTAGATGCTCCATGAGCTGCCATCTTGGATGTTTAAAGGCTCATAACATAGGATGATTTCTAATGTGAGCAATCTGAAACATATAAGATATGCTCTTATTTAGGGTGAAGGTTCCCTTTAACCCTTTTTTTTAAACTTTTGAGATTTAAGATTTTGACTAACCCGGATTTTGTTACTTGCCCCTGGGACATCCTGATTTGTTTGAAATCTCCCAGATCACCCAGACTTCAGGACTGGCCCCTTGGAGTTTAGTTTTGCTTTAATATAATGCTGTAGACCTCCTCCCTGGTCTCTTATGACCACATTAATACTAACTTAGGGGTCATGTCTATTTTAGCAGGACAGCCAGGCAAGGTTTGTCTATGGCTCCACAGCCCATTTTCAGGGGAATGGGATCTGTAGGGTTCACAGGACTGTTTGGAAGCATAACCCCTGTCTTACCCCATATCACTTAAAGGAGCAGTATCGCAAATTTTTCTTGGTGACTTATATTTAAATGGTACTTTGAATGTAGGTAAGTGTTGGAGTAAGAATTACAAATTTAGAAAAAAATGATGTGTGTGTTGAGCAGCTGGAGACTAATAGCTCATGTTTATGTCTTCTGAGTGTCGGAGCCCGACACTCTGGCCTGTTCCACTCTGAGGAGAGGGGGAAACAATGTAACAAAGTATCAGCTGTTCAGTGCTGGCAGCCGTCCAGCATAAGATAACAACATTGCAACATTGCCTGGCCAGAACTTATATATCTAAAACAGAGAGAAAAGCTCTAGAAGTCATTTAGCTGATTTTGACAGTTTTCCCTTCATGTTGGCTCTGCTGCAGAATCTTTCAGTTTACCATTTTCTCTTTCATATTCTTATTTTTCATTTTTCCATATGATCTTTCTTTCAGCTTTGTGTGTTTTGAGCAAAGCCCAACTAAGGATTTTCACTATCTGGAGTTTTGTTTTGTGCCCCTAGGGGCATCCCGACTTGGGATGCCCTGATATGTGAAATCCCCAAGTTCGCCTGTGAAAACGTACCTTTCCCTGTCCCACAGCGCATGCGCGGGCTCTCATCCAATCAGCGCTGTTTGCACGCAGATGGGGAGCCTGAGCAGTAACCTTCCTGGCCGCCCGGCCTGTCTAAATGACTATCTGCGTGAGCGCGCCAGAAAAATGGGGGGATCTGTGGTTATCCAGGGGTCGTTTCACACAGTGGGGCATCCCGATTTAGAATGCCCAAGGGGGAAGGTCAATGGCCGGGTCTTATAGACTTCAGGGTCGGCAACTCAGGGTTTTGTTCCACTTTAATACCTTTAGATTTTCCTGCACAGTTATTCAAAGAAGAATTTCAGTCATTTTCAGTCAGTTTAATTTATTTTGTATAGATTTTACACATTTGAGCCACCTGGTATTTAAAAGAAAGGCAGATTTTTTTTCCTTTTTCTATCACCACATATTTATACACATGTTAGAAGCTATTGTGTGGCTATTTAATTATTTATCTTTTTTAATGCAAATTTCGCGATACTGCTCCTTTAACCTCTCCTCTTTCACAAAACATGCTGAGGTCAATTTATCTTTTAAAATTATATTTTATTACAAAATACCAGCCATAGCAACAATCTTTTAGTTCAAAAATAACTAGAATTCTCCCCGAATCCAGCCCCCCAAAGTCAGCTGTGCCCCAGCTTTGACACCGAACGCCCACTGCTTCTTCCTGGAAGAAGCAGTGGGCGCGCATGATGCAGAGAGCTTCTGCTCCCAGCACCGGCCGGGACTTTAGGAAGATGGCGGCGGGCGTTCGGTGTCGCAGCTGCGAGTTCGGGGACTGGATTCGGGGTGAAGGTGAGTGTCTTTTTTTTTTCTTTTATTAGATTAGCATAATCGCTATTTGGAGGGGTCAGGGCGGGGCTTAGGTTTATTTTTAAGGAAGGGGCTGGAGTGGGCCTTTAAGTACAACTTTGGCTATTGATGACGAGTGACACTTTTCAGGTAGTAGAAGTGCCACAGTTCACTTAGATCACATACAGTATGTCAAAGTCAAGGCCCTGGGGTGGGATGCGGCCCTCCAAGCCTTTCTTTGCGGCCCTGTGACAGGTGGTGACAGCTGGGCAGTGCCCCTTCTAGCCGGCCTGGTCATTCCAAGGCTCCTGACACTGGCAGATCATCTTGCACTGCTGAGTGATGCACTGGTACCCTGCACTCCACTGTGCAATACCGCCTCTAATCCTGGTCCCAGGCACAGTACCTGTAAAAGCTGCTGGTACACACCCTTTTAATGATTTTAGGGAGAAGAGTAGTGCTTGCTACTGTTCTGTGTCTCTGTGCAACTAGTTCTCAGCACACAAGGGGGCCCTCCTCACCCACCCAGCATACTGCAGGGGTGCTAAATCTGCTGCAGGGGTTATTGCTAGCTATTGCTAAGTAGGGTGGGCAAAATAATTCAGAGTTTGCATCTGTCCTGGGCAAAATATTTCAGCATCTGCATCTATCCTGGCAACATTATTCAGTGTTTGCATCTCTCCTGGGCAAAATATTTCTATGTCTGGGCAAGATTATTCTCTGACTATTCTTGGAAATATATCCTGGGCAAAATATCCTGTCTGCATCTGCCCTGGGAAAAAAAAATCTGTGTCTGTAATCATAGCTTGGAATAGTCGTGTTTGCATTTTGGGGGTTATTTAAGAAAGGCTATTGCCAAATAATGCTACCTAGTGGCAGGTAGCGTCTGGTGAACGCTGGGCGCTGTATATGAAACCACATTTATAAAAGCGAATCTGGTGAGCGCCTCTAACAGCGCCGTGTAGCATCACATGTATTACTAGAGGTGGCTCAGTGTATAGCGCCGGCGCTCTAGGTTTAGGAGCGCCATGTAGTACATGTCGCTTAGAGGCCGATTCATTAATAGCGGCAGGTAGCGACAGTTGAGCGACTGTAGCAGTATTTTCACAGCGCCCGCTAGTAGTCGCTGTGCTTGGCCGCTGTTCGGTTGTTGACAGCGACTCAGTCGGTGTGCAGTAATGTTGAATATTGGGTGAGGAGTCGCTATTTGACAGGTTCCGCGCTGTATAGGAGCGCATGATAGCGACTGGCCATAGCGACCGGCTCCCACCATATTCATTAACAAATCACGCTCAAAAAATTCTCGCGCTGTGAAATGCATGTTTAAACCCCAGAGCGCTGGCGGCGATGGGTTAAAAGTAGTTTTTTAACCCCCAAACAACCATATTTTTGTAAACCAAAAAAAAAAGTTTTTAATTAATTACATTTTGTAATATGAATACATTAATATCAGACCAGTAATATCAATTCTGCACAAAGTTTTTTTTTTTTTTTTACCTTAAAAAAAATATCTAACATTGCAGAAGTGGTCACAGAATTTTTCACATTTAAAAAAAAAAAAAAAACATTAATATGAATTAATTGTTAATATTTAAAGATTGTTCTATTGAAATGCATTGGAGAGCGCCAGGTAGCGAGAGGTCATACCTGTCGCTGTTCAAGGTCGGACGCTGGCGCTGTGGGCTGAGGCTGGAGTCGCTAAGCAGGATCGGCTTGATAAATGTGTGATTGCGGAGGGGAGCCGGCGTTCTCGTGGCGGTGCCCGTCATTACCAGTCGCTCACCAGGCGCTACCTGTCGCTATTCCTTGTTAAATAAGGGCCTTAGTGTCCTCTCCCATACATTTCAATGGGGTTTCATTTGGTTGTGTTTAAATAGCGTGTTGGGTAATTAAAATGTACATTGTTTTGCTCAAATCATTGTGTGACCTCTCCTGGCTGCAAACAAACACTTTTATACATTTAAAAAAAATATTTTTAAGCAGAATTGTCATTATAGGTCTGGTATTAAAGTGTTAATGTCACAGTGTTATAACAATGTCATTCCATGTGTTTTCGCTTTGTTACTGGTGGATATGTGTTCAGAAACAGACTTTGATAACACAGCGTCTGGCGCTCTACGCTATAGCGCCCAGCTTTAGAGCACCCGCACAGAGTGTATGTAGTTTTTTTTCTCAAGTATGGTGTGGCCTGCCTGACGCACTGAGCTGGCGCTACCACTCGCTCGCTGCAGCAATGTCCTCTTGTTAGATGTGGTGTAGTCTTGGCAGCTTTGACCTTAGGACACCACCTATCGTTCTCCATTGGCTTCTACAGCACCCACCACACATCACATTCATCAATGCCAGCCAGGATACTATAGCGACCTCTACACTAGGTTACAACGTCTAAGCACCGCTATACAAATGCTCACATGGCGATACATGGCGCTAGTAATGAATCAGCCTCCACGTTTTGTGTTTGTTATTAACTGGCCCTTTGAAGGCAACCAGAATGCTGACCATGGTTCTCCATAAAAATTGGTTTGATACCCCTGACCTGGAGACAGCCATTGAACCTGGGGGGTGTCCCTGTTTCTTTTGCTCAGGGCTAGATCATCAATTTGCCATGCAGGAAACATTGAAGCATAGACATATAAAAACATAGAAGGTTGAAAACAGATAATGACCACATGGCCCATCCAGTCTGGCCTTACATGTAAATGTATATGCTCTCCTTATCTTAGAAAAGATGCATGTTTATCTTAAGCATGTGTAAATTCACTTACTGTTGATTTTCCAACCACACCTGCTGGAAAACGTTCAGAAAAATAATATTTTCAGACATTATCCCTGATCTTCCCTTAGGATGTGTCTCCTTGTTCCATCTTATTAAAACCACTCTCTTCCTGAATGTTATCCATTAGGTACAAATTAAGTTCCTAAGGCCTGTTGTGATAAGACTTAAGTCCTTCCACTATTTGTGTAGCCCGCCTTCAGACCTGTTCTATTTGATCAATTTCTTCTTGTAGGGAAGGTCTTCAGAACAGTAGACAATTTTCCAGATGTGATAATATAAGCAAAATGAGGATGGCAGCTTGAACCTTGAAGACATTCAATATGAGCTCACAAACATCGGCAGTGGCTCAGAGTGCTCACCTCATGCAGTGTAAAGTCCAAAGAAGTTGTGGAGCCAGCCAGGTTTGCGAATCAATAAAAAAACAAGTCTTTATTTTCATTCAGCTTCAAAATGCCATCACAGCAGTCCAACAGTAAAAGGCATAACACGAGCAGATCTTGTTGGCAACGCGTTTCGGGCGGTAAGCCCTTACTCATGACAACAAGATGGGATAAGAATTGGGGGAGGCCGATTCATTAATAGTGCCAGGTAGCGACAGATGAGCGACTGTAGCATGATTTTTACAGCGCCAGCCAGTATTCGCTGTGCTTGGCCGGCGTTTGCTTGATGACAGCGACTCAGTCGGTGTGCGGTAATGTTCAATACGGGCTTAGGGGTCGCTGTTTCACAGGTTCAGCGTTGTATGTGAGCGCCTGACAACGAATGGCCAGAGCGAACGGCTTGCTTCATATTCATTAAAAAATGACGCTCCGAATTTGCTGGCGCTGTCCATTCCTTGTTTAAACCCCAGTGCGCTGGCGGCGATGGGTGTTAACTAGTTTTTAACCCCTAAACAACCATATTTTTTGATTGTAACGTTATACATGTTTTTGGAATCATTTTGTAATATGAATATATTAATATCAGACCTGTAAGATCAATTCTGCACAAATTTTTTTTTTTATTTTTTTTACTTTAAAAAAAAACCTAACATTGCAGAAGTGGTCTCAGAATTTTTGACATTAAAAAAAAAAAAAATAATAATACCAATTAATTATGATTAATTAAACATTGCTCCATTGAAATGCATTGGACAATGCCAGGGAGCGACAGGTCATACCTGTCGCTGTGATGGGATTAGCAGCGGCGCTGTTCGTTCCAGGCGGCTTCATGATGAATCCCGCGCTAGCCGTCGCTCTCGCCGGCGCTAGCCTCATTTAGCTTGATAAATGCGTCATTGTGACCACCGCCGGGCGTACTTGAGTCGGTAGCCGCCGATAGCTGGCGGTACCTGGCGCTCGTCAGACACTACCTGGCGCTAGCCCGTGATAAATAAGGCCCTAAGTCTCAGACCACCCACTCTGGGACAAAAATTGTCACCCAGCCTGTTTAGAAAATGGACGGATTTGTCCTCGACGTGGCTGACGTGTAAAGGTTATTTTTAAATGTGCGGTTACCAGATGTGGGATTTGTAAATATGCTAACCCAGGCCATTATTTTGTATCATCAGTAACTAATGAAAAGTTTCAGATAAAGAGCTTGGAAAAGTAGAGTGGCGGAACATATATCCGCCTCCTCACTGGAACGTCTGAATCCTGCATCTAATGTGGGAGGGCACTTTAGAAATGTATATGATGGGGATCTAACACACTTCCCTTGTATGGCTATAGAGAAGGTACAACTGGCCTGAAAATGGTCATCACTGATCATTGGGTGAGAGAGTTCAATAACTCTTTTGGCTGTTTTTATAGTTCTTTGTAATGTTTTCTGGTTGTTGCTAGAGAAACCCCTAAACCCCATGGTGAAGATGGAGCAAACGGTTTTGTCAGTAACTTGTAGTTAAGCGGACCTTCACCCTGAATAAGAGCATATCTTATTTTTCCCACACCCTGTACCTACAGATTGCACACATTAAAAATCATCCTACCTGCATCTACTGCATTTTCTGAGCCTTTAAACATCCAAGACGGCGGCGCATTTAGGCTCTGTCTATAACCCAACCCCCTGCACTTTTGTCCCCACTCCTGTATGTGATGCTTCTGAGGCAAGATGGCGGCACCTGTATCCTAGAGTCCTGAACAGGGTTGCAGCCCAGCGGGGGAAAGAATTAAAACTGACTAAAAACTTAAAATAAATAAATATAAATATATCAAATGCTAGGGAATTTTTTTTAAGGGTTTGGGCTTTTCATTAAATTATGCTAAAGGTCCGATTTAAGGAATGAATGTTAACTAACAACTTTCTCGCCAAACCCCACTTTTTAAACTGCCTTAGAAACCCTTTGCTGATCCTTCCTCCGATTTCAAATTTCAGGATGTTGTTCTTCCAAGGATTCTTGGAAAGTGGACCCAAACCTAGGATTTTGACTATCCTGGGTTTTGGTCCACTCCCCCGGGGCACCCCGATCGGCTAAGTGAAACCCCCTAGATCTCCCACATCAACTCACCTCACCGCGGTCCTACGGCGCATGCGCGGGCTGTCGTCCAATCAGCGTGCTTGGAGACGTCTAACCCGACGTCTTAGCTCAGCGGCTCCAAGCACGCTGGCGGCCACATCTCACGCTTTCCTCTAACAGGTTGGCGTGGGCACCTGCCCTGCTAAAGGGATAGTGGGGATGCATCCGCGGTCCGCGCATGCACCATAAGACCGGGATTAAGGTAAGTGTAGCGAGCGATCTGGGGTGTTTCACAAAGTGGGGCATCCTGATTTTGGATGCCCCGCGGGGAGGGAATGGATCGGCCCAGGAATCTTATAGATTTCCGCGCCAATCCAGTTGGGTTTTGGTCCACTTTATCATTTTCACCTGTCCATTTATGGATGAATCTGTTCTGAGAGTTGGAATGGCTCCCCTAAAATCTACCACCATTTCCACAGTCTTAGCAATGTTTAGAACCGGGTTATGGTCCAAGCACAATCTGGTGATCCTATCCACTTCTCTTCGAGAGTTTTTTACATTTTTGTTCTAGTACAGAACCCCCTTAAAGAGGATTCAAGTTTCAAATAAAAGTGTGGGTGTTCCTCCAGCTCATCTGCTGGTGACCTCGGCTGGCCTCCTCTATTGCTATGAATGGACAGGGCGTGTGAAGGGGCAGTATACCCTCCTCGAACAGATGAGCTGCAATGCCATAGAAATTTTTAGTTTTAACTACTGCAGTTTTTCTCCTGGGCGGAAAGGGGTCGGTTCCAGTAGCATCAGTAGCATGTGTGTTCCCCTGTATAATTATATATATATATATATATATATATATATATATATATATATATTTGTCCTTTAGGGATTTTGAAGATATCTCTAAGCAGATATTAAAGGAATTTTATACTCCTACTCAGGGGCGGACTGGGGCTAAAAAAATGGCCCGGAACTTTTTGGAGCACACTGGCCCATCACTCCATTACAACCAGTAAATAGCATCCCTCATTACAGCGAGTGAGGGGCATCCCACAGAGGCATGTTGCGACATCTCCTGTTACAGACAGTAAGGGTCATCCCTACATTAGTTAGGGAGGGGCATCCCTAATTACAGCCAGTGGGGGTATCCCTCATTACAGCTTACAGCCAGTAGAGGCATCCCTCATTGCAGCTTACAGCCAGTGGGGGCATCTATGAGTACAGCCAGTGGGGGCATCCCTCGGTACAGCTTACAGCCAGTGGGGGCATCCCTCAGGACAGCCAGTGGGGGCATCCCTCACTACAGCCAGTGGGGGTATCCCTCAGTACAGCCAGTGGGGGCATCCCTCATTACAGCCAGTGAGGGGCATCCCTCAGTAAAGCCAGTGGGGGCAACCCTTAGTACAGGCAGTGGGGCATCCCTCATTCCATTCCCTCCCCCCAATGCTGGACAATAATAAGGCAGCATGCGGGCAGCCTAACCGATTCATGCCTGCCTGTCTGCCCGCCACTGCTGTTCCTCCGCTCACCCGCTCCCACACTCACTCACACACACACACACTGGTACCTGCTGGTCGGGGGCTGTTCTGCCCTTCACTGCTGTTCCCGCTGCGCGCGGTTAGCGGGTGGAACAGCAGTGAGGGGCAGATCAGCCTGTCGTCCACCCTCCCGCATCTGTAAATTATGGGTCGCGCCCGTTCCTGGTGCTGGCCTACCGGGTTTTCACTACTCACTTTTTCTCTGCCTGCAGGGGATCCATCTTAGTAGATCCTCAGTACTAGCTCATATTGAAGATCGCGGTGTCCCGCGATTGGCCGCTGGGCGGTCACGTGGGCCACAATTGCGTCTTCTGTGCCGACCACCGGCAGGACCTGTCCACGTGACCGCCCGGAGGCTAATCACGGGACTCCATTCTCGCCGCGGGCTCGTAATGAATGTGAGTATTACGAGAATTACATTATAGCTTAATGTGCTGTTAGCTGGAAGTGGGGGTCCAGCATTCTGGATGCCCCCCTGAGCTTTTTGCGAACACAGAACAGCAAGACCAACACCCGTTAAAGTAAAAACGGCTGTTGGTCCGGTTTAACCACCATGTTAATTAACCCTTAAACTCTAAAAATGTTCATGCACCTACAAACATTGGTACCACAAGGTCTCGCTCCTTCATGGGCTTGTGTGATGATAACCGACTCCAGTGTTATTTAACCTGCTGAGAATCTGGAGTGTAACATTCCATGGTGTTAGTTCTAACAGGGAATTCTGGGTTCTCTTCCAGGAGACAATCTTGTGGTTAGTCACACATACAGTTAAAACACCCAGCAGATGTTCTTTTCCGCTTTAGATGGTGGTAAAATGTCTTGGGGTCTGAACAGTGGCTGGAGTCAGTTATTAGGCTTATAACCTTCCAGAAAAGAGGATTAATAGGCAGCACAATAAAGCATCATTCAAAAGAAGAAAGTCAAATGAAAATATGAATGAAGTGGTTTGGCCACAGGATCTTCCATTATCCAATTACACTTTAAAAGGTTGTATTGCCTTTATAAAATCAGTGGTGGGGACTGGCATTGCATTGGTTTATAATGGAACATTCAATAGGAAAAGAAGAAAAAATTCCTGTGAGAAAATCAAGTGCAATGTACAAGGCTACAACATCATTCAGAATGGGACCATAACAAGCATAAGGAGGCTTGGTGCTCATTGTCTTCCTTCAAGTAATATTCTTTCATTGGAGAGTATAGTGACTGACCAAACCCATTTGGTAATCCCTTGGACTACCCACCGAGAAACTCAACTTCATTGGCGAAACTCAACTCTGCTTAAAGTGGACCAACACCCAGGATTTTGACTATCCTGGGTTTTGGTCCACTTCGGTGGGGCACCCCGATCGGGGGTGCCCCGCTGTGTGAAACCCCCCAGAAAGCCCCAAAAGCTCACCTGTCCCTGCTCCCACGTGACCGCTGCAGGCAATCCCCGCCGACGGACAAGCAAGATCCGTTAACGGACAAGTGAGCGCGCCCGCCGCCGCCTCCCCTGCGTCATTCTTACAGGGAGCGCGCCCGCGCCGGCCATTCACAAACGGCTGGCGCAGGTGCGCCCCCTGCTAGTGGGATGCACGAGCGGCGGCTCTGGATTGAGGAGCAGCTAGGGATTTCGGGGCTTTCTGGGGGGTTTCACACCGTCCTGATGCTGATTGGCCCGGGAATCTTATAGATTACCGGGCCGATCAGCATCGGGTGTTGATCCACTTTAATTGGCTAAACTCAACTCAGCTCCATTGGCTAAACCACAATACAACTCCCATGATATAAAGAAATAATATTACTTATTTTCATAGATGAGTAAGTCAAGACAAAAAAAAAATTTAGGTATTCATTTTTAACAATTAAATTGAAATGGTGGATTCTACATCTTTGCAGGAAATCATGTCCCTCCCCTCTAGTGACATCATTAATCACAATGGGGGGAATTCCACAGTGATTGGGGGGATTCTTCCCTGTTGCAGGGGGATTTTGCTGCACTCTTTGTAATAGAAGGATTGGGGAGCTGCACACTGCTTGTTATTGGGTGATTGGGGGAATTCTGCCACACTGCCTGTTACCTGTTACAGGGGGATTAAGGGTGGTTCTGCCACTCTGCTGGTTAAAGAGGGATTGGGGGGGGGGGTTATGTGCACTATCTGGTATGAGTTGATTGGGGGATTTTGCCACCTCCTGTTATGTTTTTGCATATTTCTTTCCTCTGCATCCTAGATGCGTCTTATAGTGCGTGAATTAGAGGTGGAGGCATATCTGCTTCTAGTGTGTTCAGTTCAGAAGCAAGTAACACTACATATGTTGCTGGCAGAGGCACAAAAATGCTGTCAGACCTCAGGCGACTGTGATGGTGGTAGTTTTATATGGGTATGTCACTTGTGTGAGGTTTTTTTTCTATATTGGCAGTTTGCAAGCTCTGCAGTCAGAAGGCCTGGCTTGAAGGAGATGGTGCCTGTGGCCAGAAGAGTAACTCATTTCCCTCAGCTCTTTTATGGCTAAGAATGTTTGGCAGTGAACAGCAATGTGCATTTGCCCCACCTGATTTGTGATATTTCAACTTGCGCTATGAGCAGTGGAAAGCAATCAATGCATAATGGACTACACTGCAGAAGGTGGAGGTGGATGAGGAACTTGGATTTCAGGAGGAGAAGAAGGAGAGAGATGTGATGTGGCAATTATAATGATGATGATGGAGGTTGGGTGAGGGGTTTAGTTCCGCAGCTGAAGGGGTTGGGTAAGGGGTTTAAGCTAGCATACTTGGCTTGGTACCTGTCCTAGTTGATGTCCTTTTGAAAGGTGCATGGTTGGCACCGGCTGACACCTTTCCCTGCTTGTCAGTTTGCCATCTGTGTGACAGGTAGATAGGTAGTGGCGACAGTTAACAGTAAGTAATTAGTGTAGGTAGGCTTAGGTCCTTATTTATGAAGGAATAGCGGCAGGTAGCGACTGGTGAGCGACCGGTAATGACGGGCACCGCCACGAGAACGCCGGCTCCCCACCACAATCACACATTTATCAAGGCAATCCAGCTTAGTGACTGAGATAGCGCCATATAGCCACTCATTCATCATTATTCCAGCCTCAGCCCACAGCACCAGTGTCCGACCTTGAACAGCGACAGGTATGACCTCTCGCTACCTGGCGCTCTCCAATGCATTTCAATGGAGCAATCTTTAAATATTCTTAATTAATTGTTATTAATGTTTTTTTTTTTTTTTTTTTTTTTAAATGTGAAAAATTCTGTGACCACTTCTGCCATGTTAGATATTTTTTTAAGGTAAAAAAAAAAATTGTGCAGAATTGATATTACAGGTCTGATATTAATGTATTCATATTACAAAATTATTTAAAAAACTTGTTTTTTTTGGTTTCCAAAAATATGGTTGTTTGGGGGTTAAAAAACTACTTTTAACCCATCGCCGCCAGCGCTCTGGGGTTTAAACATGCATTTCACAGCGCGAGAATTTTTTGAGCGTGATTTGTTAATGAATATGGTGGGAGCCGGTCGCTATGGCCAGTCGCTATCATGCGCTCCCATACAGCACGGAACCTGTCAAATAGCGACTCCTCACCCAATATTCAACATTACTGCACACCGACTGAGTCGCTGTCAACAACCGAACAACGGCCAAGCACAGCGAATACTAGCGGGCGCTGTGAAAATACTGCTACAGTCGCTCAACTGTCGCTTAATTAATGAATCGGCCTCCCCGATAACATAACAGTAAGCAGAGATCTTATTTAAAGCCAATTTGTTAGCAAAACAAAAATGCTATAGTCTCCCTTTTCCTCTGTACAGACCATTGCTCCTAGTCCAAGATTCCAGATCTTACCTTATTGCTTGATCCATGTCCTGCACTGCCCACCTGCTAACTGACTTATGTCGGGGGGCATCTCCCTGTCAGAGACAATGGAAGAGACTAGCGATGGGGCGGTCAGGGCGGGATATGGATCCTGCCATCAGGTAAGAGCTGGACACCCGGACTGGGAGCGATGGGGGGAAAATGTGAATATAGTGTTTTTTTTTTTTGTTTTCTGCAAATTGTCTTTAACAAACTTGAGATAGTAGCCAGACAGGCCAGATCTCTAGAAAGGAAATCGGAGTTATTACTGTGGATCAGAAATTCAGGGGAAGGCAGTTCTGACAAACTTTTACACCTACACAATACTTGGTCATTTTTTTACATATTATATTTGTTCAGAAAATATCATCACAGTCAGTTTGAGAGTGTATTATTGATATATAGAACTGCCCACATATTTTCCATTGGTTCTGTTCTGTACATTTATTTCATTCAGATATTCCTATTTTTTTAGTTTGCCATATAATTCAGCATTTTATTCTAAAAATTACAATTTCTGCAGTATTCAAAAATATATTATATTTTATAATGACTTGTACTGCTAATAGTGTGCTGTCAAGTGAGAACTGAAGCTCAGATCTGATTGAGCTTTTTAACACAATGAAAAATTCTGTAAAAATGTTTATTCTAATTTTCCCAAAAAATCCCCTACCCCTGTGATTATTACAGCAGCACCCTATGGGCTATGCAGAACGATTTGGCAAATAAATTAGCATAGCCCATAGCGTGTTGTTTTTTGCAAACGTAAAACCCCTATTGGAAAAATGACTCTCCTCACCTATAAAAGTTAGCTGATTTTAGAACAAACATTTTTTATTGAATTTTTTAGTAAGTTCAAGTTAAAAAGCTTCCTAAGATGTTAGCGGGGAGGCCGATTCATTAATAGCGCCAGGTAGCGACAGATGAGCGACAGTAGCGTTATTTTCACAGCGCCCGCTAGTATTCGCTGTGCTTGGCTGTTGTTCGGCTGTTGACAGCGACTCAGTCGGTGCGCGGTAATGTTGAATACGGGGTTAGGAGTCGCTGTTTGACAGGTTCCGCGCTGTATGGGAGCGCATGACAGCGAATGGCCATAGCGAATGGCTCCCAGCATGTTCATTAACAAATCACGCTCAAAAAATTCTCGCGCTGTGAAATGCTTGTTTAAACCCCAGAGCGCTGGCGGCGATGGGTTAAAAATAGTTTTTTAACCCCCAAACAACCATATTTTTTGAAAAAAAACAAACATGTTTTTCAAAACATTTTGTAATATGAATACATTAATATCAGACCTGTAATATCAATTCTGCACAATTTTTTTTTTTTTTTAACCTTAAAAAAAATATCTAACATTGCAGAAGTGGTCACAGAATTTTTGACATTTAAAAAAAAAAAAAAAACAATAGCAATTAATTATGAATATTTAAAGATTGTTCCATTGAAATGCATTGGAGAGCGCCAGGTAGCGAGAGGTCATACCTGTCGCTGTTCAAGGTCGCTCGCTGGCGCTGTGGGGTGAGGCTGGAATAATGATGAATGATTCGCTATCTGGCGCTCTGTCAGTCGCTAAGCAGGCTCGGCTTGATAAATGTGTGATTGCGGAGGGGAGCCGGCGTTCTCGTGGCGGGGCCCGTCATTACCGGCCGCTCACCATTCGCTACCTGACGCTATCCCTTGTTAAATAAGGGCCTTTATCATGATTTTTAGTATTACCCCGACAGCACATACATAGGTAAACTTGCTTCACCAGACCTTTTCAATGAACCTTAATTAAACTTCTAAGGGGTTACTTTTTAGATTTGCCGTATAATTCAACACTTGTGTATTAAACAAAAAATTACAATTTATGGTGACTTCTGCTAATAATAACTGGCATCTAAACATCACATTTCGGCAAACATTAATGTTTAGTACAATTAGCATTTATGAATACAAAATTAATTTTAAAATGTAAAAATAATAAAAGATAGCTTAATAGTGGTTACTTGCAATAGTTTGAGGGAACCGTTTCAAATAAATAGAAAATGTGCTGACCACTTACATGTACAGGGATTTTTAACCATATATCAGTCTCTTTTACATTTTGACTTTATTATTATTATTTACACATACACACACACCCACACATGTGTGTGTGTGTGTGTGTGTGTGTGTGTGTGTGTGTGTGTGTGTGTGTGTGTATATATATATATATATATATATATATATATATATACACACACACATATTTATGTAACAGTACTTCATTATAACAGATAGGACATTCAAATTTAATTTAAGATAGCGGAATATTTTGCATTTAAAGTTTGGAAAGACATTTGGAAAAATACTATAAGTACAATTAATGTCAGCTATAACATTTTGAAATAATATAATTTTTAAATATAATATTTTGCAATATTTCGAATAATTTATGTTTGCTAAGCAGAAAAGGCTGGCTGCCTTTTCTGCTTAGCAGACTTATATTTAGATTTTAGAGTTAAATTTTATTTTTTCCTCTATGGTTACTTCATTTCTTTAACACACACACATATATATATATATATATATATATATATATATATCTATATATATCAACATGTGAAAAGATCCTTAATATAGGGGGGCTAAAGAGACCAAAATATGTATAAATATAACTGGCTGGTAATATTTGTGCCTCAAAAGGATGTACATTAGGATGTAGAGGCCCCGAAACGCTCTCTACCAAAAAAATAAAAGTACAGCATAGTGTACTGTCACTTTGTTGTGTGAAAGAAAACATATCTACCACACGTTAGCATTTTTCTAGTGCAACAACAATCATGTGCGGTGTAGCAGATGTTTTTTACAAAATTATTTTTATTGCACTTCATGGCGTGTTAAGTTGGAGAGGTTCTCCATGGTATTCTGCATGGTAGATGTAAATCACTTGAAAATCTGGGCAGCTATTCCAAATCCTGATATGCTTCATGCTAATGGTTTGATAAAGTTAAAGTGCACCTATACTCAGCGGAAAGTTTATGTCATCACCTTCTATCCCCAGCCCAGTGCCCTAAAACTGACGGGCAGGCTGATTCATCACTAACGCCAGGTGGCGACAGATGAGCGTCTGTAGCAGCATTTTTAGATCGCCCGCTAGTAGTCACTGTGCTCGGCCGTGGGTCGCTACTTTATAGCGACTCAGTCGCTGTGCAGTAATGTTGAATACATTGTGAGGAGTCGCTATTTGACCAGTACAGCGCTGTATGGGAGTGCATGTTAGCGACTGCTCATAGCGACCGACTCACACCATATTCAGCAAAAAAACATCCTCACAAATCTCTGGCGCTGAAAAATACTTGTTTGAAGCCCAGAGCGCAGGAGGCTGTGTGTTTAAAGTCTGTTTTTCAGCATCTATCCACTAGTAACAAAGCGAAAACATATGGAATTACATTGTAATAACATTGTAACATGAACACTTTAATGGCAGACCTGTAATGTCATTTCTGAAGAAATATTAAAAAATGAAAACATTTTGAAAAAACTGCTTTTTCAATGCCAGAAGAGGTCACGGAATTATTTGTGATTTTTTGGAAAAAAAAAACAAAACAAATACCCCGTTTAAAGAGAAGAAAAGGTTCGTCCATTGAAATGTATGGGAGAGCGACAGGTAGCGAGAGGTCATACCTGGCGCTGTGCAAGGCTAAACGCTGGCGCTGTTCGCTGAGGCTGGGATTATGATGAATCAGATGCTACATGGCGCTATCCCAGTCCCTAAACAGAATGTGTAATTGCGTGCCGTGTCCGGCGTTCACCAGCCACTACCTGTCGCTACCTCTCATTAACCAGCCACTACCTGTCGCTACCTCTCATTAACCAGCCACTACCTGTCGCTACCTCTCATTAACCAGCCACTACCTGACGCTATCCCTTCTTAAATAAGGGCCTGTGTTTCTTTTTTTTTTACCTCTGCCTTTGCCCAATATTCATAGCAACACAAACTGGATGCAGACGGCCTTACTGCTCCCTGGCCCAGCAGCCCTCGCCCCCAGCGTCCCATCACTGTACACACAGCTCAGCAATGCGGAGCACTTCAACCTAACCGCCATTACGACTGATTCAGCACCGTGAGAATTTTTTTCCTTCATGTTTTTTGAAAATGTATGGTAATTTTTTTCCTCGGTGCAAGCACCATGTTTAGCTGTGCAATTGTTTTATGAATTTGCACAGCTGCACAGCTAAATTTGCACAGCTAAAAAGATGCTGAATTGCAATGTGGGAAAAAAATATAAGAAAAATATTTTTTTAATTATATTTTTCCTTAATGCAATTTAGCATTGTTTTTTTTTAGCTGTGCACATTATTTAAAATGTGCACAGCTAAAAACAATTCTCACCTTGTTGAATCAGCCCTAATGTGACAGTTTAGTTGTAAATGAACTAATTAGCATAAGGCTGCCATTCACCATAATTCTACTTCCTGTTAGTCTTTTTATCAATATTGGGCAAACACAGGCTGTTTTGGAACACTGGGCCTTGGCATGGAAGGTAACGACCTAAACTTCCTTTCTGGGTATAAGAGCATCATAAGTTTAGTTCTGGGCGGACTTTTGGGTGTGAATTGCAATGTACGTCTTTGTAAACTTAAATAGAAACGTTAAATAACAAATGTTTCCTAGAAAAATCATCTGCACAAGTGATGGGGCATTTTTATAGGTTAGGTGCATTATTTTTCCAATAAGGTAAGGAGAATGTTTTGAAGTTTGGAAATCACAGCACCCTATGGGCTTTGCAGAAAAAAAATACAAATTCTTTTCTGTACTATGGGGTGCGTTTATTTCCAAACTTTAAAACAATTATCCTTACCTCACTGGCAAAATTTAGGCCCAGATGCAGGTGATTTTTGGAGTAAAATTAGAACACAAAGGCCTCGATTCAATAAAGGTAGAAAAAAATTCTCATGGTAGTAAAAGATTCAATTCATGAGAAAAAAGCCTGAGAATTTCACTGTAGCTGAATCACCAGAAAAAAAGACAATGAAAGTCAATGGCACTTTTTACTACTAAGGAAAAGTAGAGAACTTTTTACACTGTAGTAAAAAGTGCCATTGACTTTCATTGTCTTTTTTTCTGGTGATTCAGCTACAGTGACATTCTCAGGCTTTTTTCTCATGAATTGAATATTTTACTACCATGAGAATTTTTTTCTACCTTTATTGAATCGAGGCCTTTAAATCTTTATTGCACCTTTTTGTGCTTACTCAACTCACTCAGATGTAAGTTTCAGTTCCCACCCAAAAACACACCCAAAGTTAAACTTGCCTCACCAAATAGTTAGCCGGACTCCTATTAATTTACCCTCTTTAAGATGAAAAATTAAAGAATACGATCTATTAGCTAACCTAACAAATTGGTTTGAGTTTTTTTAGTCTCATCATCCTTCGGTTTGTCAGTCCTTTAGTCTAGATTCTATATTTTCCAATTATAAAGTTTTTTTTGTTTTCTATTTATCTCCCTTTTATTGACAACTAATGGTTGCATCACACTTGAGGGTGGGGGTGAGTCTGTGGATTTTTTCAGGCTCCCCCAAAAATCTACTATAGTTATCTGTAAAATATATATATATAAAATATATATATATATATATATATATATATATATATATATAATCTCTCTCTCTCAAATATATATATATATATATATATATATACAATAAAATATATATATATACACATATATACAATATATACAATAAAATGTTAATGTGTTAATTAGATTTGTTCCAAGGGTGCTCAGGAGGCCAATCTATGCCTTCATTTTTTTTGTTAACAGGGAAATCGCCAGAAACCCTATATACTCCGACAGTTATGCCCTATATACTCCGACAGTTATGCCCTATATACTCCGACAGTTATGCCCTATATACTCCGGCAGTTATGCCCTATATACTCCGGCAGTTATGCCCTATATACTCCGGCAGTTATGCCCTATATACTCCGACAGTTATGCCCTCTATACTCCGGCAGTTATGCCCTATATACTCCGGCAGTTATGCCCTATATACTCCGACAGTTATGCCCTCTATACTCCGACAGTTATGCCCTATATACTAAGACAGTTATGCCCTATATACTCCGGCAGTTATGCCCTATATACCACGACAGTTATTCCCTATATACCCCGATAGTTATGCACTGTTTATGTAAATTGTAACCTACATGCACATTAGAAATAAACGAAAAACTTTTAACATCCTAAATACCCAATGGCCAAACTGAGATGTCATAAGACTTTATGACAGAGCCTGTTTATAATCAGATTGGTTGCGAAGGCTTCAGTATACCATTATCTACATTATATACCAACCGTCACTGCATATGAGCAAAATATATATATATATATATATATATATATATATATATATATATCATGAGGTAAATAATCTCATGAGGTAGGTAATTTCATGAGGTAAGTGTGTGTGGAGGGGGGGGGGTGGTCAGACACTGACATCATTTTTGTGAGATAAAGGGGGTTATTTAAAGTGGACCAACACCCACCCCTGAATCTTATAGATTCCCGGGCCCATCAGCTCCCTCCTCGCGGGGCATCCGAAATCGGGATGCCCCGCTCTGTGAAACCCCCCAGAAAGCCCCTAAAATCTTACCTTTTAGGTGACGGATAAACCGCCGCCGCCTCCCGCGCGTCCCTCTAGCAGGGCGCGCTCCCGTGCCGGCCGCTTGTGAATGGCCGGCGTGGGCGCGCGCCCTGTAAGAGGGACGCGCGAGAGGCGGCGGCGGCTTATCCGTCGCTTGTCCGTCGCCTAAAAGGTAAGATTTTCGGGGCCCCGCAGAAGTGGACAACACCAAGGATAGTGAAAATCCTGGGTGTTGGTCCACTTTAAGAAATGCTAACACAACAGGTAGTGCCACATAGCGTCAGGTAAATACATGTATGTGAAAACCACATTTAAGAAAGTCAATCTGGTGAGCACCTTTAATAGGGTCATGTAACGTCACATGTATTACTAGCGGCGGCTCAGTGTATAGCGCCGGCGCTCTAGGTTCAGCAGCACCATGTAGTACCTGTCGCTCAGTAGCGCTCTCCCATA
Organism: Gastrophryne carolinensis; assembly: GCA_027917425.1. Lineage (NCBI taxonomy): Eukaryota > Metazoa > Chordata > Amphibia > Anura > Microhylidae > Gastrophryne > Gastrophryne carolinensis. The sequence continues at coordinate 51,295,282 of CM051234.1, read as the reverse complement.
CATTTCAATGGTGTTTATTTGGTTGTTGTAAATAGAGTTTTTCTAAATATTTTTTTTTAATATTTGATTTAATCATTGTGTGGCCTCTCCTGCCCAGCAACCAAACTTTTATTGTGATTTTTTTATGCAGAATTGTATGTGCAGGTCGGCCATTGCAGTGTCATTCCATGTGTTTTCGCTTTGGTGCTGGTGTGTATTTGTTTAGAAACAGACTTTTATCACATAGCTTCTGGCGCTCGACGCTAGAGCACTCAGTTTTAGAGCGTCGGAGCTGGATGCATGTGTTTTTTTTCTTAAATATGGGCTTCAGTGCCGAGTGGCGGACGCACTTAACTGGCGATACCTATTGCTCGCTGCAGCATTGTCCTGTTGTTAGATGTAGCATAGTCTTGGGCGCTTTGACCTCGGGACAGCGTTCTCCATTGCCTCTGCAGTGAATCAGGGATAGCGCTTCTACAGAGCCCTGCAGACATCACATTGATCAATTCTGGACAGTATAGTACAGCGTCACTTTTCCAGCTGCTACGCTAAGTCACAGCGCCCAACACCCGCTTGCAGCGTCTACTAGCAGTCGCTCTAAGCGCGCTCACATGGCAATACTCCAAAACGTTCTACCATGTATACTTATGGGTCTGTTTTTCCCAACCCTCTTCTCATCAGCTACCACCAGGCTTGGCTGCCATATTTCCTCTCGTTCTCTCATATCCATAGGCTTGAATACTGGCAAATCATTCCTTGTATGTATGAAATGTATATACTTGGGGATCAATAAACAGATTCTGATTCGGATTCTTTGGATCTGCACATTGGTGGCTCTAGAGCTCTGGCAAAGCGCTAATGACCTAACCTGTTAATTATGTCACCTTTGCGCTTGTGTGAAGATTCTCCCATTCATTTCTATGGGCCGTTCTTCCCCATATCCCTCCTCTCCTGTACATCTGTCAAGGACGGGACTTTCACCCTAACCTTCCCAGGCACCCACCTATGTGTCAAATTTGCGGTCAAACTGTTCTGACATTTGGTCACAAGTCCATAGAGGACAGACAGACGGGGGGACATACATTGATTATTTATATATATATATATATATATATATATATATATATATATGTATTTGTTTGTATTTGTGTTTAGCTTTGCCTTTTCCTTTAGTCACCTATATGTGTCAACACAGCCAGAAATATTTTAATTGCCCTTGAAAGTTCTACATCTCAATATATTATGTCTGAAAGAAGAACCAATGGCAACCAATTGCACCAGTTCATGAAGGTAGTGATGAAATAATGCGCAGCAGGGAATGGTCACTTTGGGAATCTGTCTTCGTTCGCTTGATGGGGCCGTTGATAGCTGTTTGAGCTGGGTGCCAATAATCCCGGTTTCCTTCACCGTGTGATGTATGAGGCATGGTTGTAATACAACTTCTTGAATCATGGTAATGAGATACCCACCCCTCTGATAAGAAGTTGGGCATTCTGTTTTGTAGGTAGCAGCTGACACTTCTCAGGCTGAAGCATATTGCAGAACCCGTTACAGAGGCGGAGCACAGAAAACTAGTTATTGATCGGGCGTACGGCCTGGCATCTGCTGAATGTACATCAATAAGGTGAATTTGATCCTGCCCTCCATGTTGCCATCCTGAGCTTAGGACCATGTGTGGCTTGTTGCTATTATTACCATGATGGCACACGTGACATTGCTTCCAAGAAAATGTAGGCTTTCAAGCAGCAAGTATTTATCTAAAGTACAAGAATCTTAAAGGGGCCACAGCACTCAGTGCTGATAACTTGCAACCAGTCCTATAACATGTCTCTAAATCTGGGTAAAAACAGAAGATTTGGTTGGCATACATCTGCAGAAGTATAAAGCTAAAGCTCCACCAACAAACGTGGTGCCTCTGTTTAGGTGCAATCCCAGCTCGAATCTATGCGAGCCCCCGTTGGGATATACAATGCAATGGATACATTTAGAGCAGCTTACCTTACCTTACCTTAAAGATACAACGAAGGGGTGGCAGCCGCTCAGACCAATTTATAACTAACCTGGGAGGTGCACGTGAGCAGGGTATTTCGAAAAAAAAAAAGTCTTAAAGGGGCCATAGCACTCAACACTCTTACCTTACAACCAATCCAATAATCTGTCCCTAAATCCAGTTGAATTCATCAATCCAATTTAAAATTCATCTAAATGTATCTAAAGTCTTCTTGCTGTGCTGGGAAAGCCCTAGTTGAGGTCTGTGAATAGTGATGGGTTCCTGAGCTCTGTCCGTCAAGCCAGACCCAGTTAGCAGCATAATAAAATGATCTGGCAATTCTTTTTTAAACTTTTCTTTTTAGTTTCAAAAGTTTATCCATCTTTACCTGGGCTACTAGCCTGGTAAACCAAGCATCGGGCATGGTAACCCAGGAATTGGAGGCCAAGCATCTGACCTCCAACAATGCAAGTCTACCAGACCCTTTGGCAGCGACAGATGCACCCCTGAAGTAACACTGGGCCCATGTTGATGGTTACCAGGCTATTCCTGCACTCTCATGGCTGTTGGGGTTGTCGGTAATTTGGGGGTATCAGCAAGTCATCTGGTGATTTTTTAGAGCTGCAAATAATCATCTGGAGAGTTCCCAGAAGAGGCTTTGGTATACAAAAGCCTCTTCCTCAAACCACGGGGTTATTTCTTTTAGATACATGTAACTTTTGGGGTCCAAAGAACCCCTATACCAATTCAGGGGGCACAAGCCACCTGTAGGCATGTGACGGGTGGATTGCTGGTCTACCCACACTCCACGGACCTTCCCTGTAGGAATGCCACCAGCTCTGTTTGATATACCTCCGGTCTGTAAATGGGATTGTATTAGGCCAGAACCCAGCCAGGGTCGAGTACAATAACCGAGAAGCAGGGACTAGTGGGTTTGAGATCAAGATGACAGAGCAGCCCAAGATAAATTTAATGACTTCAAGAGCACAGCAGGTAAACTACTGTATATACATACAATGAATAGATGCAATACAGGTCAGAAGGCAAATACAAATACAAGTAAGCGGCAATCAGCATTAACCGAGAAAACATTTTTCAGGTAACTTATTGCAGACAGATATTACGCAGGAGACAGACAGATGTTATGCAGGATGACTTGTTTGAAGTGATATGGTCAGAGCAGGCTCACAGCAGGTGGTGTGTCTAGTCATAGACCTTCTATTACCATTCCTGCTTAGGTGCAACCCTTATAAGTGGAGGCCTTTGAGGCCTAGGTCCCCTATGGGGACACTAGCATGGTGTGGGCTATACATATTAAATAAGGTCAGTTTGGCCATGAGCCAACGAGAGGTGGAATATTATATATTTTTATTTCATCACACATGGGGAAGAGATAATACTAATTAGTTTTACCTGTCTAGCTCATGAATGGACACTGCAAGTGGACATCTGTTCAGCCCAGCGCTTTGCCACTTAAGGAGCGACCATGTTCCGCAACTGTTTAAACATTAGCCCTCGTGTTTTATCTTTATTTAAGACTTGATTTGCCAAAAGGCTTTAAACATTTTTGCATAAAAGGTTTTTAAATTCACAGTAGTTGCAGTTTGCTAAATCATTGGTGGCATTTTATGATTATAGTAGACAGTTCTTACATGCCATGATACATCACCCGTGTGAGTTAAAAATTTTTACCTGTGACTTATCTGTGTGCGTAGGAAATTTATGGTCAATTATTCACAATAGGTCAGGTTAGATTTGCACACCAAGTGCAATGATCTTAGCATAAAGATGTGAATAACAGGACGGGGTTCAGGGTATAGCTACCTGTGTCTGCTCACAGCACAGGTCATCAATGTAAAGTAAAAACTGCTGTGTCCGATGAACACCCAACAACAAAATATGATGTAAAAAGGTGTCTAATTTAATTTAGTGCATAGTTATACAACAGTAAAATGGTGGTTGATTACAAAGACGGGTTAATCACATAGGGGAAGTAGGTTGCATTGGGTTCAATACAGGTTCTGTTCAATTGGAGGTTGTGCCACTTATATATGGGAAAAGCCCAACAAAGGTGGGTATAGAGCATACAGACTAGCCATATTCTAATGAGAGATTGACACAACAATCCAAATCAGATGCACAGACACTAAAGCATACATAAACAGTTAAACAAAGTCAAAAAGTAGAGTCGGACAGCAGTATACCTTAATGGATGACAGACAATTAAGGTATACTGCTGTCCGACTCTACTTTTTGACTTTGTTTAACTGTTTATGTATGCTTTAATGTCTGTGCATCTGATTTGGATTGTTGTGTCAATCTCTCATTAGTATATGGCTAGTCTGTATGCTCTATATTCACCTTTGTTGGGCTTTTCCCATATATAAGTGGCACAACCTCCAGTTGAACAGAACCTGTATTGAACCCAATGCAACCTACTTCCCCTATGTGATTAACCTGTCTTTGTAATCAGCCACTGTTTTACTGTTGTATAACTATGCACTAAATTAAATTAGACATCTTTTTGCATCATATTTTGTTGTTGGGTGTTCATCGGACACAGCAGTTTTTACTTTTTTTTTTAGGAAATGTATGGTCTCACAGATGACTCACAGCTTTCTGTGATTAGAAATGGACGAATCTTAAACAAGCCTCAGCACTCAACCCTTTGAGACATACGCAGCAATTGAGTTCTGCCTACGTGCACCTCCAAGGTTAGTTATGAATGGCTTTTTAGATTGGCAGGGGGGCTTTAACTTTCGAAGGTAGGGTTTGTAGGTAAAGTGCAACACAGGTAAGCAGCTCCAAATGTATCTATTGCTGTGTATGGAAGAGTCTAGTCTAGTCTCTTAAACTATAGTTAGGACTGCATCTACACAGGCACCGTTGTGTAGCATTGCAGCTTCTGCATGCATCTGCAGATGTTTGCCAACTGAGACCTCTGTTTTTAACTATACTTTAGGAACAGATTATAGGGTTGGTTGCTGGATATTTCGCATGCCTGTCACATGAAGCTGATTGATCTCTGGTGGCCACATAACTGGTAGTCATACAAGAGAAGTATCTACTGCTTGGTCTTAGCCTTGCCAGGAAGGGATGTTCAGGTAGACATCCTAAATTGCAAAGCTTCTATGCTGCCCATAGCTCCATAGGTTTCTCCGCCTTCTGGAAATTCTGATTTGGGATGCAGGTCTGCTAAGAAAACCTCAGAAATGGCCAAGTATTAGGCAGTCATTTTATCTGTTTTCCAATGATTTTCTACAAGGGTAAGACAACAGATTGCCCACATGATCCATAGGGTCATCCAGTTTGTGCATGGCAGTGTGCATGCCAATCGGCTTGTGGTGGTGGGCCCCTGCAGTGCAGTAGGATCACAGAGGAAGTGAGTAACAGCGCCTGCCTGTAGGTATTTCCAGTGGCATTCGAGTGGTCAATATCCCAGGATGCCTGTTGGTGATGCAGAAGCCCAGGTGGAGTCTTTTTGTAGATTTTTTTTGACCAATTTAAAGACAGTATATATACATCCTTCTTTATGCCTGTGCCATCCTCTGCATGCAAGCAGTATATATTTCTATATTATTAGTTGGCTGTTGATAGCTGGCAATGAATATGACTGCCTAAATGGTCCATACCGCCCTGCCGGACCTAACGTCATGGAAGAAAAGTTCCTCTACCTCTGACCGATTTCCGACAGGTGGAAATACGTTAGATTGCTGTAGCACACCAGAAGCATTTTGTACTTCTATTTCTGTGTCCACCTTCCCACTTATACGTAGCTATGACACGAGAGCTCTTGGATTATTGACATGATTCCATCTATAGTAATTAATGTCTGGGATAAAGGGTGTGTCATTCTCTGGCAAGGTCATCAAATGACAAGCAACCAGTAAGCCATAAATGCCCCTGCAGATACCAGTGATGCCATCGGCTGCACATCACACAGTTTTTTAATATGTACTGGCCTACACAATGAGTGAACATTTCTACAGGAAGACATTTTCGAGTTGCTCAAAATAACCCATCAGATCATTCTTTTCATTCTCTAGTTTTCTTTTAGGCCCTGTTCATACCGTAGCAGTTGCGATGCACTTGCACCAAAACCCGCGTATCAAAAATCATAGATAATTTTTTCAGTGTTGGGGATTTTCTCTTCTCTTTGACTTTTTATTAAACTAAGGTGACTTATGAGATAAAGAATTGCACTTTTTATTGGCACGTGCCTTGCTTGTTTTTATTTATTTCGTTTTTTCTCTTGCACATATTATACAGAGCCCACAAAGGAAAATAAAGAGCTTCTTTTTTAGTGACACCATGGTTTGGAAATTCTCCCTTAAAAGCCTTAGACGATTCATACAAACAAGCTTAAGAATGAAAAAGCAACAAGCCACAATACATTGGACCCATCTAGATTATCTGGAGTCACAACTCTTGTTTATTCAGAATTGGGATGTCCATCTAATACTTAGATTTGGGAAATGCCTAAAGTCTGGGACAAAATCATAGCCCCTCTAAGCTCCAGCAGTGTTTCCATTTGGACATATATGCTATCTACAGTATGTGTCCACAGAAAACAAATGGCACTCGCTGGGCAGACATCCACTGCACCACACTAGTGGTCAATGATGCAATATTTTTATGAGGACTAACATCGATGGGGCCTTAAACCGGTGTTATTTTGTGCTGATGAGTCACCTGCAGTTTTTTGTGTATGTCTGCTGTGATTATGTGTCTTTCCCCCTGGGTCCTCTGTTTTGCATTCCCTGCCCTCTCGCAGGTGTTTATAATTCCCTCCCCTGTCTTCCCTATAAAGGCTTGTGTGTAGATCCGCCTGTGGGCTGGATCATTGCATCACTTTGGCCCTTATTCATCAAGCGATAGCGCCAGGTAGTGTCTGACGAGCGCCAGGTAGCGGCAGCTAACGGCGACTACCGACTCAAGTACGCCCGGCGGCGGTCACAATGACGCATTTATCAAGCAAAATGAGGCTAGCGCCGGCGAGAGCGACGGCTAGCGCGGCATTCATCATGAAGCCGCCTGGACCGAACAGCGCCGCTGCAAATTCCCTCACAGCGCCAGGTATGAGCTGTCGCTCCCTGGCGATGTCCAATGCATTTCAATGGAGCAATCTATAATTATTCATAATTAATTGGTAATCATTTTTTTTTTTTTTTTTTAATGTCAAAAAATCGGAGACCACTTCTGCAATGTTAGGATTTATTTTTAAGTCAAAAAAAAAATTAAAAAAAATATGTGCAGAATTGATCTAACAGGTCTGAGATTAATGTATTCATATTACAAAATGATTCTAAAAACATGTATAATGTTACATTCAAAGAATATGGTTGTTTAGGGGTTAAAAACTAGTTAATACACATCGCCGCCAGCGCTCTGGGGTTTAAACAAGGAATGGACAGCGACAGCACATTCGGAGCGTGATTTGTTGATGAATATGAAGCTAGCCGTTCGCTCTGGCCATTCGTTGTCAGGCGCTACAAAGCTGGACCTGTGAAACAGCGACCCCCCAGCCCGTATTCAACATTACCGCACACCGACTGAGTCGCTGTCATCAAGCTAATGCCGGCCAAGCACAGCGAATACTGGCCGGCGCTGAAAAAATCACGCTACAGTCGCTCATCTGTCGCTACCTGGCGCTATTGATGAATCGGCCTCCCAGTCTAATATACTTGAGCTCTCTAGCCCTCTGTGACCCACATTATGTGTTCTGCATATTGGATCCCAGGCCCTCCCATGTCTGTACTGGGGCCTAGGCCCCTCATTGTGCTCACTGTGCTAGGCTTTGGCTATCCAATAGCATCCTGGCTAGTTGCTGTCCTCTGATACCTGCGGTAGTGTAAGTCTGTCTGCTGTATTGTATAATAAAACAATTAAAGAAACACAGAGCTAACTAAAATGTATTTTCATGAAGCTTTAAAGATGTCCAGTTGCGGCATCCCACAGTGCATGCATCCACTAAACGCGAGTGTAACCACCACCAGTGAGCTTATACTCTTACCAGATGTTCAGTAAAAAATGGCATTCAGAGAGAAACACGCATAGGTCTCCCACAATAAATCAGTCCTCCATAGATGCAGCACAGATTCGACCCCAAACCGATCAAACCCCAAAACTCAGGTCTTCTTAGGGGTTATGTAGACGTATGCTCAGTAGGGATAATAGTTTAGTCCCACATCATGATGTACATGTTAAAAGAGCAAAGGAACACAAATAGTGCAATATTGCTAAAACTCAATTTAATAGCTTAAAAGGGTAAATAAATGCACTCACAAGGGAAATATAGAACAAGCATAACATTTCCAAATTAGAGGGTAAAACCGTGACTCTCACCGCAGGGGGCACCGGGCTCCTCTGTTTCCATATAATTCAAAAAACGCTCCTATTTATTATCAGAATATGTGCACAATCCCAACGCGTTTCACCGCTCCAAACGGCTTTAACCAGGGTTTACAGGAACTGACTGATCCAAAAGCTTTTGTAGGGGAGAGGGGCGCCCCTCTAAATGCCTTCAATCCAATCAAAAACAAGCTAGCACAGCTCCTCCAATGGCTGTTAACGCAAGGGTATCTCCAGTGGCTAATTTTGAAGAGCGGTATTATATAGATCAGTTTGCTGGTTCTATTTATTTCTGTATTGTATAATGTCGGCCCTCTTTCCCCTTTCCCAAATCTGTAACCACCACAGGACTTTTTGGGACTTTGTGCAATCTGCACCATCAGGAGCACAGCTAAAAATGTGGGTTGTTAATGGGTTCTCCGTTGAGTACTGGAACTCCCATACTCCAAGTGGTCAATAGGTTGCCTCTGTAATAGCGTAGATGGGTTGTGTGTTTATTTTTATATGAATCAATTCTGTGAGTCTGCTCACCTGTTATCAAGTCGTTAATCTGTTCACCTGTTCCAAAGTCGTTACTCAGTTCACTTGTTCCCAAGTCGATACTCTGCTCATCTGATCCCAGTCCATGGCTTCGACCTGCTCTCTGCCTGTAGTCAGGGTCATGCTAAAGATCTGGTAAAGCAAGTTTACCTTTGAGTGTGCTTTTAGGTATGAACTGAAGGGGTCATGCTGAATATTTTTGGTGAATCAAGTTTAACTTTGGGTTCCCTTTTGGATGTGAATTGAAACTTACACCCCAGTGAGCTTTTTGACTTTGTCACACAAAAAGGTGCAATAAAAAATGCTGGTGGTGGTGGTGATGGTTTGCTTTTGGGTGTCAACTAACCGGCTGATTCATCACTAACGCCAGGTAGCGACAGATGAGCGTCTGTAGCATTTTCAGAGTGCCCGCTAGTAGTCGCTGTGCTCGGTCGTGGGTCACTAGTTTATAGTGACTCAGGCGCTGTGCAGTAATGTTGAATACATTGTGAGGAGTCGCTATCTGACCAGTTCAGCGCTGTATGGGAGCGTATGTTAGCGACTGGTCATAGCGACCGTTTCACACCATATTCAGCAAAAAAACTGCCTCACAAAACTCTGGCGCTGAAAAATGCTTCTCGGAAGCCCAGAGCGCAGGAGGCGGTGTGTTTAAAGTGTGTTTTTTAGCATCTATACACTAGTAACAAAGCGAAAACATATGGAATTACATTGTAGCAACACTGTAACATGAACACTTTAATGGCAGACCTGTAATGTCATTTCTGAAGAAATATCTGAAAAAAACGCTATTTCAATGCCAGAAGAGGTCACAGAATTTTGATTGTAATTTTTGGAAAAAAAAAAACAAATACCTCGTTTAAAGAGAAGAAAAGGTTCGTCCATTGAAATGTATGGGTGAGCGACAGGTAGCGAGAGGTCATACCTGGCGCTGTGCAAGGCTGAACGGCGGCGCTGTTCGCTGAGGCTGTGAAAATGATGAATCAGACGCTACATGGCGCTATCCCAGTCGCTAAACCGATTCTGCTTGATAAATGTGTAATTGCGTGCCCTGTCCGTCGTTCACCAGTCGCTACCTGTCGCTACCTCTCATTAACCAGGCGCTACCTGACGCTATCCCTTCTAAAATAAGGGCCTAAAACTCACATTTTTAACTTGTACACAATACTCCAGCTGAGGGGCATTTTTAAAAATGATGTGCATCATTTTACCTAGAGGATTTTTTTCTTTAAAGTTTGGAAACAACAGCAGCAAATTGGATATACAGAACGATTTGGCAAATTCTTTAGCATAATCAAAAGATTGTAAATAACTGCACTTTAGGTGTGTCCTGAAACTTACATCTTGGTGTTTTTTTACTTTAATACACAAAAATTGAATTGCAATAAAAAAAGGTTGTTTTAATTTAAAAAAAAACAAATCACCGGCACCTGCAATGGGGCATTTTTCTAGGTGAGGTAAAATATTGTTTTGAATTTTTTTTTTTCAAAACATCTGAACCCTATGGGCTATGCAGAATAAAAACATGGCAATGCTTTATCAAAATGATACTAGAAAAATATTGGACCTCATTTAAAAAATGCCCCATTACAAGTACAGTTTTTTTTGTGTGTGTGTGTGTGGGGGGGGGCATTAGAACAACATTTTTTGCACATTTTCTTGTGCGTTAACCCCCTAACTTCCAAAACATCCACAAAATGTGTCTATGTTAAGAGGGGCAGTGCAGGGTGCGAGGTCCTGGCACATAGGATGAAGGGGCAGAAAAGAGTCAGCAGTCTGCTCAGCCAAGTCTTAAATCCTTTCATTCTAAGGGCACATATATATAATGTTCACTCAGTTGTATGTTTTAATTAACACCCGAACATGCTTTCAAAAAGGGTCATGCTTAAGTTTCGTTAAATGAAGTTTAAGTTCGGGTTTTCTTTCGGGTCTGAATAAAGCATCTGCGTGAGTTTTTTTTTAACTTGAACACACTAAACAAATCTCTAAAAATGTTTTGCTCTTATAAAGTTTGGGATTGATAGCAACTTATACTAAACAATTTGGTGCATACATCGTTGGAAAAATGATGCCCCTCCCCTGTAAAAATTCCCCATTACAGAGTTATGTGATTTACTGGGATAAGTTAGAACAAAACATTTATATAGATTTTTTTTAGCGTGTAGAAGTTAAAAAGCTCACTCAGATGGAAGTTTCAATTCACAATCAAAAGCGAATAAGAGGCCGATTCATTAACAGCGGCAGATAGCGACAGTTGAGCGACTGTAGCGGCATTTTCAGAGCGCCCGCTAGTAGTCGCTGTGCTTGGCCGTTGTTCGGTAGTTGATAGCGACTCAGTCGCTTTCCGGTAATGTTGAATATTGGGTGAGGAGTTGCTATTTGACAGGTTCCGCGCTGTATGGGAGCGCATGATAGCGACTGGCTATAGCGACCGGCTCCCACCATATTCATTAACAAATCACGCTCAAAAAATTCTTGCGCTGTAAAATGCTTGTTTAAACCCCAGAGCGCTGGAGGCGATGGGTTAAAAGTAGTTTTTTAACCCCCAAACAACCATATTTTTTGAAACAAAAAAAAAACAAGTTTTTTAAATAATTTTGTAATATGAATACATTAATATCAGACCTGTAATATCAATTCTGTACATTTTTATTTTTTTATTTTTTTTAACTTAAAAAAATTATTTAAAATGGCAGAAGTGGTCACAGAATTTTTCACATTAAAAAAAAAAAAAAAAAAATAATAACAATTGATTGTTCCATTGAAGTGCATTGGAGAGCACCAGGTAGCGAGAGGTCATACCTGTCGCTGTTCAAGGTCGGACGCTGGCGCTGTGGGCTGAGGCTGGAATAATGATGAATGAGTCGCTATATGGCGCTATCTCAGTCGCTAAGCAGGATTGCCTTGATAAATGTGTGATTGTGGTGGGGAGCCGGCGTTCTCATGGCGGGTGCCCGTCATTACCGGCCGCTCACCAGTCGCTACCTGGCGCTATCCCTTGTTAAATAATGGCCTAAGTGATGGAAAACTTTCAGAATCTCTCACCGCCACTCAAACTGAAAATTATAAAAAAAAACACATTTGCTATTTCCTCATTTTGCATGCCCAATAATAAATAAATTGCCCCCATTTAATCTAATGCTTTATCATCAAAGACCCTACTAAGCCCACGTGACATTTTGTAGTCATATATTTTTCTTTATATACTGTGTTGTGAGCTGATATGCATTGTTTACATTGAAGCACAGCTATGATTGTGACTTTGTGATTTTGATATAATTTTTTGTCTGCAATGAAACATCAAGTAAACCCGCTCCTTAGATATAAGGGGTTATCCAAATGATTTGGGATAAGTTTGGAGCGACAGTCAAAACTTTCACACACAATAACACACAGAAAAGTTAAATAAAAAAAATGTTTTTCTCTAATTAAGATTCACAATCCTGTGTAACGTAAGGGGACATTTCTTCAGGTAAAGTGCAACAATTTTTAATGGGGTATCTATTTCAGAATTTACAAAATAACAGCAGCCTATGGGAAATTCAAACACATTAAGGGTCCCCAAAGGCTGCTTTTATTTTGTAACTTGCACAATAAAATATCTATTACAAATGTCTTTTATCTCGCATGTGAAACTGCCCTGTTACATGTGCAGGTTTTTTTTTTTATTTCACTTTATTATTCGCTTAGTGTCCCTCCAAACTCGGCCTCTCCAGAATAACCCAAAAATGATTTGGATAACCTAATGAAGTCACATTATGGAAAATGATTCCTTAAATCTGTATGGTGTACTGTGCAATATCCACAATGGTTTAGGTTAAGGCTGAGACTATATATATATAGTCTCAGCCTTATCTTTAAATTGTATTGAGTATTATTGAAATTCGAAGACTTTTCATTGGACTAGTCTGCATTACAATAATTATTTTTCTTTTTTGTGTTATTATTGTTTCTGACCTTTTTGTTTAAAAATAGTTTTACTGACGCTATGCATTTTAATGTGTTTTGATCCCTGCAAGTACGAGCCTGATCTGAGCCAACAGTACTGTAAGTTTTTGTTTTGGCTGGTGTTGACTTTCTTGGCAAAAACTACTTAGCCTAACTAATAATGGTTTCCATTTTTTTTTTTATAGTTGGGACTTTATTTTGATATAATGTTTTAATACTTTGACTGTTTTTAATTATGAGCTGGTATATTTGCATAAATGTAAACAAAAACATTTTTCTTATGGGGCACTAACAGTTCCATTTGCAGGTTTACAGAGAATTATTCCTTGATAAACCTTAGTGCAATTAGTAGCGTATGTTTAGGTTTTACCCATTTTTACGCAGTATAGTATGTGTGTCCATTTTAATTTTTTAAATGAGATATAGATATATATATATATATATATATATATATATATATATATGATATATATCATTGTGTGTAAAATAGCCATTAATGTAAAGTCAAAAGTTATACTTGTTTTAGATCTCTTGTTACTAGTAAATTAAAAGAGGACTATCTCGAAAAAAGTCCAATAATAAAAAGGGGGCAATGGGCATCAAGAAATATCCAGCCAGGCTTGTTTTTTTAATGGAATGAAGAGGAAATCATGGGTGACAGGCTCTGTCCGACACACAAACCTGGAACCCCTGGATTTTATTCCCGGGAAGTTTGGCAGGAGTTCTATTCAGTTTTGGTGTATAAGTGACTCCTCCTCACATTAGCCAATGTGTTTATATGGTTCGTTAATATTACTTAATTTCACAATATACCTTTTTTATTCTACATACTTAATTTAACCACTATATATATAATCCAGAGACGCCAACCTGACCCATTCCTGAAGGATAATTTATCTGCAGTCCTGCACTCAGCACTGACTATATTTCTTAAAGCAGACCAACCACGCTCTATAGAAGGCTACATTAAAAAAAATAACTTGTATCAATTCCCCTTAGTGTCCTGGTAATGAATTTTGGCTTGAAAGGAAAAATTGAGGGAAAATTAAGAAAAATGGAAATGATCTTTTGCCTCTTATCTAGCCCTCCATCACTATTTTCAATATGCTCTATTTGCTCCCAGCATGCAATTGCGAGGAGGAGGGAGGAGAAGGGGAGGAGTGGCAGCCGCTCAGACCATTTTATAACTAACCTGGGAGGTTCACGTGAGCAGAGCAATTAGGATACAAAAGTCTTAAAGGAGTTACAGCACTCAACCCTGTTAGCTTGCAGACAAACCTATAATCCCTAAATCTGGTTAAAAACAAAGGACACGGTCCACACACATCTGCAGAAGTATGCTTAGAGACAGATTGTAGGTTGGTCTGCAAGCTAACAGGGTGGAGTGCTGTCGCTCCATGGGGAGGCCGATTCATCAATAGCGCCAGGTAGCGACAGATGAGCGACTGAAGTATGGCGCTATGAGCGCCGCTAGCGTCAGCCGCGGGCGTTAGCGATTCGCTATAGCAGGCCTCCTCAGTCGCTACCTGGCGTTGTTGCGAACAACGCCTACATTGCTGAATATGATGTTGGCCCTCAGCTTTGTTGGCGCTGTCAGTCAGTGTGACCACGCTATTCTACACAGCGCCTGTTAGCTTTGCTGTGTCCTGGCCATCCAGTACCTTCTGAATAAAACACATTGCCACATTTGTTTTAAAATGTAAACATTTTTTTATTTTGTGTTGAAAAGGAAATTAAATTCTACCAGATCTTCGAATATAAATGGAAAATAAAACATAATTAAACACATAGCCACAATTTTTTTTTTTTTTTATTTGTTACCTAAAAAGGAAATACAATTAAATCACCAATGAGAAAGAAAAGGAAAATAAAAACAGAACAGAGAAAGAAAAGGAAAATAAAAACAGGACAGAGAAAGAAAAGGAAAATAAAAACAGAACAGAGAAAGAAAAGGAAAATAAAAACAGGACAGAGAAAGAAAAGGAAAATAAAAACAGAACAGAGAAAGAAAAGGAAAATAAAAACAGAACAGAGAAAGAAAAGGAAAATAAAAACAGAACAGAGAAAGAAAAGGAAAATAAAAACAGAACAGAGAAAGAAAAGGAAAATAAAAACAGGACAGAGAAAGAAAAGGAAAATAAAAACAGAACAGAGAAAGAAAAGGAAAATAAAAACAGGACAGAGAAAGAAAAGGAAAATAAAAACAGAACAGAGAAAGAAAAGGAAAATAAAAACAGAACAGAGAAAGAAAAGGAAAATAAAAACAGAACAGAGAAAGAAAAGGAAAATAAAAACAGAACAGAGAAAGAAAAGGAAAATAAAAACAGAACAGAGAAAGAAAAGGAAAATAAAAACAGAACAGAGAAAGAAAAGGAAAATGAAAATAGGAATTAGAATGAAAAGGAAACTTACAACAGAATTAAACACATAGCCACATGTATATATCTAATTTTTTTTTTAATTTTTCTCAAACAAAAAATTAATAATAAAACATAAATGAAATAGAAAATGAAAAGTCCAGCAGAAATGCAAAAGAAAAGTAAAGTCCAGGAAAGGGTTGGAAAAGGAATGTAGAGATCATGGTGCATCTCTTTGTGCCTGAAAAATTAAGAAAAGTGCAGTTAGTATATATCTTTATAGTTGTTTTGTGTTTTCTTTTAAAAAAATGCATAACTTGATAACCAACATTGGCGTCTTACACCCCCCTTAGAGTGGTTTGGGTCATCTTAAACCCCCCCTTAGAGTGGTTTGGGTCATCTTAAACCCCCCTTAGAGTGGTTTGGGTCATCTTAAACCCCCCTTAGAGTGGTTTGGGTCATCTTAAACCCCCCTTAGAGTGGTTTGGGTCATCTTACACCCCCCTTACAGTGGTTTGGGTCATCTTAAACCCCCCTTAGAGTGGTTTGGGTCATCTTACACCCCCCTTAGAGTGGTTTGGGTCATCTTAAACCCCCCCTTAGAGTGGTTTGGGTCATCTTAAACCCCCCTTAGAGTGGTTTGGGTCATCTTAAACCCCCCTTAGAGTGGTTTGGGTCATCTTAAACCCCCCTTAGAGTGGTTTGGGTCATCTTAAACCCCCCTTAGAGTGGTTTGGGTCATCTTAAACCCCCCTTAGAGTGGTTTGGGTCATCTTAAACCCCCCTTAGAGTGGTTTGGGTCATCTTAAACCCCCCTTAGAGTGGTTTGGGTCATCTTAAACCCCCCTTAGTGCGTTTGTTTGCTCTTTTGGATGGGAGGTCAAAGACATTTAAACAGGAGTGCAGTACTTGCATTAGAGTGAAGGGTAGTTAGCTTACCGCAAAATAAGAAGTGATCAGCCTTTCCCTTAGCTCATCGCCAGTCTGGGTGTCCTCACTTCTATCTGCGGGCAGGTTGGGGATTTCTGGCACCAGTGCTGTCTCCTCGGGGGCTTGGATTCGGTGACATATACAGATATTGTGTAACACACAGCAGGCAAGGATGATTTTGGAAACCTTCTGTGGGCTGTAGAGCATCTCTCCTCCTGGCCGTGCCAAACAGAGAAAGCGTGCTTTCAGCAGGCCGATGGTTCTTTCCACAATGCTTCTGGTCTTGCGATGCGCTGCATTGTAGCGTTCATGGGCAGAGGTCCGTGGGTTCCTGACCGGAGTCATGACCCACGTTCTCTGCCCATATCCCTTGTCCGCTGTAGAAAAAACACAAGGAGAGAGACAGCAATTAGTACTAGTACATGTTTTTGGGTGGTAGTTTGTTTAAAATTGCCTTACTAGGCCACATATTAGCAAAATACATAGACATGGTTAATTTATTACCCAGTAGCCAGCCAGCTGGCATTTCGTTGTTATCAAACTTCCGGCACAGGACTGTCCGCTGCAAGACGTAAGAATCGTGGCATGAGCCGGGGAACCCCGATCTCACCGCCCGCAGCTTCATCTCATGGTCACAGACCACCATGATATTAAATGAATGGAACTGCTTCCTGTTTCTGTAGGACAGCTCCTGTGCACGGGGAGGGCGGAAAGGGATATGTGTACCATCAACGCACCCTAGCACATTCGGGATCCCTCCCATCAGATAGAATGCATGTTTTATTTTGGCAACCTCTTCCTCATCCTCAGGAAACTTGATGTAAATTGGGATTAAATCACAAATTGCCAGAACTACCTGGATTAGGATGCGGCTCATAGTAGCCTGGCTTATCCCGCTGAGGAGGGCTGAGGTTGCCTGGAAGGTCCCTCGTGCCAACACATTAAGAGTGGCACACAGGCGTACTATGCCTGGAATGGAGTGAGTGCGTTTGGTGGATGGCTCGATTTTGGTCTTAATCTGATCATATAGGGACTGTAGTGCAGCACGATTCAGACGGAAGCGGCTCCTGATCTGCTCGTCACTTAAGTCCCATACTGAAAGGCGGATTGCAAAGGAGCGGGGTGCCCTAAGCCTCACAACACCCCGCTCCCTTTCCTCCTGCTCTTTCAGCATACACATCCATCCATCCACCCAGACACCATACATCACCCTCTTATCCATCACACACACTAAAGATATATACAAAAACAAAAATAAACAAAAAAAAACACTAACACACCACACACACACAAACAATCACACTACACACACACCCGCTACAATGCAGCTCACCACAAAACCAGAACTATAGTGGTCCAAACCACCAGCCTGCTGAAAACCAGCTTTCTAAGTTAAGCACAACCAAGAGGGGAGTTGCTGCACAGCCCACAAAAGGCCCCAAAATCAAGCCTCACTTGCTGTATGCTACACAATATTTGCAGATGCCACCCAAACCAAGCTCCTAAAGAAACAGCACTGATGTCAGAAATCACCCAACAAGCCACAGAGAGTGAGGACAGAAACCAGACAGAGGCTCAAATGAGCTAAGGGAAGCGAGCACAGCACCACACCACAGCCTTTGCCACAGTGTAAGAATAGCAGAACCTAGTTCATTCCTTCCTTTTATACTTCATTTTCAAAAGTGACAGGTCCGCTTTGCCGCCTTTTGCGTCGCTCTGCTATTTCCGGGCGCCAATTAGCCGACCCAGGTGTGCGTAAAACAGAGTGCGCACGCGCACGCTAGTAGCGCTACTAGCGTACTTGAGCCGTAACGTGCGTGCATTAACGGACATGGGCCAAAAATCAGGTGGGGACCAATGAAAGTGAAGCTGTTGTTTTTTTAAATAGCCGTTAGGCTAAGCACATGTCACAAGGGTTGCAGATACATCAGTCCATTGTTGGATTTGGGTGTGTGTTGTTTGTTTAATGAGGTCTGTAATGAGTTAATTGGCTAACACACATGCTTCTGTCAGTGCAGTGGAGGTGTGCCTAGAAGGAACTGGGCTGTATGTGTGAATCAATTAAGTGGGCTGCTTTTGGATTGGCTGTTAGAGCACATAAAACCTGCCCAAGCCTAAGAGATTGCGATGCCATTCTGTAGTGTGCATGCGTGCTTGTGGGGTGTTGATTTGTGTGTGTGTGCAGCTACAGGATGGAGCCAAATACAGGACATCTGCCGGCCACAGCAGGCCCGAGTAGGAGTTTGGTGGGTGCTGTGCGCAGACCTCCCTTACGGAAAAGGGCACAGCCTGAAGGTGGGGCAGCACCCCAGGCTAAGCGCCCAGGTGCCAAGAGGGAGCCTGAATTTAATTTGGCTGAGAATAATCATCTTGTGCGCCTGACACTTGCGAAATGGGAGCTGATATTTGGCTCCCAAAGCAAGTCCCTAGGCAAACAAGAAAGAAGCAAACTGTGGGATGCCATTGGTGTGGAGCTTAGTAGCACAGCTCAACACCCACGTAGTGGCCCATCCTGCAGGAAACGCTTCTACACTTTGCGAGGGGCCCTTATGAAAAAGATGAATCACGATCTTGATGTGGACAGTGGGTTCATCCAGGCTCCAAAGAGTACCTACAGGCCGTATGAGGAGATGCTGAAGGCCAAAATCCCACTGGCTCGGCTGCAGGGTGTGGATCCTGGGGATGACACCACCGGTTGGGCTGAAGGTACATATTTTCTGGCTTTTACAATAACCTAATGTTAATGTCTGTGATTAGCATTTTTACATTTTGACCAACTAACTGTAGGACCTGTGAAGTATTACATTATAGCTCAAACATTTGTAACTTTTCTGTCTGTTGCTTTATGCATAGGTGCACATGC
The DNA here is from genome assembly GCA_027917425.1 of Gastrophryne carolinensis. Taxonomy (NCBI): domain Eukaryota; kingdom Metazoa; phylum Chordata; class Amphibia; order Anura; family Microhylidae; genus Gastrophryne; species Gastrophryne carolinensis. The sequence goes on along the minus strand of CM051234.1, from coordinate 51,276,327 downwards.
TGCTGTCCGGGATGTGGCTCCGGACACCCAAGCTCCTGCCCTTCCAGCAACCTCAAGGCTACCCCAGTCTGCCATTGAAGGTATTTACCCATAATTTGTTTGCTGGTTTTTTTCTAAACAAATGGGTGTGGGAGCAGCTCAAGCAATAAAGGTTTGCCCTGTTGACTATTAATAATATGTGCGTGCGGCCTAATTGCACGCCCACTGTAACACTCACAGCCAGTAACTAACAAGGCCCTAACATGTGTAGATATGTAGGATGCCAGAGATGTGTAGCCATATATCGGCATATCAATGTGTGAGCCACACTTGGCTTGATTAGTCAATATTAGTGAAAGAGCTGCTCACACACCTTAATGCATGTTTTTTTTTGCTACGCACATTAGCTATGGCTCAATGTTGGTTTTATTTTGGCCTAGCTCCCATGCCCTTGGCCCCAGCATCTCCTCCGGATCCCACCTACTCTTTGGATGTCGGTAAGTGCATGTGTTCACCTTGCTTGATCCACTTTTACTCAAGTGCATGTGTCTCATTTGTCTTTTTTCTTGGTAGGCCAAGTGACTGGTTCATCTTTGGACCCCACTTCCGATGTTGCCGGTCAACAGGACCCTGTTGGTGTGTAGAGCAATACATAATGTATCCTTTCTGCTGTTTAGGTTACACTGGTTCAATTTGGTTAGTCTACTAAGCTACATGTTTGCTTGGTAAACTTGAAGATGCCTCTTGGGAGTGCTGGTTGCCTCCCCAGGGTCAGTCTCTTAGTTATTTGAGTGATAGCAATGTATCTTTGCGGACATATTTTTAGCCACACATTCCCTGTAGTAGTTTGCTGATTATTTAGACACATTTTTTTGTTTTTTTTAGTTGACCCGAATATCGGAAGTGGCTGTCCAGAAAGGGCCCCTCAAGTTCCAGCTGCCAGAGATGAGGGTAAGTGGTTTTGCCTTGCTCTAGTCTGTATTTTGGCTCTAATGTTGTGCCACTTGCTTCTGGCAACTTGTGTGTCCACATGTATTTTCAAGGTCCAAGCTCGAGTGAGGACCCCACTCCAGACATCTGGGATATTGCGGGTATGTTTAATTTAAGCAATGTTTCTGATGAGATTTGCAGAAATTAGTGCGTCTTAGTCCTGTAACATACATGTTAACAATCTGAGTTTAACAGAGACCTTTGGTCTAGTGTGTATTTTTAAACTTTTTAGAGGTATGGCCTCGCTAGCCTAACCAGGTTACATTAGAGTTTGGCCCACAGACCTACTAACCTGATTTTCCTGTTTAGCATATGCCAACTTGCCCGACATCTCGGATGTTGAATTGCGACTCTCTGGCAGCGAGACCTCGAGCCTACCTGGGCCGGAGGACACGCAGGTAACATGGCTGATGTAGACGACCTCGAAACCCATTGGCATATTCGTGGGTAGTGGAAGAAGCAACATGTAACATTTCCTTTCATTGTTGTTTTGGCAGGAGGCGGAACCAGAACCCCAAGCTGGGACCTCTTCCCAAGTCCCATGTGGCCAAGCTTCAGAGGCTCAGACAAGGGTAAGTTGTCTAGTGAGTGTTTATGGTAACTTTTGGGAGGGGCATAACTGCATTTGTTCCGTTTGACTAAAATGTGGTTTACTATTTGTTTAGCCTCCAACCACAGCAAGAGGAGGTGTGGCACCAACCAGTGCCGATTTCTACCAACTAGGGGTCCGGATGCTGGAGGACTACAGTCGCCAACAGCCGCGTGATGGAACTAATGAGCGCATTGCGGCGTTGGAAAATCAGGTGCTGATGTGTCAGCAACAAAATGAGGGCCTGCAGCGCCAGGTGGACCAGTTAAGGCAAAACCTACAACAGAACCAGGACCTTGGTCGCCTTGCAAATGTTATCGAGCAATCGGTACAGCGCCAGGAAGAAGCAATACAGCGCCAGGCAGAAGCAATACAGCGGCAGGACCAAACTTTGTTGTTGCTACAACAGCTCATACAACAGCAGTCTATATTTTTTACTGCACTGTTGTCCCCCAACACCGCCCCTAGCAATGACTCCCAACCTCCCCGGCCACCCAGCCAAGAATATTAATTTTGTATCTTTTTGGTTATGTAAATATATTTGCTTCACCCACCTCTAAATTGTGTGTTTCCTAAGACCTCGCTAATAACACAGTCAGGGATGAGTATCTGGATCTACATATGTCAATGTATTGGTCAATGTAGCCCACACATTGGAGCCCATAGCTTACTATGGTTAACACCTGAAATGGCTCAAAAGGTATGGCTACATTGACCCACAAATGTTTTGGGAGACAGCTAAACTAGGCTTTGCAATGCAACACACTGTAATGATGTGAATCAAAAATTTTTTAATATAAACAATGGCCAACACGGCCAACCTTGGCCAACAACGGCCATCAAGAGACCAGCCTTCCCCCCCACCCTAACGACGCCGTCGGCGCCTCTTCCTGGCCAGCAGCATCAGCTTCAGGAGCCGGATCTCCCGCCACAGTCTGCGATGCTGGTTTTCACAAGCTGTAGAAATGTAGAAACAACAATTTATTAATAATTTGGCAGTGACCTCAACAGACACAGATGTAGCAATGTAATGTCATTGTGTCCAATTAGGTGACACTCACATTAACATTGTTGACCACTGTGTGCTTATTGGTTAACATTATATGAGTACTATTGACTGGCAGGAATGTGAACAACACATCCCAAGCATACATTTTAGCTTAAAGTGTACCAACACCCACGGGTGATCGGCCCGGGAATCTATCAGATTCCCTGCCCCATCACCTCCCTCCCCGCGGGACATCCAAGATCGGGATGTCCCTGGGTGTGAAACACCCCCCAAACCCCAAAATACCTACCTCAGTTTCTGTGTGGCAGTGCCGCTGGGCCCTCCCTGGTGCCCCTCTAGACGTGTGCGTGCCTGCGCCGGCCGTCTGTGAATTGCCCGCGCAGGCACGCCCCCGTAAAAAGGGGCGCGGGGGAGGCGGAGGAGGAGGCAATTTGCAATGGCTTGTACATTTTTGGGAGTCAACGTGAGTTCAGGGGGTTGTCACACAGCGGTGCCGATCAGGGGTGCCCCACCGTAGTGGAACAACACCCAGGAAAGTCAAAATCCTGGTTGTTGTTCCAGTTTAACTCTTGGGAAGCAAAGAAGGTCTAATTCCCTGTGTGTCCATTTTTGTGTTTAGTAACAGCCAAACATCAGGGCCTAAGTCCGAACGAGTCCACGAGTTTACCCTATAATGTTACAGGTCCAGACCTAATCGGGCCCATTTGGTTGTGTCTAACGCAAAAATAGTCTCTATGGGGCCTAATGAAGGATGTGAGCCAACAATCAAGCATGCAAACAGGCATGTTGGATTATTGTGCCAACACATTGAATAGAGATGTGTGTGAAATTAACACATAGGTAAATTTAAATTGGCTGCTGATGTGACTAGAAGACATAGGTTTCACAAGTCTTTAGGCATATGAAGTGGGATGTACTCACCATCGCAGCTGTGGCGGGGGCCCATGCTGCTGGCCGTCCCTGGAGCTGGGGTGGGGAGGAGGGTCTCTGGCTCCGTCTGCGTCGCAACATCTGTCAACATAAAGCAAAAGGCAAAAACACAATTAGTGGGCAAATGACACATGACTATTTGACATCCATCTGGTTATTGAGTCTGAAAATGCAAAGGCTTGCATGGTTACATACAGGTTGACCTAAATTAGCATATTTCCTGGACCATGAGTTAATGTCAATTTGTAAGGCTTCACACATGTATTCCTAAAGAGAATGTGCAAATAACATAGACAGTGCTATTTAAAGGAATCATTTGCAGTTGTTTGGCTAATGTTAATAGTGGGCCACATGTTGGAGCGGGAACAACTTAACCCAAGAAAAGAAATGCAAACACCCATCATGGTGTTGGCAGAAACATAGGGGTGGTTGACAGTTGGCTAGCACTGTAGTGGGGTTTGTGATGTTAATGTACATTAGCAAACCAGCTGACACAATGGACCAGGAAACGTGTCTGATAAAAGTGGTCCAAGACCCAGGATTGTTAATATTCAGTGTGTTAGTCTACTTTGGCAGAGCAACAAAATTTTAAGCTTCAACCACCCCTGCCTTCCGCACATCACTCCTCCAGTGTGTGCGCACGCGCATGCCAGTATGAAACATAGCGCAGGCGCACACACATCTAGAGTGCCACACAGGAGGCAGGGACGATGGCTTCTGGCAACCCCAAAGAGTTAAGTAGTTTGTGGTTTTTGGTTTGGGGGTGGCCCAGGGTGAGGGATGTGATTGGGCAGGGAAGGCGGGAGAATCCAAGCAATCTCATCAATGTTTGTTGGTCCACTTTAAAGAATGACATAAATTCCAAATTGAGATGGCTAACAACATACACTTACCACGACTATGCCCGAGGAGAATGCTTCGCCAAAACTCCATGGAGGTGCCGCCTATATGATGCCCTGCAAATTAGAGAGGAATGGCAAGGGCTAAGCAAAATTGGTCAGATGAAACCTGTCACAGACTAACAATTAAAACATGTGCACTCACCAGGGGATGAAGCGCCACTTGAATCCCAGGGAGGGCTCTGAGGAGGAGGCGGGGAGCCTCGGCTCCTCACACTCTGCTCCGAAGATCCACCAGGCAAAGGACCACCCTCCTCCCTCTCACTCCCTGCTTGAGAGGGGGCCCTTGCCTGGTGAGAGTCCTCAGACGCAGAGTGTGAGGAGCTGAGGCTTGATCCAGCCTGCCCCCCAGCAGCACACTCCTCTGGGGCGTCATCCCCTTCCTCCCCTGGGTCCTCTAAATAGGACCCGCGGGAGGGACCCTCCCCCGATGACTCCCCCGAGTCCGCCTGCCTGGTTCGGGGGAGGAATCCCTTCCCACGTTTCCCCAGGGGAGGACGCTTATCTGTGTGGAGGAGGTGAAAGGAAATAATTAATCTAAAGAGCAAAAAAGGACACAGCTTAGCAGATGATTATGCACAAAGGCAAAAAAGAACTTAAGCTTTAACTTACCTGATGCGTAGGCATCATATAGGCGGTACACGCCTTCTGGGTCCCGGCGCTTGAAATCTGACCATTTTTGCTGAATAGCCCGGATGGTCAGGTCGGTCTGGAAGCGCCGGGACACAGTGGCCTTCACCTCCATGGCAAGGCGTTTCTTAGCTCCTCGGGCATAGTCGTATTCTGACTTGCAGAAGTCCTATGAAAAAAAACAAAAAAACAAAAAAGGAAAATTAATACATGACATCAGAACAATGTCATAAACAGTTAAACAGAGAAAAGATCTAAGTGGACCCACACCCAGGATTAACATTAATCTGGGTTTGGGTGCACTTTGGTGTGCCACAAATATTGTGGGTGGACCACTGTCTGCAACCCCCTTGGAAGGCCACAAATACACCGCTGAGGACAGTCCCACGTCACTCCGCAAGCCAAACACAGTGCTCCAAGCCGGTGTTGTATGCGCATCCAAGGCCGTTGGGAGGTGCATACAAGCTCAGCTGTGTCTGCACGGCAAAGTACGCATGTGGCGTTTGACTCTAACAGGGAGTGCGCCTGCACACAAAATGCAAATATGTCTGGCGCCGGGGTACACCCTGCTAGAGGTAAACGCAATAGGCATGCGCAGCTCACGCATGCACAGATGTGACGGGGCAGAGGTAATTTTTAGGCCCCTCCAGGGGGGGGGCATCCCAGCAGGACATCCACAATGGGGATGCCCCACGGGGATTGTTAAAATTTGGTCTGACAACAAATAAATTTCAGACCCTATCCCCCCTGTGTGTTCAGCAACTTTAAACATAAAAAAAAAAAAAAAAAATACTCACTTTGACCACCTGGCCATTTACGCGGCTATCCACCCTTGTGCGCCTTTTCTTACTGGGCCCCGGAGGGGAAGGGGTGGGAGGGGGGCTATTTGGGGAAGGTGAGGTAGGTGGGGGAGGTGGGGGAGGGGTGGTGGGGCCGGAATCAGAGGAGGAGCTGGGGAGGCGCATCAGTCTTCGCTTTGGAGCCATATTGGAAACGCTAAGGAGGAAACAGGAACCGGAAATGACGCTAGCGACATTAGACCAAAAAAAAAAATAAAAAAAAAAAATACGCTCCGCGCCCCAGCAACAAGCTATTCTCAGCTATGTGCAAGCTAAGTGGCGGAAAAACTAAAATTACTATTTAAAACAAGCTATTGGCCTAAGCGCGAGACAGTTTTACCTTAAGGTGGCGTTGAAACGCAAAGGAGGATCCCGGAACCGGATATGACGCTAGCAAATGTGCTTCTAAATTCGAACACAAACATGCGCGCAACAGGGACAAGCTAATATAAGCTCTAGGCACGCTAAGTGGCGGACAAAACAAAAATATACGCTGCTAAACAAGCTATTGGCCTAAGCGCTAGACAGTTTTACCTTAAGGTGGCGTTGAAACGCAAAGAAGGATCCCGGAACCGGATATGACGCTAGCAAATGTGCTTCTAAATTCGAACACAAACATGCGCGCAACAGGGACAAGCTAATATCAGCTCTAGGCACGCTAAGTGGCGGACAAAACAAAAAAATACGCTGCAAAACAAGCTAGGGCCAAAGGCGCAACGATTTATTAGCTGCATTTAGCAGGGAAATCTACATACTGTAATGCATAGGTCCTTCTAAAGCATACACCGTTGTGCTTAAATATAAAAATCTAATTCCTTCAAAAATTCAACACACAATCAAACTAGACTAATACCTGCAAATGTAGCACACATGAGAATGCATAACGGGTTGTTATGAGCTGGTACGACTGAATGTAAATTCTGCTATATGTGGCCAGGCACGCTCACAACTACAGTGTATTCATTAACAACGACTGGGGTCGCGGAAAGTGAATTCCTTGAAACTGGCAGAAGGACACATGTATGAACAGCACAGCGACGCACAACGCAGCGCAGCGAGGCACAGCGACGCTCGCGCCGCCAGATAGCGAATTAAAACAGCGACTGCACAAACACCGACCAACACAGATTCATCAATGACAGGGCTGCCGAATAGCTTGGGCGCTGACACTTTCTAAGAGCGAACGTGACCGACCAACCTGACAGGCTACAAAATAGCTTTACAAGGCCCGTTTGTGTGTAAAACCAGGGAATTTGATGCCAATGAGTTTGGGTGGAGGAGACGCAATTCCCATGTCACTCACAACATTACATTGTGAAACAAAAAAAAAAAAAAAAAAATTAACAATAACCAGCCACATTCATAAAACATATCAATATAAACATGTGTGGAATTTTGTCCCAACAAAAACAACCCAAAAACAACTAAAATCAATCATTGCAGCGTCTGCCATTGAAATGTATGGGAGAGCGGCAGGTAGCGCCAGGTAATACGTGTCGCTGTGAAGGAATTTGCTGCGGCGCTGTTCGTTCCAGGCGGCTTCATGATGAATCCCGCGCTTGCTGTCGCTCTCGCCGGCGCTAGCCTCATTTTGCGTGATAAATGCGTCATTGTGACCGCCGCCGGGCGTACTGGAGTCGGTAGTCGCCGTTAGCTGCCGCTACCTGGCGCTCTGCAGACACTACCTGGCGCTATCGCTTGATGAATAAGGGCCCAAGACTTGTGTATTCTAATTGCCCTGCTCACATGCACCTCGCAGGTTAGTTATAAATTGGTCTGAGCGACTGCCACCCCTCTTATGTTTCTTTTGAATTGTGCAAGCACATGGGGTGTGGGGTCTAGGCTGTACTGCGAGGTCTTCGACCCTTCCACCCCATGGCTTGCACTTGAGGTTTAGGGCAACCTCAGGTAAGCCTGCTCCCAATTTATCTATTGCATTGTATGTTCCAAATGGGGCTCTCAGAGATTAGAGTTAGTATTGCACATCACAGAGGCACCTTGGCGCTTGGTGGTGCAGATTCAGCTACTTCTGCAGATGTGTGTGACCAAGCCTCTGTTTTTAACCAGATTTAGAGACAGATTATAGGTTTGTCTGCAAGCTAAGATGGCTGAGTGCTGTGGCTCCTTTAAGACTAGGGAGGAGAGGGGATTAATTAGCTAGTTAAGAACAATGCTATTTTGTCAGAAGCCAATGGCATACAATGGCATACCTGGGGAAAAACAAGAATTAAAATCACTATAACAGGAATACCAAGCAGCATTGCGGACAGAAAACATCCAAACGTTAATGTACCGTGGTAGGGGAGCAAAACAGAGTGAGCTGTTTTTGTGGGTTTTGGTCCACTTTAACCGAGCTGGGCTCAGCCAATTAATGAGTTGTATAGGAGTTATAAATATCTAAGTCATGGTGTTTTAGGGTAAATGGTAACTGGAAAAAAATCACCTGCAGGAATGGATCATGTTGACATCCCTAATAATCCTCACTTTTACGAATTCATAAATTTAAAGCAGATCCGCATTTTTAACTAGTGTCCGTGATTAGTCCCATCCCCATGACGACAACCTTTTGGCAATTTTCACTGCGCCTGCTTCACTTTCCTACCCGACAATGCCGTCTGTTTGAGCTGGTCCTTCCTTGAGTCATCGTTGTAAGTGGCAGGTGATTAAAGTGGTCAAACACCCACTACCTACTGGTGTGGGTCTGGGCCACATTGTGACAGGATGGATGGCCAATCATGGGGCTGTATTTTGCCCGAGGATCGCGGTTAAGGTATTTTTGGGCGTTGAGGGGGCAATGTGCAGGGAGAGGTTCCAGGAACCTGGCTGCCCCCCCCCCCATCCAGTCAAAATCCGGTTTGGCCTGGACACACACCGGTTAGGTAGGCAGCGGGTGTGGGTCTGCTTTAATTGTCATGCCTATGGAATGAACAATTGTTTGTCACCTCACATTAAGGCAGCAGAGACTGCGTAATCGTTTGCCCTCTAAGGCACTTCGTCCAGTCTCCTCAAGCTAAAGCCATGGCAAAGATCTAGCTGGGAAACAGAATTACACAGACTTTCATGGTGCATCTCGGGGGCTTCATGGAGATGTGCAATGATGATGTAGGGCCTGCGGTAGCGACAGCAAAATTCTCCCAAAAAAATGCAATAAAACGTATTTGCTCCAATTTTCCCCAAAAAATTGCGTGCTCCTGGTATTGGCAGCATTTTTACAGATGAGGTCCATGATTTTTTCAATGAGATAAGGATAATTATTTGAAAGTTTGGAAACCACATCACGCTATACATCATGGTTCCCCAACCTACTTCTCAAGAGCCACCAACAGTTCATGTTTTGTGGATCTCCACATAGCTGCTCTATTGCTTTGCTGAAACATTAATTACTACATTAGGCATCAGTGTGGAGAACAGGAAAACCTGAACTGTTGGTTGCTCTCTATGAGCAAGTTGGGGAAAACTGCTATAGGGTATGCAGTAATAAATTGCAAATACTCCATAGGCATAACCATATCCATTGTTCCCAAATTAAAAAAAAAATATATATATATTCTTACATCATAGAAGCAATGATGACCATGTCCTGTAAAAATGCCCCTTTGTAGGTACAGGTAATTTTTGAGGAAAAGTATTAATTAAAAAAAATCCACATTTTCCTGTGTTTACTGCGGGATACATGTAGCCATGCCCACCAAAATGTACAATCAAAGTTACACTTGCTTAACTAAATATTTAGCATGACTTCAATGGGAAATGCTAATTATTTGGTGAAGCAAAAGCTTCACTTTAGGTGGTCCTTGTGGTTTGATTTGCAACTTGCCTCTGAGTGAGCTTTTTCATTTTACCACACAAAAAAAGTGCAATAAAAATTTTTGTTCCTAAAGCAGGTACTGCTGCCCCTGTCTGGTCCAACTTCTGTCCAACCCTTTTTACTGAATATTGACAAAAACATATTGGCCGGCGAAAATGTAATAAGCACATTGGCTCACTGATTGCCGCGAACAAGTGGGCTTCGTTCCCGCCCGACAAGCTGGCAATAGTACTCGAAAAATTATTAATCTCATTACTGTTGCCAAGGAGAGGGGGTGGGCCCTACACCTTTGACCATGGACATTAAAAAGGCCTTCAATACTGTGGCCTGGGACTACATACTATCTATAACTTTAACGCTTGGGTCTCTTCATTTTATTGTGCGCTGGGCACATTTGTTGGGTACGTTGGACCTCATTTAGACAATTTCTTTCTGGGGAGGGGAACTAGACAGGGATTTCCTCTTTCATTCCTCCTTTTTGTTTTAGCAATTGAGCCTTTGGCTAACATCTTGGGTGTACAAGTAGCCGGATACAAACACAAAACATCTTTTTGCTGATGATCTGTTGATGGTCATCACCAGACCTCTAATCTCCCTCTCTAACTTGATGCCTCTCTTGAGTAAATTTGTGCAGCTATCAGGACTCCAGGTCAAACCTGCTAAATCATTTGCTCTGAACATTTCTTTGCCAACCCAGGTGATAGATTTGATCAAGACTGCCTTTGATTTTCAATCGCATATCTGGGTGTTCACCTAACTTGGGTCATTATACCGGATGCCCCGCTGTGTGCAAGTCCCCAGTGTACCTGTAATCTTGCCTGATTCCGCTGGCTCCCGTGATGCCATCTTCGCCAGCAGCCACATCCCTGGCTTCCCTATAGCTGTGCGCGCTCCCTGTGGCCAGCCATTCAGAAAGCCGAGGTGCACGGCAGCAAGCACTCTATAGGTGAGCCGTGGTTCCGTCCGCCTATGTGAAGTTCAACACAGTGGCTTAAAGTGGACCAACACCCAGGATTTTGACTATCCTGGGTCTTGGTCCACTTCGGTGGGGCACCCCCGATCGGGGTGCCCCGCTGTGTGAAACCCCCCCAAACCCCCCGAAAAACTCACCTCTCCCCGCTCCCAGTGCCGACGGACAAGCCGCGGACAAGCGGCTCCTCCGCCGCCGCCTCCCGCGCGTCCCTCTTGACGCGCGCGCGCCGGCCATTCGCAGATAAGGTAAGGAGTTTGGGGTGTTTGGGGGGGTTTCACCCCGCGGGACATCCCGATCTCGGATGTCCCGCGGGGAGGGAGGTGATCGGTCCGGGAATCTTATAGATTCCCGGGCCGATCACCCGTGGGTGTTGGTCCACTTTAATGGCATGCATTAGTATGCACTGCATAAACTGCTGCTTGGATGAGCGCCCGTGCATGCTCGGTGGGTATGTCGGAAAGGTAAGTAAAACTGGGCAATCTGGGTGGTTTCATAATGGGGGGCATCCTACATCAGGATGCCCCCAGGGCAAGGACTAATCACCAGTCAAAATCCTGGTGAATTGCCCACTTTAAGGTAAGATCTGGAAAAGCCTATTTTATATAGCACAGACACCACATGCCTGATGATGGACACGGTCTGGTGCTGAATAGCGAGGCAGCAGGTGAGTTTCTTTTTGTTTTGTTTTTAGAATGATTAGTTAAAATTCGACTTGGCCGAACCCACATTTATGGAGGAAATTCAGCGAATCATCTAAATCTAATTATTATGAAATCCACCCACTAATCAGTGCTGTTTTTAATTGTTTGTTACTAGGACGGCCGTATGTATGATTGGGCACTACTTCAACTATACATAATGTGTAGAGATGAGCGAACTTCTCAAAAATTCGATTCGGGCGATTTCTCAAAGAAATTCGGGTTCGTCCAAATCGAACTTTAGCGAATCGCTCATCTCTGGTGGGAGCGGGGAGGCCGGCTGCACTGTCAGCGGGCGGCGGAAGCCGGCTTCCGCCGCCCGCTGACAGCGCAGCGGCCTCCCCGCTCCCACCAAGCCCTGAAATGGAAAAAAAAATGCCTGCATGGTGGGAGCGGGGAGGCCGCCCGCTGACAGCACAGCCGGCCTCCCCGCTCCTACTATACAGCAAACACTTACCGGCATGGTGGGAGCGGGGAGGCCCGATGCGCTGTCAGCGGGCGGGGAGGCCGGCTGCGCTGTCAGCGGGCGGCGGAAGCCGGCTTCCGCCGCCCGCTGACAGCGCAGCCGGCCTCCCCGCTCCCACCATGCAAGCATTTTTTTTTTTCCATTTCCGCCGCCCGCTGACAGCGCAGCCGGTCTCCCCGCTCCCACCATGCCGCCATTTTTTTTTTTTTTATTTCAGGGAAAATTCGGTCAGCACGAACCACTAAAATTTCGGGTTCGTGCTGAATCGAATTTTCCCTGAAATTCGGAGCAAATTCAGGTTCGTTAGAACCCATTCGCTCATCCCTAATAATGTGTAAAAGAACATTCTAAGCCAGAACCCATGGCTTCAATTTTTTTCTTTTTAAAATAGAATGTCTGCAATAACTAACATGCACTGTAAGTTATACTCCATTACCATTATTAGGATGGTCTGACTGTTTCCAGAAATAGGACATTTTTCAAAAATATCAGGCAGGTAGACTATTATGTGATAAACAGAAACAAAGCAATGTGCATGTATGATTCTAAATCAAGCTCTTCCTCTCTGTGTCTGAAGTATTTATAATATGCTTGATATTATTTTGGCTACATTGTGTATTTTTGTCATTTTCATGCTTTGTAATTTGTTTGCTTTGCACAGCTTCCGTCAGAAGTTTCCCAAGATGATAAACAGAGAACGCCCTCTATCTGCTGTAGCCTAAACTGCACCATTGTGTGATGAGGAACACAAGAAGAAAAAAAAGAAAAAAAAAAAGCTCATTTGTACAATTCAGACAGCAAGCAAACAAAAAGTATACAAAAAGTTCATTATGTTACATTTTAACTCCAGGACTGGATTATGGTACATACATTGAATGTATTGCTATGCAAAATTTGGAACACTAAACTTTGAAGTGGAACAAAATATGTGATTTTGACTATGACTATGCAAATTGGGATGTCCTGCTGTGTAAACCGCCTGATCCCTAGTAAAACTGACCCGACTGCCAATTTACTGGCACATGAGCAGGCATGCAGCCAATCAGCGCAATGGGGTCCATTTGGCTTCACTTAGCCAGTAAGAGATCTTGCTGCGTAAAGATGGAATGGGACGGAATATGCTGGTGGCTACATTCCTGCTAGCCTCTAGCTTGGGACATACCTGCATACGCCATTCACACATGCCTTGTACGGACATGCATCTGGTTAAAAGTATAGCAGAGTGCTATTGGATTGGGGGATAGGTCCATTTTACTGGGTGTCTAGGGGGATTCACACTGTGGGGCATCCCAAATTGGTATGCTCCAGGGAGAGAGAATCGGGTGGCCCTGGAGCATTATAGACTACAGGGACACTTTTGGTTCACTTTAAAGAGTTCTTTTACACTGCAGCCCTGTGCCTCCCTATAGGCTGCCCTGCACCATCAGCTGTCTTATATTCCCCTGCAGCAATGGTTGTGGCACCTGGCAATTCCTGGGCATTGACAGCAGCAGAAAGACCTTGGTGGCAGAATCTGGGTAAATAAAAAAAAAAAAAAAAGAAAGACCCCAGTGGCAGAATCTGGATAAAGGTGACTGTAGTGGACACTGGCGAGGATGAAGGACCAGTGACAGGTGCAGAAACATTGGCAATTAATTTGACGAGTATGAGTATATGGAGTGGATGAGTATATGGCTCCTTAAACTGCTTCACAAAGCAGGGCAGGTAAAGCACAATGCCTTCCTTTTACAAACACTGCCTGAGGGGAAAAAGCAAAGCAGATATGTGTTTAATGGCCAGGATTGTAGATGCGAGCAGGAAGATATGAAAGGACCATATGTCTTACAAAGAATCCAAACTAAACCCACAGTGAAAAAAGACTCAGGGTTCAGCTTAAACCCTTAAACCCTAAGCGCTACGGAAGTTGATGGCGCTATATAAATAAACAATAATAAAACCCTTACCTAGGAAGTCACCTAGTCCCAGGATCCTGCTCACCCGACAGATGACATTCAGGTCTGCCGCGAGGGCAGAGGGCATGGAGCAGAAATGCTGCAGCAAAGCAGAGCCTTCTGCTGATTGCCAATATAATCCCTGTTTGATCCTGGGACTAGGTGAGTTTTACACTTCAGGGATTTGGGATGCCCCCTAGCAAAGGGTTTCAGCACAGCCTGGAGTCTTTATATTTTCATATTTTCTTCCTATATTCTATATTTCCTATATTCTATTTATCTCCTATATTTTCATGGGACATCACCGAGATATGAAACAATGTAATATAGTCAGTATTAGGGATGAGCGAACCGGTTCAGACGAACCGGAATTCGCTCCGAATTTCAGGGAAAATTCGATTCGGCACGAACCCAAATTTTTTTTTGGTTCGTGCCGATCGAATTTTCCCTGAAATAAAAAAATGCCGGCATGGTGGGAGCGGGCAGGCCGGCTACGCTGTCAGCGGGTGGCGGAAGCCGGCCCGCTGACAGCGCAGCCGGCCTGCCCGCTCCCACCATGCCGGCATTTTTTTAAAAAGCAAACACTTACCTGCATGCTCGGAGCGTGGAGGCCGGCGCCGCTCTCAGCTGTCATCAGAGGACGCGTCATCAGAGGGCGCCTGAGAGCGGCGCCGGCCTCCACGCTCCGACCATGCCGGCATTTTTTTTTTCAGATGAGCGATTCGTGAAAGTTCGATTCGGGCGAACCCGAATTTCTTGGGGAAATTCGGCGAATCGCCCGAATCGAACTTTCAAGAAGTTCGCTCAGCTCTAGTCAGTATGTGTGCCGGGGGAATCGCAGCGGCGGGTGGGCAGGCAGGCATGAATCGGTTACCCTGCCTGTCTGCTGCCTTATTATTGTGGGACGGATGTCCCTCTCTGCGTGTAAATGCGGGATGTCCCTCTCTGCCTGTAAAGCGGGATTCCCCTCTCTACCTGCAAAGCGGGATGCCCCTATCTGCCTGTAAAGCGGGAGGCCCCTCTCTGCCTGTAAAGCGGGATGCCCCTATCTGCCTGTAAAGCGGGATGCCCCTCTCTGCCTGTAAAGCGGGATGCCCCTCTCTGCCTGTAATGAGGGATGCCCCTCACTGTCCATAATGGGAGATGCTGCACACTACCTGTATTGTAGGGATGCCCCTCACTGCCTATAATGGGAGATGTTGCACACTGCCTCCAATGTGGGATGATGTGTGGCATTACTATACCATACTGGGCCAAGAACAGTACAGCAGGGCCGGTGTGCCCCAAAAAGTCCCCGGCCGTTTTTTAGTCCCAGTCCGCTCCTGGGCCTCACCAGGGTCGATCAAAGAAGTTGAGGACACTTGTTCAGCGTCACATCTAGAGGTTGCCTTTTCAAAATAGGGAGCACTATTCTTTTTCAAAATAGAGGCATGAGTGATGCCAGCATTGCTGCATCCTGTCTGTGCTCAGACCATACTCCATACAATGCATAACATTTGTCTGCATGGCTGTCGTCTTAGAAGGAAGCATCTTCTAAAGACGATGCTCAAGAAAGGACAAGCAGACTAAGGACATGGATCACTGAAACCACGTCCTGTGGTTTGACGAGATCAAGATAAACTTATTTGGCTAAGGCCCTTATTTAACAAGGGATAGCGACAGGTAGCGACTGGTGAGCATCCGGTAATGACGGCCCCGCCATGAGAACGCCGGCTCCCCACCACAATCACACATTTATCAAGCCAATCCTGCTTAGCGACTGAGATAGCGCCATATAGCCACTCATTCATCATTATTCCAGCCTCAGCCCACAGCGCCAGCGGCCGACCTTGAACAGCGACAGGTATGACCTCTCGCTACCTGGCGCTCTCCAATGCATTTCAATGGAACAATCTTTAAATCTTCATAATTATTGTTATTATTTATTTATTTTTTTTTTTAAATGTGAAAATTTCTGTGACCACTTCTGCCATTTTAAATAATTTTTTTAAGGTAAAAAAAAAAAAAAAATGTACAGAATTGATATTACAGGTCTGATATTAATGTATTCATATTACAAAATTATTTTAAACTGATTTTTTTGGGTTTACAAAAATATGGTTGTTTGGGGGTTAAAAAACTACTTTTAACCCATCGCCACCAGCGCTCTGGGGTTTAAACATGCATTTTACAGCGCGAGAATTTTTTGAGCGTGATTTGTTAATGAATATGGTGGAAGCCGGTCGCTCTGACCAGTCGCTATCATGCGCTCCCATACAGCGCGGAACCTGTCAAATAGCGACTCCTCACCCAATATTCAACATTACGGCAAACCGACTGAGTCGCTATCAACTACCGCTATCAACTACCGAACAACGCCCAAGCACAGCGACTACTAGCGGGCGCTCTGAAAATGCCGCTACAGTCGCTCAACTGTCGCTACCTGCCGCTGTTAATGAATCGACCTCTTAGATGGTGTCAAGCATGTGTGGCAGCAAGCAGGTGAGTAGTACAAAGACAAGTGGGTCTTGCTTACAGTCTTGCATGGTGATGGCAGGGCCTTTATGAGTGCTGCCAGCTGTGGGAAGCTACAGTTCATTGAGGAAGTCAACATACTGAGGCAGAGCATGAAAAAAACTAAGGGGAAGATTTCTTTAAAGTATTGTAGTCAAATATTATTCTGTAGCATGTTATATAATAGCATTTTATTTTCACTAGCATTTAAAGTGATTGACTAGTCAAAAGTTAAAAAATAAATATCAGTAGCTAACTGGACCAACACCTGTTTTTTCTTTAATGGGTGTTGGTCCCACAGACAGTGAATAAGAACAAGCTGGGGGGGGGGCATCCAGAATGCTGAAGCCCCCTCGGAACATAACCCCCCAGAACACCTGATATACTTACCTTCATTACGAGCAAATGCCGGGAAAGGAGTCCCGCGATTGGCTGCTGGGCCGTCACCTGGCCCATAGTGGCGTACTCAGTGTAGACATGTGTGTGGGTGGCCAATCGCTGGACTCCTTTCCTGAAGTACAATTAAAGATATCAGGCGTTTGGGGGGGGGGGGGGTTATGTTCAGGGGGCTCCAGCATTCAGAAGCCCCCCCTGAGCTTGTTCTTATTCTCTGTCTGAAGGACTAACACCTGTTAAAGGAAAAACTGGTAATGGTCCAGTTTAAATGGATGCAACTAGAAAACTACAGACTGAAACAGCAAAGGCAAATGGTGCTGTCTTTCTCTAAATGATGCAAAGTGACAACAAATATGATATATAAGGTGGAGGAGCAACAATGATGGGGCCCTTCTGACCTTCTGGGCCCCGGTGCGGTCGCATCCCCTCAAGTTACGCCCCTGGATACCCATGTTACCTATCCAGGCTATATTATTATCTGTTGTACAGATTTTGGTACTTTTGCTTTCTGATTGGTAGTATTTTTGTTGAATGTATTTAGGGGATTTGTAATAAATGCATTGGTTAATAAAATTTATATTGATTTTATAATTGTTTGTGTCATTATTTGAGATTTGGTAGGGAATGCTTGGGGTTTTTATGACTATGTTTACACTTAACCTGGGATTTTGTTTCTCTTGCAGGGGGCATCCCGATTTGCGATGCCCTGCGGTGTGTAAAATAAATTAAAAGCCAAGAATCCTTATCTAGCGGGTCATCCCGCAGTGCATGTGTGGGCTCCCCTCCAATCAGCCTTCTATGCCGTTCATATTGGGAAGCAGCATAGAATGCTGAATGAAGATGGAGCGGCAGTGGCATCTAGCTGTGTGTACCCATCGGTCATTCGAATAGACCAGGTGCAGAAGCACGCATCCGCAGAGGGATGCCGGGCATACTGCTATGGCCCCGACATGCACCGCGGGATTGCCAGAAAGGTGGGTTTCACAGGGATCACAGGGGTTACATACATTGGGCATCCCAAATCAGAATGCCCCAAAAAGAGAGAGACCACCAACCCTGGAGTCTGTGCCTGGTCTGCAGCAACCCAAAACCAATATAAAATAAAGAGTTTCCGTATGTTCATTTTACTCTCGGAGCTCTGTCTGATAAGGAACCCAAATCTGAGTGAACACAGTTGCGTCAGCCAAACCACCACCAATATGGGGAGTGTGGAGTTTCTGGGTCCCCTGTGGGGAGAATCCTAGGAGTGAATTGCTTTATTGTGGGGGCTCACCAGTGGTGTGTGTGTGTGGGGGGGGGGGGGGGGGTTTATAGTGGACCAAGCCCAAAGAGTTTGGTTGATTCGCCCCCCCCCCCCCCCCCCCGGGAGGGACCCGCTCGTCTTAGACGAAGGCTTAGACGAGCTGACGTGAGCGGATCCAAGCGCACTGATTGGACGAGCGCGCAAGCCGTAGGTCCGGGTAGGGGTGAGTTTGTTTCAGCAACCTTGGGGGTTTCACAGTGGGCAAGGACCAAAACCCAGGATAGTCAAAATCCTGGGTTTTGGTCTTCTTTAACTGTGTCTTGGACAGGACCTCCTCTGGGTCTTTATGGGTTTCAGTCTGTTTGGGTCTAGGTTATTATTATTATTAATAATACTATATCCCCCTGCTAGGTATGCACCACCCAAATATCGCTAGTAAAACAGGTGGCAACTAAAGGGACCAAAAAACCAAAACCCTCTGTACCTAGTGGGACTCCAGGGCTAGCCCACCAATCGGTCCACAAGCATAAGTTGCACACTACTATATCTTAAATACAGTTTATTAGAGCATAGAGTATTAACACATGATACTACATACAAACAACACTTAATACAGACAGTTAAAAAACATATAATAAAACCCAAAAGAGTGGGGAGGAGCTTGGGGGCTATGAATGTAACCAATTAATAATCAATGAATTATACATCCAGTTAGTAATAATAAAATACATACATCCTGATGTGCAAAGGCGCTTATGGGAAGTGCTGAGTGCATAAAGTGCCTAGTGCCTAATATATATGTGTCCTGTCCAACAAGTGATAACAAGCACTGCTAAGAACTTGCAGTGCTAACATCAAAACAACCCGTGCATAACCTGCAAAACTGGTAACTCTAGAGTAAAGTGGCAAGTGCAAAAAGTGGTGCTTCTACCTTATGACTAAACCTATACGGTGCTGCTATTGTGTCCAATAAGCACCATCCACATACAGTGTATCACTAATAAATATCATATCTCCATATGCAATTTCCCTGTACAATTACCAAATCAAGCCCACTGTCCTCCCCACTTACCTCACTGACGCGCTGCATGGTCCTCCACCACTTCGCTAGGGTGTCTGAGTGATAATGGGCAGCATGCTTTTTAAATAACAGACGGAGATCGCATGGGCGGAAATGACGTTGCTGCAGTTACATGCGTCATGTCCGGTAGATGGAGTGCACAGCACCAGGAAGCCTAACACCTCCGCAACTTCCTAGTAGATGCGCTCCACCGGACGGAACCGCCGTCTGCACATTTCCGCTCCCCGGAGCGCAGACCACCAGGGAGCCATACGCCCCCCACCGCATAGTGCACACTTGCACCCATGCTGGAAGCGCCCCGCCTCCCATTAGGTACAGAGGATTATTATTAATAATAATAATAATAATGTTTATTTATATATCATTTTACGTAGCACTTTACCAGGGTATGATTACAGACAAGGTAAAACATAGTGCAGGAAATATAACTAGATGCCACGAGGTTCAAACCAAGTGTTGTGAGCACAGGAGACAATAGGAGAGAGAGCCCTGCCCTTGTGAGCTTACAGTCTAAAGGATGGGGGTGGGGACAAAAGGGTCGGGATCACAAGTGGTAGAGCTTGAGCTGGGCTGCATGGGCAATCGCCCGCTACTCTTACCTTACTTCCCGTACAATGGCGCATGCGCGAGCCGTGGCCACATCACCGTTATCCCTCTAGCAGGGAGCATGCCCGCGCCGGCCATTTGTGAATAGCCGGCTCAGGCACATTACCTGTTAGAGGAAAGCGTGTGATGCGTCCGCCAGCGCGCTCGGAGCCGCTGTGCTAAGATGTCTGTTTATACGTCCATAGCTCAGCGGCTCCGAGCGCTTTGATTGGACAAGCAGCCGCACATGCGCCATAGGACCACAGTGAGGTGAGCTGATGTCGGAGATCTGGGGGACCAAAACCCAGGATAGTCAAAATCCTGGGTTTTGGTCCACTTTAAGCCCGGTTATATGCTTGTCTGAAGAAGTGAGTTTTGAGGGCACTTTTAAAGGCTTGGAGTGATGGAGAGTGACGGATTTAACAGGTAAGTGCATTCCAGAGAAGTGGGGAGGCACGGGAGAAGTCTTGAAGGCGGGAGTGCGAGGAGGTGACCAAGGAGGAGGACAGGAGAATGTCAGAGGCAGAGCGGAGGTTGCACTTGGGTTGGTAACGCTGGATCAGAGATGAAATGTAGGAAGGGGCCTGGTTGGAGAGAGCTTTATAGGTAAGTGTTAGAAGTTTGAACTGAGAGGCAGGTAACCAGTGGAGGGATTGACAGAGGGGTACTGAACTGGAGAAGCGAGAGGAGAGGTGGATGAGGCGAGCAGCAGAGTTTAGAATAGATTGAAGGGGAGCCAGTGTGTTTGTTGGCAAACCACAGAGGAGGGTGGTGCATTTTGGTCAGGGCCGGCTCCAGGTTTATGTGGGCCCTTGGGCGGAATGTTCTCAATGGGCCCCTTCGTGGTGAAGAGTCGTGCCACATCAGTGAGGAACGTCCCAAATCTGGATGCCCCCGTAGGATCATGCTATTTGGAGCTACTTTGAAGCACACTAAACCCATTTAAACCTGACATCGGAGTCTAAACAAATCTATATTCTCTTGATTTTGGATGACCCTGTGTGTGACCCCCCCCCTTTGTTCATTACTTTTGGGACTCAAACTGGTGAATGCACTGTGGAATCACCAGTTTGATTTAACGACCAAACCAGTGGGGTTCTTTCACAACAGGGGCATCCCAAATTGAGATGCCCCTGTAAAGCAGACCAGAACTCAGGGGTGAAATTGCTTGCATAGTGGGCATGCCAGCAATCCCAGTAGGGTATGACAGATTGGGATGATCTAGCCATAGGAAATTAGCTGGGGTGGCCTACTTGAAAGCAGAACAAAACCCAGCACTTCCTCCCCTGGATTCTAAATCGAGATGCCCCGTTGTGTGGAACCCAGCCATTCAAGATGTGGGCACCAGGCCGGTCCTATCAGTGGGCCCCCCGGAGGGTTGGGGCCCCCGGCAGCTGCCCTGCCTTGCCGGGTGCTGACGCCGGCCCTGATTTTGGTGTTGGGTTTAGGTCTACTTTAAATAATGACATCTGGTTGATTGTCCTTTACAACCATTTTCTGCTATATTTCAAACTATATTATTTGCGTCTTCTAAATCTTGCATGAACAGTTTTTCCTGTGCTGTTCCTGTCATAAAGCCAAGTAAGTTATGCCTGTGAACAGAAATGAAAGATCCTGCCTGAAATATCTGAAGTAATAGTTTAAAAGGCTGTAGATACTCTTTCAAAGGATTTTCAATCTCTGAATATTTTATTACCGGTGACATCATGGGACAGAAGAAACATCTGCTGCGCAAGGAGAGCAACATGGACACCTGCATGCGGTGGCCTCTCTTCACTTCCTTGGATATTTGTGCCAGGGGTGACATGTTCACATCGTAAATCCCGGTCAGGCAGGTAAACCAGCTCTGTGTTATTGTATTAAAGACAGGAGAAAAAAATGGGTTCCAAACAGCTTCATCTGGACAGCTGGAGACTAATCCCTATAAACAAGGCCGAGGCCTGCTGAGACCAGGCCAGACAATTACAGTTGTTTCGGTGAGGATGGGAAGATGGTCTCCAGCCATGCCGGGAGATTCGCCAGTCCTCTGCTTGTCCCGCCTAGGCTGTAATTCTCCCCCCCCAATTATTTTATTATGAATCTGGGACATCTCTCGTGCTTCAATAAATCACTGTTGACAAAACAAATTTTTTAATAGAACTAGAAAAAAGCTCTGGATCTCCATCAGCTGAGTGGTTTGCCAGCAGAAAATTAACCGAATAAAGCACTACTGGAAACATTGATTTTTAGCTAACAACAAATGGGAATAACTTTTAATAGATAAATATAAAATAATTTAGCAAATAATTGCCAGTTATAATGTTGTCACATGGGCCATGTCAGAGAGAGGGATTGTGGAAAAGACAGGTTAAGATGTACACAGCCTCACATTTTCACTTTACTTTATCACCAGGGCAGGCCTTACATCGAAACATGCCCTGTACAAAAATGCAGGATGGCACCCGGGACAAAAGCAATTGTGTGCTCTCTGATGGATTCCCTACCCATAGAAAATAAATCTGCCAGAGGTGAGCAAGTGGTGCTCCCTTCCCTTCCTGGGATAAAAATATTGTGTGTGTAAGGCCCTTTTTCCTGACCTGTGAACTTGGAGTTCTTGGACTTAGGGTAGGGTGACTCAGATGGGTGTCTAGTGTGGGGTGAGGTGCGCCTTCTTCTGCGACGCTGGTCTCCAGAGCTGACACTTAGGTAAAAGTAGGAATGTCTATATTCAGGTCACTGGTGCAATCCAGGTTGCACTTTGAGATGACAAACCTCAGTTGGGCAGGTACACTGTTCATCAGCAGTAATCACCTTCAGCACTGTTGCGAGTGTTAGTCCAGTCAAGATAGACATTTGTGGTGTAACAGGAACTGGCTTTACTGGCACATGAGTGCAGTAAGTGAAGGTCACATTACATGGTGGATAACATAGACAGGAAAAAGAAGTTATAGAGTTCACCTCAATGTACAGAAAACACAACATGCAGTAAAGAATGTACAGTCTACACATGGATATATGTAACAGTGCCATATACTGTCAGAAATGTAAACTGCATTAACCTAGCAAGATAGATGCAGATCACACACAGTGACAAGGTGTTGCAAAGTGTTTCCAACACCCCTTCTCGACAGCTGAGGCTTAGTCTGTGAAACCCATCTTCTTTGTAAGCTTCGAGTGTCTTTCAGCTGCCCCTGCTCTTGAAGATCCCTCAGAAAGTGGAACTTCAGCTCAATGTGCTTGGTTCTTGAACTAACCCTTTCTATCTGTGCACGTGCAAAGCATCCGTGATTGTCCTCAAAGATTTTTGTTGGTTCCAACTGTGGTTGACCAAAGTCTGTTAATAGTTGTCTTAGCTATATAACTTCTTGGCTTACCTGCGCTGCTGCAAGTACTTTGCTTTTTGTAGATGATAGTGTAACAGAAAGCTGCCTTCTGCTAGTCCAGCTGATAGCACTGCCTGATAAAATAAACAAGTAGCTACTGGTAGATTTTCTGTCACTGGTGTCTCTGGCCCAGTCCACATCCACGTATCCTGTCAGGATGCTTTCATCACTTACTGGTAACCTTAACTTGAAGAGCCATCTTTTAAGATAGCGAATGACTTGCTTTACAGCATTCCAGTCCATCTGACTTGACATTGAAACCTTTCTGCATCGGATTACAGTAGCTGCTGCAGTGTAGCAGTGGTAATGTACAGCAATTTCCCTATTGCTTTCCTGTACTGAGTGTCAGCTGGTAGTGCATTATCCGGCTGATATTACTGATTTTGCATCTTCTATTACAAATGTTTTAGTTATTTCTTGTATTTTGTGCTTTTGGTTCAGAGGAAAGCTGCCATCTTCATCTCTCTCAATCTGAATGCCGAGGTAAATATATATATTTCCAAGATCTTTGGTCTCAAAATGCTGATTCTGGGTTTGTAGTATTTCTGCTTCATTATCTTCGTGCTCAAAACAAATCAGGATATCGTCCACGTAGATGCATCTATGTTGGTGTATAAGGAGGGGTCTGCTTTACTTATACAAGTCCTTATGTGTAAGCACTTCATTTATTTTCATATTCGTTGCTCTGGCAGCTTGCTTTAGATCATATATACTCCTCTGATGTTTGCATACTAGGCCTGGCTTTGTTATTTTTGAATCCTGATGGTTGTTACATATAGATGTATTTTGTTAACTCACCATGTGGAAACGCTGTTGTCACATAAAGTGCTTTCCCTTGTGGCAGCTACTGCCAGCAAAGTCCTTATTGTAGCATGTTTGACTCTGGGAGCAAAAGTCTCATCATAGTCCTCTTCATATTTTTGAGAATATCCCTTGGCTACGAGTCTTGCTTTGTATCGCTCCATTGTGCCATCTGCATTGTACTTTACTTTAAAAGTCCCTTTACAACCTATGGCTTTCCTTCCAGGTGGTAGTTCTGTAAGTGTCCATGTTTTAGTGCCATGCACGGATTTTATCTCTTCCTTTGCAGCCTTTATCCATTTACTGGCTTCCCCTTCTGAAAGCTGAGATATGTCTTACCAATTTGCAGGTTCATTAGTACTGGCAGTCAGGGCCAGATTAAGTGTGGTAAAGGCCCCAGATACAGAATTATCTATATTATTATAAATAATGGTCCAGCCAAGTAACTGTTTGGAGGTTGCCTGGCACCCGCCCACAAACTGGAACGTCAGATCGAGTCCCTTGTTCCATCCAGGCCATATTATCACCAGGCAGCCTCCCTGTGTATCCCTGTGGACGGACAACAAACTCTGACCTTCTGGTGATCCCACCGCGCAGACGTAAACCGCTTTGCCATTCAGCGCTACATTCAGCTCCAGTAGCCAAATCTTTTGGATTACCCATTTTGTCTTCTAAATTGCACTAATAGTAGACTATTGAGGATTAACCAAATAAGGTTGAATCAGCACTAGGTGTAAGTGCTGTTTTTGGAGCGCAAAGTGGCATTCACTTTTATTTCCTGCCTTTACACTGTAAGCTCCCTAGGGCATGGCTCTCTTTCATATTGTCTCCTGTTCTCACATTTGGTCTGAACATTTGTAGCATCTAGCTTGTAATGGTCCATGTACTGTATGTAGAGATGGCAAACCCGAAAAGCAAAATTCAGGTTCGTACTGAACTTTGCGAGTTCGGGTTCCCGAACACAGCTTTTGCCAAAAGTCCGTGTTCAAGTTCGGCGCCCGAGCCAATCACGGAAAAGCTGGTTGATTGGCTGCTGATAAGCCTATCAACCCTTTTCTTCTAGGAGTGCAGCAGCAGGCACCTGCTGTAACTCACCTGAGCTTCTGTCAGCGGCGGTGGAGCGGCAGCAGTGGCATTTCTAACTGTCCCCAGCCGGGGATACAAAGAGATAGCTGCTGGCTCCCATGAGTGAGGATACTTCTAGTGCTGGCACTAGACGTATCCTCATTTATGGGAGCTGGTGGCCATCTTTCTGTAGCACCGTCTGGGGCCAGTTTGAAACGCTGCTGCCACTGCCTCCACTGCTGCTGCTCTGCCTCCACTGCTGCTGCTCTGCCTCCACTGACAGGAAGAGGATCGGGGCTCAGGTGAGTTTAAGCAGTGTGCTTCTGCTGCAAGATGTGCCCCCTCCTCTAAAGCCACCCCCCAAAGTTTGGGTCCCCACTGATTTCAATGGAGACTGGGTTTGGACCTGAACCTGAACCTGAACATTTACTTAAGGTTCGGCTGAACTTTGGGGGTTCGCCCATCTCTAACTGTATGTTTTACCTTTTCAGCAATTTTGTGTTGTACAGCACTACAGAAGAGAATCGTGCTATATAAATAAACACCCCAATGGCTTGATTCAACAAAAGTCTTAAAAGGGAAAGTCCTATGGAATTTTCAAAAGTTGATATTTTTGTGTGCCAAAATCATGTCTTCAAGGAACTGAGCTGATCTAGTACTTTTTATTTTAGAAAATGTGTGTTTATGGGGCAGTTTTAAAGTTGAAAAAAAAAGTTAAAAAAAAAATCTCACAGTAGTTGCTGAATCACCAGCTAGGAAGACAATGAAAGCCAATGGCACTTTTTACTTAAGAAAACTTAAGAGAACTTTTTACTCCTTTGTACTCTGTAGTAAAAAGTGACATTGACCTTCTGTCAGGAAACCGGGGCGTCACGTGGTCCCACTACTAACCAGAGACCGCCACACACGCCCACCGGGTTCCCCAAAACCTTGTCCGACCCTCTTATTATTAGGGTAACCAGGCAAACCGCCTTGGGACACACAAATTCCGGGTTTAAGGCAAGAAGACAGCTCAATTAAATATACGTTTTAATGGCTATAAGCACGCTAGGCAGAGTTTACAAGCATTTAACTATAAAGAAGTATGGAATATTACAGATTAAATAACTATGCGATTCTGAGATGGGTTACAACAGATATGCAATACACAGAGACAACAAGCAAAGTTTACCTTGAGCATGCAGCGTGGTGTGGAGCTCTTACAAGGGGGTGTGTCAAGAGCTTCTGGTTATGGTAATGGTGATGGACACCCCTGGATATGCCGGCGAGCATAACCCCCTTCCGATGAGTGACACCAGCCTGGTTTTTGACCATCCAATTTATGCTGCCAGGCTCTCCATCTCCCCTCCCCATTGTGGGAGGGGATGTTACCTCCCATTTTTAGAGTGGGATTTTGCCCTGAAACCCTTTTAGGAGCTATAACTTGGAGCAGGGGGGTCACACTGCCTTGTGAGCGGTACCAACCTATCGGGCCAGGCGCACCAAACGCGTTAAGTCCAGGAACCGGGTCTTTATTCGGTCCAGAACCTTAGTTCCCCGTTTACCAGTCTCTGTCTGGTTTCCAGACCTGTTTTATACTACGCTCCGGTCCGGCTTTGGGAGCTGGTTCTGGTTCTGTGACCGGTTTGGCCGTAGGACGCAAGGCGTCCACGTTACGGCCCATAGACTATCGGTGCCGGGCCTCCTGTCCCTTTAATTGTGGTTCTGACACCTCCCCGGTAGGAGGTTTCCTAAAACGTAGCCTCACTGGCAACTTCCCAGCTGGGGGTGTTATACAACAGCAGGAGGCATGCTGGCTGCAGCCTAGCTTGTGACAAAAGGCAGGAATCAAACACCCCAGGGGGTTTGATCTGAGCTTTCACACATCCCTGCCAAACATCTCTTCCGCATAGCTAAGGGACGTGTGCATTTGTCTCATGACAAGGGGCACAGCTTCTTATTATTAAGGGGAAGATGGAATTAGAAGGGAGCATTAAAGTCTGGAATAAAAACAGGGAGGAGAAATTTAAGAAAAATTAAGTGGGGTTCCTTCACATCTCCCTTCTTTAGAGGGTGCTAGGGGCCAGAACCTGTCGGTGCTGACCCATGCACCCACTGGCTACCTCCCCCTGCCGGGATAGGCCATCTGCATTTCCATGGTCTCGGCCCTTTCTGTGGCGGATGTCAAATTGGTACTGTTGGAGAGCCAGGCTCCACCGCAACACTCTCCCATTGGTTCCAGAAACCATATGTAGCCAGCGGAGGGGGTTATGATCGGTCTCCACAATGAAGTGGCGACCATACAAATATGGCTGCAGCCGCTGCAGTGACCATACAATGGCGAGACACTCCTTCTCCATGACTGAATAGGCCACTTCTCTGGGTAGGAGCTTGCGGCTCAAGTACAAGATGGGGTGCTCCTGACCCGTCGGGTCGACCTGGCTCAGCACGGCGCCGAGGCCAAAATCACTGGCATCTGTTTGCACTATAAATGGCCGCGCAAAGTCGGCCGCTTGGAGTACGGGAGAGCTGCAGAGGGCATCCTTCAGTGCCTGGAAGGCTGTCTCGCAGTCACGGGTCCAATTTACCGCGGAGGGCAGCTTTTTCCTGGTGAGGTGAGGCTTAGCCAGGGTACTATAGTGGGGAACGAACCTCCTATAGTATCCAGCGGTGCCCAAAAATGACTGCACCTGGGTTTTGGTCCTAGGGGTTGGCCAGGAGGCGATTGCCTCCACCTTCCCCGGTTCAGGTTTCAGGGTCCCCCCTCCTACCCTATGCCCTAGGTACTGGACCTCGCCCATGCCCAACTGGCACTTTCCTGGCTTGATGGTCAAACCTGCTCGCCGGACCCGCCCGAGCACCTGCGACAGGTGCTCTAGGTGCTCCTCCCATGTGGGGCTGAAGACTGCAATGTCATCCAGGTACGCAGCTGCGTACCCCTCTAGTCCCTGGAGCAAGGTGTTGACCATCCGCTGGAAAGTGGCAGGGGCATTTCTCATGCCAAACGGCATGACGGTGGATTCGTATAGTCCGAATGGGGTAATGAAGGCCGACCGCTCCCTAGCCTCGGGGGACAGCGGAATCTGCCAGTATCCCCGGCTCAGGTCCATGATGGTCAGGTACCTCGCCCCGGCCAGCTGGTCCAGGAGGTCATCGATGCGCGGCATGGGGTATGCATCGGCAGCCGTGACAGCATTGAGTCCCCGGTAGTCCACGCAGAACCGGAGGGTCCGGTCCTTCTTGGGGACAAGGACCACCGGGGAGGCCCAAGCACTGCTGGATGCTTGGATGACCCCTAGCTGCAACATCTCGTCAATCTCTTGACGCATTTGCTGCTGGACCTCCAGGGAGACCCGGTAGGATGCCCGTCGGATCGGAGGGTGAGTCCCGGTGTCCACATGGTGGACGGCTAGCTTAGTTCGTCCGGGCTTGCTGTCGAACAAGTCTCGGAAGGGGTGCAGGGTGGCCCAGAGCTGGGCCCGTTGGTCGGCTGTCAGTTGGGGACCAATCTGGGCATCCTCAAGGGTCCCCCCCTCCTTGACCTGGGCCAGCATATCCAGGAGGGTTTCAGCTTCCCCCTCCTCTGGCAGATTGCAGATCGGGAGAACACACGCTTCCCGCTCATGATGTGCCTTCATCATGTTCACGTGGAAGGCCTTCCGCCGTCCTCGGGCAGGGTCTAGGGTGACTAGGTACGTTACGGCATTGAGCTGCTGGTGCACGAGATAAGGACCTTCCCAGGCCGCCTGAAGCTTATCCTGGGGTACCGGGACCAGCACCCACACCTTTTGGCCCACCTGGTAGGTCCGATCACAGGTGTTCTGGTCGTACCACCTCTTCTGCTCGGCCTGGGCCTGTACCATGTTGTCGTGCACCAGCTGCGCCAAGGCCTGCATCTTGTCCCGGAAGCGCATCACATACTCGATGACTGACACCTTGGGGGGGGGCAGATCCCCCTCCCAAGCCTCCTTCACCAGGGCCAGGGGTCCCCGCACACGTCGTCCGTACAGGAGCTCGAAGGGGGAGAACCCGGTTGAGGCCTGTGGGACCTCCCTGTAGGCAAACAGTAGGTGAGGGAGATACCGCTCCCAGTCGCGCCCGTGGGCATCAACCAACATCTTAAGCATCTGCTTCAGGGTGCCGTTGAACCGTTCACAGAGACCATTGGTCTGTGGGTGGTACGGGCTGGTCACCAGATGTTGCACCTGGATCTGCTTACAGAGAGACTCCATCAGCTGTGACATGAACTGGGTTCCCCGATCGGTGAGCATTTCCTGGGGGAAGCCTACCCGAGAAAATATTTCCAGTAAGGCAGTGGCCACCTTGTCGGCCCGAATGGATGATAAGGCCACTGCCTCCGGGTACCGTGTGGCATAATCTACTACCGTTAGTATGAAGCGTTTCCCGGAGCTGCTGGGGATGGACAGGGGTCCGATCAAATCCACAGCTACCCTCCTGAAAGGCTCCTCTATGATTGGCAGAGGTACCAGCGGTGCTTTGGGGCGAGGCCCGGCCTTCCCCACCTTCTGACAGACCTCACACGAACGGCAGTAGGCGGCCACATCGGCCCCCATTTTTGGCCAGTAGAAGTGCTGGGCTAGTCTGGCTCTGGTCTTGGTGACCCCCAAGTGTCCCGCCATCGGAATCTCGTGCGCAACCCGCAACAACTCCGCCCGGAAAGGGTAGGGGACCACCAACTGTCGGTCCCTAGGCCACTCCTCTGGTGAACCCTGCGAGACCGTCATGCGGTACAGCCGTCCTTGGTCCCAGACAACTCGTTCTTTGTCTGAGCCCGAGGGAGGCTGAGCCGCCTGTTCCTTGAGGGCATTCAGGCTGTCATCGGCTTCCAAAGCCGCCTGAAACCCCTGGCTGGACGTGGCCAGTACTGAAGAGACGGCCATGTCCTCAGACCGCTCCTCCGAATCTGTCACCTGACCTCCATCTGTCCTGGCAGCCACTTGGTTGGAAGGGAGCACACCGTCAGGCCCCTGAGGTGCCCCTGGGCCCCTAGCGCCCCCACTGCGGGTGACAGCGGCAACAGTCACGGCGGCCGCTGGTAGCGCTAGTTCCCCTTTGGCTTCCAACCAAGTCGCCAGACCAGACTGGCCGGCCTGGGCCCTTAATACCCCGGGAGTGAAGTCATCCTGCACTGTGGACTCAGCTAGGGGCCCCACATCTCCTGGGACAGCCCCTCCCTCATCTGCAGGTCCTACCACCCCCCTTGCTTGTCCCTGGCCCCTTGCGGTCGGGTTGATCTCTGGGGACAAGAGATTGCAACCGACTGGGTCGCCCTCCTCTTCCCCGAGGGAAGAAGGACACCCCACTTCACCCACCCCCACATTCCCTGTAGCAGGCAGGATATAACCATTACTCTCGACCGCACACATTGTCTCATGCATTACATTACTGTCTAGGGGACCAGACCTTGGGGGTTCAGTGGCCACATAGTGAGACACTAGCCGCCCCAAGTCTGTCCCTAGCAACACACTGGCAGGGATATTCGGCGACACCCCCACCTCCCGCACACCCTGTCCAGCACCCCAGTCCAAATAAACCTTGGCAACAGGCAATGCTGGTTCAGTTCCTCCAATGCCGGAGACCATAAGGGTCTTCCCGGGCACCAAATCCTGTGGGGACACCAACTCTGGTCGCACCAGGGTCATCTCAGCACCGGTGTCCCTAAGTCCCATGGCCACAGCCTGGCCTACAGTGACGGGCTGTATGTTGTCCCGATATCGCCCTGCCCCCTCGCCAACACATAACACAGTGGAGGGGCGCTGGGCTGCACCCCGCTGGCGCTGGGGGCAGTCGGTTCTGAAGTGTCCTGGTTGGTTGCAGTGGTGGCACAGTGGGGGTCCCCCTTGCCTGGAAAAGGGGGTGGGGGCAGGGGTCCTGGGCTGAGGGGCACGTACAACAGACGCCAGCGGCGGCTTACCCACTTTCCAGCTGGCAGGTTTCCGGGGCTCCTGGGCTCTGTTGTGACTGTACTCATCTGCAAGGGCGGCCGTTGCTGAGGCCCCCTCTGGCTTCCGGTCGCGCAGAAACTGCTGCAGCTCGTCAGAGCAATTCCAGAGGAACTGCTCTATGGCAATCAGCTCCTTCAGCTGCTGGATGGAGGTGACTCCTAAGCCGGTGGTCCACTGCTCAATTGCTCTCTGTAGCGCCCGCATGTGATCAGCCCAGCTGTCGCTGGGGCCCCGTCGCAGACCCCGCAGCTTCTTGCGATAAAATTCCGGGGTAAGGTTATATTGTCGGATCAGGGCTTGCTTGACCCCCTCGTAGCTCAGGGTGGTTTCGCTGGGCAGGTACCCAAAGATTTCCAGGGCTTTACCCCTAAGGCGGGGGGTTAGGTACCTGACCCACTGATCCTCCGGCACATTGTATTGACGGCAAACGGTTTCAAAAGCCAGCAGAAATGTGTCCAGATCTGTGCCTTTGTCCAGGATGGGGAAATCCTCTGCACGCAACTTTGGGGCCTGGTTCTCGGGGGGCCCGCTGGTAGATGTGCTGGGTTGAGGGTGTTGAAGCTGTAGCCGCAAAACTTGGAGCTGGTGGTCGCGTTCAGCTTGCGCCCGGCGTTCCTCCCGTTCAGCCCGGCGTTCCTCGCGCTCACGTTCACGGCGTTCCTCGATCTCGGCCTGCACCTGGCGTTCCTCCATGAGGAGCTGATAGGAGCCGCGGTCTCCCGCCCGGAGACTTGCCATAGCAGCATGCAGGAGAGCAGCTGAGCTTGCTTGGCTGGGGGGGCCGGCAGGCAGGGCTCGGTCCTCTGGGATGCTGAGGGCTGGTGACTGGCTTCTGGGAGAGCCCTGGCTGGGCCCCTCTGCACCCAGTATATCATCGGCAGCCACATCCCTGCTTCTGGCCCTGGTGCCACTTGCCATGCCTGCAACTGCTGTACTGCACACTGTAATCACACAACTACTGTAACCACTCTCAGAATACTCCTAGCGTTGAGCTGATCTTAAGATCCCAGCAACAGAAAAGCCGCTGCTAGTAATCTTTAGTGTATGAGAGTATGGGGCCCACACTCACTTACACTATTTGCCTTATCCCAAACCGCTGCCACCAAATTGTCAGGAAACCGGGGCGTCACGTGGTCCCACTACTAACCAGAGACCGCCACACACGCCCACCGGGTTCCCCAAAACCTTGTCCGACCCTCTTATTATTAGGGTAACCAGGCAAACCGCCTTGGGACACACAAATTCCGGGTTTAAGGCAAGAAGACAGCTCAATTAAATATACGTTTTAATGGCTATAAGCACGCTAGGCAGAGTTTACAAGCATTTAACTATAAAGAAGTATGGAATATTACAGATTAAATAACTATGCGATTCTGAGATGGGTTACAACAGATATGCAATACACAGAGACAACAAGCAAAGTTTACCTTGAGCATGCAGCGTGGTGTGGAGCTCTTACAAGGGGGTGTGTCAAGAGCTTCTGGTTATGGTAATGGTGATGGACACCCCTGGATATGCCGGCGAGCATAACCCCCTTCCGATGAGTGACACCAGCCTGGTTTTTGACCATCCAATTTATGCTGCCAGGCTCTCCATCTCCCCTCCCCATTGTGGGAGGGGATGTTACCTCCCATTTTTAGAGTGGGATTTTGCCCTGAAACCCTTTTAGGAGCTATAACTTGGAGCAGGGGGGTCACACTGCCTTGTGAGCGGTACCAACCTATCGGGCCAGGCGCACCAAACGCGTTAAGTCCAGGAACCGGGTCTTTATTCGGTCCAGAACCTTAGTTCCCCGTTTACCAGTCTCTGTCTGGTTTCCAGACCTGTTTTATACTACGCTCCGGTCCGGCTTTGGGAGCTGGTTCTGGTTCTGTGACCGGTTTGGCCGTAGGACGCAAGGCGTCCACGTTACGGCCCATAGACTATCGGTGCCGGGCCTCCTGTCCCTTTAATTGTGGTTCTGACACCTCCCCGGTAGGAGGTTTCCTAAAACGTAGCCTCACTGGCAACTTCCCAGCTGGGGGTGTTATACAACAGCAGGAGGCATGCTGGCTGCAGCCTAGCTTGTGACAAAAGGCAGGAATCAAACACCCCAGGGGGTTTGATCTGAGCTTTCACACATCCCTGCCAAACATCTCTTCCGCATAGCTAAGGGACGTGTGCATTTGTCTCATGACAAGGGGCACAGCTTCTTATTATTAAGGGGAAGATGGAATTAGAAGGGAGCATTAAAGTCTGGAATAAAAACAGGGAGGAGAAATTTAAGAAAAATTAAGTGGGGTTCCTTCACACCTTCATTGCCTTCTTATCTGGTCAGTAACAGTGACATTATCTGGCTTTTCTCATAAAGTTAATTTTTACTACCATGAGAATTTTTTTCAACTCTTATTGAATCAAGGGCCAAGCCTGTACACCAAGAAGAGAGATGTGAGCCCTGTAAACACAGAACACTGCTGCTGGGTATGTGTAAGATTGATTGAGCTCCCTCCCCTCAGTAGCGGCAGTGTTGTGTGTACAGGGCTTACCTCTCTCTTCTTGGTGTACAGACTTGGTGAACGTTGCCATTGGGACAGATTGCAGGTTGTGAAAACTGCTTCCATAAAACACACTTTCTAAAATTGGAAAAAATAAAACATACTAGATAGACTGCACAAGACAATAGGGACCCCACACTCCCCAAAAAGGACCAACCCCCAATAATTTCAGTGGCACCACTATATATATAATCAAAAATATACAATTTTTATTCTTACTAGTATCAATACATTGCAAAAAGACACTTTAAAACCAATCTAAAAAACACAAACACAATATAGACCAAAGGGAGGGGGAGGCGCCCTGAAGAAGTGACACATTGACGTCACGCAGCACGTCGGCGTTGAGGTGGGTGGTGAGGGGGTTTGAAGGGACGTGCTGCTGGCGAGCTGTGGATTTGGGAGTGATTTGTTATGCGTTGTGTGTTTGTTTGTCTCTCATCTGGCTGGTCCTTTTGATCGAGTAGTTTAGTTTAGCTTTGGGACATATTGTTTGTTATTATGTAGATAGTTTAGTTAGAGATTCACATAGCACTTTATTCACTAGATGCCAGTAGCATCAAAAGGCGGTATTATATAGGATAGGTAACTTTGGGGTATTATTTGATTATTACTACACTTGATAAGCACATAATTTATTGATAATAAGTTTGTTTAAACAATGGTGATATATAGCATTGAGGAATAAACAATTGTAAAAATTGTAGAAATTAAAAATTGTAAATATTATAGAGCGCCAGCCCAGCCACAGATGTTTTTTGATATAGATATATTTTCCATTATTGTGTATCAGCATTTAGACCAAGCAGCATTGTATACTCCATCTGTAGGTTTTTTCCATTTCCCCTTCCCCCCTCCCCTCCCTTTGGTCTATATTGTGTTTGTGTTTTTTAGATTGGTTTTAAAGTGTCTTTTTGCAATGTATTGATACTAGTAAGAATAAAAATTGTATATTTTTGATTATATATATATATATATATAGTGGTGCCACAGAAATTATTGGGGGTTGGTCCTTTTTGGGGAGTGTGGGATCCCTATTGTCTTGTGTACTTTAGGCCCAGTGGCTATACCAACCCTTAGTGTTGCACACTCTTACACAGCTTAATTAGTGCGGTCTTCTCATAGTGTATACTAGATAGACTGAGTACATCTTTTTGGCACAAAAAATATACACTTTGAAAAATTCCATTGAATGTGGACTTAACCTTTAAATATTCTTATCAGTAATTGCTAGCTGATCCCAAGTCCCAGGTGACATCTGCAAACTTACAGAAAGAATAATTTGTGAGATAGGAAATATGATACATTTTTAAGTAATAATGAAGCTCATTATCTTCAGTAAGTGGGTATCATTAATATTGTTAATGATACCATTTCATTTTCATTGTTTGAAAATGGGATAATTTGCCTTTCCCATGATTTGTACTGCTTCCATACAAGGGTCAATTGTTGGATTACATGCGCGATGTTTCACATACAAAAAAAAACTCACAATGATTCTAAAGTAACAGAAGCTATAGCCCTTTACAACTCAAGTTCAAGGTAGGAGTCAATAACATTTTGCGATCTATGACATGAATTGTAGCTTTAGCCTCAACTTCATTCAAAGTATGACCCCTTTGACCCCGTACCCCACCCTACCCTGACAGGACGTAAAGTTACAAAGAAAAAAACCCTTACCTTTTTGACGCACCAGTGCGGCTCCTCCCAAGCCTACCTGGCAGCCGCAGGAAAAGACAAAAACCTGCATCACCCGGGTCCATGCACGCTCCAACGCTCATTCACTTCAATGTACGGGCGGAAGAACGCCTGGAGCCAGGGGAAGTGGCTCTGTCCTTTCGACAAAATTGACGGTGCCCAGGATCCAGAGTGCAGCAAGAGTGGTACTGGCTGTGGAGAAGGTAAGGGTTTTTTTTCTTTGTAACTCCCCATCCTGCCTCAGCAGCAGGGTAGGGTAGCAATGCAGGGGGTCATACTTTGAGTGAAGTCTCGCTTTAAGATCACTGGAGACAAGAAGTTTATTTAACTCAGTGCTCCCCAACCCTCTCCATGACGGCTACCAACTAGAAATTTTTTGACGATCTCCACACAGGCGCC
This sequence comes from Gastrophryne carolinensis, assembly GCA_027917425.1. Taxonomy (NCBI): domain Eukaryota; kingdom Metazoa; phylum Chordata; class Amphibia; order Anura; family Microhylidae; genus Gastrophryne; species Gastrophryne carolinensis. The sequence goes on along the minus strand of CM051234.1, from coordinate 51,240,984 downwards.
AAGGTTAAGTAATTGGTGCTTCAGCAGTGCTATAGAGACATCAATGAGGAGAGCCACAAAACATGATCAATTGGTGGCTCTTGAGGAAAGCAGAATATTTCTTTAACTGAAAATCTAAGAGCAGAGACCAGTGCAAAATATGTTTTGATAACATGGCTTTGCGGTTAGATGTGGTTATAAATAGGGTTATAAATAGTTTCATCCTACTATACTATATCTAAAATACAAATGTGACTGTGGTCAGGATTAATTAAACGCTAAACCAAATTCCTAAACATCACTCTAATACGCACTTGCTCTACCTTCCTATTCAAGGGCCACCAACAGGCCAGGTTTTGCGGATCTCTACACTGATCTACAGGTGAAAGTAATTGGTGCCCAGAAAGAGCTGTAGATCGACCTCTAATGACACCTATGTATCAGAGTGCAGATCTGCAAAATCTGGCCTGTTGGTTGCCCTTGAGGAGGAAGTTTGGGCACCAAGTGCACAAAACTTTAAAAGTTGAATATCTGATCAAGAAATGTTGGAATCAGAACTTTCTGAAATGAATGTGCTGACTGAAATATCACCACTGTGTAGACGTCTTTGTGTTCCAGTATGTTTAAACATGGCAGCCCCCTTTAATTAGAGGTCCTGGCTGCCTCTGCGTAGGCTCCGGGAAATATAAATTTACTAGATTCATGGTGAATTACTTTATTTGACCTTTAATTTGGTTTGGATTAAATATTTGGACGTCTGTGCGTTTTACAAAGAGGCAGAACTAATCTGAGCCTAATAATTTAGATTTTTTATTCTAGTGTTCTTCTGATCTCACAGTTGGAAACGTTTCCCCATCGCCATTGAATGTAGTTTAGGAAAAACAAGTACAATACCCTCTATTATGCCCACTGGTTGCTTAGGCAATTTTTACATGTTAAAATGTTTTAAGGTATGGTTATATTAATCCTTTATTATATTTGAAAGAAACTCTAAGATGTTTAAAATGGCAGGAGCCTAGTACAATGCTCACCCGATATAACACAGTCCTGCCTTGGACCTCAACATTGTCACATGAGGCCCCACAGCCAGGGCCTGTTGACAAGGTAAGGAATGGGACCAGACACATGCTAAGGGGGGTTACAAACAAACAGGGTTGGACTGGAGTACCTGCAGCCCACCAGAGGAAACAATTTTTGGGGCCCACCCTTGACCAAAACCAGTGCTGCCTATGACTGATTATATCTCCCTGAGGCACCCCAACTTGCAATGCCCCATTGTGTGAAATTCCTCTTTTTGGTGATCACACAGTGCATGTGCAGGTCACAGCGGTATCCCTCCAGCTGATGCATGCTCCTGTGACAGGCTCAAACAGGTAGACTGGGGCAAGAAGAGAGATTAAAGAAGAAGCCCATACAGAGAGATTGGGGGGGAAGAGAGGGGCACACAGAAAGACTAGGGGAAGAATATGGGAGAGAAAAGCTCACAAAGGGAGAATGAGTGAAGGAGAGGCTCAGAGAGAGACTGTGAAAAGGAGAAGCTCACACAGAGAGACTGGGAGAGAGAAAGGCTCACAAAGACAGACTGGGGGACGGAGAGGCTTACACAGGGAGACTGGTTGAAGGAGAAGCTCACACAGGGAGACTGGGGGAATGGGAGAGTTTGGAGAAGGAGAAGCTCACACAGAGAGACTGGGAGACAGAGAGAGAGGCTCACAAAGACAGACTGGAGGATGGAGAGGCTCACACTAAGAGTCTGGCTGAAGAAAAGGTTGAAAGAGAGGAACTTGAGGAAGGAGAGGAGCCCACAGAGAGAGCGGAGGAAGAAGAGGGTCACGCAGGAAGGAGGAGAGGATCACACAGAGAGACTGAGAGAAGGAGAGACTCACAAAGGGAGATTGAGAGAGGAAAGGCCAACACAGACAGACTGGGGAAAGGAGAGGCTCACACATGGAGACTGGTTGAAGGAGAGGCTCACACAGGGAGACTGGGGGAATGGGAGAGACTGTGGAAGGAGAAGCTCACACAGAGAGATAGGTGGAACGCCCGGGGTAGAGAGGCTTACACATGGAGACTGGGGGAAGGAGAGGTTCACATAGAGAGACTGGGGGAAGGAAAGGCTCACACCGAGAGACCAGAGGAAGGAGAGCCTCACACAGAGAGACTTGTTGAAGTCTCACTCAGAGAGACTGGGGGAAGGAGAGGCTCATACAGGGAAAATGGGGAAAGAGAGAGATTGGGGGAAGGAGAGGCTTACACAAAGAGACTGCTTGAAGGAGAGGCGAGCACAGAAAGAGATTGGGGGAGCTAGAAACTCACACAGAGAGACTGAAGGAAGGCGAGGCTCACACAGAGAGTATGGGAAAAGGAGAGAATCACACAAAGGTTATGGTTAAAGGAGAGGATCACACATGGAGACTGGAGGAAGGAGAAGCTCCCACAGAGAGACTGGGGGAAGGAGAGGATCACACAAAGTTTCTGGTTGAAGGAGAGGCTCACATATAGAGCCTGGAGGAGGGAGAGGCTCACACTGAGAGGCTGGTGAGAGTAGAGTCTCACACAGAGAGACTAAGAGGAGGAGAGGCTCACACAGAGAGACTGGGGGAATGGGAGAGATTGTGGAAGGAGAAGCTCACACAGAGAGATTGGAATAAAGAGATGTGTGAGATAGGTGGAAGACGCTGGGGAGAGAGGCTTACACATGAAGACTGGGGAAGGAGAGGTTCACATAGAGAGACTGGGGGAAGGAAAGGCTCACACCGAGAGACTGGGGGAAGGAGAGGCTCATACAGGGAAAATGGGGAAAGAGAGAGATTGGGGGAAGGAGAGGCTTACACAAAGAGACTGCTTAAAGGAGAGGCGAGCACAGAAAGAGATTGGGGGAGCTAGAAACTCACACAGAGAGACTGAAGGAAGGCGAGGCTCACACAGAGAGTATGGGAAAAGGAGAGAATCACACAAAGGTTATGGTTAAAGGAGAGGCTCACACATGGAGACTGGAGGAAGGAGAAGCTCCCACAGAGAGACTGGGGGAAGGAGAGGATCACACAAAGTTTCTGGTTGAAGGAGAGGCTCACACATAGAGACTGGAGGAAGGAGAGGCTCCCACAGAGAGACTGGGGGAAAGAGAGGATCACACAAAGTTTCTGGTTGAAGGAGAGGCTCACATATAGAGACTGGAGGAGGGAGAGGCTCACACTGAGAGGCTGGTGAGAGTAGAGTCTCACACAGAGAGACTAAGAGGAGGAGAGGCTCACACAGAGAGACTGGCGGAGAGGATCACTCAGGAAGACTGAGGGAAGGAGAGGCCCACACAGTAAGACTGGGGGAAGGAGAGAGATTGGGGAAGGAAAAACTCACAAAGGGAGATTGGGGGAAATAGAGGTGCACACAAAGACACTAGGGGAAGGAGAGGGTAAAAGAGAGGCTCACACAGAGACTGGGGAAAGGAGAGGCTCACACAGGGAGACTTGGAAAGGGGAGGCTCACCCAGGGAGAATATGAAAGTAGAGGCTCACACTGGGCAACTTGGGAAGGTGAGGCTCACACAGAGACTAGGGGAAGGAGAGGCTCACACATAGAGACTGGGGGAAGGAGAGGGTCACACAATGAGACTGGGGATGGAGAGGGATCGGGGAAAGGAGAGGCACAGGGAAACTGAGGGAAGGAGAGAGATTTGGGTTGAAGGAGGCTCACACAAACAGTCTGCTTGAAGGAGAGGCTCCCACAGAAAGAGACTTGGAAAAGAACAGGTTTAACAGAGAGAGTGGGGAAAGGAGAGGCTCACACAGAGAGGATGAAGGAAGGAGAGGATCACACAAGGGCTCTGGTTGAAGGAGAAGCTCACACAGATGGCCCGGGGAAGGTGAGACTTACACAGAGGAATGGGGGGAGAAAGAGGCTCACACAGGCATAATGAAAGAAGGAGACGCTCATATATGAAGGAGGAGAGGCTCTCACAGAGAAACTGGGGGAAGAAGAGGCTCACACAGGGAGACTGAGGGAGAGAGAGGCTCACATAGAGAGCATGGGGGAGAGAGAAGATACTGGAGGAAGTAGAAGCTCACACAGGAAGGAGAAGAGCTACACACAGAATGAGACAGGTGGAGGGGGAGGCTCACACAAAGGGACTGGAGGAAGTAGATGCTCACACAGAGACTGGAGGAAGTAGATGCTCACACAGGTAGACTGGGGGAAGGAGAGGCTCATACAGAAAGCCTGGGGGAAAGAGAGAGGATCACACAGAGAGACTGGTAGAAGGGGAGGTTCACTGCAGCATGTCACACAACCCAGGAGTGAGCTCTGATGCCATGCAGGGGGCCCAGTGTTATGTGATATGGTAACCAACACAGAGCTGAGTGCATTGTCCTTTAAATATTTGTCCCGTGTGGGCGTGTCCTGCATCGTGTGGGCCACTCAGAATGGCAAAGCAGGAGTTCCCGAGCAGCACGCACCCGCACAAGGGTGACACAAGGAACTCGATTTGAGGTTCCAATAAGTAGGCCGGTGCCAGACATCCACCAATCAGTTACTTGGTTGGATTATTACTTTAAAGGAAAAAAATACTGTAAATACTGTATCTGGGGCCTCCACCAGATTTTGTGCCCAAGGGCCTCCACCGTACTTAATCCGGCCCTGCTGCCGGATAACAGGACAGCTAGTAGGGTACTGGGAGGCAGTCCAACAGATGAGAGACCAGTAAAATATGGCAGTAAAATCTAACTTTGACCATTAAATTTGGCAATGCAGCAATTAGATAGTGATACAATGCGGTGCCAAAGTGAAGCACAAGCTCGTACCCTAGGTGATCCCAATTTCGAGGTACGGAATGGCAGATCAGGTCAACTGGGCAGATACTGCAGATTTCGAAGATCAGAACGCAAATACAGTACTGGTCGATTGAGAATTAAATAGTCCAAGTGTCTTCAGACATCCTAATGTTGAATCTGGGACCTTGTAAGAAATATGTATATTCAATATTAAAGAGCACTATTACGAAAAATGGCCCAATGATAAAAATCCACATAAATTTGCTGGATGGCAGGAGGATGGGTCACTTTTACACCCGGCATCAATAAATATTGAGCCAGGCTTGTTTTTCCTTCTTTAAATGGAAGGGAAAGGATACAGGCTCTGTCACCCCTGATAGACTAAACCTGGCACCCCCGGATTTTATTCCTACCATGAGAAAATAAACCACAGTCTTGGCGGGAGTTTTATTCAGTTTGGGTGTATAAGTGACCTCTCTTCTCATTAGCTGATGTTTTTATATGAATTTTTAATATTTTAATATTCCGAAATTAAGCATACTGCATACCGTATTCTTTCTCCATAAGACTCACCTGACAATAAGATGCACCTAAGGTTTGCAGGAGGAAAATAGGCAAAAAAAATCTTCAGAACCAAACCATGCGCTAAAATACCCTCCCCCCAAACAAACTAATAGCAGGGCATGGCTTGACAGAATCACTTCAAGAACCCCAGGCAGCGTGAAGAATCCACCCAATCCCCTATAACAGGCAGTGTGTAGAACACCCCCATCCCCTTATAACAGGCAGTGTGTAGAACACCCCCACCCCCTTATAACAGGCAGTGTGTAGAACACCCCCACCCCCTTATAACAGGCAGTGTGTAGAACACCCCCACCCCCTTATAACAGGCAGTGTGGCAGATCACCTCCCAAATCGCCAATAACAGTGTGTTGAATCCCCGTTTCCTCATCCCCCTGTAACAGGCAGCATCAGTGGCATAATTAAATGTGATGGGGCCCTAATGCGAACATTAAATGGGTGCAGCTGACCACACAAAGCAGCCGCATTGCCGCAGGTAAGATTTTTTTTTTCTTAACCACCTCACCCTGTCTATTCACATTACCAGCATTCCTGCGCCACTGTGTCCTGCATCTGATCACCCTCCTGCATCCATGTGGGAGCTTGATCAGATTCAGGATGATCAGTGATGGTGGAATGCTGTTAAAATGTGTGGACTGCATTTGCTCCATTTTTTTTTGGGGGGGGGGGGGGAGTGCCTTATTGAATGGTACATAGAAGGGTAGTCCTGAAGCATGTCCTTTGGGTTATACTGCTGGTCATAAGGTTGGATAGCTGGCAGAATATGTATTTACAGTCCCGCAGACAAAGGGATAGTAAAATATGGAAGCAAATGTCAACTTTGGACTGCTAAATTTAAAATGGGGGAGATTCCATCTCTGTAGTATAAGAGCTGCATTCCCCCAGGATCCCACTGGCAGATTGCTCTGGACACCTCTAGGCCAGTTTAAGTGCGCACTTATTCATGTGCAGTGGCAGAATGGGCCCAAAATTCAGCCTTAGATTTTACCAGTCTTTGACCAGCCCAAACCAGCCTGCAACATTCCCACTGAGCACCCCTTCTCTATTGTGCTTCCTGGGTATGCACCAAGACTGAGGCTATAGAATTTCAGGGGGGTACATTGCTGCAGGAAACAAGGAGGGACTAAAGAGTATTTACTACTCTTTTACTACTATTACTTAGGCCCTTATTTATGAAGGAATAGCGACAGGTAGCGACTGGTGAGCGGCCGGTAATGGCGGGCCCCGCCACGAGAACGCCGGCTCCCCACCACAATCACACATTTATCAAGCCAATCCTGCTTAGCGACTGAGATAGCGCCATATAGCGACTCATTCATCATTATTCCAGCCTCAGCCCACAGCGCCAGCGTCCGACCTTGAACAGCGACAGGTATGACCTCTCGCTACCTGGCGCGCTCCAATGCATTTCAATGGAACAATCTTAAAATATTAATAATTAATTGTTATTAGTTTTTTTTTTTTTAAATGTGAAAAATTCTGTGACCACTTCTGGCATTTTAGATTATTTTTTTAAGGGAAAAAAAATAAACAAAAAAATTGTACAGAATTGATATTACAGGTCTGATATTAATGTATTCATATTACTAAATTATAAAAAAAATTTTTTTTTTTTGGTTTCCAAAAATATGGTGGTTTGTGGGTTAAAAAACTACTTTTAACACATCGCCTCCAGCACTCTGGGGTTTAAACAAGCATTTCACAGCGCTTGAATTTTTTGAGCGTGATTTTTTGATGAATATGGTGGAAGCCGGTCGCTCTGACCAGTCGCTATCATGCGCACCCATACATCGCGGAACCTGTCAAATAGCGACTCGTAACCTTGTATTCAACATTACGCCACACCGACGCTGTCGCTGTCAACAACCGAACATCGGCCAAGCACAGCGACTACTAGCGGGCGCTGTGAAAATACCGCTACAGTCGCTCAACTGTCGCTACATGTCGCTATTAATAAATCAGCCTCATAGACTATAGCTCTGGAGCCTTATTTACTGGCTGTAAAATACTAAAAGTATTCGGTACTTTAGTGCCTTGAGACTTTTTAAAACTAATTTTAAAAGTTCTTCTTTTAGTCGAAAACATTTAGGACTTTGAAATATTTAGATTCTTGTAACTGGCTATATTTGTTCAAGCTGTTCAGTCTGAGACAAGCATGGCCGTCTTCTTTCAAATCATAAGACAAACACAAAGAAACTTTGGGGGAAGAAAATAATTGAAATGCAGAGAGCAGAATATTGGGTTTCATACTAATGTATAACTCTATCACATAATCATTTGCACAGCAAGCCTATAGTTCCGCCGGCGCAGCGAGTTTGGTTACATCAATACAGGAAAAAGCCTGATTGCAGGCCCTGTACGTGGTCACTGTCAATTCAGCTTTTTAGTGCAACTGACAAAGCTCTGGCTCGCTGCCAAAAGCAGAAATTGTTCCCGGGTATATTTGTTCAGTTAATTTGGATTCCTGTGTCTCTGAATAAAGATGACATGCAAATAAGGATCTCATTGATTTCTGACCCTGCTTATTCATTACCGTGGCTACAAGATGATTAGTTAACATGACAGATAGCATTCGAGCCTGTTGGTGCACTAGAGGAGCGAAATATCCTCCGGTCAGCCTCAGACATGGACTCAAGGCAGTATAGAAGACCAACACAGTGTTTCTGGTTTACCCGAAGTGTTCGGTTAGTTTGTTATATATTCATTAAATTTACATTTGTTATTTAGTTAAGAAACACTGCATTTTCTGTTATGCAACACATAATAATTTTAGGAATTACTGCAGTATTTCTATTTAGCTAACGGTTTGGCCCAAAACTGTTTGTCCTCTGATATGCCTGATTTACTTTGGTGGGCCCAAAGAATGATGGATCCCAGGTTTGAGCACCCCTGGTGGGCTCCAATATTGAACTCTTCGGGTTGCACCCAAGAATGGTGGGCCCCAAAAAATTATTACCTCTGACTGGGCTAATGTCCTCTGGTCAGCCCAACATGAATTTCTCTAGTTGGCCCCAATAATGATTTTTCAGGTATCACCCCCCCCCCCCTAAATATGATTTCCTTTGGTTGAATCCAAGATCACTTTCCACTGATGAGCCACAAGAATACCTCTGGTCTGCCCCAAGAATGTTTTACTCAGGTAGACCACAAAGAGATTTATTGGCTGTACTCCCTCTTTATTGGGCATAGTTTCCCTCATAGCACTTGGGAACATGGCTCTTTATTTGTATTTTTCAGTGCATTTTGTTCATTGTCTCTTCATTGATTGCTGCACTTACTGCATCGGGTTGCTATTATCTGTTCACTTGAGTATCATAGTAGGATGCCAGGAATATGTACATTTTTTTTAACTAATAATGTTGTACTATTTTTGTTAATTTTGGTTGTGCAGTACCTTTGGCGATTGTGTAGGGGTTTCTGGGAGCCCTATAAACCATATAGTTTTAGCATTTTTTATCTCAGTAACAAAACACACCCGTCAATTTAGTGAAATATATATATGTATATATATAGTAAACTATACCTGACCACAGGTGAATGAGACATAGCGGTTCTTGTCATCAAGGGCGGACTGGGGTTAAATAACGGCCTGGGACTTTTTGGGGCACATCGGCCCTGCTGTACTGTTCCTGGCCCAGTATAGTATCTTAAAGTCACATATGTGATATATATATATATATATATATATATATATATATATATACCTTATTTTTCGTTTCATAACACATGCCCAGGGTTTAGAGGACAAAAATTAGAAAGCAAATATTCTGCACCAAATAGGACCAAAAATCCCCCCATTACATTGCACAGAATCATCCCATTACAGGTTGTGATTGCCTTAGTACAGCCATTGGGGACATCCCTCAGTAAAAACACTCACACACAGAAAGAGAGACACACAGACACAGAAAGAGAGAGACACAAAACACAAAGAGAGATACACACACACACACACACGCTTACCTCAGGCCGGCACACTGGCCCTGATATAGAATCACCGGCTACCGCTCCCACCACCCCAGCCTGGTCCCGGGGCCACCCAAGCCCAATACCGCCGATCTCCCGCTACCCCGCTCACCTCAGGCTGCCTTCCCACCATCTTCACGCCAGGAACATAGAGAAGAGAACGCCCCCGGACGCTGTCATTATCCGCAGGGGGGTGTTCCCACTCTACAGCTGGGGCGGCACCATCCAAATGCTGCCCCCGATGACAAGCTGTGCAATCGCCTCCAGTCACGTCCCTGCATGCGGCCTGCCAGGTATTGGCGCTATTTCCTTATACTTCCGCGTCCTCTGCCGACAGTCCTCCCCTCATTTCTGCTTACATCACCGCAATTTTCTTCATGCTGGCTGTTGCGCGCTGGCCGGTGGGCGTGCCCCAGATGGCCAGCGTCCAATGAAAACAATGGACACCGCCCATAGACGCCCACTGACCAGCGCGCAACAACCAGGAAGTGTCGGTAAGTGCGTGTGTGTGGCGGCCGGGGAACAGCAGCGACTGGCAGACCGGCCGCCACCCACCCTCCCACATCATGTCATTCACGGGGTTACAGCCCTCCTTGCCATCGGCCTACCGGGATTTTGCCCGGTATGCCCTATGGCCAGCCCGCCCCTGCTTGTCATGAACTACAGATTTTGTTACCTACTTCAACAAAGCTCATGTAGGACATTTAACGCCATACAAAAAACTGCACTATGTAGACTGTAAGCTCGCAAGGGCAGGGCTCTCTTTCCTATTGTCTCCTGTGCTCACAACACTTGGTTTGAACCTCGTAGCATCTAGTTTTGTATTGTTCCTTGCACTATATGTCTTGTCTGTAATCATACCTTGTAAAGCGATATGGAAGATGATGATCATTAATAATAACTATGGTTTCGTGAAAAAGCCGGTATGCCAACTTAACCCAGAGCTGGTGTCTCCCAACTGAAAACTCAACTGCTGCTCGGTGAATTGAGTTCCTATCAGACCTGAGAAAATACATTTAGGCCCGGCCAACCCTTCAACCCTAACTTTCTACTACCAAGCTTGTGGCCTAAACCCAGTATGGTTAATAATATTAATATATTGTTTTACTTGGTAACATTGCCCTACCTGGGGTTACAGGTTAAAGGGACTGTCCAGGCAGTAGCAATAATAAGGCAGCAAGCAGCCTGTCTGACGTCTTTCCCATGTGCCCCTTCTCATATTTATGCAGCGCAGGGTAGAAGCCGGTGCAGGGCTCCAACATTTGCCCTCTTTTCAATTTCGTCCCGCCAGGTCCTCTCAAGAAAGGGGTCCAACAGCCACTCTGTCCTCTGATATTGTCAATGTGAGCGAACACGGCAAGCCACAGTGATGCCACAGACCATAGCAGAGCATGCTCATGACTCAGAAAGCTGAGCCATGACCTACCCTTCCTAGCTTAGCCCCAACCCAGAAACTGAAGTGAAATAAGGGCTACACAAGGTATTTATCTTTATTCATTGAATTTTAGAGGTTAAAAGGGCTCATTTTACACTGTTCCAAAAGGGGATACTTTCGGAGGAAGTTGGTGTGTGCCTGGACAGCGACTTTAAAGCATTTAGCTGGCCTTAACATGACTGACAGCCTGGTAGTGGACTGGCTAAGGAGGGGCTGTGCAGTGGGGCATCCCAAATCTTTTCATTTGAGAATACAAAACACGGCTAGTAAAGAAGCAGTTAAATAATAAAAAAAAACCTTTATTAACTTGCTTTATAAATATTAATGCTCTATTGCATGGCATATTAGCTGACGATGTGTTTTTTAATGAATTGTTGAATTAATAAAAAGTTACTCTCCTTCCTCTCTACTGAAACATCATATCACATTCGTGCAACAAACGGATTAGATATAGTTCAGATATAAAGCTGCAAAGTCATTTTGAATATCAGATATCGTCATATTATTGTAAATTGAACCTTAGATTCAGCCAAAGTGAAAACAACAATTAATTTAAAGCTCCAAAAACAACAGCCAGTAAAATAAATCAGATTTAGGGGGCCCATAGCCACTTCAAAGCAGTTTTCTTAGTAATAAATCTGATTTATAATACTGAAAGTGGCCGGATTTTATTTAAGTAAAATGAGAGTTTAGAATATATACATACAGTATTTGTTATAGTTTAAGCTCCATTTCAGTCAGTCGTGAACATTTACTGTTAAATTAGACACTGAGTTCAACAGACTGAGGTGTACATTCCAGCAATTCTCTTCCTAGCCTCAGAAAAAAGAGCTTTTTATGGATATATATATATATATATATATATATATATATATATATATATATATTGGCATAAATGAATCGTACATGTCCTTGTTCAATGGAAAACATTTTGTTTTCTGGAAATTTGTTGCCACTACTGTTGACAAACCACCTAAGGGGGTGGTCCAGGGGTCTGGACCATGGCCCACTTCAGACGCCATGAAGCACAGTGCTGATGCAGCGCAATCTTGAGTGCAGCATGGCCGCTATTTGCATTGCTTATCAGACATAAGAAGCCAGGCAATGACAAATGAGTACAGCACACAAAGGAAAGGGGGGCATGGGAGCCACAAGTTCATGGAACTCAGGACACATCTCAGGAAGAGGAGGAGGTGCCTGGCCAACAGTTCAGTAGCACCTCAGGAGCATGTCATCAATATACCTACAGGAGTCACATCCTCATGGTCACCACTTTGTCAGCTGAGTAATGCAGGCGCCAACGGCAGTCAATCGCGGGGCTCCATTCCCAGTTACCAGAGACTTCCGGGTGCCATTCCCGACTGAGGATCAATAGACAGGTAAGAATTGTGGCTGTTCTGGGGGGTTGATGTGCAGGGGGGGTGCCAGCATTCTGGATGCCCCCCCTGAACCTGTTTTAATGTGCCTAGAAGTAGACCAACGCCTGTCACATCCATGTCACTTGAGAAGGCAGACGTGTTTTGATGGAACGCAGACACGCACAGATACAAGCACACATCTACAACACAAACTGTGGTGCAGAAGCGTAATTTACATAGAAACAATCAATCCCAGTAACTGGCGCATAGTGGTGAGTTTAAGCTGCAGTTTGCACTGACAGAATTAGCATATCTAAGTCAGGATTGGGGGTGACATATCCATGTATGGCACGTTTACCACTTGAAATATAGGGATAACAATTTTCAATCATTAGATACTGTGGAAATCTTGCTGCATTAAGTATTCACATATATTATCTAAACTACACAGGAACTTGAGAATTATATTGTTTACCTTTTACATGACATGTGCACTTAGAAAGCAGATATTATATGTTTCTCCCTTAAAAAGTATGCTTGAATCCATGCTGTAATAATTGCCTTGACACCAATGGGAGTGTAGCTCACTGGCTAAGGTTGCCGGCTTCCGCAGTTCAATGCCGGTACTCCTCAGTTCATTGGTAAATGGGGCTAAGTTTCCAGTCGCAGCTACCTGCGCCCAGTTTCTGATAATAAATTAGGCAGAAACTAGTGGATACATGCGCCATGCCGGCACAGGCAGGAGCAGGTTTCATAAATCAGGCCCTAAATTCTCAGTCCTAGGCCAGGAACATAGACCCCACCACAATAAAGACAGTATCGAGAAGGGCGCCGGCCTTTTAAGGTCGGCAGCCCCATGACTGGCCTGCGCTTCCTGCTGGAAGCTGACCAGCCTATGGGATTGGGGGAAGAGATCGGGGGAAGTGATCTCAGGGGAGGGGGGAGTATAAAGGGGCTGGTTCCCCCCTCCTCTTCCTCTTTGGCCCCCGATCTCTTCGCTGGAACGTGCGGTCAGTACTGACGCCCGTCCAGACCCCAAGCATGGAAGCCCTAATCTCGTTACTGCGCCAGGGGGTGGATCGGCGAGGCGAGGACTGGGTAAGGAGTTTGCTGGCTCCGGCCCCCGCCTTGCCGCCCCCTTCTCCCGGACGGTCCCGACGGGTGAGGCGGGCGGTTGCCATCTCCTGCGCTGTCCTCCCCGCAGGGTGCAGTTGGGCTGTGGGGAGAGTCCCTGCCGGGACAGAGATGTGAGCAGATGGCCTCGCGCTGGCCGCCTGCTCTGGTGCAGGAGCCCCGGGCGTCTCTTCTGACGCTGCTGGGGCTCCAAATACGGGGAGAAGGGGGGACACAAGGGGGGAGCCCCCAGCATCCTCATGGATGCTGGCCGGGCTCCCTCTGCTACAAGTACAGGAGCCCCAGGCGTCTTTTATGACGCAACCACCCCACCCCCTTTCGGGGTCGTTGGGAGGGCGGGGGATCGTCTACCCGCTCAATCAGCTGCAGGCATGGCCGTTTGAGCTGGCGTCGCCGTTCCCGGGACTAGAGCGGCTGGCGACCACCCCTTTTAGCGCGCCCCGCGTCAGGGATGATCCAGCACTGCGTCCCAGCTCGCGGGGGGTGGGTTGCATGGAACGGACAGGCTTCTCGCCTCTTTTTTCCTAGCAGGCGATGTCCGATCAGGAAGGGATTCGGAGCAGAATGGCGGTCGGGGCATCAGGGTGATGGGACAGAGAGGCCCGCGCTGAGTCGGCCAGGCTTGCGGCGACCGGCACGAGTGGGACGAGATCATCGTTCGGAGCTCCAGCGGCGGCACCGGGGTCGGCAGGCGCGCCTGAATTTCCTCATTCAGAATATGGGAAAATAGTGGGAGATATGGGAGATAATTATACATTGGGGAACAGTGTGAACTACATCTTATAGTGGTCTCTTGTAGTATAAGACCGATGTAGTTCACACTGTGTAAATGTATGGTGCTTTGTGTAAGTGTAAGCTGCTTTGTGTACTGTGTAATGATTACACACAAAGCACCTTACACTTACACAGTATTGTGTGTATGGTGTGTGTACTGTTTTTACATTATTAACCTTTTTTACACCAGCAGGCTGTCTCGCAGGCTCTCTTGCCTCTCCGCCTCCTAGGCTTCTATCCCCCGGCGCTTGCTGCGTCCGCCCACTGATGACATCAGCAAGCGCCAGACACACGTTATGCGCTGCTAATGCGTAATGCCGAACCACAGGTTGAAAACCGCTGCCCTAGAGTCTTATAGATGGAAGTCTTTGAAACTTGACCTGACAGTACCTTGGAGGCAAGAGTGAAAGGTTTGGGTAGATAAACTATTAGTTGAAGATTCACTTTGCCCTTATATGAATGAAGAATAAAATAAAAGAATAACAGGTGCACTTGGCTTTCACAAGTCAAATCATTGATTATACATATGAAGTGTATCATGGCCCTTAACTCCCGTGCAGATATTTGGCCCTAGGACATTGAGATGTTTTTCTGTCTTGCTCACAGCGGAATGTAAACTCAGCAACAAAGGGCACGGACAGATCAGCCATCGGGAAATGAGAGGGCCGGGTCTTGTGCCAACTGTATGCGATACCAGGATAGTCCGAAGAGCTTTCAAGTCAAGCCATGCTCACATGACTTCATTACATTCTCCGCAGTCTCTTTGGGCAAAATAATTTATATTGTTTGATGTTATAAATGCTTTTGTGCCTTTGAGGTTTAGTTTTCAAAGGGGCTATTCTTTACTGCCATTATTAGCAAATTCAAATACGATTCCACACCAGCAGCGTGACTTCAAGGGCAACACTGCTGTTGGCAAAACAAAAAGCAAAAAAGGGACAACAGCTGTGCCGTATCAATTTTTGCTCGCTGCCGGGACCGGTACTGTCGAACAAGCAAAGATTTGATGCGTTCGATAGCAGGTGCATCATTGAAATGTCAGTGTCTGCTCTGATGCCCAGCTTTACGGGATTCACTCACGCATAGTGCGAGATGGTCTTCTGAGCAAGAACATGATCAAAGTGAAATAAAAAAGTTTGCCCCGTGCTGGGAAATTCTGCACCAACGTGAAGCATTAAACTGTACAGTAGCGTTTCAAAACTGTTTTTTAAATAATACCTCCATTTATGTATTTTCAGTTGTTTCTTTTTGCATCCAAACACTTTCTGCTAGGTTTTTCCAAATTATTATGCCATGACCCCAGTGACCAGTTCACAGGTAGAAAATGTAAACAAAACACACCACACAACCTTTAATATTTTAAGGCCTATTTTGCATTTGCAGTGGAAGCGTGCAAATGCAGCACAGCACACAATTGTGGCCTGCGCTGTGCCTCTGTTATGGTGTGGTGCAGGGGAGGCATGAGATGACGCCCTTCACCGCTCCATTGTTTCCTATCCCTCAGCAGCAAGGGCACCTGGAGCAGGAGGCGGTGCTGGTGGGGGATGAGGTAGCAGCGGGGGTAGAGGATAAGACCGTGGATGACAAAGACGAGACTGAAAGGACAAGGTGGCAGCTCCAGCAGGTGACAAGGTGGCCACTCGGGCATACATGAGGCAGATGTACTGGCAGAGGAGGAGGCAGAGGTGCTGGAGGAGGACAAGATGGCAGTGGGGAACCAGTAGTGATGGATCGGGAGTTGGTGGTGAGTATGGCCCTTCACCTAACTCAGGTAAAGCGCAATACATGCACTTTACCTACGATGCCCATAGACCTCTATGGGGCCGCAGTTGAGTTGCACTGCATACAGCATTTTGCACACTGGAGCAGACTGATGTGAAAGGGTCCATTTATTGTAATTGCAGTTTGCTCGGTTTTCTTACCTTTACCACAGCAAAGCTTTCCTCCAAACAGCTTCTTTAGACACGCATATTAATGTGTGGTTGGAGAAGCTAAATGGAATCCTAGCCTCATTCACAGCAATGTAAAGGGACGTGTAAGATATTCACACGCCCCTTCTAATTGCAGTGTATGGTGGGAGGCATATCAGCTCACAGTGACGCGGGTGGGGGAGGGGGTGTCTCCCCATTGGAGAGCCAGGGAGAAACGATTGATCGGCATGCTCCGCGGGCCATGGATCCAGCAATCGGGTAAGAGCTGCAGACCCAGACCAGCAGTGATGGTCTGCGCAGTACCCAAGTATAGCATTTATTTATTTTTTCGTCTGAAAAACTTCTTTAAGGTGTATCTGCTGTTATTTGAGTCTTCTTTTTTTCCCAAATTGAGCACTATGTAGAGTTGCCTCTTTTCTGCAGAGCCATACACTGGTGTAACTCTTTTACCCCAAAATAACATGCTTTAAAGAGACCCTAAAGCAATCATCATTGCACACCTACCTGTAGCCCGTAAGATGTATTAGGAGAGTTTGCACGTTTCCAATCTCTTGCCAGAACTTGCTTTATTTTGCTCAGAGTGCCTTAGATGGAACCTGTGTGAGATTTCTGCTGTGGCTGATGTGAGATGGCAGGCAATCGGTTATAGCAAGGTGTGATAATTACATCTGCCACTCACAACAGCAGCAGTAAATTAATGAGGCGGGACTTCCCCCTAAAACAGGTGACATAACCCGGGAGCAGAGTGAATCAGGAACATCAAAAATTGCAAAAAAGTCATTTTCACAAGGGGGCAATTCAGGGGGTTCTACCTTTAAACTACCATTTAAACTCTGCTCCCGGGTTAAGGGTCAAGGGAAGAGTTGCCAAACACCCCAAAGTAAAGCGTGTGCATAACGGTAATTATACTTGAAAATTCCAGCTCTGCAGACAAAGTGCGCACCTTGCAACTTTTCAACCAAATGATTAAAATACCATTTGGTATTTTGTCCGACACTGGCCTTAATTGGTATATTTGGAATACATTATCCCATGGTCAGGTGTGATGACTTGCACATTTTGTTGATCATGGCAGTGCATTATTACAAGCACACCATTATCATTATTTATATTCTAAGGGACTCACTAGAATGAGACCCCTATACCAGTTCACAAAGCTGGGGACTGGCAAGTCACCTGCGGCTAGACCCCCAATTACCTGAAAGATGAGCCCACTACAACAAGCTCAGTACGTTTAGAAAGCTTAATATGTGTACTTTCAGGGAATGTATATGGTTTATGGGGGATATTCCAAATGTAAAGGGTTGTTTTGGTTGAAAAGTTGCAAGGTGCGCACTTTGTCTGCAGAGCTGGAATTTTCAAGTATAATTACCGTTATGCACACGCTTTACTTTGGGGTGTTTGGCAACTCTTCCCTTGACCCTTAACCCGGGAGCAGAGTGAATCAGGAACATCAAAAATTGCAAAAAAGTCATTTTCACAAGGGGGAAATTCAGGGGGTTCTACCTTTAAACCTTTGGGGTTTAATCCACTTTAAGTTGAGCACATAAGCACTAACAGTTTATTTTGGTATTTTGTCCGTCACTGGCCTTAATTGGTATATTTGGAATACATTATCCCATGGTCAGGTGTGATGACTTGCACATTTTGTTGATCATGGCAGTGCATTATTACAAGCACACCATTATCATTATTTATATTCTAAGGGACTCACTAGAATGAGACCCCTATACCAGTTCACAAAGCTGGGGACTGGCAAGTCACCTGTGGCTAGACCCCCAATTACCTATCTCCCCAAAGCCCAGGGGGGGGGGGGGCAGAAGAGCCCGGGCCCACACAGGGTATGTGGGCTTGTAGGCTGCAGGGTGGGGGGCCACAAAAGCTGGCCCCTGCACCCTGTTCCTACAAGCCCCCATAGCTGGTCCCGGGCTGGTTATTTTGGGGACCCCATGTCATTTTTTGGGGGGATTTTTAAGGGTTTTTAACCCTTAAAATTCCCCCTACGTCATTTTTTGGGGGATTTTTAAGGGTTAGGGTACCCTAACCCTTAAATTCCCCCCCCCCAAAAAAAAAATGGGGTCCCCCCTTGGGAGGGGGGATCCTATGTCATTTTTTTTTAAATTAACCCCTTATGCTCTGTCACCCAGCAGCTATAAAAAAGGCTTCCAGCATCAGCAAGAGAGCAGAAGCCAGATTGATCAGCTTGGGACACAGTGGCTGAGGATGGATGGGAGGTAAGTATAAAAAAAAATAAATAAATAATAAAATATTTTTTCTCCTTGTGTCTGTGTTTTTTTTACACCTAACCCCTTGTGGACTGGTAAGGGATCCATGAGATCCCTATACCAGTTCACAAGGCTGGGGGCTGGCAAGTCACCTGCAGCTAGCGGGTGACTTGCCATTAACCCCCGGCACCCCCAATTACCTGCCTCCCCAAAGTCCAGGGGGGGGGGCAGGAGAGCCTGGGCCCACAGAGGGTATGTGGGCTTGTAGGCTGCAGGGTGGGGGGGCCACCAGAGCTGGCCCCTGCACCCTGTTCTACAAGCCCCCATAGCTGGTCCCGGGCTGGTTATGATGGGTAAAATTCCAAAATAAATGGGGTCCCCCCTTCTGGAGGGGGGACCCTATGTCATTTTTTTTAAATTAACCCCTTATGTTTAAAGTGTGGATAGAAGTAATATTTTATTTGTAAATATTATAAAGTGCTCTTTTCAATTTGGGGGGTCTCCTGGGCATGAATGGAGGCTATCGATACATATGTGGTACCGTTGTAATCGGGAGAAATTGGGCTATCACATGCAATATGGTTTTCATTAATAAAACAAATGTTTTATTTAAAATAAAGGAGACATTTGTCTAAAAAATATTATTTTATTTATTTTTTTGCTTTTTTTACGCAAAAATATTTAAAAAACAGTAGAAAAATTACAAACAAGACATTTCATATTAAAGCCTAAACTCTGCTGCAAAAAAATATGTATATAATTTTACTGAAAAATCCAGCAAAAATCACAGTTAAACATGGTGCAAAATGGGGGAAAATGACCTGTCAACAGAGGGTGACAAAACTTCAAGTAGGCGGGCAATTAAAAGGGTTAATAGTACCTATGCATGTTGGGTATTGTTCTGCTCGGGGGACCTTGCACTTTCAGATTTTGCTTGTTTTTTCTTGTTTGCCTATTGATATTTTAGGAAAACATGTTTTTTATTCTGCTTTTTTATAACTTTTTTAGGGAAACCCTGTGCAACCTGAGAATTTTTCAAGGGATTACTTCCAGAAAGATGAGCCCACTACAACAAGCTCAGTACGTTTAGAAAGCTTAATATGTGTACTTTCAGGGAATGTATATGGTTTATGGGGGATATTCCAAATGTAAAGGGTTGTTTTGGTTGAAAAGTTGCAAGGTGCGCACTTTGTCTGCAGAGCTGGAATTTTCAAGTATAATTACCGTTATGCACACGCTTTACTTTGGGGTGTTTGGCAACTCTTCCCTTGACAGTAGCCATGCATGTTGGGTATCGTTCTGTTCGGGGGATGTTGCTTTTTCAGAGTTTACTTGTTTTTTCTTGTTTGCACATAGATTTTTTTAGGAAAATGTGGCTTTGATTCTTCTTTTTTACTCTTTTTTAGGAAAACATAAACAAGCCTGGTACGCCTAGAAAGCTTGAGGCGTGTACTTCCAGAGAATATATAGTTTGTGGGGCGTATTTCAAATTTAAAAGGTTGTTTTTCTGGAAAAACTGCAAGGTGCTCTTAGCGCATAGCATAGTTGTATTTTATCTGAAAATCTCCTAAAGCACTGTTTCAGCTTGGGGGAGTCTTCTGGGCAGGAAAGAGTGTCTACCAATACATATGTGGTATCGCTGTAACCGGGAGAAGATTTAATTATTTATTTTTATTCTTTATTTAGTTTTCAAATACAGTGTAATAAAGTATCGGGATTCGGGTACAAAAGGTTCAAAGTAAATACAAGAAAAAAATACAGGTAACAGTAGCTCTGGCCCGTCATATGTATGATTAACCCCCACATTCTTATGGTTTATTTGTCTCTAAAGTGTCCTAGTGGATCCAGGAGTTCGTAAGTAGACACTGACAGCGTCTCTCCATTGTCTCCTGTCTCCCCAGAAGGTTTTTGGCTTTTATTCACTTTTCTCGGCTCATAAAGTAATGACTCGGATCTCAGAGTATCTATTCGCTGTTTACCTGGATATCTCAGAGAGCTCCTTGTCTATCAGGTTCAATTTGTCCAGTTTATCTTGAAAATGTGGGGGTCTATTTGGGATATTTCACGACCAGAACCAGGCCAGCAAGAGAGAGTGAATGTATAAGGGATAGGGAAAAAGAAAAAAGGAAGGAGAAAAAAAAAAAGCAGGGAGGAAGGGGGAGAGGTATAGGTGGGGGGGGTCCCCAAGTCTCCACGCTCCACTCCTAGGCGGGAACATAACCAGGTTATTGCCAGTGGCCACATAACTGACTGTCATCCGCTTCAGGTTCCGCACCGGGTCCCAGAGGACGAGAGGGCGGCGGGGCAAGTCGCCGGGGGTCGGTACATATACCACGGCGTCCAGAGCAATCGGGTCTTCTCCTCATTGTCCTGAGCTGCAGCCATCAGCTCTTCCATTTCCCTTATTTTTTCCACCTCTCGAACCCAATCATTTTCTGTCGGGGTGTATTCGGTCTTCCAAAGCCTAGGAATTAACATTTTGGCTGCATCTATTAGGTGCCTCAGAATCAACTTTTTTTATGCTGTCACGCTGCTAGTGGTGTGATGTAGCAGCATGAGGGCTGGGCAGAATGGGACTTGTGAGCCCATGATCTCAGTCATAGTTCCTGTGATCTTCTTCCAGAAGGCTGTGACTTTGGGGCATGACCATAAGATGTGCATTAATGAGCCCTCTTCTGTTTTACATCTCCAGCACATAGGTGAGGAGCCCGGAAAGAGGGTGGCCAGTTTCTTTGGAGTGTAGTACCATCTAGATAAATATTTATAGTTCGTTTCCTGCACCTGTGCTGAGATTGACGATTTATGAGCGAGTGAGAATATTTTCTCCCATTCGTCCCTCCTGAACACCCTGCCTAATTCTCTCTCCCATTCTCTGCAAAAGGCAGGTGTCGTCTCTTGCTCTGCGTCAAGAAGCTGATATATCTGGGATATCACCTTCTGTGGTGAATCCTTTTGCGTGACCAAGGTCTCAAATTGGGTAAGATCTCGTCCAAATGAGTTTTTCGAGCCTGTTCTTTGTAGGAAGTGTTGGAAAAGTAGCAACTGCCAGGGGTCTAGGTGTGGTCTACTCCATTTGCTTCTAAGCTCCTCTATTCTGCACCATTCCCCTCCTCTCCCTCTGACTGTTCCTAGGTCTCTCCAGTTCCCTCTGGTTAGCAATCCCAGGCTAGTGGGCAGCTCCGGGTTCCCAATTACAGGGATCAAAGGCGACGGCCAAGGTGAGATCCCACCAAGCCTCCTAACCGCATCCCAAACCCTGAGAGTCGCCCCGATCATTAGGTTGGGGCCTCCCCATCGGCTTGAGATCTCTGTAGCCCATGGGATCTCCTTCAACGGGGTATCTACGCAGCTAGACTCCACTGCGACCCAATTTTTCCGGGAGAAGATTTTATTGACAAAATTACATTTTTTATTACAAAAAACACTACAAATTGCACATATTTCACCCCAAAGTATTGAGAATACACTAAAAAATTATTAGTCATTAGACATTGCATGTTGAAGCCCAGACTAATTTTCCTGGAAAATCCCTGGAAATCCCTTCAAAAATCAAGGTTGAACATATGTAGCGCCAAATAGTGAAACGTGGTCTGGCAACAAAGGGTGACAAAAATTCTAGGAAGGCTGGCACTTAAAGGGTTAAAGCCCTAACTCTGCTGAAGAAAAACAATATATAATTTTTCTGGAAATTCCTCCAAAAATGACCTATTAACAGAGGTTGACAAAATCTCAAGTAGGCTGCCAGTTAAAAGGGTTAAAAGTACCTATGCATGTTGGGTATTGTTCTGTTTGGAGGCCCTGTGCTTTCAGATTTAGCTTGTTTTTTTTTTCATATTGATATTTTATTCTGCTTTTTTTGTATATTTCTTAAGGAAACGCTTGCTTTTTCAGATTTAGCTTGTTTTTTCTTGTTTGCATATTGATATTTTGTGATAATTTTTTTTTATTCTGCATTTTTTGTACATTTTTTAGGGAAACCCTGTGCAACCAAGGAATTCTTCAAGGGATTACTTCCAGAAAGATGCGCCCACTCCCAGGGCCGTATTTAGGGTTCATGCTACCCTAGGTACTATTTGTGTTTCACCCCCCACATCCCCCCCATCCAAGTAGAAGAGGTGGGTTGAAGACCCAGTACAGGAGGCTACAACCAAAACAATGGCATTAGTATGCACAGCAGGGCCAGCCTGCTCCCTCGATCCCATGGTGCATGTGCAGCCAGAGGTGGCATCTCCCTGGCTGAATGGCTAGTGTGGGCTCGCAGAGCGGGAGGTCCCTGGAACTCCATTAATTCAGAATAGATTGCCAGGCAATGCAATATAGGCTGCATTACTGTAACCTGCACACCTGCCATGGGAGAGAGAGATTTTTGGCATTATCTGAAGTTTCACACACAGGAGAATCCTCAAACACGTTTACCAGCTTTTAAAGCGGAACAAAATCCAGGAATTTGACTTTCCTGGGTTTTGTTATGTGCCTCTATGGGCATCTTGAATTGGGGTGGACCATCCATAAGAAGGAATCTATTAGATTCCCAGACCGATCGATTCTTACCCTGGGGCATCCAAAACCAGGATGCCCCACTGTGTGAAACCCCCAGGTTGAGTTTTTTTAATTTAACACCCAAAAAAGTGCAATAAAAATGTTTGCTCTAATTTTTCAAAAAAAAAAATAACTTGTGTGTGCGATAGGGCATTGTTTTTCATGAGGAAAGGAAAACATTGCAAATTCTATAGCATTCCCCCGTAAGCTGCTATTGTTTCTAAACTTTCCAAAAAAAAAAATCTTTACCTCCCTGGAAAAATTAAGAAATTACCCTTACATCATTGGAAAAATGATGTACCTCACATGTAAACATGTCACATGTAAAAATGCTCCATAGCAGGGGCAAGTGATTTTTTGGGAAGTTTTTGCACAAATATTTTTTATTGCATGTTTTTGTATGTTAAAGGAAAATATCTCACTGAAACGTAAGTTTCAGTTCACACACAAAAGTGCATCCAAAGTTAAACCTTGTTCAGAAAATAAATAGCATGACCCCCAATGTTACCACCACTCTGTGCTAGCAAGCTGCCTGCATTATTTTTTGCCAAATGTTATAATCGATCATCAAAAGTCTATAACAAGTTTATAGATATAGATGTGGAGCATATATTATGTCAATCTTTGCAACAGGCTTCACAGCCAATGTGTGCCAGTCCCAAAAAATTGAGCAAGCTTGCGCTACTGGTGGGTCCCATTGAAAAAACACCCAATGTGCTTACCAGATCTCAGGAGCGCAAGAGGCATAAATAATCATTGTATGCAGGTCCCATCAAGATCTAATGTGCAGATGACCAAGCATACAAGTTAAGAATACCAATGTTACTGCCACCAGTTTATTCCGACACTCAAAAGATACACAAGAATATAGTGTAATACTGTCAGGTAAAATTAAGCATATCTTTAATGTGCTTGAAAACACACTCACATTCCAGATAGGAACAAAACACTCTTAGGCCCTTATTTATGAAGGAATAGCGACAGGTAGCGACTGGTGAGCAACCGGTAATGACGGGCACCGCCACAAGTACGCCGCCTCCCCACCACAATCACACATTTATCAAGCCGATCCTGCTTAGCGACTGAGATAGCGCCATATAGCCACTCATTCATCATTATTCCATCCTCAGCCCACAGCGCCAGCGTCTGACCTTGAACAGCGACAGGTATGACCTCTCGCTACCTGGCGCTCTCCAATGCATTTCAATGGAACAATCTTTAAATATTAATAATTGTTATTAATGTATTTTTTTTTTTTAAATGTGAAAAATTCTGTGACCACTTCTGCCATGTTAGATAATTGTTTTAAGGTAAAAAAAAAAAAAAAAAATTGTGCAGAATTGATATTACAGGTCTGATATTATTGTATTCATATTACTAAATTCTTAAAAAAATTTTTTTTTTTTTTGGTTTCCAAAAATATGGTGGTTTGGGGGTTAAAAAACTACTTTTAACACATCGCCGCCAGCGCTCTGGGGTTTAAACAAGCATTTCACAGCGCTCGAATTTTTTGAGCGTGATTTTTTGATGAATATGGTGGGAGCCGGTCGCTCTGACCAGTCGCTATCATGCGCACCCATACATCGCGGAACCTGTCAAATAGCGACTCTTCACCCCGTATTCAACATTACTGCACACCGACTCACCGACTCATCAACAACCGAACAATGGCCAAGCACAGCGACTACTAGCGGGCGCTGTGAAAATACTGCTACAGTCGCTCAACTGTCGCTACCTGCCGCTATTAATGAATCGGCCTCTAAGTGTGTAATATCACAAGGATATCTAATGAGGTATCACTACCGGTCACCATGATTATGTCAAAACAGGGAACCAAGGGAGACTCTCTGGTCCTATCACACGCTCAGAAAATAAGTAGCATGATCCCCAATGTTACCAGCACTATGTGTTAGCGCGCAGCTTGGATTTTTGTTATAATCTATCATCAATAGTCTATAATAAGTTTATAGGATTTCACAGCCAATGTCTGCTAGTCCCCAAAAAATTTGCAAGCTTGTGCTACTGGTGGGTCTTGCACTTATCAGAGCGTAAGAGGCATAGATAATCATTGTATACAGGTTAGATCAAGACCTAATGTGGGGATTACCAAGCATACAAATTAAGAATAAAAATTAAGAATACCGATGGTACTGCCATTGGTTATTTCCGACATTCAAAAGAGTGTCGGTGGGAAAAAAATATACAAGAATATAGAGTAATAACGTCAGGTAAAAGTATATATATAAAAGTATATATCTTTAATGTGCTGGAAAACACACTCACATTCCATATATGAACAATGCACCTATAAGTGTGTAATATCACAAGGACATCTAATGAAGTATCACTCCTGATCACCACGGTTAAGTCAAAACAAGGAAGACTCTATTCTATCACATGCTTCCACTAACCACCACCGACACGTTTCGTCTGGGTAGACATTCACTTTAACGATGTTAGAATCTGTTGACTGGGGAAATTGGCATAAACCAGTGGAATGTGTCATGATTTCACCAGTTTGCTAAAGTTTCCACTAGTTCCTGCCAGTTATGACTAGTTTCTGCTTGTGCACCCAGCACATTAGAGGCAACAGTGGCATCTGACAAAAAAATTAGCATAAACTATGGGGCTAAAAATCAGGCCCTTGGTGTGTCACACCGACAACCCTAGGAAGTAGTGCACCAAACCATTATTTTTTGTATTTAAAAATCTAAAATACATCTATTAAAGCCGCACCTTGCTTCTTTTGAATTACAGGAGCAGTTTACGACTTTTTATGCCAGTCTAGCACTAAGAAATGTAAGTAACTGACTCACATGTTGTACATGGTTGAGAATTCCAATCCACCTACTTGTTTATGCAATCAATTAGATGTCATAAGCGCAAAATAATATTTTTATTCCTTACTGAATTGACTGAGTTTAAAAATATCAAAATGTCCTTTTTTAAATCCACAAACCGGAGAAAATGAAATAAGTTTCTTTGTTATTGAATTGGGGCCAATGGGTTACTATGCAAACAGCACACAAACAGCACTCACAAGTCCATATTTATCAGGTCTTGCCAGAAATTCTTCTATAGTTTTTATGCTTCTCCTTATTTTAAGTTCTCCTTTTTTCCAATATTTACTGTAAAACCTGTTCTGACTATTTTTTGTGCCTAAGCCATATTTTTTAACTCATCACTGCTGGCCCCTTGTCCACCATTCTAAAACAGAGTTACAAGCCACCATGTGAGACCCATTTTAAGCTTAATAGAGGGGGCTAAAAAGACAGGAAAAAACTCTCTACTTAAAGCGGATCAACAGTCAAAAATGACTTAAACCGGACCAACACAACAAACAGTGCTCATATGCATCCATCCCCATGGCAATTTAGTGCTGCACAGAAAAATGTATTCACCTTTTTCTAACTCCTGCTGTAGTAAATTTTAGAAACAAAATGGTGACTCATGCTTCAGCGGCCCACCTGAAAACAGGAAGTGCTGCTGGGCTTCCTGTTACTGCAAAGGTAAAGGTGCTTTTTGTAAAATGTGAAGTATTTACACAGTTCCCAACATAGGGGGGATAACAGAATCCCATCACTCATCATTCACTGCAATGTACGGAGACATGCAAATCATCTCTTTATGTCTCGGAGCCACCCAAGGCACTCTGAAAACCAGTGAGTGTGCAATGCCGAGTATTAGCTAAAAGAAGAACAAAACCCACCAGTTGCCAATCTGGCTTTTCCCCAATTCAAAAGGGCCCGCTGTGTGAAAGCCCAGGGCGCCCGTACGCCGGCTCTAGAGATGAGCGAACATCTTGAAAGTTCGATTCGGGCGATTCGCCGAATTTCCGCAAGAAATACGGGTTCGCCCGAATCGAACTTTCACGAATTGCTCATCTGAAAAAAAAAAAATGCCGACATGGTGGGAGCGGGCAGGCCAGCTACGCTGTCAGCGGGCCGCCGCCGGCCCGCTGACAGCGCAGCCGGCCTGCCGCTCCCATCATCAGAGGACGCTGTCATCAGAGGGCGCCTGAGAGCGGCGCCGGCCTCCACGCTCCGACCATGCAGGTAAGTGTTTGCTTTTTTAAAAAATGCCGGCATGGTGGGAGCGGGCAGGCCGGCCCGCTGACAGCGTAGCCGGCCTGCCCGCTCCCACCATGCCGGCACCATGTCGGCACGAACCAAAAAAAATTCAGGTTCGTGCCGAATCGAATTTTCCCTGAAATTCAGAGCGAATTCCGGTTCGTCCGAACCGGTTCGCTCATCCCTGGCCGGCACCTTTCAGCGACGAATGCGCTGGCTCGCATCCAATGAGAGCCACCCGCTGAACTGACATAATTTGGCAGGCAGCTCTAATTGTTGTCAATAAGGAGTGCAAACTGCTGCATCCCCTGCATCCTGCATGTGCTTCTGCCTCTATCTGCCATTAAAGTCAACAAGAGCTTTTTTCCTCATTGGCTGAGCGCACCCGCATGAGCTGTTGGACCGAGGAGGGGTGAGTGAATCAGGATGCCCAGGGGGAACGGAACAAACTCTTGGAAAGTCAAAATTTTAAATCCCGATTTAAAATGTGCACAGCCTTCTACCTGTGGACATGGGCTTTGAGCTTTTGGTTCTCATCACCCAGGACCAGACGTATTCGGCTGTATGGGGGGGAGGCTTGGTGAGTACCAAAACAGAGTTGCAAGCCACCATGTGGAGAGACCCTTGTTAGGTTTCATATAGGGGGGCTACAGAGACCCTCTACTCGAATGAGAGCCTCACTTGAATGTCCGCGTGCACGGAGTGGGGACCTTTGCACCGAAGGCATCCTGCAGCCCATGCTATATGGCAGCGTCCAGCATGGTGATTGGGTGATGGGCATCGCTGGATTACAGCCGAGGTGTTTTTTATTTAACCCCCCAACCCTACTTTAGGGCTAGGTAAGAGTGGCAGGGTGGGGGGTAGTTTTAATACAGGCAGTGTGACTGGACTGTGCTTTAATAGTCCCTCCATCAGGGCTTTGTTGTGAGAAAGCCACATGCCTGTTTCCAAACAGTGAAAATAACACATAAGATGTCTCCAAAAGGCTACATGTGACCCCGGGTCACAGGTTCAGCAGATGTGCTTTGGTGCTTGGCATCTGCACATTTATGCGAGCTGCTGGCAAGTTCCATGTTATTATGGAGCCAGCACTGTGAGTGTGAGTCACCTAATTGCAAAGGATGGGGACAGGATTTTCTTGTATTACGGTAATCAAGTCTGCTTAGTTGCCATTGTGGGGGACTATTTAGGGGAAGGTAAGGGAATTATAATGCCACTGATCCACCAATGACTTTTTAGAGGCAGAAAAACTGAGATAGAGAGGTTAAAGAAAAAGTCTAAAAACTTGCCCGTCTGCTGCATTGTACCATGTAACAAACAGGGCAGGGAGGTCCTGCAGTTGTTATGATTTATTGTATAAAATAAATAGTTTGAGATGAGTTTCAACAGTGTGTTTGGTGCCCTAAAGATCCTGAGGTCTTACAGAACGTAAAAATGTTACACCCTTGCTGTTACAATGTAAACAGCTTCACAGCTAAGCAATGTGTGTGTGATCTCTTCATTGTGCTGCTGTTATTAAAAATGCAGTGTCTGTATAGAGATTATAGAAGTATAGGGGCATATATCTTATGTCTGGGAATTATGAATCTCATTATATCTCACCATTAGGGATGAGCGAATCGGTTCTAACGAACCTGAATTCGCTCCGAATTTCATGGAAAATTCGATTCAGCACGAACCCGATTTTTTTTGTGGTTCGTGCTGACCGAATTTTCCCTGAAATAAAAAAAAAA
The DNA here is from genome assembly GCA_027917425.1 of Gastrophryne carolinensis. NCBI lineage: Eukaryota > Metazoa > Chordata > Amphibia > Anura > Microhylidae > Gastrophryne > Gastrophryne carolinensis. The sequence continues at coordinate 51,212,492 of CM051234.1, read as the reverse complement.
TGCCGGCATGGTGGGAGCGGGGAGGCCGGCTGCGATGTCAGCGGGCGGCGGAAATGGAAAAAAAAATGCCGGCATGGTGGGAGCGTGGATGCCCGCTGACAGCGCAGCCGGCCTCCCCGCTCCCACCATGCCGGCATTTTTTTTTTTAATCTCAGGGAAAATTCGGTCAGCACGAACCACAAAAAATCCGGGTTTGTGCTGACAGCGCAGCAGGCCTCCCCTCTCCTACCAGAGATGAGCGATTCGCTAAAGTTCGATTCGGACGAACCCAAATTTCTTTGAGAAATTCAGCGAATCGCCCGAATCGAATTTTTGAGAAGTTCACTCATCTCTACTCACCTTACTTTATATTTGAGGAAAGCAAATAATTTGAGCTGAATTTCAACTGTGTTATGCCTGTGTTTGGTGCCCGGAAGCTCCAGAGGTCTTACACAATGGGGGGTCATGCTAAAGCTTTGGTGAATCAAGTTAACTTTTTGTTTTGCTTTTGGGTATGAATTGAAACTCACAGCTGAGTCCGAATTTTAATCTCTTAGTGAGATCCCACGCATGTTTCTGAAACTCACTCTCACTTGAACAATTCTGTCGAATCTGTGCGAATTGTCCCTTGGGGGTGCCCCTCTTTTGATGTTCTGGGTGTAAACTAACCCGAAATGTAATAGGCTGTTGACAGCCGTATCTTTCTTAAATAGTGTTGTGGAGATTGTTCCGTCATACTCTAGACACAATTTGAGATCCAAGAAGTCAACCAGCGTGGTAGACGTGGGATAGGTCAAAAATATATTCATGTCATTCTGATTCAATTTTCCCAAAAATTCTCAGGATCTCTCCTGGGGTCCCTGCCATAATATCAAGAAGTCGTCTACAAAACAAAACCAACCAATGATGTATGGTTGATATCCATTCATGGGTTCCCCAAATTCCTAGTTTTCACGATTTCTTATGGTTGATATCACTATGGGATTTGTTTTCAAGCATTGAAGAGAATTGTATGAATGGGAATATTACCGTAATTCATTTGTTGTATAGGATCCATCTTCCCATTCAACTCTTAATCACCATGTTGTCATCACGTTTTTTTATTATACATTCTTATATATTGATTTCATTATTAGTTGTTTTATTCGTTATTTAATTATATATATTCACATATATTTTATATTTCATATTGCATATGCTTCACTTATTTATTATTTATTCATTTGTTCACCTTTTATTTATTTATTTATTTTTTTATTTATATATCATGCACTCAATTGTTATTTATTCTTTATTACTTATTTATTAATCATGAATCATCACATCTTCTTTGTTTATATGTTTTGTATTTATTTATATTTATTTTTCTGAGTTTGGATATTCATTGTTTTATTACATTTACCCCACATTAGACCACTTCCGATCATGTTTACTAGAGATGAGCGAACTTTTGAAAAATGCGATTCGACTGATTCGCCGAATTTTCCGACAAAAATCGTTTCGACCCGAATTTATTCGCAACAAATCGCTATTAAAAACGGCTATTTCTGAGCCTCCTAGAGCCTCAATAGGGTTGTAAACCATTCTGCCTTGCTGTAACACTCATAGGATGCGTGCTGGGTTAGTTAAATAATACTTTAAATAAATATCACATGCAGATCAGAGGCATCGCTAATAGAATCGCAGAGCGGCACAATTGCAGAGAGTTGAAGTGGCATCACTATGAGGGGCAGGAGCCCAAACATTGCTTTAAAGAGACACTGGAGTTGGCAGCAGCAGGAGCCCAAAAATTGGATGAATCACACCCTGGAGTTGCAAGCAGCAGCAGGAGCCCAAACATTGGCTGAAAGAGACACTGGAGTTGGCAGCAGCAGGAGCCCAAAAATTGACTGACACACCCTGGAGTTTCAAGCTTGAAAGAGACACTGGAGTTGGCTGCAGGAGCCCAAAGATTGGATGAATCACACCCTGGAGTTGCAAGCAGCAGCAGCAGGAGCCCAAACATAGCTTGAAAGAGACACTGGAGTTGGCAGCAGGAGCCCAAAAATTGGATGAATCACACCCTGGAGTTGGCAGCAGCAGCAGCAGGAGCCCAAACATTACTTTAAAGAGACACTGGAGTTGGCAGCAGGAGCCCAAAAATTGACTGACACACCTTGGAGTTGGCAGCAGCAGCAGGAGCCCAAACATTACTTTAAAGAGACACTGGAGTTGGCAGCAGGAGCCCAAAAATTGAATGAATCACACCCTGGAGTTGCAAGCAGCAGCAGCAGGAGCCCAAATATTACTTTAAAGAGACACTGGAGTTGGCAGCAGGAGCCCAAAAATTGGATGAATCACACCCTGGAATTGCAAGCAGCAGGAGCCCAAATATAGCTTGAAAGAGACACTGGAGTTGGCAGCAGGAGCCCAAAAATTGGATGAATCACACCCTGGAGTTGGCAGCAGCAGCAGCAGGAGCCCGAACATTACTTTAAAGAGACACTGGGGTTGGCTTCAGGAGCCCAAAAATTGGATGAATCACACCCTGGAGTTGGCAGCAGCAGGAGCCCAAACAATACTTTAAAGAGACACTGGAGTTGGCAGCAGGAGCCAAAAAATTGGATGAATCACACCCTGGAGTTGGCAGCAGCAGCAGCAGGAGCCCAAACATTACTTTAAAGAGACACTGGGGTTGGCTTCAGGAGCCCAAAAATTGGATGAATCACACCCTGGAGTTGGCAGCAGCAGCAGCAGGAGCCCAAACATTACTTTAAAGAGACACTGGAGTTGGCAGCAGGAGCCCAAAAATTGAATGAATCACACCCTGGAGTTGCAAGCAGCAGCAGCAGCAGGAGCCCAAACATTACTTTAAAGAGACACTGGAGTTGGCAGCAGGAGCCCAAAAATTGGATGAATCACACCCTGGAGTTGGCAGCAGCAGCAGCAGGAGCCCAAACATTACTTTAAAGAGACACTGGGGTTGGCAGCAGGAGCCCAAAAATTGGATGAATCACACCCTGGAGTTGGCAGCAGCAGCAGGAGCCCAAACATTACTTTAAAGAGACACTGGGGTTGGCAGCAGGAGCCCAAAAATTGGATGAATCACACCCTGGAGTTGGCAGCAGCAGCAGCAGGAGCCCAAACATTACTTTAAAGAGACACTGGAGTTGGCAGCAGGAGCCCAAAAATTGAATGAATCACACCCTGGAGTTGCAAGCAGCAGCAGCAGGAGCCCAAACATTACTTTAAAGAGACACTGGAGTTGGCAGCAGGAGCCCAAAAATTGAATGAATCACACCCTGGAGTTGCAAGCAGCAGCAGCAGGAGCCCAAATATTACTTTAAAGAGACACTGGAGTTGGCAGCAGGAGCCCAAAAATTGGATGAATCACACCCTGGAGTTGGCAGCAGCAGCAGGAGCACAAACAATACTTTAAAGAGACACTGGAGTTGGCAGCAGGAGCCCAAAAATTGGATGAATCACACCCTGGAGTTGGCAGCAGCAGCAGCAGGAGCCCAAACATTACTTTAAAGAGACACTGGGGTTGGCTTCAGGAGCCCAAAAATTGGATGAATCACACCCTGGAGTTGGCAGGAGCCCAAACATTACTTTAAAGAGACACTGGGGTTGGCAGCAGGAGCCCAAAAATTGACTGACACACACTGGAGTTGGCAGCAGCAGCAGCAGGAGCCCAAACATTACTTTAAAGAGACACTGGAGTTGGCAGCAGGAGCCCAAAAATTGGATGAATCACACCCTGGAGTTGCAAGCAGCAGCAGGAGCCCAAACATTACTTTAAAGAGACACTGGGGTTGGCAGCAGGAGCCCAAAAATTGCTTTAAAGAGACACTGGAGTTGGCAGCAGCAGGAGCCCAAAAATTGGATGAATCACACCCTGGAGTTGCAAGCAGCAGCAGGAGCCCAAACATTGGCTGAAAGAGACACTGGAGTTGGCAGCAGCAGGAGCCCAAAAATTGACTGACACACCCTGGAGTTTCAAGCAGCAGCAGCAGCAGAAGCCCAAACATAGCTTGAAAGAGACACTGGAGTTGGCTGCAGGAGCCCAAAGATTGGATGAATCACACCCTGGAGTTGCAAGCAGCAGCAGCAGGAGCCCAAACATAGCTTGAAAGAGACACTGGAGTTGGCAGCAGGAGCCCAAAAATTGGATGAATCACACCCTGGAGTTGGCAGCAGCAGCAGCAGGAGCCCAAACATTACTTTAAAGAGACACTGGAGTTGGCAGCAGGAGCCCAAAAATTGACTGACACACCCTGGAGTTGGCAGCAGCAGCAGCAGGAGCCCAAACATTACTTTAAAGAGACACTGGAGTTGGCAGCAGGAGCCCAAAAATTGGATGAATCACACCCTGGAGTTGCAAGCAGCAGCAGGAGCCCAAACATTACTTTAAAGAGACACTGGGGTTGGCAGCAGGAGCCCAAAAATTGGATGAATCACACCTTGGAGTTGGCAGCAGCAGCAGGAGCCCAAACATTACTTTAAAGAGACACTGGAGTTGGCAGCAGGAGCCCAAAAATTGAATGAATCACACCCTGGAGTTGCAAGCAGCAGCAGCAGGAGCCCAAATATTACTTTAAAGAGACACTGGAGTTGGCAGCAGGAGCCCAAAAATTGGATGAATCACACCCTGGAATTGCAAGCAGCAGGAGCCCAAATATAGCTTGAAAGAGACACTGGAGTTGGCAGCAGGAGCCCAAAAATTGGATGAATCACACCCTGGAGTTGGCAGCAGCAGCAGCAGGAGCCCAAACATTACTTTAAAGAGACACTGGAGTTGGCAGCAGGAGCCCAAAAATTGAATGAATCACACCCTGGAGTTGCAAGCAGCAGCAGCAGCAGGAGCCCAAACATTACTTTAAAGAGACACTGGAGTTGGCAGCAGGAGCCCAAAAATTGGATGAATCACACCCTGGAGTTGGCAGCAGCAGCAGCAGGAGCCCAAACATTACTTTAAAGAGACACTGGGGTTGGCAGCAGGAGCCCAAAAATTGGATGAATCACACCCTGGAGTTGGCAGCAGCAGCAGGAGCCCAAACATTACTTTAAAGAGACACTGGGGTTGGCAGCAGGAGCCCAAAAATTGGATGAATCACACCCTGGAGTTGGCAGCAGCAGCAGCAGGAGCCCAAACATTACTTTAAAGAGACACTGGAGTTGGCAGCAGGAGCCCAAAAATTGAATGAATCACACCCTGGAGTTGCAAGCAGCAGCAGCAGGAGCCCAAACATTACTTTAAAGAGACACTGGAGTTGGCAGCAGGAGCCCAAAAATTGAATGAATCACACCCTGGAGTTGCAAGCAGCAGCAGCAGGAGCCCAAATATTACTTTAAAGAGACACTGGAGTTGGCAGCAGGAGCCCAAAAATTGGATGAATCACACCCTGGAGTTGGCAGCAGCAGCAGGAGCACAAACATTACTTTAAAGAGACACTGGAGTTGGCAGCAGGAGCCCAAAAATTGGATGAATCACACCCTGGAGTTGGCAGCAGCAGCAGGAGCACAAACAATACTTTAAAGAGACACTGGAGTTGGCAGCAGGATCCCAAAAATTGGATGAATCACACCCTGGAGTTGGCAGCAGCAGGAGCCCAAACATTACTTTAAAGAGACAATGGGGTTGGCTTCAGGAGCCCAAAAATTGGATGAATCACACCCTGGAGTTGGCAGGAGCCCAAACATTACTTTAAAGAGACACTGGGGTTGGCAGCAGGAGCCCAAAAATTGACTGACACACACTGGAGTTGGCAGCAGCAGCAGCAGGAGCCCAAACATTACTTTAAAGAGACACTGGAGTTGGCAGCAGGAGCCCAAAAATTGGATGAATCACACCCTGGAGTTGCAAGCAGCAGCAGGAGCCCAAACATTACTTTAAAGAGACACTGGGGTTGGCAGCAGGAGCCCAAAAATTGGATGAATCACACCCTGGAGTTGGCAGCAGCAGCAGCAGGAGCCCAAACATTACTTTAAAGAGACACTGGGGTTGGCAGCAGGAGCCCAAAAATTGGATGAATCACACCCTGGAGTTGGCAGCAGCAGCAGCAGGAGCCCAAACATTACTTTAAAGAGACACTGGAGTTGGCAGCAGGAGCCCAAAAATTGAATGAATCACACCCTGGAGTTGCAAGCAGCAGCAGCAGGAGGCCAACATTGGCTGAAAGGCACACCCTGAAGTTGGCATCAGCAGGAGGCCAAAAATTGGTTGGAAGGCACACCCTGAAGTTGGCATCAGCAGGAGCCCAAAAATTGGCCTAAAGACATAAATATGTTTTGCACCATTTGGAAAGTGTAAAACGTGGCACCATGCTGAATCTAGTCGCATGCATCAGGCATTGGTGGGTGGAAATCCTGGCTGATCCATCCCTGATTCATTTTGACAAAGGTGAGTCTCTCCACATTTTTAGTTGACAGACGAGTTCTCCTCGCCGTAACTATGGCCCCCGCCGCACTAAACACCCGCTCAGATGGCACGCTACTTGCCGGGCAGGACAGCTTTTCCAGGGCAAACTCTGCTAGTTGCGTCCACAAATCAAGTTTGGCTGCCCAGAAGTCCAGCGGATCCTCAAGGTGTGTTGGCATGGTCATGTCAAAGTATGACATGACCTGCTGGTTCAGGTCCTGCTCCAGGTCTTCCTGCTGCTCATGAGTAGCCTCACTATGCGGGTGTAGAAAGCTACTCATTAGCGACTGAAGACTGAGGCTGCTGCTGATGGAGCTGCTGCTGCTGCTCCTGCCAACCCCCCCAGCAGCCATGGCAGTGGAAGGTGAGCGCAGAGGTCCCCTCGAGTCAGACCTGCGAGAGTATGGACCATGGCGCAGATAGGCATCGGCCAACTGCCTACGTAGAATGTCTTTGTAGTAGTTCAGTTTGTCCTCCCTCTCGTTGGGTTTAAAAAATGCCCCCCATTTTGTGCCGGAAGCGAGGGTCCAATAAGGTGGACAGCCAGAAGTCATCCCGCCGACAGATGGAAACAATTCTGGGGACACTACGCAAGCACATGAGCATGCTTCCTGCCATTTGCGCAAGTGACTCGGATGGACTACCTGTCTCCATCTCCACTGCATACTGCCACGGTGTTTCCGGGTCCCCTGTCTCGCCTTCCTCAAAAACCTCTAGCTCCTCTGGCTGCTCCTGCTCCTCCTCTCCTGTCCACTGACTAGATAAACCAGCCATTTCGCCAAGCCTAAACTGTGTTTCGCCGGGCAACTCCTCCTCCTCTTCCTCCTCCTCCTCCAGTTCAGTTCCAACGGGGTTCATGTGGCCATAAGATGTAAACGCCATGTCTCCAGTGCCCTGACCAGCCATGGTTTCCAACATGTGCTGTAGTACATGAAGCAGTGGAATCACGTTGTTCATCCCGTAATCCTGCCGACTGACAAATGAAGTGGCTTCCTCAAAGGGCCTGAGCAAACGGCAGGTGTCACGTATGAGCTGCCACTGGTTGACATTGAAGTTACACAGGGGAGTCCCCCTATCCGCTTGGATCATCAGGAAATCCGTGATGGCTTTTCTCTGTTCATATAATCGGTCCAACATGTGAAGGGTGGAATTCCAACGGGTGGAAACATTGCAAATCAGACTATGTTGGGGGATACCGTTCTGACGCTGTAGCTCAAGAAGGGTGTGTTTGGCGGTGTATGAGTGGCTGAAGTGCATGCAAAGTTTCCTTGAAGTTGTTAGGATGTCTTGCAGATGGGGGGAACACTTCAGAAACCGCATGACAACCAGATTGAAGACGTGAGCCATGCAGGGCGCATGGGTCAGGCTTCCTTGGCGCAGCGCAGACAAAATGTCAAAATGTTCTTCCCATTGTCGGTAACCATGGTTCCCATTTTAAGTTTTCTTGGAGTAAGCCATGTTTGGATTTCCTGATGAATACATTTAAGCAGTTCCTCCCCTGTGTGACTCCGTTCGCCAAGACAAACCATGTGAAGCACTGTGTGACACCTCCGTGCCCTGCACACATGGTAGACTGGAGGGGCACTGAGACTTGAGCCTACAGTGGAGGGTGAGGAGATGGCGGAGGATGAGGAGGCAGAGTCGCATAGTGTCACAGGCCCAACGGGCAGGGAACGCAGGGGCCGAAGCGGCGTGCCAACTCAGGGTTGTGTCAGAGGAACATACCGACCCTAGACTGGGGGTCTCAGACGTAACTTGTGATGATGTTGTTGATGAGCGCGTTAACCAATCTACCACAGCAGATGCGTTACTGGTGGAGACACGACCGCTAGCAGATACTGGCAGACCAGGTCTCTCACCGTGACTCCTGCTGCCACTCGCCCCTAGTCTGCTGCGACCTCTGCCTGCTGAATCTTGGCCTCTGCCACTCCTCTTTGAACATTCTGGCACTTGTCTGCCTGACATTTTTATGTATTTGCTTATTTAGTATAAACAGATAGGGTTCAAGGTGCAGCTTTGGGGTGCCCTGCTGCCTGGTTTATTAAAAGCAGTCAAAAACAAATGGGATGGCCCCACAGCAGACTTGAGATCAGTATATATGCACACAGCAAGGCTCAAGGCTCAAGGCTAAGCAGGCGCATATAGGCCAAATTACTTTTAAATAAGTTTGCAGCTTAGAGTAAATACAGAGGCTAATGGTATGTTACAGAATGGGATGCCCCCACAGCAGACTTGAGATCAGTATATATGCACACAGCAACAGTGTCTAAGCAGACTCATACAGGCCAAATTACTTTAAATAAGTTTGCAGCTTAGAGTAAATACAGAGGCTAATGGTATGTTACAGAATGGGATGCCTCACAGCAGACTTGAGATCAGTATATATGCACACAGCAACAGTGTCTAAGCAGGCTCATACAGGCCAAATTACTTTAAATACGTTTGCAGCTTAGAGTAAATACAGAGGCTAATGGTATGTTACAGAATGGGATGCCCCCACAGCAGACTTGAGATCAGTATATATGCACACAGCAACAGTGTCTAAGCAGGCTCATACAGGCCAAATTACTTTAAATGAGTTTGCAGCTTAGAGTAAATACAGAGGCTAATGGTATGTTACAGAATGGGATGCCTCACAGCAGACTTGAGATCAGTATATATGCACACAGCAACAGTGTCTAAGCAGGCTCATACAGGCCAAATTACTTTAAATAAGTTTGCAGCTTAGAGTAAATACAGAGGCTAATGGTATGTTACAGAATGGGATGCCCCCACAGCAGACTTGAGATCAGTATATATGCACACAGCAGCAGTGTCTAAGCAGGCTCATACAGGCCAAATTACTTTAAATATGTTTGCAGCTTAGAGTAAATACAGAGGCTAATGGTATGTTACAGAATGGGGTGCCCCCACAGCAGACTTGAGATCAGTATATATGCACACAGCAACAGTGTCTAAGCAGGCTCATACAGGCCAAATTACTTTAAATAAGTTTGCAGCTTAGAGTAAATACAGAGGCTAATGGTATGTTACAGAATGGGATGCCTCACAGCAGACTTGAGAGCAGTATATATGCACACAGCAACAGTGTCTAAGCAGGATCATACAGGCCAAATTACTTTAAATAAGTTTGCATCTTAGAGTAAATACAGAGGCTAATGGTATGTTACAGAATGGGATGCCCCCACAGCAGACTTGAGATCAGTATATATGCACACAGCAGCAGTGTCTAAGCAGGCTCATACAGGCCAAATTACTTTAAATATGTTTGCAGCTTAGAGTAAATACAGAGGCTAATGGTATGTTACAGAATGGGATGCCCCCACAGCAGACTTGAGATCAGTATATATGCACACAGCAACAGTGTCTAAGCAGGCTCATACAGGCCAAATTACTTTAAATAAGTTTGCAGCTTAGAGTAAATACAGAGGCTAATGGTATGTTACAGAATGGGATGCCTCACAGCAGACTTGAGAGCAGTATATATGCACACAGCAACAGTGTCTAAGCAGGCTCATACAGGCCAAATTACTTTAAATAAGTTTGCAGCTTAGAGTAAATACAGAGGCTAATGGTATGTTACAGAATGGGATGCCTCACAGCAGACTTGAGATCAGTATATATGCACACAGCAACAGTGTCTAAGCAGGCTCATACAGGCCAAATTACTTTAAATAAGTTTGCAGCTTAGAGTAAATACAGAGGCTAATGGTATATTACAGAATGGGATGCCTCACAGCAGACTTGAGATCAGTATATATGCACACAGCAACAGTGTCTAAGCAGGCTCATACAGGCCAAATTACTTTAAATAAGTTTGCAGCTTAGAGTAAATACAGAGGCTAATGGTATGTTACAGAATGGGATGGCCCCACAGCAGACTTGAGATCAGTATATATGCACACAGCAACAGTGTCTAAGCAGGTTCATACAGGCCAAATTACTTTAAATAAGTTTGCAGCTTAGAGTAAATACAGAGGCTAATGGTATGTTACAGAATGGGATGCCTCACAGCAGACTTGAGATCAGTATATATGCACACAGCAACAGTGTCTAAGCAGGCTCATACAGGCCAAATTACTTTAAATAAGTTTGCAGCTTAGAGTAAATACAGAGGCTAATGGTATGTTACAGAATGGGATGGCCCCACAGCAGACTTGAGATCAGTATATATGCACACAGCAACAGTGTCTAAGCAGGCTCATACATGCCAAATGACTTTAAATAAGTGTTCAGCTTAGAGTAAATACAGAGGCTAATGAGATTTTACAAAATGGTAATGTTCCCACAGCAAACTTGAGATCAGTTCAGTATATATGCACTTCAAAAGTAGCCTGAAACAGCTAACAAAGCCAGTCAGCCAGCCAGTAACACTCAGGCTGGATGAAAAAAAAAAAATCTCCCTGTGACTGCCTCCGATTTTTCCTAACTTTCCCTGCCTCTCGCTGACTTCCTGCCTGTCTCCTTCCTGTCTCCTGCCTGTCCCTGTCTGTCCCTGTCTCTCTAACTGTCTCTCCCTGACTACAGCAGTGTCCTGTCTCTCACAAATGCAATAGAGAAATGAGGAAAAGCAAGATGTCCGCCGCCTTAAATAGCGCTGTGACGTCACCGGGCTTGCTGGCTGCTGATAGGCTGCATGTGACTGCCCCAGCATGCACTGGAGCAGGGTAGATGTCTGGACATGTCCCGTCCGCCATCTTAGAATGCCTGTAATGTAAATGAATGGATGTTAAAGTAAAACTTCGAGCGATCGAATCGCGGGGAAATTCGGATTCGATCCGAATCGAATTTTTCATGAAATTCGGATCAAATCCGGGTTCGTCTGGATCGATTCGCTCATCCCTAATGTTTACTATAGGATCTCCTTGTACCTCTTGATGTTGAGATCAGATATAGTGCCACTGTAGAATTATGATTATTAATATCCTCTATTATTTTTATATATATACTTTTATGCTGACTTGTACTCCTCTGATATGAATCATGGATTTCAATTATAGCCTTGCTTATTTGTAAATATGGTTTGTTTATCAGGTTCTTATATTGCGATTCGTTTGAAATAAATAGTTTTTTATATGTTTTTAAATGGAAAACATACCTGTCTTCCAACCTCATATCTTGGTGTGTTCACACGCAGCTCCGTGAGTGTGGCTGCCGCTTTCCTCCTCGCCGTCTATTGCTTCCTGCCTTGGCGTCCATTGCCATGGTCACATGCCGCTATGTGGCATTGCTGCGCGACACGGACAGCCCGGTGGTTTGAAGGATGTGCGTCGATGAGGGGGGGGGGGGGGCACTGACGTATACCTCAATGGGCTGTATCTGATGCCTCCTGTGAGTTGAGCACCCACCGCACGCAGGAGAGCGCACGCTGATTGCAGAAAAAGCACCACACAGACCTACACACGGGAGCTCATAAAAAGGGAGATGGGGAGACAGATAAGATACCTGGCACCTTGAGAAAGTGGGTTTTTCCCATGGAACGCGTGGGTAAAAGGACACCAGGCTCAGCGGGGACACCATTCACCCTACACTTATGGTGATATCATTTCATGTTCACTTTATCTGAGCACCTTGTGGTTTCTTTTTCTGTAGTGATAGAATTGCACTATATAGAGCATTTTAGGGAAGCATTGGCATTTTATATATTTTGGGAAATTAGTATGATATGATATTGATCACTTTTTGATGGATTTTATTATTGTAGCACGGCACTTTGGCTATGATGTCCCTGCTGTAAAATATGATTTTAGTTATATGTTGTGAGTCTTTTTTAATTGAATAAATTCATGATTGTCATGTTATTGGTTAGTTATGTGATTTATTGGGTAGTTGTTGCCTACTGGGTGTTCAAATTGTCTATTTGCTTGGGGAATACCTTGCTGGCACATCATAACCATTTTTGTTATTTTTGGGGTGGTGCAGGAGTGATATTTTTTGTGATATAGTTTTTCATCCCAATCAATCACATACCTCTGCAATTGGGCATTTTTATAGGTGAGGCACATAAACGGAGATTTTGGAAAGCATGATCATATGGACTGTTTTGTAAGCGCGATCATGTTACATGTTATCTGGACAATCACAGTAGGTGATTACAACAGAAACAAATACGATAAATGAAATGCTATTTGGTTTAAATAATGTAACACAACTGACCTTTCAGCAGGGATTTGGTAGGCTCTTCAGGGTGACTTATCATGTTTGTTACAGTCATAGCAGGAGAGAGATAATGCATTCCAAGGCTTTACATCCCATCCCAATATATGGCTCCCTGAACTTTGTCACCTCTTTATTGTCATGAATTAGAACAAAACATTTTTATAGATTTATTTGTGTGTACAAGTTAAAAACTTCACTCAAAAGTAAACTTCAGTTCACACCCAAAAGCATAAGGTAAATTTGCTTCAGCAAATCTTAAGCATGATCCTCACCATAAATACGCTGTCCGCTGTTGTGTTACATAGTATAGCAGCCAGGTGTGGGACCGGTCAGAAGGTAAGTGCGCCATGACACAGTGCTATGGGCTATGATGGTGCTTTATATATAACCAATAATAATAATTTTACATCTCTTTTCAACTTACTGGGTCAGAAATGAAATGCAAAAAATAGTGTAAAAGGCTACCCAGCGCCCTCATTAGTCTGTATCTGTCTACTATTACATATCTTTGTGCGTGAGGTCAAGGACAAGTCAAGGTCTATTGACAGTAAGTGGTGATGAGAAGTTCCTGTTAACCCAAAATATTGGCAAAAACACCACTATTAAAAAAACAAGAATTTTCAGACTCAATTCAAACACCCAGAAGTTTCTCTCCTGAGACTCATATTTGTATACACAAAATTTCAAGCAATGACGGCTCATGGCTGCTAGAGGAAAATACTCCGCCTAATAAGTATGTGCTACATACCAGTTTCTGTCCCATCTGTTTGGGAACAAGGAGCGAGCGTAATGCTGTGATATAAAGACATCTACCAAGAGGAATATGCTGCAGTCGCTTCCACCTCTTTTTAACTTTTTTTTTCAGATGAAAAGAACCTTGGTGGTCTATGGAAATAATTTATGACTCTATATGAACCTTAGTGTTAGACTAATTTGTTTTTCACAGCACTGTAATTCTGGATGACTTTTCTGCAACTCCCACAAATAACTAGCTCTACTGGTATGGTGAGCAGTGTGATGACCTTTCTTGTTGACCTCCAATTGGCTGCACATTGCAGTGAAATATGTTGTATGAGCAAAGAGGAAGGAGCCTTAGGAGGAGCGCGATCCAAGTCATCTACCACTAAAAATGTGTCATGCCTCATTTCAGGCTGAAAAAAGATTTAAGATGGAAGAGATCTCAGAAATTCCTACTACTTGCTGCCAAGAAAGAGGACCAAGAGGTGAAGTGTCTGGGGAAAGTGAATGGTATCTTGGAATGTTTTTTTTACAGCATAGAAGCTGTTTAGAACTCCAGACTAACAGGTCTGAGTAAAGTACACTTAAGATTCTTCTTTATCATCATTGGCCCACGATCGTCCGTCTTTTTCAGTTATATATGATGAGCGTAGATTGGCACTTTCATTCACGAGTGTCCTTTACTAAAAAGGCAGAGAGTGCTTTCCTAAACTGAAAAGGGTTTTAATGGACATACAAACCCAGGATAATGGAATTTCCCCCACAATCCCTTGCAGTAGGTTGGCCTATGCAAATGATTCCATTCCCTTAAAGCTATTTTCCACCTAATACTCCAAACATTTTGGCCCTGATTTATGAAGCCTTTACACAGCCATAAACATCCAACTAGTGGACACGTGTTTGGAGCTTTAGGCTCTCATCAGCAGTAGGGCGGATGGGGAGTGAGACTTGGGCCCTTATTTATGAAGGAATAGCGACAGGTAGCGACTGGTGAGCGGCCGGTAATGACGGGCCCCGCCACGAGAACGCCGGCTCCCCACCACAATCACACATTTATCAAGCCAATCCTGCTTAGCGACTGAGATAGCGCCATATAGCGACTCATTCATCATTATTCCAGCCTCAGCCCACAGCGCCAGCGTCCGACCTTGAACAGCGACAGGTATGACCTCTCGCTACCTGGCGCTCTCCAATGCATTTCAATGGAACAATCTTTAAATATTAATAATTAATTGTTATTAATGTTTTTTTTTTTTTTTTTTTTTTTTTAAATGTGAAAAATTCTGTGACCACTTCTGCCATGTTAGTTATTTTTAAGGGAAAAAAAAATTGTGCAGAATTGATATTACAGGTCTGATATTATTGTATTCATATTACTAATTTTTTTACAATTTTTTTTTTTTTGGTTTCCAAAAATATGGTGGTTTGGTGGTTAAAAAACTACTTTTAACACATCGCCGCCAGCGCTCTGAGGTTAAAACATACATTTCACAGCGCTTGAATTTTTTGAGCGTGATTTTTTGATGAATATGGTGGGAGCCGGTCGCTCTGACCAGTTGCTATCATGCGCTCCCATACATCGCGGAACCTGTCAAATAGCGACTCGTCACCTTGTATTCAACATTACTGCACACCGACTGAGTCGCTGTCAACAACCGAACAACGGCCAAGCACAGCGACTACTAGCGGGCGCTGTGAAAATACTGCTACAGTCGCTCAACTGTCGCTACATGTCGCTATTAATAAATCAGCCTCTTGGTGAGTACCAAAACAGAGTCGTAAGCCGCTATGTGGAGAGACCCATGTTAGGCTTAATATAGGGGGGGCTAAAGAGAACAACAACCCCTGTACTTAGGTAAAGGAAAAGAGGAGCTTTCTTGGTAATGAAATCAAAATGGCGATGTGTGGAATCTCAGAGCTTCTTGGTGAGAGACACACAATACATATGAGGAATAAAACAAAGATTTAACATGTAAGGAACACAAAGATCGCCTAAATCAGCTCACTATGGGGTTATTTATTACACTGTAGAGAACCTCTATGACTCATGGGGTGAACTCTCCAGCTCAGTGGGCTCACTGTTTGATAATAGTTGAAGAGCTTTCCACCCTAGAAAACTAAGGGGGTTATTCATCAAGGGATAGCGGCAGGTAGCGCCTCGTAGCGGCAGGAAGCATCTGGTGAACGCAGGGCGCTGTACGCAATACCACATTTATGAAGGCGATTCTGGTGAGCGACTCTAACAGCACCATGTAGCGTCCGATTCATCATTACAAGCGGCTCAGTGTATAGCGCCGGCGCTCTAGCTTCCAGAGCGCCAGGTATTACTTGTCGTTACCTGACGCTCTCCCATACATTTCAATGGACGTTCCTTTTCTTCTGTTTAAACAGGGTTTTTGTTTTTTATTTTTTTTTTTTCTCAAATAATTGTGTGACCTCCCCTGGCCTAGAAAAACTCATTTTAGAAAACTTTTTTGATTTTTTTGTTTTTTTAGGCAGAATTGTCATTACAGGTCTGGCATTAAAGTATTAATGTCACAATGTTACAACAATGCCACTCCATGCGTTTTCGCTTTGTTACTGGTGGATATGTGTTCAAAAACATACTTACACACAGCGTCTGGCGCTCTATGCTATAGCGACCAGATTTAGAGCACCAACGATCTGTGTGTCTGTTTTTTTGTTGAATATGGTGTGACTCTCTGCACTGGTGTTAGAACGCCCAACATTCATCAATGCCGGGCGGGTTACTACAGCAAATGAGATGCTCTGTTACAGCGCCCGATAGACGATCACAGCATATACTGGCGGTCGCTCTAAGCACCGCTATACAGACACTCATCTGCCGATAGCTGGCGCCAGTAATGAATCGGCCTCCCCGTGTAAAGTAGTCAGTCAGTCTGACTGAGTTTTGTGGGGAAAAATATTTAAAGCAGATGTCCAGTAATGTGTTAACCCTCCTGTCTTGCCACCCTCCCTGGTGCTGAGGCAGGGCAGGAGGTTACAAAGAAAAAAACTCATACCTTTTATGATATTACCATATCTTACCCATTATATTACCCATATATTACCTTATTATATTATCTTACCCATATATTATCTTACCCATATATTACCCATATCTCTTTCCTATTGTATCTTGTACTCAGAATATCCATTGTCAACTCTGTAAAACTGCATTTGAAATAGTATATGTACCGTATGTTTCTACCCTGTCTGTAACTACTACTTTGTAAAGCGCTACGGAAGATGATGGCACTATATAAATAAACAATAATAATAATACCTTGCCCACGGTCGAGCACTATTCTCCCAGCGGGTCCTGGGTCCAAGTAAATTGGCGGACAGTAGCGTGCCATTTAACGTCAGTTTGCTTGCACAGTGCCAGTTTTTTAATGCCGGCATCTTTCTTTTTTTGTCACTGCTATTCGGACAGAATGGCGCTGGATTGTTGCATTAGGTATTGTCCGGCCTGGGTCACCGCCTGTTGGACCCAATTGCCGATTTTAACAGCGCTAGTAAGCGCCGCTTTGTACCAACGTCTTTTAGCATTGCAAAGTGTATAGTTCTTGGCATGCTGAAAAGATTAACACTGTATTTTAGCAGCACTGGTCGTGGTCGGCATTTCATCATTAGGCAACAACAAAGAGATATCCGCACTCCAGTCCAGTAGGGTGCACGATCCGGGGCAGTCCAAAGCCCCACAAATAGCAGCAGAAAAAATAGGTGGTGGATCCGCACTTACTTAAAATCATATTTTTAATATTTAAAAGTTAAAATCATATCCATCAAAAATGGTGCAAATAGCAGCAGCAGCAAGGAATAAAATCCAATACAGACTCGGGCACAATGAAGTGTGTGGTCCTCTGACGCATTTCGGGTCTTTAGAGGCCCTTAGTCATATTGTCATCTTATCATATTAGTCTATGACTAAGGGCCTCTAAAGACCCGAAACGCGTCAAAGGACCTACAATGTGTTATATAGCATGTCTCTGAAATATTAAAAATGAAGGCACAGTCGTAGTTTAGAAATTGCCATTCAAACTTGTGGTGTCTAGAGTGGAGTTTTAATGAATGTCAGTGGGAGGTGTGAGTTGCAAACAAAAGGTCATATTGTGAAAACTGTTAGGGCTTTGGCTTAGCCTTGGCAGCAGGGATAGCTGAACGTTTTGATATAAGATTTGTGTAGGTGGAGCTTAAAAATGGGGGAGAGGTCGCAGTTTAGAAATCATGTCCTGATTTTTCACTTCACACTCATCTCCCACTCTAGTTTTGAACATTCCTCCCATTCATTCCTATGGGAAAATTGCGCCAGAAAATGCCAATATTTCGGAAACCGTTTGGCGAAACGTTCCACAAAGTAATAGCTCACCATTCGGGAACGAGCCGCACGTTTTGGTATATTATGGTCTATGTAGTCTAAAAACTGTGGGAGGAGTTACAATGCAAAATATGGCTATAATAAGAATAATATATATGAGAGAGAACAATAAGTGATCTTGCCATGCAAGAACACTTAATATATATGTGAGAGAACAATAAGTGATCTTGCCATGCATGAACACTTAATAAAAATAATATATATGTGAGAGAACAATAAGTGATCTTGCCATGCAAGAACACTTAATTACATTGTAATAACATTGTAACATGAACACTTTAATGCCAGACCTGTAATGTCATTTCTGAAGAAATATATAAAAATTAAAAATGTGAGAAAAAACAGCTTTTTCAAGGCCAGAAGAGGTCACAGCATTATTTTAGATTTTTTGGGAACCCCCCCCCCCAAAAAAAAACCCTGTTTGTAGAGAAGAAAAGGATCGTCCATTGAAATGTATGGCAGAGTGACAGGTAGCGAGAGGTCATACCTGGTGCTGTGCAAGGCTGAACGCCGGCGCTGTTCGCTGAGGCTGGGATAATGATGAATCGGACGCTACATGGCGTTATCCCAGTCGCTAAACAGATTCTGCTTGATAAATGTGTAATTGCGTGCCGTGTCCGGCGTTCACCAGTCTCACCAGCCACTACCTGACGCTATCCCTTCTTAAATAAGGGCCTAAATTTGATTTGATCACATATCCATCACCAAGTGACAGCAAGAGGGCAAATGCCATGGTTCTGTGGACCTTCTGTGTTTCTAATACACTAACTGGTTTACCAGACTTAAAAAACTCAAATTACATACAGGCTGATTCATTACTAGTGCCACCTATCGGCAGATGAGCGTCCGTACAGAGGCGCTAAGAGCGACCGCTAGTAGACGCTGTGATCGGCTATCGGGCACTGTAACAGAGCACCTCAGTCGCCGTAGTAACCTGGCCGGCATTGATAAATGAGATGTATGTTGGGCGTTCTTTTTTTATATATTCTTTATTTTTCCATTTTCAAAGAAAAAGAAGCAATTTTACATACAATCAGAAGGGATTAAACATAACACCCAGGACATTCCAAAGTACAGTTAATGTAAAACTTCATCGGGCATGCACAAAAAGAGAATTATTACATTTCAAATAGAACAAAAAAGAAGCCTCCGGACTCCCACATCGGGCGGCCCGCACCACTCTGCATGAAGGAGGAGACCGCCTCTCCCCCACGCCACACACGGTCCAGTCAATGGCCAGGGGGGCAGGTCGCCCCCAAGGAGAAGTCTCCCCCCTGAGGTAACCATAAATCACACCATCAGGCACCTAAGTGGGGAGCCCGGCCCCGACTCCACTACCACATAATGTGAAGCCCTGGGAGTGCAGAGGAAGGGGCTAGAGTTGTCCCAGTAACCGGGGGGAAAGAGGAAGGAGAGGAAAGGGAGGGAAACACGTAGGTTAGGTCTCGCACCCACCTCTAACCGGCCCCTAGTAGTGTCTGAAATTCCTGGGATTCTCAGAAGATATCCCAGCTGGTCCACTTGGTGTGGTGGTCCCCAGAAGAGTCATTGCTTGCCGCAATCATCCCCTCGAACCTCTCTGTCTCTGCCAACTTACTCAGCCACAGAGACATGCTAGGGGGGGTAGGGCTCTTCCATAGCGAAGGGATGAACGTCCGTGCGGCATTCACCAGCTGACTAAGAACAGATCTTTGATATCTTTTGATGGGCAACTCCGAGTGGTGGAGAAGGAAGAACCCCGGGTCCTCGGGAATCTCCCAATCAGTCACATGTTCTGACCTTAGACCAGAAATCCGTCAACAAAGGGCAGGACCAAAACACGTGCAGGAGATCACCCTTAGCTCCATTGCAATGCCAACACAAGGGGGAAACAGCAGGAGACCATTTGTGAAGTAGTGTGGGGACCCTGTACCACCTCGTTAGTATCTTAAAATTACATTCTTTGTATCTGGTGCAGGTGGCAGTTTTGTGCGCCAGGCGTACAATGCAGTTCCTATGGTTGTCGGAGAGAGTAATTCCCAAGTCCTCCTCCCATTTCACCAGGGATGGCAGGGGGTCCTGATTCGGGGGATTCGCCAAGATTTTATAGGCAAATGATAACACATGTTGGACTGGTCCCTGTTCCTCACACAGCTTTTCAAATATCGTGGTCTCTCTAAGCTGCCTAGCCTGCTGTTTCAAGGTCGCTAGGAAATGGTTTAGCTGCAGCTGCTACCAGTCGCCCCACCCAAGTAGCCCCCTTGAGGTCGAGATTGAGTCAAGGGATTCCCAACCCTCACTGTTACAAAAGTGCTTAATTCTGCCTATCCCCTCTCTTAGCCAACCTTCCGCTGCCCCCCCCTTGTCCCCGGAGGAAACGCAGGATTTCCCAGGATTGGGTACAGGGGGGAGAAGACACTTCCTCCATCGGGAGGTACTTGTGGCAAATTCTGAGTGATGCCCCTATGGTCGGGTGTTTCAATTCTACGTTTAGCGTCTTCTTGGCCAGCCAAGGGAGCGATGAAAGGGGGAACAATGAACTTCCCTGTTCTATTTGGACCCATTTTTTATGTTGCGAGTGCCTACACCAGTCCATGACCCTCGTCAGGTGAGATGCTGCGTAGTAAAGATTTGGTTTGGGAAGGCCTATCCCTCCATTGTCTCTAGATCTCGTCAAACTCCTCCTGCTAATCCTAGGAGTCTTCCCTTGCCAAATAAACTTTGGGTGCCTACTTTTTGCATAAACCTGCTAGGGATTACCACCGGGAGCGCTTGCATGACGTACAAAAGACGGGGTAGTATATTCATTTTAAGGGTATTACACCTCCCAAACCAGGACAACTTTTTAAGGGACCAAGCATCAAGGTCCTTTGAGAACGTTTGGAGCAGAGGTGGAAAGTTTAGGGTATAAATCTTATCTAAGGATCTACCCAGTCTTATACCGAGGTAAGTGATGCACTCTCTTGCCCACTTAAAAGGAAAGGATCTTTGGAGGTTCTCTGCTGTATCTGCTTCCAAATTTAGGTTTAGTACCTCAGATTTTTACATGTTAACTTTGTAGTTGGACAATTTCCTGAAGAGCTCCAGCTCCTTTATTAGATTTGGGAGCGACACCTCGGGCCTGATATAAAAAAGAGTAAGTCAATGACAAAAGCCGCAGTTTTATAGTGGCCTGAGGGGGGGGATATCCCCTGTATGTCTGGGTTCCTCCGCACTCTACTCAGAAAGGGTTCCAATGTCAGGATAAAAATTAAGGGGGAGAGGGGGCAGCCCTGTCTCGTCCCGTTTCCAATGTCAAGTGATTCAGACAACATACCGTTGACCCTGACAGAGGCAGTGGGATGCTGATAGAGACTTGAAATCCAGGGCCGCATGTTGGGCCCCAGACCAATATGTTCCAGGATTCCATACATGAAATCCCACCGCACCCGATCAAATGCCTTTTCGGCATCTGTTGCCAGGAGGATTGAGGGAAGCTTCCTACTTAGGGCAGCATGGATGAGGTTCAGGGCTTTTGTCGTGTTGTCCCGTCCCTCTCTAAGAGGCATAAATCCCACCTGATCTAGGTGTATAATCTGAGGTAGATGGGGGGAGAGGCGGTTAGCAATCACTAGAGATGAGCGAACTTTTGAAAAATTAGATTCGACTGATTCGCCGAATTTTCCGACAAAAAATCGTTTCGACCCGAATTTATTCGCGACAAATCGCTATTAAAAACGGCTATTTCTGAGCCTCCTAGAGCCTCAATAGGGTTGTAAACCATTCTGCCTTGCTGTAACACGCACAGGATGCGTGCTGGGTTAGTTAAATAATACTTTGAATAAATATCACATGCAGATCAGAGGCATCGCTAATAGAATCGCAGAGCAGCACAATTGCAGAGAGTTGAAGTGGCATCACTATGAGGGGCAGGAGCCCAAACATTGCTTTAAAGAGACACTGGAGTTGGCAGCAGCAGGAGCCCAAAAATTGGATGAATCACACCCTGGAGTTGCAAGCAGCAGCAGGAGCCCAAACATTGGCTGAAAGAGACACTGGAGTTGGCAGCAGCAGGAGCCCAAAAATTGACTGACACACCCTGGAGTTTCAAGCAGCAGCAGCAGCAGCAGCAGCAGCAGCAGCAGCAGCAGGAGCCCAAACATAGCTTGAAAGAGACACTGGAGTTGGCTGCAGGAGCCCAAAAATTGGATGAATCACACCCTGGAGTTGGCAGCAGCAGCAGCAGGAGCCCAAACATTACTTTAAAGAGACACTGGGGTTGGCTTCAGGAGCCCAAAAATTGGATGAATCACACCCTGGAGTTGGCAGCAGCAGCAGCAGGAGCCCAAACATTACTTTAAAGAGACACTGGGGTTGGCTTCAGGAGCCCAAAAATTGGATGAATCACACCCTGGAGTTGGCAGCAGCAGCAGCAGGAGCCCAAATATTACTTTAAAGAGACACTGGGGTTGGCTTCAGGAGCCCAAAAATTGGATGAATCACACCCTGGAGTTGGCAGCAGCAGCAGGAGCCCAAACATTACTTTAAAGAGACACTGGAGTTGGCTTCAGGAGCCCAAAAATTGGATGATTCACACCCTGGAGTCGGCAGCAGCAGCAGCAGGAGCCCAAACATTACTTTAAAGAGACACTGGAGTTGGCAGCAGGAGCCCAAAGATTGGATGAATCACACCCTGGAGTTGGCAGCAGCAACAGGAGCCCAAACATTACTTTAAAGAGACACTGGGGTTGGCTTCAGGAGCCCAAAAATTGGATGATTCACACCCTGGAGTTTGCAGCAGCACCAGCAGGAGCCCAAATATTACTTTAAAGAGACACTGGGGTTGGCTTCAGGAGCCCAAAAATTGGATGAATCACACCCTGGAGTTGGCAGCAGCAGCAGCAGGAGCCCAAACATTACTTTAAAGAGACACTGTAGTTGGCAGCAGGAGCCCAAAGATTGGATGAATCACACCCTGGAGTTGGCAGCAGCAGCAGGAGCCCAAACATTACTTTAAAGAGACACTGGGGTTGGCTTCAGGAGCCCAAAAATTGGATGAATCACACCCTGGAGTTGGCAGCAGCAGCAGCAGCAGCAGCAGCAGGAGCCCAAACATTACTTTAAAGAGACACTGGGGTTGGCTTCAGGAGCCCAAAAATTGGATGATTCACACCCTGGAGTTGGCAGCAGCAGCAGCAGGAGCCAAAACATTACTTTAAAGAGACCCTGGGGTTGGCTTCAGGAGCCCAAAAATTGGATGAATCACACCCTGGAGTTGGCAGCAGCAGCAGCAGCAGGAGCCCAAACATTACTTTAAAGAGACACTGGAGTTGGCTTCAGAAGCCCAAAAATTGGATGATTCACACCCTGGAGTTGGCAGCAGCAGCAGGAGCCCAAACATTACTTTAAAGAGACACTGGGGTTGGCTTCAGGAGCCCAAAAATTGGATGAATCACACCCTGGAGTTGGCAGCAGCAGCAGCAGGAGCCCAAACATTACTTTAAAGAGACACTGGGGTTGGCTTCAGGAGCCCAAAAATTGGATGAATCACACCCTGGAGTTGGCAGCAGCAGCAGCAGGAGCCCAAATATTACTTTAAAGAGACACTGGGGTTGGCTTCAGGAGCCCAAAAATTGGATGAATCACACCCTGGAGTTGGCAGCAGCAGCAGGAGCCCAAACATTACTTTAAAGAGACACTGAGGTTGGCTTCAGGAGCCCAAAAATTGGATGAATCACACCCTGGAGTTGGCAGCAGCAGCAGGAGCCCAAACATTACTTTAAAGAGACACTGGAGTTGGCTTCAGGAGCCCAAAAATTGGATGATTCACACCCTGGAGTCGGCAGCAGCAGCAGCAGGAGCCCAAACATT
This sequence comes from Gastrophryne carolinensis, assembly GCA_027917425.1. Taxonomy (NCBI): domain Eukaryota; kingdom Metazoa; phylum Chordata; class Amphibia; order Anura; family Microhylidae; genus Gastrophryne; species Gastrophryne carolinensis. The sequence continues at coordinate 51,189,006 of CM051234.1, read as the reverse complement.
ACTTTAAAGAGACACTGGAGTTGGCAGCAGGAGCCCAAAGATTGGATGAATCACACCCTGGAGTTGGCAGCAGCAACAGGAGCCCAAACATTACTTTAAAGAGACACTGGGGTTGGCTTCAGGAGCCCAAAAATTGGATGATTCACACCCTGGAGTTTGCAGCAGCACCAGCAGGAGCCCAAATATTACTGTAAAGAGACACTGGGGTTGGCTTCAGGAGCCCAAAAATTGGATGAATCACACCCTGGAGTTGGCAGCAGCAGCAGCAGGAGCCCAAACATTACTTTAAAGAGACACTGTAGTTGGCAGCAGGAGCCCAAAGATTGGATGAATCACACCCTGGAGTTGGCAGCAGCAGCAGGAGCCCAAACATTACTTTAAAGAGACACTGGGGTTGGCTTCAGGAGCCCAAAAATTGGATGAATCACACCCTGGAGTTGGCAGCAGCAGCAGCAGCAGCAGCAGGAGCCCAAACATTACTTTAAAGAGACACTGGGGTTGGCTTCAGGAGCCCAAAAATTGGATGATTCACACCCTGGAGTTGGCAGCAGCAGCAGCAGGAGCCAAAACATTACTTTAAAGAGACCCTGGGGTTGGCTTCAGAAGCCCAAAAATTGGATGATTCACACCCTGGAGTTGGCAGCAGCAGCAGGAGCCCAAACATTACTTTAAAGAGACACTGGGGTTGGCTTCAGGAGCCCAAAAATTGGAGGAATCACACCCTGGAGTTGGCAGCAGCAGCAGCAGGAGCCCAAATATTACTTTAAAGAGACACTGGAGTTGGCTTCAGGAGCCCAAAAATTGGATGATTCACACCCTGGAGTTGGCAGCAGCAGCAGGAGCCCAAACATTACTTTAAAGAGACACTGGGGTTGGCTTCAGGAGCCCAAAAATTGGATGAATCACACCCTGGAGTTGGCAGCAGCAGCAGCAGGAGCCCAAACATTACTTTAAAGAGACACTGGGGTTGGCTTCAGGAGCCCAAAAATTGGATGAATCACACCCTGGAGTTGGCAGCAGCAGCAGCAGCAGGAGCCCAAACATTACTTTAAAGAGACACTGGGGTTTGCTTCAGGAGCCCAAAAATTGGATGAATCACAGCCTGGAGTTGGCAGCAGCAGCAGCAGGAGCCCAAATATTACTTTAAAGAGACACTGGGTTTGGCTTCAGGAGCCCAAAAATTGGATAAATCACACCCTGGAGTTGGCAGCAGCAGCAGCAGCAGGAGCCCAAATATTACTTTAAAGAGACACTGGAGTTGGCTTCAGGAGCCCAAAAATTGGATGATTCACACCCTGGAGTTGGCATCAGCAGGAGCCCAAAAATTGGCCTAAAGACATAAATATGTTTTGCACCATTTGGAAAGTGTAAAACGTGGCACCATGCTGAATCTAGTCGCATGCATCAGGCATTGGTGGGTGGAAATCCTGGCTGATCCATCCCTGATTCATTTTGACAAAGGTGAGTCTCTCCACATTTTTACGTTGACAGACGAGTTCTCCTCGCCGTAACTATGGCCCCCGCCGCACTAAACACCCGCTCAGATGGCACGCTACTTGCCGGGCAGGACAGCTTTTCCAGGGCAAACTCTGCTAGTTGCGGCCACAAATCAAGTTTGGCTGCCCAGAAGTCCAGCGGATCCTCAAGGTGTGTTGGCATGGTCATGTCAAATTTATGACATGACCTGCTGGTTCAGGTCCTGCTCCAGGTCTTCCTGCTGCTCATGAGTAGCCTCACTATGCGGGTGTAAAAAGCTACTCATTAGCGACTGAAGACTGAGGCTGCTGCTGATGGAGCTGCTGCTGCTGCTCCTGCCAACCCCCCCAGCGGCCATGGCAGTGGAAGGTGAGCGCAGAGGTCCCCTCGAGTCAGACCTGCGAGAGTGTGGACCATGGGCCAACTGCCTACGTAGAATGTCTTTGTAGTAGTTCAGTTTGTCCTCCCTCTCGGTGGGTTTAAAAAATGCCCCCATTTTGTGCCGGAAGCGAGGGTCCAATAAGGTGGACAGCCAGAAGTCATCCCGCCGACAGATGGAAACAATTCTGGGGTCACTACGCAAGCACGTGAGCATGCTTCCTGCCATTTGCGCAAGTGACTCGGATGGACTACCTGTCTCCATCTCCACTGCATACTGCCACGGTGTGCCCAGGTCCTCTGTCTCGCCTTCCTCAAAAACCTCTAGCTCCTCTGGCTGCTCCTGCTCCTCCTCTCCTGTCCGCTGACTAGATAAACCAGCCATTTCGCCAAGCCTAAACTGTGTTTCGCTGGGCAACTCCTCCTCCTCTTCCTCCTCCTCCTCCAGTTCAGCTCCAACGGGGTTCATGTGGCCGTAAGATGTAAACGCCATGTCTCCAGTGCCCTGACCAGCCATGGTTTCCAACATGTGCTGGAGTACATGAAGCAGTGGAATCACGTTGTTCATCCCGTAATCCTGCCGACTGACAAAAAAAGTGGCTTCCTCAAAGGGCCTGAGCAAACGGCAGGTGTCACGTATGAGCTGCCACTGGTTGACATTGAAGTTACACAGGGGAGTCCCCCTATCTGCTTGGATCATCAGGAAATCCGTGATGGCTTTTCTCTGTTCATATAATCGGTCCAACATGTGAAGGGTGGAATTCCAACGGGTGGAAACATCGCAAATCAGACTATGTTGGGGGATACCATTCTGACGCTGTAGCTCAAGAAGGGTGTGTTTGGCGGTGTATGAGTGGCTGAAGTGCATGCAAAGTTTCCTTGAAGTTGTTAGGATGTCTTGCAGATGGGGGGAACACTTCAGAAACCGCTTGACAACCAGATTGAAGATGTGAGCCATGCAGGGGGCATGTTCTTCCCATTGTCGGTAACCATGACTCCCATTTTAAGTTTTCTTGGAGTAAGCCATGTTTGGATTTCCTGATGAATAAATTTAAGCAGTTCCTCCCCTGTGTGACTCCGTTCGCCAAGACAAACCATGTGAAGCACTGCGTGACACCTCCGTGCCCTGCACACATGGTAGACTGGAGGGGCACTGAGACTTGAGCCTACAGTGGAGGGTGAGGAGATGGCGGAGGATGAGGAGGCCGAGTTGCACAGTGTCACAGGCCCAACGGGCAGGGAACGCGGAGGCCGAAGCGGCGTGACCTGTCCAAGTTGCTGCTGCAAAGGGACCACATTCACCCAGTGGGCCGTAAACGACATGTACTGTCCCTGACCGTAGTTACAGCTCCAGACGTCGGCGCTGCCATGCACTTTGCTACACACCGACAGGCTCAAGGACTGGCCCACCTTCTGTTCAACAAAAGTGTGCAGCGCTGGTACTGCCTTCTTGGCAAAGAAATGACGGCTTGGGACTCTCCACCTCGGCTCGGCACAAGCCATCAGTTCTCTGAAAGGTGCAGAGTCCACCACCTGAAAAGGGAGCGACTGCAGCACCAGCAACTTGGACAGGAGCACATTCAGCTTCTGCGCCGTAGGATGAGTGGGCGCATACTGCTGTCTCTTGGACATGGCTTCGCTGATGGATTGCTGGCGGGATGCATGACTTGGAGGAGGAGGAGGAGGAGCAGGAGCGACAGAGGATGGGTATGACGCACAGCTGCCTTCGGCTGAGGTGCTGGAGCCTTGGCTGGCAGAAATTGGGAGCGGCGTGCCACTCGGTGAGGAAGCAGTCTGGCCCACCTTTCCGGAGCCTAGGTTCTCCCAGGCCGCTTTATGGTGACGCATCATATGTTGACGCAGGGCCGTGGTGCCAACATTTGGACCCTGGCCACGCTTCACCTTCTGCCTACATATCTTGCATGTGGCCATGTTACCCTCCTGCGGATGCTTCAGGAAAAACTGCCACACTGCCAAGTAGCTACTTTTCCCACCCCCTGGCTTCACTGATTCACTGCTGCTGTTGCCAACTCCAGGAACCCCTGCCCCACTACCTCCCGATAAGGTAGCCTGCCGCGCAGCAGGTGCTCTACCCCGGCCCCGTTTGGCTCCAGGCTTTACAATTGTGCCCCCATGCTGCCTGCCAACCATGCTGCTAACACCTTGCTGCCTGAGCTGCTGACTCCGGGGCAACCTGCGCCCCTCTTCTCCTGATGATGACGATGAAGCCCCTTCATCACCCGGCTCCCAAGTGCGATCGGCTTCATCGTCATCATCATTATCACCGAGTTGGGGCTGTACGTCACTGATGTTCGTGGATTCGTCAACAGTGTCTGGCGCAGGAGCTGGAACGCTCGCAGCACCCACGACACTGTCCACATCACTATTTTTCTGCCTAGCTAAAGAAGCCACCTCCATTTCTTGGCTGGGCAGTAGCTGCTGACTGTCCTCTATCTGATCGTCCTCCTCACTAAAGAGTGGAGCTGAACCCAAAGCATAGGATACGTCGCTGGGGGAGGGAACGGCGTAGGACAGAGGCAATGGGAGGACAGGGACTGCTCTCGGGGCATGCCAACTCAGGGTTGTGTCAGAGGAACCTACCGACCCTAGACTGGGGGTCTCAGACGTAAGTTGTGATGATGTTGTTGATGAGCGCGTCAACCAAGCTACCATGGCAGATGCATTACTGGTGGAGACCCGACCGCTAGCAGATACTGGCAGATTAGGTCTCTCAGCGTGACTCCTGCTGCTACTGGCCCCCAGTCTGCTGCGACCTCTGCCTGCGGAATCTTGGCCTCTGCCACTCCTCTTTTCACTTCCAGGCACTTGTCTGCCCGACATAGTCTAACTGGCGTGGTAGTAGGTGATATTTTAAGAACCCCCAGGCAGCAGTGGGTCTATATGAAACAGAATATAATGCACACCAAAAGTGAGCAGTAACACTCAGCCTCCAACAGGCCTGCTTAGTGTAAACAAGAGAGCTGCTTAGTGTAAATAAAGAGGGGTATGGTATGTTACAGAATGGGATGCCCCAACAGCAGAGCACCTGGGAGCAGTACTACTATGCACAGCAAAAGTGTCTTTATCAGGCCAAATTTCTTTTAGAATAAGTGCAAAGGGTTATAGTAAATAGAGGCTGGTGTAGTCACAGAATGGGATGCCCCAACAGGAGTGCACCTGTGAGCAGTATTACTATGCACAGCAAAAGTGTGTATCAGGCCAAATTTCTATTAGAATAAGTGCAAAGGGTTATAGTAGTAAATAGAGGCTTGTGTAGTCACAGAATGGGATGCCCCAACAGCCAGCAGTGCACCTGTGAGCAGCAGTGCTATGCACAGCAAAAGTGTGTTTATCAGGCCAAATTTCTATTAGAATAAGTGCAAAGGGTTATAGTAGTAAATAGAGGCTGGTGTAGTCACAGAATGGGATGCCCCAACAGCCAGCAGTGCACCTGTGAGCAGCAGTACTATGCACAGCAAAAGTGTGTTTATCAGGCCAAATTTCTATTAGAATAAGTGCAAAGGGTTATAGTAGTAAATAGAGGCTTGTGTAGTCACAGAATGGGATGCCCCAACAGCCAGCAGTGCACCTGTGAGCAGTAGTACTATGCACAGCAAAAGTGTCTTTATCAGGCCAAATTTATATTAGAATAAGTGCAAAAGGTTATAGTAGTAAATAGAGGCTTGTGTAGTCACAGAATGGGATGCCCCAACAGACAGCAGTGCACCTGTGAGCAGTAGTACTATGCACAGCAAAAGTGTGTTTATCAGGCCAAATTTCTATTAGAATAAGTGCAAAGGGTTATAGTAGTAAATAGAGGCTTGTGTAGTCACAGAATGGGATGCCCCAACAGGAGTGCACCTGTGAGCAGTACTACTATGCACAGCAAAAGTGTCTTTATCAGGCCAAATGACTTTTATAATAAGTGCAAAGGGTTATAGTAAATAGAGGCTGGTGTAGTCACAGAATGGGATGCCCCAACATGAGTGCATCTGGCAGCAGTACTACTATGCACAGCAAAAGTGTCTTTATCAGGCCAAATTTCTATTAGAATAAGTGCAAAGGGTTATAGTAGTAAATAGAGGCTGGTGTAGTCACAGGATGGGATGCCCCAACCGGAGTGCACCTGGGAGCAGTACTACTATGCACATCAAAAGTGTCTTTATCAGGCCAAATGACTTTTAGAATAAGTGCAAAGGGTTAAAGTAAATAGAGGCTGGTGTAGTCACAGAATGGGATGCCCCAACAGGAGTGTACCTGACAGCAGTACTACTATGCACAGCAAAAGTGTGTATCAGGCCAAATTTCTATTAGAATAAGTGCAAAGGGTTATAGTAGTAAATAGAGGCTTGTGTAGTCACAGAATGGGATGCCCCAACAGCCAGCAGTGCACCTGTGAGCACCATGCTATGCACAGCAAAAGTGTGTTTATCAGGCCAAATTTCTATTAGAGTAAGTGCAAAGGGTTATAGTAGTAAATAGAGGCTGGTGTAGTCACAGAATTGGATGCCCCAACAGCCAGCAGTGCACCTGTGAGCAGCAGTACTATGCACAGCAAAAGTGTGTTTATCAGGCCAAATTTCTATTAGAATAAGTGCAAAGGGTTATAGTAGTAAAGAGGCTGGTGTAGTCACAGAATGGGATGCCCCAACAGCCAGCAGTGCACCTGTGAGCAGTACTACTATGCACAGCAAAAGTGTCTTTATCAGGCCAAATTTCTATTAGAATAAGTGCAAAAGGTTATAGTAGTAAATAGAGGCTTGTGTAGTCACAGAATGGGATGCCCCAACAGACAGCAGTGCACCTGTGAGCAGTAGTACTATGCACAGCAAAAGTGTGTTTATCAGGCCAAATTTCTATTAGAATAAGTGCAAAGGGTTATAGTAGTAAATAGAGGCTTGTGTAGTCACAGAATGGGATGCCCCAACAGGAGTGCACCTGTGAGCAGTACTACTATGCACAGCAAAAGTGTCTTTATCAGGCCAAATGACTTTTAGAATAAGTGCAAAGGGTTATATTAAATAGAGGCTGGTGTAGTCACAGAATGGGATGCCCCAACAGGAGTGCACCTGGCAGCAGTACTACTATGCACAGCAAAAGTGTCTTTATCAGGCCAAATTTCTATTAGAATAAGTGCAAAGGGTTATAGTAGTAAACAGAGGCTGGTGTAGTCACAGAATGGGATGCCCCAACCGGAGTGCACCTGGGAGCAGTACTACTATGCACATCAAAAGTGTCTTTATCAGGCCAAATGACTTTTAGAATAAGTGCAAAGGGCTATAGTAAATAGAGGCTGGTGTAGTCACAGAATGGGATGCCCCAACAGGAGTGCACCTTGCAGCAGTACTACTATGCACAGCAAAAGTGTCTTTATCAGGCTAAATTTCTATTAGAATAAGTGCAAAGGGTTATAGTAGTAAATAGAGGCTTGTGTAGTCACAGAATGGGATGCCCCAACAGCCAGCAGTGCACCTGTGAGCAGCAGTGCTATGCACAGCAAAAGTGTGTTTATCAGGCCAAATTTCTATTAGAATAAGTGCAAAGGGTTATAGTAGTAAATAGAGGCTTGTGTAGTCACAGAATGGGATGCCCCAACAGCCAGCAGTGCACCTGTGAGCAGTAGTACTATGCACAGCAAAAGTGTGTTTATCAGGCCAAATTTCTATTAGAATAAGTGCAAAGGGTTATAGTAGTAAATAGAGGCTGGTGTAGTCACAGAATGGGATGCCCCAACAGGAGTGCACCTGTGAGCAGTAGTACTATGCACAGCAAAAGTGTGTTTATCTGGCCAAATTTCTATTAGAATAAGTGCAAAGGGTTATAGTAGTAAATAGAGGCTGGTGTAGTCACAGAATGGGATGCCCCAACAGCCAGCAGTGCACCTGTGAGCAGCAGTACTATGCACAGCAAAAGTGTGTTTATCAGGCCAAATTTCTATTAGAATAAGTGCAAAGGGTTATAGTAGTAAATAGAGGCTGGTGTAGTCACAGAATGGGATGCCCCAACAGACAGCAGTGCACCTGTGAGCAGTAGTACTATGCACAGCAAAAGTGTCTTTATCAGGCCAAATTTATATTAGAATAAGTGCAAAAGGTTATAGTAGTAAATAGAGGCTTGTGTAGTCACAGAATGGGATGCCCCAACAGACAGCAGTGCACCTGTGAGCAGTACTACTATGCACAGCAAAAGTGTGTTTATCAGGCCAAATTTCTATTAGAATAAGTGCAAAGGGTTATAGTAGTAAATAGAGGCTTGTGTAGTCACAGAATGGGATGCCCCAACAGCCAGCAGTGCACCTGTGAGCAGTAGTACTATGCACAGCAAAAGTGTGTTTATCAGGCCAAATTTCTATTAGAATAAGTGCAAAGGGTTATAGTAGTAAATAGAGGCTTGTGTAGTCACAGAATGGGATGCCCCAACAGCCAGCAGTGCACCTGTGAGCAGTACTACTATGCACAGCAAAAGTGTGTTTATCAGGCCAAATTTCTATTAGAATAAGTGCAAAGGGTTATAGTAGTAAATAGAGGCTTGTGTAGTCACAGAATGGGATGCCCCAACAGCCAGCAGTGCACCTGTGAGCAGTACTACTATGCACAGCAAAAGTGTGTTTATCAGGCCAAATTTCTATTAGAATAAGTGCAAAGGGTTATAGTAGTAAATAGAGGCTGGTGTAGTCACAGAATGGGATGCCCCAACAGGAGTGCACCTGTGAGCAGTACTATTATGCACAGCAAAAGTGTCTTTATCAGGCCAACTTTCTATTAGAATAAGTGCAAAGGATTATAGTAGTAAATAGAGGCTTGTGTAGTCACAGAATGGGATGCCCCAACAGCCAGCAGTGCACCTGTGAGCAGTACTACTATGCACAGCAAAAGTGTGTTTATCAGGCCAAATTTCTATTAGAATAAGTGCAAAGGGTTATAGTAGTAAATAGAGGCTGGTGTAGTCACAGAATGGGATGCCCCAACAGGAGTGCACCTGTGAGCAGTACTACTATGCACAGCAAAAGTGTTTTTATCAGGCCAAATTTCTATTAGAATAAGTGCAAAGGGTTATAATAGTAAATAGAGGCTTGTGTAGTCACAGAATGGGATGCCCCAACAGCCAGCAGTGCACCTGTGAGCAGTACTACTATGCACAGCAAAAGTGTGTTTATCAGGCCAAATTTCTATTAGAATAAGTGCAAAGGGTTATAGTAGTAAATAGAGGCTTGTGTAGTCACAGAATGGGATGCCCCAACAGCCAGCAGTGCACCTGTGAGCAGTACTACTATGCACAGCAAAAGTGTGTTTATCAGGCCAAATTTCTATTAGAATAAGTGCAAAGGGTTATAGTAGTAAATAGAGGCTGGTGTAGTCACAGAATGGGACGCCCCAACAGGAGTGCACCTGTGAGCAGTACTACTATGCACAGCAAAAGTGTCTTTATCAGGCCAAATTACTTTTAGAATAAGTGCAAAGGGTTATAGTAAATAGAGGCTGTTGTAGTCACAGAATGGGATGCCCCAACCGGAGTGCACCTGGGAGCAGTACTACTATGCACAGCAAAAGTGTCTTTATCAGGCCAAATGACTTTTATAATAAGTGCAAAGGGTTATAGTAAATAGAGGCTGGTGTAGTCACAGAATGGGATGCCTCACAGCAGACTTGAGATCAGTTCAGTATATATGCACAGTAAGTGTATAAGCAGCCTGAAAACGCTAACAAAGCCAGTCAGCCAGCCAGTAACACTCAGGCTGGATGAAAAAAAAAAATCTCCCTGTGACTGCCTCCGATTTTTCCTAACTTTCCCTGCTTCTCGCTGACTTTCTGCCTGTCTCCTGCCTGTCTCCTGCCTGTCCCTGTCTGTCCCTGTCTGTCCCTGGCTCTCTGTCTCTCCCACACTACAGCAGCGTCCTGTCTCTCACGAATGCAATAGAGAAATGAGGAAAAGCAAGATGTCCGCCGCCTTAAATAGCTCTGTGACGTCACCGGGCTTGCTGGCTGCTGATAGGCTGCATGTGACTGCCCCAGCATGCACTGGTGCGGGGTAGATGTCTGGACATGTCCCGTCCGCCATCTTAGAATGCCTGTAATGTAAATGAATGGATGCTAAAGGAAAACTTTGAGCGATCGTATCGCGGGGAAATTCAGATTCGATCCGAATTGAATTTTTCATGAAATTCGGATCGAATCCGGGTTCGTCCGGATCGATTCGCTCATCCCTAGCAATCACCTTAGTGAAGAGCTTAACGTCGGCATTGAGGAGGGATATTGGTCTATAGCTGGAGCTCAAAGTGGGGTCTTTTCCATCCTTCGGTATCACCGCTATGTGGGCACGTAGGCTATCCGATGGGAGGGCACCGTCTGCCTTAAGCGAGTTGAAAACCCCCAGGAGCTTAGACGAGAGGGTATCTGCGAATGTTTTGTAATTCGATAGGGGAAGACCATCCGGACCCGGTGCCCTCCCATTGGCTGATCCTTTAATGGCCAGCGCCAATTCCTCCGGGGTGATTGGGGCCTTTAAGTCCGCAGCAAGTGCCCGTGGAAATTTGGGCATCCCCGATTGCTGAATATAGTCACTGATTTCCACTCTCCCTGCACCCGAGTCAGGGATATTATATAGGGAATGGTAGTACTTTCTCTATACCCCCTGCTATATCTTTTCCTTATGAACCATGTTTCCCTCTTGATTCCTGACTCTAGGAATGTAGGTTTTGGCTCTTTCCTCCCTCAAAGCCGAGGCCAAAAGACTACTGCACTTGTCTCCCGACTCGTAAAAGACCTTCCTGGATTTTATAAGCAGGAGCTTGTGTCTGTCATTTAAAATCCCCTTTAGCCACTCTTTGAGGGAGGTCAGGGCGGCCAAGTGTGTCGCTGCCAATGACTTCTTGTGTAGGGACTCCAACCTCCGGATTTCTCAGAGAAGGTCCAGTAGTTGTTTGTTCCTTTCCCGCTTAACCCTGGCCCCATGCTTGATCAATAATCCTCTGATTTCACATTTGTGCACTTCCCATATCATGGGTAGGCTCGTGTCAGGGGTGGTGTTTGTCGTGAAATATTCCTGGAGATTTTTCATCAAGTCCTCTTTAATTAAAGGGTCTTGTAGAAGGGCACTATTTAGTCTCCAGGTCCAGGGTCGTGGTGCCTGGTCTTGTGTGACTAATGTAAGCAAGACCGGAGCGTGGTCCAAGATTGTAATATTACCTATTGACGTGTCTGCCACCCGCGGCAAGAGGTTATGTTGGACTAAGAAAAAGTCTATTCTAGAATACATATTGTGCGGGGCTGAATTGAAAGAGTAATCCCTTGAGCTAGGGTTAAAGACTCGCCACGGGTCAGTTAGCTGGTGGTAGTGGAGAAGTTTCCGGAGCTTGAAATACGAAATATAGGAATGGCCCCTTGATGTATCAAAAAGGGGTTCTAGGGTGAAGTTAAAGTCTCCACCTACTATCCCCTTACCTTCGGCAAAGCCAACTAACTTATCCAGAACCTCTTCTAGAAAAGAGGGTGCATAAACATTCACAAAGGTGAACATTTCCGTTCCAATCCTACCCTTAACAAAAAGCCATCTGCCCTCCCCACCACTGAGAGTGCCCACCTCCTCCCACGGCATTGATCTGGCGAGCAATATACTCACTCCCCTAGATCTAGAGTCCGGGGAGTAGCTGTGATATGAGGTTGGGAATGATCTGTTCCTGAGAGACGGCGGATTAGAGGCCTTAAAGTGCGTCTCCTGAAGAAGAGCTATCTGCACCTTCGTTGCCCGAAGATTATTAAGGACCATAGAACTCTTTTCAGGGGTATTTAGACCCTTTACGTTGAAAGAGACCAAGCTGAACTCCTTCATCACTGCAACTGCGGACCAGCAAAGGGTGAAAACCCAGAATGTCTAAGTGAGCAAAACAGTGGCAGCACCAGCGACAGGAAAAGCACCCACCACCCAGTTGAGTATTTCCCCACTACCACCTCAGGGACGGGGGCAAGGGAGTGCGAGAGGCGGAGAGTCAGATATAGGTACAGAGACAGAGACAACGGAAGTCTCCCTCCGGGTTTGAAAGTACCGGAAGAAGAGAGGGGGGGGGGAGAAGAAAACACAAGACAGGGGCAAACCTGAGCGCGAGGTCAAACCCGTGACCAGGGGGGTGTCAATCTAAGTAGCTACTGCTCTAAGGTTCAGATCACCTCCCATCGAGAGGAATCTGAAGCCGGCCTAAGTGGGGGACTGTGTCAAGCGACGAATCTGGAAGTAGTAGCCGCCTGGGCTTCCCCGGCAACACATTTTTCCTGGGCTACTGGTTCTCAGAGGCATCGTGAACATGAACGTGTAAATACTAAAAATTAGGCAAGAATAAGGCATATAGAAATAATGCTGAGACTCAGGTTAATTGCCAGTCATCAACCCCTTCCGTGCAGCAAGGGAGCCGTATGCAAAGCTGTCCCCATGGGAGGACCTAGCGGGTCTGAGTGGCATACCCGCCACTAGCGACCCTAGTCTCAAGCCCTCCCGTCGATGCACGGTCGGAGCCGGGATGGCTGCGCCCAGCAACAAACAATCAAACCACAAAAGAGTAGGACATTCCAATCTAAGGCAACGTGTAAATGCTAAGCACTAGGCGAGCGTACCCCGACATGCAAAAATAACACATTCTAGGCACACAGAATTATTACAGCGACTCGGGTTAACAGCCAATCACCGCCCCCCCCCCCCCCTGGCATCGACGGGGCCACAGACAAAGTTGTCCCCAGGGTCCGGGTCCGAGCAGGTCAAACGACCCTCACCTACCACAAGTGATCTCAGTCAAAGCTTGCCCCACCGACGTCCGGCCAGGGCCAGAGCCCGGTAACAAACAACAAACAGCATAAAGCATAATATTTAAATCTAAAGCTTAAGAGAGGCAGCAAAGCTTAGCGTAAAAGGAAGGCATTCAGGGTTCGCGATCCGTCGGCCTGGGGGGGGGTCTCTCGTTTCTCATCTTTGGTCTGGCAGATCTGGCTCTGCGGGAGGGCTCTCCACAGGGTCCTCGCGGGACGGGTTCTGCCGACGGGACAAGCCAATTGGGAGCAGGTACTGGATCACAATCCAAAAAGAAGAAGAGACCTTTCAAGTCCCGGTGTGTTCTAAGGAAGAACGTGTCACGACTTTTGGAGACTATCAGGTGGAAGGGGAAACCCCAGCGGTAGGTGGCTCCCGTGCTCGTTATAACTTCCAAAATTGGCCTCATCATTCTTCTCATTTGAAGAGTGCGTCTGGAAAGGTCCGGGAGGATTAGGATTCTGGCTCTATCAAAGTCCACCGGGCCATGTCTCCAGGCCCTGCGAGAGATCTCCTCTTTGACTTTGTAGAAGTATATTCTACAGATCACATCCCTGGGGCGCGCCGGGTCTCGGTTGTGAGGGCCTAGGGCCCTGTGTGCCCTGTCAATCTCGATCGGGGCATCAATATTCCTCTCCAGAAGCGTGTTAAAAATGGCTGTAATAATTTGCTTTACGTCTTCTCTTGCTGAGGCCTCTGGTATTCCCCTGAGACGAAGGTTGTTGCGCCTATGTCTATTCTCCAGGTCATCATGTTGCAATTGGAGCTGTAAGATCTGGGAATTCTGCTCTTCGACGCGTGCCGTCAGGTCTGCGATAGCTGCCTCTGTCGCTGACTGGTGGGATGAAACTCTAGAGTCTAGGGCCTGGAGTTGGCCCCGCACTTCCGCGATATCTTTTTTGCAGGCCGCCTCATATTTTGCTATAAGCGCCTCAAAGTCCGATCTAGTGGGGATTGATCTTAGGAATGAGAGGGTTTCTCTGTGTATTCTGCCCATCTGAGCTGCTTTTCTTGGATCTTCCATCAAATTTTGGGGTGAAGGCGGTGCATTTGAGGTAGCCGGAGACAGGAATGCAATCCCGCTTATGAGAGAGAGGGTCTCAGCGTGGTAAGGGAGTTCCTCTAGCGAGAACGGACAGGATTGTTGGAGGGCTGAGAGTGGTTGTATCTCCCGGGGTGGACCAGGACACGGAAAGGTCACTGGGGGGCTGCATCAAACATCTTGGTGGTGAAGCCGGGGTGTCGGGCATGGCATCGGCACGTGGCCCCCTCTCCTTCGCTGGCCTAAAGTGGCTACTCGCCCGTGGGAGCCTTTGCTGGAGCGCGCCTTCTGGGAGTGAGTGGCTAGTGAGGGGTATTTCCTGCTCCCTGTTTGGGGACCTCAAACCCCTGGAGTCCCTCTTGCCAGGGATAAAGGCATATTTCCCTAGCTTGCCCAGGGCTGTGTCCCTCCAACTTGGTCCCTGGGCAGTTAGCGTTATGGGAGCCTGAGCGTGGGTTTTTCCCCTGCAGCCCCCCTTCTGCTTGCCATCTAGGGGATGGGCTGCCTTCTCCTCCATGCATGCTGTAGAATGCCCCCCCTCGTACCTCATATCACTTTCAGGGATGGTGCCGCAGGGTGTCATCACCTTTATAGGCACCGGCTCGTCAGGCCTGCGCAGCCCAGCTCCTGTGATGTGTGGAGGACGCTGTACCCTGCTGCGCGTCGGCGGGCGTCCGAGGGGCCTCTCGCCTCATCGGAGGCGGCGGGGTTACACATCTCCGCTGTGTGAATGCTGCGAGGGGGGGGAGGTGTCCGCTCCCCCTCGGTGTCGGCCTCCATCTTGTCTGGAGGAGCCGTATACTCCGCCAGCTCTCTGCGGGTTGCGCCGGATGGCCAGTCTTTTCCCCGCTCACCTTTCAAAGGGAGCTCTTCTTCGCCTGACGTGGACCCCGACGGGGGGGGGGGGGGTGATGAGGGTGCAGCCCTTCGCTCTCCGCCCGCGCGATCCTTCACACCGGCCGCTGCGTCTCCTCTCAAGCCGCCGCCTGCTCGAGCAGCGGTTTTCTCCTTCTCCCTACTTTTATTCTTCTTGCCTGCCATGACAGGGCAGTTTTGAGCACCAGATCGCCTGTATAATTTAAAATAAGCCCAAAGGAGCTCAGGAGCTTCAGATAGCATGTCTACTCCATGCGCTCGCTAGGCCACGCCCCCCGTATGTTGGGCGTTCTAACACCAGTAAAGCACTGCAGCGAGTGAGAGGTAGCGCCAGCTCAGTGTGACTGACTCTCAGTGACTCACACCATATTCAGCAGAAAAAAACAGACTCTCACAGCATCGGCGCTCTGGATCTGGTCGCTATAGAATAGAGCGACAGACGCTGTGTGATTAAACACATATCCTGTGTTTTTGAACACATATCCACCAGTAACAAAGCGAAAACACATGGAATGACATTGTTGCAACATTGTGACATTAACACTTTAGTGCCAGACCTGCAATGGTAATTCTGCATAAAAATAAAAAAAATAAAAAAAGTTTTCTAAAATGATTTTTTCTAGGCCAGGAGACGTCACACAATTATTTGAGAGAAAAAATAAAAACAAAAAACCCCGTTTAAACAGAAGAAAAGGAATGTCCATTGAAATGTATGGGAGAGCGACAGGTAATACCTGGCGCTCTGGAAGCTAGAGCGCCGGCGCTATACGCTGAGCCGCCTGTAATGATGAATCGTACGCTACATGGTGCTGTAAGATTCGGTCACCAGATTCGCCTTCATAAATGTGGTATTGCGTACAGCGCCCGACGTTCACCAGACGCTGTCTGCCGCTATGAGGCGCTACCTGCCGCTATCCCTTGATGAATAAACCCCATAATCTTCTTCACCAGAGTCCATGTTGGTATGATTGAAACAGGCTGACAGCAGGGTTGTGGCCCTTTTGCTTGGCACAAGAGACAGCTTTCATCAGACAAGGTACCAATTTGATTGCTCTCATCTGGGGGAACTAATGCAGCTGAACATGAATACACATCAGGTTTAAACTCAATACATGTCCTGCAACAGGAGTGCTTTAAGAGGAACTTTCACTTTTTGTTAAAGAGATCCGTTAATGTCTATTTCACTCTTGTCTAAAGGTAAATCTGGCCTTTCCAAGAGTCTGGAGATTTTCTTTCATATAGTCTTTATTTTTTAAGCTGAAAAAGGCCTGGATCATCCCATAGGAATACATGATAAATCCCTTTAAGGCTGTCTGACTGCAGGCAAACAAGCATGTGAAACCAGGATAGGACACATGGCTGCAGAGCCAACAGTTACACATACCGTAGCTATGCTTTGACAGCCAAAACATCTGACGAATATTTACCGAAAGTGAAGCTTTTATATACTTCAAGTTTAACTAAATTGACTTTGTGTAACTTGTCGCAATAAAAAATGACAGTGGGATACCTGCTAACTACTGAAACTAAGGGTAATTAATTGTATAGTGGTGAATCCAGCTATTCACCCTAGATGGCTCACAAAATTAACTGCACCTCCTCCACAGTAATAAAGAATCTACAATATATATATCATGAATTTATAGGTACATTTTATTTTTGATCATTAACCCACATACATTACATTACAAACAGTTAAAAAACATAAAAAGTTGGACCACATTCCCCCAGGGGCATCCCAATTTCACCTATATCCCATCCCATGAATAACAAAATTATTATAAGTGCCAAATAAAGTGCATAAGTGCTTATTGTGCAAACAATCTATCTATAGACACAATGTGGCAAGAGAAAAAAAAGAAAAACAAACTCCAATGGGAAATACACAACCAAATATATGTGAAACAAACACATCACCTGAAAGTAATCTCAAATAGCCCCTTGGTTTATGTGGGTCCAGTAGCGATCCCCAACGCGTTTCGTGGTCCCCCCGCTCAGACCACTTTATCAAGGTATTACCTTTCAGGTGATGTGTTTGTTTCACATATATTTGGTTGTGTATTTCCCATTGGAGTTTGTTTTTCTTTTTTTTCTCTTGCCACATTGTGTCTATAGATAGATTGTTTGCACAATAAGCACTTATGCACTTTATTTGGCACTTATAATAATTTTGTTATTCATGGGATGGGATATAGGTGAAATTGGGATGCCCCTGGGGGAATGTGGTCCAACTTTTTATGTTTTTTAACTGTTTGTAATGTAATGTATGTGGGTTAATGATCAAAAATAAAATGTACCTATAAATTCATGATATATATATTGTAGATTCTTTATTACTGTGGAGGAGGTGCAGTTAATTTTGTGAGCCATCTAGGGTGAATAGCTGGATTCACCACTATACAATTAATTACTATTTATGGTTTTAAGACGGTTCCATATTGCTGCACGGCCACAGATTTTTTGATTTCTTTGATTTAATATAATTGGTGGTGCGGAATTAACATACAATAAGTTTAGATTTACTGAAACTAAGGGGTTATTTAAGAAGGGATAGCGGCAGGTAGTGCTTCGTAGCGGCAGGAAGCATTTGGTGTACGCAAAACCACATTTATGAAGGCGAATCTGGTGAGCGCCTCTAACAGCGCCATGTAGCGTCTGATGTATTATTACAGGCGGCTCAGCGTATAGCACCGGCGCTCTAGCTTCCAGAGCACCAGGTATTACCTTTCGCTCAGTGTCGCTCTCCCATACATTTCAATGCCCGTTCATTTGCTTGTGTTTGACATGATTTTTTTTTTTTTGCTTCAATCATTAGGCTCGATTCAGAGACACATTCGTCTGGACTTCCGTAGCTGTCTGTGAAAGTTTTTGTGGGTGTTTGTCATTTTTTTTTTTTTTCGTCCATTTTTCATTCGTACGAACGTTCGGGAAAATGCGTATATGCGCTTTCGAGGAACGAAAACAAATCGGATCATTTGCGTTAGTTCGGATCATTTTCCCAACAAAATCTGATATTTTCTTTCGTTCAGATAACTTACGTTGTTGGGATGGGCTTACGTCTGATTCAGAGAGCTGATTGCCGAGGGACCACCACCCTATTAAACCGTTTCATTTGCGATCCACTTATGGGACCTCTGAGGGCTCGGATTGCTATTGTTGAACATGTTTTGCGGCTATGTGGAGGAGTCTGCGCGCCTTTAGCACCAAGGCATTGCATGTATCAGCATGGCCGAGGCCATAAATTGTATAGCAATGCATACCTAAATCAATACATTTCATGTATGCCTTATAGGAGCATTTTAATGCTGACCTTAATTAGTCCTTAGCATGTAAACCTTTATTTTCCCACACATCCATTCAATTGCTATATTTTTTTAGACTTATGTCCTTTGTGAATTATATTTGGATTGTTGAACTTGAATCTTAATTTGTTGTAGGAGTTATTGTTTTAGTTGGTTACCTTTGCTTTGTGTAATTATTTTATATTTGGTTGCAAGAACCGCAAGATGTGCCACTGGCACAACATACAAGCAGTGTTTGGTCCAGCTATGCGATTCCTCAGTGTTCTTGCAGGGCATCCAGGGTCGTCCCATGATGCTTAT
Source organism: Gastrophryne carolinensis (assembly GCA_027917425.1). Lineage (NCBI taxonomy): Eukaryota > Metazoa > Chordata > Amphibia > Anura > Microhylidae > Gastrophryne > Gastrophryne carolinensis. The sequence continues at coordinate 51,170,838 of CM051234.1, read as the reverse complement.
ATATTGCAGAGCTCTGGCCGATTTCGTCAATTTGAGTCAGGAGAATTATCTGGTGGATGGCTCCTGGGTAAGTTTGTTCACATTCCATCAATCCATTTTCACTGTATGGCAATGAATATAGTTGATGACTTATGTCTTAACCTTTTTATCCCTTGATGACATGTTAAACAATATTGTAGCTTAGAATGTGTATTTTATGTTAGTATTTTTAAGTTCTTTCAGGGGATTCTGGATATCCACTTCTGCCCCTGCTCCTGATGCCCGTTCTTTGCCTGCAGAATGCGGGCCAGGGGTTCTCTAATCGGGCACTATGCAAAACCTGGGCCGTGGTGGCGAGGGCCCTCTGGCTTTTGAAGTCCAGATTTAGGTGTTTGGACCATACGGGGGGGCACTGCAGTATGACCCCAACAAGGATATACCAATAATTTAATTGACGTTTTTTAACAGGGACCACACGTGCCAGAGTGGCACAACTGAGTGTCAGGGTTCTTCAGTTGGTGGGCGAGATGCAGGAGCTGTGCGACTCGTTGGGGACCACAGATGAAGAATAATATTCTGTGGCCTGCCATTGCTATGGATTTAGTTTTTTATAGTTGTAAAAACCGAGGAGTGATTAGGGTAAGTTTTAGGGGGCTAAAATGGAGGAAGAACCTAACCGCGAAGTGGTTTGGATGAGCTTTAAGGGTCCAAAAGGGAAGAGGGAGGATAGTGCTAAGTGATTTAGCTAAACATTGTAGTATAATTGAGGGTGGCAAATATGTAGTATGTAATGAGTTAAGTTTGTAGTGCGCAGGCGCAAGATCCTTTACTGAAGGTTAGCAATGCATGCATAGAATCGCTCGCACACTCATACGAGAGCAGGAAAATTTAAAAAAAAAACAGATCGGCACAAAAACGAAAGTCTTTTTTTGTCTCTCTGAATCGAGCCTATTGTGTGACGTCTCCTGGCTGCAAACAAACACTTGTAGAAACTTTTTGGACTTTTTATATTTTTATGCAGAATTGTCATTACAGGTCTAACACTAAAGTGTTAAAACAATGTCATTCCATGTGTTTTCGCTTTGTTACTGGTGGATATGTGTTCAAAAACAGACTTTAATCACACAGCGTCTGGCGCTCTATGCTACAGTGACCAGATTTAGAGCACTGACGCTGTGTGTGTCCTTTTTTGATAAGTATGGTGTGGAGTCGGTCGCACTGAGCTGGTCCTACCTCTCGCTCCCTGCAGCGCTGTACTGATGTTAGAGTGCCCAACATATATCATATTCATCAATGCCGGCCAGGTTACTAGAGCGACTAAGGCGCTCTGTTACAGCGGCCGATACCCGCTTACAGTGTCTACTAGCGGTCGATCTAAGGGCCGCTATAGAGATGCTCATCTGCCGATACCTGGCGTTAGTAATGAATCAGCCTCCATGTTTGCTTCTCTACTTTTGAAATACTAACAGACTGGATCGTGCTACACCTAGCCAGAAGAAAAAATCTGGATTTCAAGCACATTCTTTATGGTTGAACTAAACATTTTATGACAATATGGCCATTCCAAAAAGGAGCAATAATTATCTTGATTTGAAAGGCTTGCATTGGGGAACATGACTTATGAGATTTGCCGTCCTTATAATGTTATTTAAAGAATTAAAATGTAGGTTTCTTAGCAAGAATCGAGCAGAGAGGAGTTTTGTGGTTGCTGCAAATGACCCAGCGTTGTCCAAGAATATATCAAACTGTGTTTGGAGAACTGGGATGCCAGGAACAGATGAAAAATGTTTCAATCGCCGAACCTGAATGCCAAAAGCTTGTCCAAAAAAATTCTACTGAGTTCCTTGGTTCAGGTTAAAGTAAGAGATTCAAAAATGCCAATTCTTAAGTCATAGATAAGTGTATATAGATGAGTGTAATGGTTACAAATGTGTCCGGTATAAAATAACATTGGGTCAAGCAATTTACAGACCAAATTGAAAAGATGTTTGCTATTCTTTCCCGACATCCGAGGCAAGCAATCCATTTCTATAAAAGTAACAGTGGCTGCATATTCCATGACATTTAGAGGCTAATTTAAGACTAGCGCCACATATTGCCATGTGAGTGTCTATGTAGCGACGCTTAGAGCGTCCTCAAGTGGTCGCTGTAAGCGGTGTTGTGCGCTATAACTTAGAGGCTGATTCATTAATAGCGGCAGGTAGCGACAGATGAGCGTCTGTAGCAGGCATTTTCAGAGCGCCCGCTAGTAGTCGCTTTGCTCAGCCGTGGGTAGCAACTTCATAGCGACTCAGTCGCTGTTCAGTAATGTTGAATACATTGTGAGGAGTCGCTATTTGACCAGTACAGCGCTGTATGGGAGCGCATGTTAGCGACTGCTCATAGCGACCGACTCACACCGTATTCAGCAAAAAAACAGCCTTACTAATCTCTGGCACTGAAAAATGCTTGTTTGAAGCCCAGAGCGCAGGAGGCGGTGTGTTTAAAGTGTGTTTTCAAGCATCTATCAACTAGTAACAAAGCGAAAACATGGAATTACATTGTAGCAACATTGTAACATGAACACTTTAATGGCAGACCTGTAATGGCAATTCTGAAGAAATTTTTCAAAAATCATAGAAATGTGAAAAAACAACTTTTTCAATGTCAGAAGAGGTCACCGAATTATTTGTGATTTTTTGGCAAAAAAACAAACAAAACAAAAACCCGGTTTAAAGAGAAGAAAAGGTTCGTCCATTGAAATGTATTGGAGAGCGACAGGTAGCGAGAGGTCATACCTGGCGCTGTGCAAGGCTGAACGCTGGCGCTGTTCGCTGAGGCTGTGAAAATGATGAATCAGATGCTACATGGCGCTATCCCAGTCGCTAAACAGATTCTGCTTGATAAATGTGGAATTGCGTGCCGTGTCCGGCGTTCACCAGTCGCTATCTGTCGCTACCTCTTATTAACCAGGCGCTACCTGACGCTATCCCTTCTTAAATAAGGGCAGGCAGGTTTAGCAGGCGGACAAGTGATGCTGTAGTATCCTGTCCAGCATTGATAAATGTGATGTCTGTAGGGGGCGCTGTAGAAGCGCTCTCCCTGATTCACTGCAGAGCCAATGGAGAACGCTAGGTGGCGTTTCAAGGTCATAGCGCCAAGACTATGCTACATCTAACAACAGGACAACACTGCACTGAACGATAAGTAGAGTCAGTTAAGTGCGTCCAGCACTCAGCGCTGAAGCCCATATTTAACAAAAAACTACACACAACCAGCGTCGGCGCTCTAAAACTGGGTGCTCTAGCGTTGAGCGCCAGAAGCTTTGTGATAAAAGTCTGTTTCTAAACACATATACACCAGCACCAGAGCGAAAACACATGGAATGACATTGTTTTATCACCGTGACAATGACACTGCAATGGCCGACCTGCACATACAATTCTGCATAATAAAAAATTAAAAAGAAATCACAATAAAAGTGTTTGGTTGCCGGGAAGGAGAGGCCACACAATGATTTGAACCAAAAACGTAGAACATTATTTAGAAAAACGCTATTTATACACAACCAGATAAAAACCCCATTGAAATGTATGGGAGAGCGACACTGAGCGGCAGGTGCTACGTGGCGCTGCTGAACATAGAGCGTCGACGCTTTACACTGAGCCACTGGTCGTAATACATTTGACGCTACATGATGCTATTAGAGGCACTGACCAACTGACTTCCATATATATGGTTTTCACATACTGCATCCAGGGTTCACCCGATGCTACGTGGCACTAGTGACACTGCCTGGCGTTAGCGTTTCTTAAATAACCCCCTTAATCAGTAAGGTAACAGATATGAATACATGCTATCTGAAACGTTATTCACAGGGGTGTAACTACAGAGGGTGTGGTGGTGTGATCGTACCAAGGCGCAGATCAGGGGGACCCCGTCATTGTTGTTCTTCCACCTTATTTATAATAATTGTGCTCACTTGCCATCATTAACAGCAGCCATATTCAACTGGCGGACCGGGTCCGAATGCAGACCTCAGCGCCAGATTTCCAGACCCCTGCCATGAGAGTCCTCAGGGAAACCTAGTTGCTTCTGTGTTGCTGTGCTCCCTTATTATTATTTTTATTATTATTAATAATAATAATAATAATAATAATATGTCCTATTAGATACTATCAGGCTGATTAGCTCCAAGTACCGACAGATGAGCGTCTGTAGTGAGGCATTGAGAGCGACCGCTAGTAGTCGCTGTGCTCGGCCCTAGTTCGCTGTTTCAGAGCATCGGGGAGGCCGATTCATTAATAGCGGCAGGTAGCGACAGTTGAGCGACTGTAGCGGTATTTTCACAGCGCTCGCTAGTAGTCGCTGTGCTTGGCCGTTGTTCGGTTGTTGACAGCGACTCAGTCGGTGTGCAGTAATGTTGAATATTGGGTGAGGAGTCGCTATATGACAGGTTCCGCGCTGTATGGGAGCGCATGATAGCGACTGGCCCTAGCGACCGGCTCCCACCATATTCATTAACAAATCATGCTCAAAAAATTCTCGCGCTGTGAAATGCATGTTTAAACCCCAGAGCGCTGGTGGCGATGGGTTAAAAGTAGTTTTTTAACCCCCAAACAACAATATTTTTGGAAACCAAAAAAAAAGTTTTTTAAATAATTTTGTAATATGAATACATTAATATCAGACCTGAAATATCAATTCTGCACAATTTTTTTTTTTACCTTAAAAAAAATATCTAACATGGCAGAAGTGTCACAGAATTTTTCACATTTAAAAAAAAAAAAAAAAAATAACAATTAATTATGAATATTTAAAGATTGTTCCATTGAAATGCATTGGAGAGCGCCAGGTAGCGAGAGGTCATACCTGTCGCTGTTCAAGGTCGGACGCTGGCGCTGTGGGCTGAGGCTGGAATAATGATGAATGAGTGGCTATCTGGCGCTATCTCAGTTGCTAAGCAGGATTGGCTTGATAAATGTGCGATTGTGGTGGGGAGCAGGCGTTCTCGTGGCGGTGCCCGTCATTACCGGTCGCTCACCAGTCGCTACCTGACGCTATTCCTTCATAAATAAGGGCCTAAGTTTCTGGCCGGCAATGATGAATATATTGTGTGAGTCGCTCTAACACCAGTACAGCGCTGTATGGGAGCGAACGGTAGCACCAGCTCAGTGCAACCAACTCACACCATATTCATGAAAAAAAAGCCTCACACAGCGCTCAAAATCGGGTCGTTGTAGCCCAGAGTGCCAGAAGCTGTGTTTTTGAACATGTATTCACTAGTAACAAAGCATATATGGAATTACATTGTTGTAACATTGTAACATGAACACTTTAATACCAGACCTGTAATGACAATTCTGCATAAAAAAATCAAAAATCAAAAAAAGTTTCAAAAAATACTTTTTCTAGGCCATGAGAGGTGACACAAAACAAAAAAAAAACCCTGTTTAAAGAGAAGAAAAGGATCATCCATTGAAATGTATGGGAGAGCAACAGGTAGCGACAGGTAATACCAGGCACTCAGGAAGCCAAGGCGCTGGCGGTATATGGTGAGCCGTCTGTGATGATGAATCGGTCGCTGCGTGTCGCTGTTAGAGTCGCTCACCAGATTTGCTTTGATAAATGTGATATTGCGCATTGCGTTCACCGCTCGCTACCTGTTGTTACCTGTCACTGCCAGGCGTTTCCTGCCGCTATGGCTTGATAAATAAAGCCCTAAGATAAATGAGGCCAATAAGCTCAATAACAGGTGCAGGAGCACAGGTTCTATAGTACACTTGCAAATAAAACCATTTAAGCCGCCTATTACAGTTTCCAAGGTATCAGTATGGCCAACTGACAGATATCACTTCCAGATGTCTGCGCAGGAAAAGTAATTAAGGAAACTGAACGTATAAGCGCTCAAAGATGACATTTCATTTGTAAAAAACCAACTGCATCAATGTCCTCTTTCTAAATAATAAGCTCATCCGATCCCAACGCAGCTCATAGAAAGGAATAAGGTAAAGAAATAACAAACACATTTATTAGCTCATTTCCTGCAGCAGCTGATAATATTCCCAGAAGACTCGGGCTTATCCTTGTGTAACATGTGGCCTTTTCCCGAGAATAAAACATTCATCTGCAATCCTCTTTCTTGCTTATTAATAGTAAAATATGCGCAGAATACGTCCAGGCCAGCGCGACTACAGGCCAGACTCTTCTCTTAGCATGACAGCATTGTGACTAGAGTTGCTAGATAGCTTGCATAGGCCCTTATTTAAGAAGGGATAGCGTCAGGTAGCGTCTGGTTAATGAGAGGTAGCGACAGGTAGCGACTGGTGAACGCCGGACACGGCACGCAATTCCACATTTATCAAGCAGAATCTGTTTAGCGACTGGGATAGCGCCATGTAGCGTCTGATTCATCATTTTCACAGCCTCAGCGAACAGCGCCAGCGTTCAGCCTTGCACAGCGCCAGGTATGACCTCTCGCTACCTGGCGCTCTCCCATACATTTCAATGGACGATCCTTTTCTTCTCTTTAAACGTTTTTTTTTTTTTTTCAAAAAAATCACAAATAATTCTGTGACCTCTTCTGGCATTGAAAAGCAGTTTTTTCATATTTTTTTCATTTTTTATATATTTCCTCAGAAATGACATTACAGGTCTGCCATTAAAGTGTTCATGTTACAATGTGGTTACAATGTAATTCCATATGTTTTCGCTTTGTTACTAGTGGATAGATGCTGAAAAACAGACTTTAAACACACAACCTCCTGCGCTCTGGGCTTCAAACAAGTATTTTTCAGCGCCAGAGATTTGTGAGGCTGTTTTTTGCTGAATATGGTGTGAGTCGGTCGCTATGAGCAGTCGCTACCATGCGCTCCCATACAGCGCTGTACTGGTCAAATAGCGACTCCTCACAATGTATTCAACATTACTGAACAGCGACTGAGTCGCTATAAAGTAGCGACTCACGGCCAAGCACTGCGACTACTAGCGGGCGCTCTGGAAATGCTGCTACAGATGCTCATCTGTCGCTACCTGCCGCTAATGATGAATCAGACTCTTAATTTTGTTGGAACATTTTGTTTCGGCTTTTGAATTTTTTTTACCCCTCAAGTCATTCGTGCTAACATTCATGTTGCGTGTTTTGTTCTCTGGAAAGCAAATAAAGCAGACGTGGAAGCGAATTCATTACTAACGCCAGGTATCGGCAGATGAGCGTCTGTATAGCGGAGATTAGAGCGGCTGCTAGTAGACGCTGTAAGCGGGTATCAGACGCTGTAACAGAGTGTCTCAGTCGCTGTAGTAACCTGGCCGGCATTGATGAATGCGATGTATGTTGGGCGCTCTAACACCAGTACAGCGCTGCAGCGAGCGAGAGGTAGCGCCAGCTCAGTGTGGCTGACTCTCGGTGCTCCACACCATACTTATCAAAAAAAGACTCACACACAGCGTTGGCGCTCTAAATTTTGTCGCTATAGTATAGAGCGCCAGGTGCTGTGTGATTAAAGTCTGTTTTTCAACACATATCCACCAGTAACAACACCAGCAAAAACACATGGAATGACATTGGTTTAACACTGTGACAATAACACTTTAGTGCCAGATCTGTAATGACAATTCTGCATAAAAATATAAAAAGTCAAAAAAGTTTCTAAAAGTGTTTGTTTGCAGCCAGGAGACGTCACACAATGATTGGAGCAAAAATAAAAAAATAATGTCAAACACGCTGTTTAAAAACAAGCGAATGAGCGGCCATTGAAATGAATGGGAGAGCGACACTGAGCGAAAGGTAATATCTGGCGCTCTGGAAGCTAGAGTTCCGGCGCTATACACTGAGCTTTCTGTAATAATACATGTGACGCTACATGGCGCTGTTAGAGGCTCTCACCAGATTCGCTTTCATAAATGTGGTTTTGTGTACAGTGCCCAGCACTCACCAGGCGCTGCCTGCCGCTACGAGGCCCTACCTGGCGCTATCCTTTCTTAAATAACTCCCTTAGGCTCTATTCACACCTATACGCTTGCGCTGTGTTGGGAAACACATTTACAACACAAGGAAAAATGCTGTGCATTATTTTTAATGGGCCAGTTCAGTATATATGCTGCGGATGGGGAGGCCAATTTAAGACTAGCACCACGTATTGGCATTTGAGTGTCTATGTAGCGGCGCTTAGAGTGTCCGCTGCAAGCGGGTGTCTGGCGCTATAACCTAGCATAGAGGCCGGACAAGTGACGCTGTAGTATCTTGTCCAGCATTGATAAAAGTGATGTCTGGAGGGTGCTGTAGAAGCGCTCTCTCTGATTCACTGCAGAGTCAATCAAGAACGCTAGGTGGTGTCCTTAGGTCAAAGCGCCCAAGACTACACTACATCTAACAATAGAACAACTATGTTGTGTTTTATATTTTAATGCTCACTCAACAATGGAACAATTGGTGGTAATAAATGATACTAAAAAAGGACTATCGTTAGAAAAATGACTTAGGCCCTTATTTATCAAGTGCTAGCGCCAGGTAGTGTCTGACGAGCGCCAGGTACCGCCAGCTATCGGCGGCTACCGAATCAAGTACGCCCGGCGGCGGTCACAATGACGCATTTATCACGCTAAATGAGGCTAGCGCCGGCGACAGCATCCGCTAGCGCGGGATTCATCATGTAGCCGACTGCAACGAACAGCGCCGCTGCTAATCCCATCACAGCGCCAGGTATGACCTGGCGCTCCCTGGCGTTGTCCAATGCATTTCAATGGAGCAATCTTTAAATAATCATAATTAATTGCTATTACTGTTTTTTTTTTTTTTTTTTTTTTTATGTCAAAAATTCTGTGACCACTTCTGAAATGTTAGGTTTTTTTTTAAAGTAAAAAAAAAAAAAAAAAAAAAAATGTGCAGAATTGATATTACAGGTCTGACATTCATGTATTCATATTACAAAATGTTTAGAAAAACTTGTATAATTTTTACATATAAAAAAAAAGGTTGTTTGGGGGTTAAAAACTACTTTACACACATCGCCGCCAGCGCTCTGGGGTTTTAACAAGGAATTCACAGCGCGAGAAATTTTTGAGCGTGATTTTTTAATGAATCTGCAGCAAGCCGTTCGCTCTGGCCATTCGCTGTCAGGCGCACCCATACAACGCGGAACCTGTGAAACAGCGACTCCTAACCCCGTATTCAACATTACCGCACACCGACTGAGTCGCTGTCAACAAGCAAACCCCGGCCAAGCACAGCGAATACTAGCTGGCGCTGTGAAAATCACGCTACTGGCGCTCATCTGTCGCTACCTGGCGCTATTAATGAATCGGCCTCTTAATTTAAACATTTTAAATAACTAAGCTGGATGGCGAGAGGAGGGTTCACTTATTCACTCAGCATCAAGAAATATCCAGCTATGCTTGTTTTTTTCTTTAAAGTGGACCAACACCCAGGGGGGATCGGCCCGGGAATCTATAAGATTCCCGGGCCGATCACCTCCCTCACCGCGGGGCATCCAAAATCGTGATGTCCCGCGGGGTGAAACCCCCCAGGAAGCCCAGAAACCTTTCCTTAACCCCGTTCCAACGGCGCATGCGTGGGCAGCAGCCGCGTCTCGCGCTTCCCTCTAGCAGGGCGTGCACCCGCGCCAGCCGTTTGTGAATGGCCGGCGCGGGCGCGCTCCCTGTTAGAGGGAAGCGCGAGACGCGGCCTCCAGTGCTCAGAGCCGCTGTGGTTGGACGCCGCTTGTATGTGCATACCACAGGGGCTCTGAGCGCTCTGATTGGACGAGCGCCCGCGTAGGAGCGGGGTGAGGTGAGTGGTTCTGGGGGGTTTCACACAGCGGGGCACCCCCGATCGGGGTGCCCCACTGAAGTGGACCAAAACCCAGGATAGTGAAAATCCTGGGTGTTGGTCCACTTTAATGGAAGAAAGAGAAAATCAGGGCAGGAGTGCTGGTAAGATAAGTGGACTCTTTCTCTAGAAGTCCTACATTTCCTCCATTATTATTATTATTGTTTATTTATATAGCGCCATCATCTCCTGTCGCGCTGTACAAAGTAGTAATTACAGACAGGGTAGAAACATAGAGTACATAGACTATGACAAATGCAGTGTTACAGAGTTTACAATGAATATTCTGAGTACAAGATACAATAGGAGAGAGAGCCCGGCCCTTGCAAGCTTACAGTCTAAAGGATGATGGGTGAAGACGAGGGGGAAGGATCACAGTCAGTATTGAGCTTTATGGCATGTGCCCTTTAGAAAATTAGTTAAGCCAGATTATATGCTTGTCTGAATAGGTGCGTTTTTAGGGCACCTTTGAAGGTTTCCAGACTTGGGGAGTGGCGGATTGGGTGGGGGAGGGCATTCCAGAAGATTGGAGTTGCACGTGAGAAGTCCTGGAGGCGAGCATGAGAGGAGGTGACCAGGGCGGAGGACAGGAGAAGGTCGGCAGCAGAGCAAAGGCTGCGTCTAGGTTGATATTGTTGGATTAGAGATGAGATGTAGGGAGGGGCCTGGTTGGAGAGAGCTTTGTAGGCAAGAGTTAGAGTTTTGAACAGGATTCGCTGTAGACGCACCCCCCTTTTTTAGGGTGGGGGAGATGTGTCTTATGTAATAAAAATAATCAGTGCAGTTTTCTATGACTAATTCGTTGCACTTTCACCTTTACATGCGATGATGGGAAGACATGAAAGCTACAACCATAAAACCTGACAACTGCATTCAAAGGCAACTGTGTGACTGCATCAGCATTGCACGCCTTAAACCTTAATGACCTCTCCTATATCAAGCTCCGCGTATGATGTGCGGCATTTTATTCAAAACCACAAAGTGAAATTTCTGATGCTTTAAAAATAACAAATGAGCAGCAAGAAGGAAAAATATAAAGCAGTGTTCAATCAATGACACGGCAATCCATCTCACTTCTGGCTTTTCTCCTCTAATTTGTCCATGGACATAAAGACATGACAGATGGAGAATATGTAATTGAAACACAAACAGTAAAATATATTTCTGAAAAGGTAAGAAAAAAGTAAAGTAAAAATGCAGAAGCATATATGACTGGGAGAAAGGTCCAGGCTGATGATTAATCTCTTTAGATTTGGACTCCCCCCCCTCAGATGGAAGTTATCTGCTAATGATTTACCATGGTGACTTCTGAGATACAAGCTTGTTTCATGTTCCACAATGTTTCACAAATCTTTTTGTTGAGTGTATTGAAATGTAGTCAACTGAGAGATGCCTTTTATCAGGATGATTTGTATGAGCTTCTGAAATGAAGAGCAGGTAAATTCCTAGAGATGTATTCAGGACGGGAGGGAGCGGGATACGTGATGACACACAAAGTACTGAACGTATGCTGGTCAGTAATCATTTCTGATGGAACCTTTGGCACGCTATGTTCAAATTAAACCGGACCTTCATCCTGAATAAGAGCCTATCTTAGATGTTTACCCCACCCTGTACATACAGATTGCCCACATTAATCCGAACCTTCACCCTGAATATGAGCCTATCTTAGATGTTTCCCCCACACCCTGTACATACAGATTGCCCACATTAATACGAACCTTCAGCCTGAATAAGAGCCTATCTTAGATGTTTCCCCCACCCTGTACATACAGATTGCCCACATTAATCCGAACCTTCAGTCTGAATAAGAGCCTATCTTAGATGTTCCCCCACCCTGTACATACAGATTACCCACATTAACCCGGACCTTCACCCTGAATAAGAGACTATCTTATATGTTACCCCCACCCTGTACATACCGATTTCTCCCATTAATCACATCCTACCCGCATCGACTGCACATGGAGCACAGGCTGACATGGAAGTCTCCTCTGACTATTGCTGTCCTATTTCTGACCCCAGCTCTGCTCTGTCTGTGCAAAGCACAGCTATAACCCTCCCCTTGGCACTTGCCCATCCCCCTTCCTCTCCTCAGTATGTGATGCTTCTAAGGGCAAGATGACAGCGCCCGTATCCTAAGGTCCTGAACAGAGTTGCAGCCCAGCGGGGACAAGAATAATAACAATAATTTTAATTAATTTCAGATGCTGGGTAATAGTTTTTTAAGGGTTTGAGTTTTACAAGTAATGCTGAAGGTCCGGCTTAAAGTGGACCAACACCCAGGATTTTGACTATCCTGGGTTTTGGTCCACTTCGGTGGGGCACCCCGATCGGGGGTGCCCCGCTGTCTGAAACCCCCCAGAAAGCCCCAAAAAACTCACCTCTCCCCGCTCCCACGTGACCGCGCCAGCCAATCACAGCGCTCAGAGCCGCTGTGGTATGCGCGTCCAAGGCCGCCTGGACGCACATACCAGCTCAGCTGGCTCTGAGCGCTGGAGGCCGCGTCTCGCGCTTCCCTCTAACAGGGAGCGCGCCTGCACCGGCCATTCACAAACGGCCGGCGCGGGTGCGCGCCCTGCTAGAGGGGAGCGCGAGACGCGGCCGCAGCTCGCGCATGCGCCGATGGAACGGGGCTGAGGTAAGGTTTGTGGGCCTCCTGGGGGGTTCCTCCCCACGGGACATCCCAATTTCGGATGCCCCGCGGGGAGGGATCTGATCGGTCCGGGAATCTTATAGATTTCCGGGCCAATCCCCCCTGGGTGTTGGTCCACTTTAACAAAGTTGGCATATAGGATATTTTCTTTATATGTTTAAGTTAGGTCCCTCCACCTGGCCGATGGCTGGGGGTGTGAGGGGCAACGGGGGTCCTTGTATAGTACTTGGGGTGGGTGGCACTGGAATAGGTGTGGTGTGTGTGTGAGGTGCACTTACTCTTTGTAGATCTCTTTGTATCCAGAAAAGACTTCAGCTGAAATACTGTAAAATCAAAGAACTTCTTTATTCAGGTTTCAGCATACACCTCAGATGTTACACTTCATCGGAATACTATGGTTGCATCACAAGCGGTTACACAGCTTACCTCAGCACCCCTTTCACTTAAACCGGACCTTCACCATGATTTATTGAAAAGCCCAAACCCTTATAAAACGATTCCCCAGCATCTAAAATTAATATATTTTAAGTTTTTAGTCACTTACTTATTAATCTTCCCCCCACTGGGCTGCAACTCTGTTCAGGAATCTAGGATAGGGGCGCTGCCATCTTGACTCAGAAGCATCACACTTACTGAGGAGAGGAGAGCGAGATAAAGTACAGGAGGTCGGGTTATAGCTGTGCTTTGCTCAGACAGAGCAGAGCTGGGGTCAGGAAAAGGTCAGCAATCCCAGAATGCAGAGCAGCATAGTCAGAAGGCACTTCCTGTTTGCAGGCTGCCCAATGTTAAATGAGCCGCCATCTTGGATGTTTAAAGGCTCATAACATGCAGTAGATGCAGGCAGGATGATTTTTAATGTGAGCAATCTGTATGTACAGGGTGTGGGAGACATTTAAGATTGACTCTTATTCAGAGTGAAGGACCGCTTTAAGAGGCACCGGGTACTGCTGGACTTACCTCATTTTAACAAAGGTGTTAAAGTCCTTATCCAAGCCTGGCTTTCCCTCTAGGCTGCCACAGTATCTTCCTGTCTCTCTCATGGGCTCTAAACTGTACTTATTTTATTCCCTCTGATGGATCTGATTGTAGGAAACAAAGAACTATGGCAGGATTCCCCTTAAAGTGGACCAACACCCAGGGGGGATCGGCCAATCAGATCCCTCCCCGCGGGGCATCCAAAATCGGGATGCCCCGCTGTGTGAAACCCCCCAGGAAGCCCAGAAACCTTACCTTAACCCCGTTCCAATGGCGCATGCGCGGGCCACGTCTCGCGCTTCCCTCTAGCAGGGTGCGCACCCGTTTGTGAATGTCCGGCGCGGGCGCGCTCCCTGTTAGAGGGAAGAGCAAGACGCGGCCTCCAGCGCTCAGAGCCGCTGTGGTTGGACGCCGCTTGTACGTGCATACCACAGCGGCTCTGAGCGCTCTGATTGGACGAGCACCCGCGTAGGAGCGTGGTGAGGTGAGTGTTTCCGGGCGTTCTGGGGGGTTTCACACAGCCGATCGGGGTGCCCCACTGAAGTGGACCAACACCCAGGATAGTGAAAATCCTGGGTGTTGGTCCACTTTAAATACTACCTGTTGTAACACCTGTTGTAACAACGGGGAGGCTGATTTATTAATAGCGCCAGGTAGCAACAGTTGAGCGACTGTAGCGGTATTTTCACAGCGCCCGATAGTAGTCGCTGTGCTTGGCCGTCGTTCGGTTGTTGATAGCGACTCAGTTGGTGTGCAGTAATGTTGAATACAAGGTGATGAGTCGCTATTTGACAGGTTCCGCGCTGTATGGGAGCGCATGATAGCGAATGGCCATAGCGACCGGCTCCCACCATATTCATTAACAAATCACTCTAAAAAAATTCTCGCGCTGTGAAATGCTTGTTTAAACCCCAAAGCGCCAGCGGCGATGGGTTAAAAGTAGTTTTTTAACCCCCAAACAACCATATTTTTTGAAACAAAAAAAAACAAGTTTATAAAAACATTTTGTAATATGAATACATTAATATCAGACCTGTAATATCAATTCTGCACAAATTTTTTTTTTATTTTTTTTTACCTTAAAAAAAATATCTAACATTGCAGATTAACAATTAATTATTAATATTTAAAGTGGACCAACACCGAGAGGTGATCGGCCTGGAAATCTATAAGATTCCCGGGCCGATCACCTCCCACCCCGCGGGACATCCGAGATCGGGATGTCCCGCGGGGTGAAACCCCCCCCAGACACCCCAAATCGCTTACCTGATCGTCTGCGAATGGCCGGCGGGGGCGCGCGCGCGCCGAAAGTGACGCGAGGGAGGCGGCGGCGGCGGCAGCCGCTTGGACGTTCCTGATCCCCGCCTGGACGTTGGCGGGGATTGGACCGTCCAGTCACGGACGGTAAGAGCGGGGACAGGTAAGATTTTGGGGCTTTCTGGGGGGTTTCACACAGCGGGGCACCCCCGATCGGGGGTGCCCCGCCGAAGTGGACCAAAACCCAGGATAGTCAAAATCCTGGGTGTTGGTCCACTTTAAAGATTGTTCCATTGAAATGCATTGGAGAGCGCCAGGTAGCGAGAGGTCATACCTGGCGCTGTTCAAGGTCGCTCGCTGGCGCTGTGGGGTGAGGCTGGAATAATGATGAATGATTCGCTATCTGGCGCTATCTCAGTCGCTAAGCAGGATCGGCTTGATAAATGTGTGATTGTGGTGGGGAGCCGGCGTTCTCGTGGCGGTGACCGTCATTACCGTTCGCTCACCAGTCGCTACCTGGCGCTATCCCTTGTTAAATAAGGGCCTTAGTTACAGATAATCTCATAGTCCCTCCCCAGCATGTGTGGCACATGTTTCCACCACATGCGGGGAATGATGCACCTGGTTTACTGGCTATTGGTGTCTCTGTCTGGAACTTGTTTTTTCTCTCCAAAACCCACAGTGTCCTTTGGTTGACACTAAGAGCATTCGTTTTCATGAGACCTGTTGCTTTCTATAGGAGTGGCCTTAATACTTCCATCTAGAGTCAAATTCTTAATATTACAACTACTATTGAATCCCCATTGCATTGCCTAAGATTCCTTTTTGCAATAACATCTTATTAAAGCCACACTCAAAACCTATTCCTCTGAGAGGGTTCTAATAACTTCTAATAATTATTACTGTTGATCATTGCCTATTATATATATATATTTAACCCACCATGTGCGCAGGGATAGAGGCTGCGTAATCGCAGCTTTTTTCAGGCAGCGTGCTAAGATTGGCCTATGCTGTCACTGTGTGTGGTTATATGGGCTGGGGCAATCCTTGTGACTGCCTTTTGCTGTTAACAAGCTGTGAGTTATGCGACTAGCTGCGTGCTGGGATCCATCTTCTGATTGGACCCAGCCTGGCAAGACCAGCCGAGCGTCATCATGACACTCTCTCCCGCCCCCTTCAGTCCGATTGGTGGCTGCAGACAGAGGGGCGTGCACATTATGCATTGGAATGCTGGTTCCTTATTGCTCTCTATGTGATTACATTGTGTGCGCGTCATGTGACGCGCATATCACGTGACTGATGAGTCACCTGCCTTCCTGTTTAAATTCCGGCTTTTGGCTCCAATCTTGTTTCCCAGCTGAAGCCGCTTCGGCGGCGAAACGTACGTAGGATAGGGACAAAGGCTGAGCCTTTTGTTTACTTCAAGGAACCCTGGCGGTGAGAACTGTTGGCTTCTGTTGTATTTGAGATACGCTGTTTTTAATCTTATATTTGTGAGTGTATTTCTTATTAAATACTGGTCTTTATTTGAATGGGCGCTCTGCACTAGATGGTTTTATTTATCTCCCACATGGTTAATCACTCGACCGGATGGTCTTTGGTGCATACCTGAGGATATTAAAGCGTTGCAAAACTGCATCTGGGCATTGCAAGCTATACCCCTCAGTGTGGAGCTGTTACAGGACGCTGTCCATAATTAACATTCAAATAGTGGTCCCACATCCTGCCATGCCTATAAGAACAATAGACACCTAATCACACCTAGCTGCCAGAAAGCTGCCTCCAACTGCTGGGGTGTTTTGCCTTGAAAAGTCCAGACGGCCAATATACATTGGACACCTGAGCATTGGCTGTTGTTTCTGGGAAGTATTGTAGCTCTTGTAACATGTCAGTTATGCCGATATTAATGAGAGATTCTCATTCAGAACTATTAGACCTTTCATTTGATATCAAACATGGCGTACATATATTGTCCAGGGCCTGACAATCCACATAGTATTGGACCCTGGATGGTATACATTTGGTGTTTGGGCTCATTTAACTAAGAAATTTATGGGGATCATCATGAATTTCTTGGTTACAAGTTGATAACATGCATATTGTGAGAGTTATACCCTTTATGAAATATACATCTAATTTCATGAGAGTCCTCATATGGGCCGAGCTTGGCAGACACTCCCACGAGGCGGGGAATGCTGGCCACTCCCTCTATTGTTCATACATTAGTAAGCTTTGTGCTGGGGGCCCGGGCAGTCGATGGATGGAGGGGGCGATGAATGGATGGACACCTGGACCTGAATGCCCATGAAACATAAGTATCTCTGTGTAGCTCTATCTGTCTATATCACTCTATATCCATTATAACATATATTGTACCGTAACTAACTGTAACTTTATCATTCATTAATATAAGGACTGCCTGTAATATAAGGTTGTCTGGCGGACTCTAGGAACAAATTGGGTTAGTAAGGTTAATTTCTGTGCTGCTAATTTAACCCCTTTTTAATATATACATCTTACTCTGTGTGTAGTGGATAATTTATCACACAATAGATTATAAGTTGCAAACTATTTAAGGTAAATAGTATATTTCTTCATAGGACAGTTCACTGGTTGTGGTGGGAGGGCCTAGCGGCCATTGTTTGTATCAGATTAGTGGCCGCTGGGCTTATATGATTGTTGGTATTTGCGATATTTATCATATTGATCTCAAATAGAGATATTGGAGGTTAATGTGAAGCAAATATTAAGATTAAATCATTAAATTCCCTTTTACAGGAGCCGTGGAAGTTTGAGTCTAATTTCTGATCCTTATATGCTCATTGTCATCATTTATTTGGTAAGAGGCCAGCATTATTGGTGACTTCATGGTGGAGGTGCATGCGCTGTGGGACTGTTGAATCATAATTTGAGCTATCACCTACTACCAGCTCGGTGTTTTACTACAGTTTTGGACTGCTTTTGAGACGAAGGACTCGCTACACATTGAGCTTTTTTACTTGTAGTGCTGAGCGCGGTATTTTGTCTTTTTTGCGCTATATATATATATATACTGCCTACATCATTATGACGACTTCCTACTTTCAGTGTCAGCAGAATGTACTTTAGCTTATTAAGGTGGACTAAAACCTGTGATTTTCACAATCCCGGGTTTTGGTCCATCCCCCCGAGTGAAACCCCGCCAATCATCTAGTAAACTCTCCTCTCCTTGGCCCAGCGGCGCAAGCCTCTTGTCCAATCAGCTTCTCCAGCCATGCATATTGATGTGTGGCTGGAGAAGCTGAATGGAATCCCAGCCACGAACATCGGCACCATATGCCAGCACTCACATACCCTTTCGGCTGTACGTGGCCACGGTCAGCCATTCAGTTGTGACGGGTGTTACCGCGCACACCCAAAAGAGGATGCGATTGATGCTGCCGCCCACTACAAATGTGCTGGGGGCCTGTCAGACAGGTAAGAACAAAGCTCACCAACAGGACATGTTTTATGGATCTCCACACAGACACACAGGTGGAGTTATTTTTGTTCAGTGTTATATAGAGATAAACATGACCTGTTGGCAGGCTTTGTTGAAGATGGTTGGGGAACACTTCCCTAAACCATTCTAGAAACTTACTTTTGTTCCTTGTGTGATTCAGTGGGCATCTTTTTAAGCGTAAATAGCATACGAGCTCTATCACAATCAGTTATTTCTCTCCAAGGCCAGAAATTGGTATGAAAATCATTCATCTTTTTTTCGGATTGGTGCTTTTGGAGTGTTCTTACTTTTGGAGTGTTTGGAGTGTTCTTACTTTTGTTCCTTGTGTGATTCAGTGGGCATCTTTTTAAGTGTAAATAGCATACGAGCTCTATCACAATCAGTTATTTCTCTCCAAGGCCAGAAATTGGTATGAAAATCATTCATCTTTTTTTCGGATTGGTGCTTTTGGAGTGTTTTTATACCCTTTTTGGAGAAATGGAACCTTTTGATAAATACCCGAGAGATTGATAAATCTAATCCTAATTTCCTGAAATTATAAAGGCTTTTTAAACATGAATTTGCCAGATGTTACAATGGTTTTATTTTCAAATGTATTTTTAGTAATAAAATTTAGTTTTGCAAAATGTGATATTGTTTAATTAGTTAAGCACAAAAAAACAAATCATTATGGGGGACAAATATACTCCATAGTATTGTAGGCAAGAGAAATGAGGAACAGTGAGCTGAAACTTGGTTCTCATGTGTCTCTCTTACATGCTTGCGCACGATTAGGAAAATATCGCAAGTTTGGCCTGAATCATGCAAAACTGCAAGAAATCACACCTGTGAGTTGGATCTGGCAAGGGAAACCTCAACTGTCAATGGATCAAACCTAATAACATTATCAAAGCAGTTCATCAAGAAATTCTTCCTAACTACTAAGGAAGACAAATGAAATTAAAGAAAGGAAAAAGGACACCAGGGAATAGAGGAAAGAAAGGAAATAAGCTATATTTTCATGAGATATTTTAAAGCGGCACTATACTCAAGTTACTACTGCCTCATTCATTGTGTATACAACCAAAAGGCAGTTAATCATGTGATTAACGGAAACCATTTGGGTTTGATGTGCAAGCCCACTGGGAAATCCACATTGGTCACTGGCAGTCACATGATTGCCAGCAACTCGTGAATGAGGAAGCGGTTAACATATTGGTATCGCTTTAAGGAAAGTTTACTGAATCAAGCCCATACTCTTGAAGAGAAAAATAAGTGCAAAAAGGCTTATTTAACTACAGGGCATGTGGTCAATCCTGTTAGGTAAGTCTGGGTGGGGGACTTGCCATGACCATAAAGCCACAGCAAGAAGACAAGGGCGAGGAAGTCGTGCTCCTGAGCTTGGTACCGGGTGTAATTCCTCTTTAATATTAGAGGGATTGTATTGTGTTCCAGAAGTGAGCTTGTACAGCTTGTCCGTGATGTACTTTTAATGAATGTCAGATTCCATCGGTGGCTGCTGGACAGGATATGTCATTGCTTCTTTTATCTCTCTTAAGATACATTTATCTTCTCCTCAGTGATTCTTAGCTGAAACATTCTATCACACACAAAGGGCCAAGGATCCAAGACCGAAACCTGAGCAACCAAATGTCACATCTCATCCCCCCGCCCCATTTCCCAGAGTAGGCAGAGGAAATCCCTTTAAGGCAAGGGTCGGGTCCCTCTATGTCGATGTCATCCGCTTACTACACTGCTGAGAGATGCATTTTTTTTTCTTTTCTTTTGGTTCTTGTTGAATTAAAGCAGATGTCTAGGCAAAAAGCAAAAATATATAAGTGGATATGTAGGTCAAGTAGTACAAAAATATATACTGTACCCATTGGAATATACTTAGCTTGAGAGGTGGCAAGCTAAGTGAATTTCCTAGTTACCCATTAAATTGCTGGAGTATTATTAAAAGTACTTTTCACTCTGTGGACTTTCCTTCAGAGAGATTGCCCACCAATGTAAAAAAAACAAAAGTGTATTTAACCACAAAGCTGTTTGGGGTTACTCCAGAGATCAACAACTTGCCTGATTGCTTGATCACATCCCGTGCTGCTGTAGATGTCCCGGGCAGCGCAGGATGAAATCCAGTGATTAGGTGAGTTGCTGAAAGATCAGCTACAGGGGACAAAAGGTGAGTGCCCTTCAGTTTTTCACATGGGTGGTCTATCCCTTTACCCTTCTATAGGGTATTTAATACAGTGTGGCAGGGAGCTCTCCACTGAGAAAGAAAACTCTCCTACATAAGGTTAATGTATGGTTCAGCCCCACACTGAACCATTAATTTTATTGCTGTGACACTTACTGCTGTCACTGTCATTTTGGCCTAGTTCAAACTAAGAGCACAGCTATCACATTATAGGTTATTTGGGCCCAGCAAAAATATTGGCCGTATAGAGTCTGGACCCCCATAACCGATAATGTGATGGCTGGGGCCCTTGTTTGAACTTCAGTTTACTATATATCCTGAACTAGGCCTCAAGGCATGGTCAACCATCCACACCGCAAGTGTACAACTAAAAAGTTTGGTAAAAATTAAATGTAAAATCCAGCACTTGGGTAGAAGGAATCCCTGCTCTGAGTACTGTATGGGCAGTACTGTGTTAGCCAGGACCTCGGAGGAGAGAGATTTAGGGGTACTGATTACTGATAGCTGCAAGATGAGTGGACAGTGTAGCCAGGCAGTGGGAAAAGCAAGCAGGATGCTCGGCTGCATAGCTCGAGGCATCACCAGTAGGAAGAGGGAGGTTGTGATGCCGCTGTATAGAGCCCTGGTGAGGCCACAGCTAGAATACTGTGTGCAGTTCTGGAGACCTTACCTGCAAAAATACATTATTCAAATAGAACGGGTCCAAAGGCGGGCAACGAAAATGGTGGAAGGACTTAAACTTAAAACTTATCAGGAGAGACTTAAAGAACTTAATTTGTACAGTCTGGAGGAAAGAAGGGAGAGGGGGGACATTATTGAGACCTTTAAATATGTGAAAGGATTGAATAAGGTTCAGGAGGGAAGTGTTTTTAAGAAGAAACTTAATGATAGAACAAGGGGGCACAACCTGAAGCTAGTCGGGGGGAAGATCAGGAGCAATGTTAGAAAATATTATTTTACAGAAAGAGTAGTAGATGCTTGGAACAAACTTCCAGCAGAGGTAGTTGAAAAATCAACAGTCACTGAATGTAAACATGCCTGGGATAAGCACACATCTATCCTAAGATAAAGAGTACATACAGTATACACATAAGGGCAGACTAGATGGACCGTATGGTCTCCTTCTGCCGTCAACCTTCTATGTTTCTATGTTTCTATGGTGTGTGCCACTACATGCCACCGTTTAAGACGTACCCACAGAGATACAACATTTTTTTTACCCAAGACAGACAGGCTCACCCCAGTATGGGAAACAGCATGCAGAGATTGTTGATGAGTTTAACTGCTCCTTCGCCATCCTTCACTGTCTCTACTCTTACTGAGCCACCGTCTTCCACACACACTGTTGTTGGGCTCCCTGGGATTTAAAGCACCCGGTACTGGGACCCACCATTGTGATCACAGGGAGCAGGCCGCTCATTCCCCAAAGTAAATTTTAAATTACATCTGTGGAAGACACAGCACCGAGCCTGTTACCTGACTGGGTGATTAGCTGAGGGGGGGCTAATAAAATCCTGAGACTCCCAGGAAAACCTGAAGGCTTGACATGAGTGGCCCCTGAAGCTACTGAGTCACCCAACCAAAAGGAAATCTGTGTGTGTGTGTGTGTGTGTGTGTGTGTGTGTGTGTGTGTGTGTGTGTGTGCATATTTGTATCTACTTGGCTACAATAAATCGATCCTTTCATAATTTTGAAAAATAAACAAAGAGGTTTGGGCTTGAAATAAGAATGAAGATGTAGCTTGCTAGGTGCCGGTCTGCACTGGACCTTCAGGATTTAGAGAAGTGCACCGACAGCTGTTAGTAATTTTCTGTGTTTGTGAATAATTAATGCAATAACTGTCTCAGGTCTGGAGAACGTTCCCACAATGGATATTTCCCTATATTTCTCTACCTCGAAGGAGACAATGATGTCCTCATGATGTGCGCAGTGCATTCGGCAGCGATTGTATTACAGATCTCTCTTGCAGGGTCATTGGCTTTAGCAGTGTATACGTTCAAAGCAGCTTGAGCCAAAGTACGAAAACTATGTGAAAAAAAACATATTTCTCCCTACAGCTGGCTGATTTTCCCAACATTTACTTATTGTTCCCACCTTCCCGATGGGAATTCTGCTTCCTTTGCCAAGTTTCAGTCAGATAGTCTACTCTTTTCATGTGTACGCATTTATTTCTGGAAAGATCTCCAGCTCCGTGCAGGTGCTCCTGTCAAATGAGGAGATAGGAAGGTTTGAGACAAACTGGGCTGTCCAGAGACTGCTTCTATTTTCAGTTGTGTTGCTTTTGGATTCAGTTTAAATTTGACCTAAATAAAAAAAGAAACCCTTTAAAGCGGAGCTAAATGTGATGGGTTGAAAAGGCGAGTAACTACAAGTAAGCATGGTTACTCTCAGTGGAGTAGGCCTCAGTGGACGAGACCTCAGTTAGTTAATTTAATTAGGAATCCCCATATACTGCATGGAGATTCAATAATAGTTGTAGTGATAGAATGTAGACACTATGAAGATGTAGATCTTATATGATGGGATGGGACTTCCTTACACAACTATAGGAAGTTGGGAAAAAGTCACTCTGACTTTGGAGGGAAGACCTGACGAACAGAAACCAGCCAGAACCAGACTGATCTAGCAGTAGTTACATTCTTGGCATGTGTAGGAGATAATCAAGGACATGTGAAACACATGACTGGGTGGGACTATGGGAGGTCTGAAAACATTGTTTGAAAGGAGCTTAAAAATAGCAGTAAGAGCCAGTAGACCAGAGACTAACTTGAAAGAGAGGAAGATCCATGGCAACCCAAGGGACTCCCACTTGACTGTCCTCGAAAGACGGATTAAGTCCAGTGGCACCCTGCTCTACAGCTATGGAGGTGAAGCCTCAAGAAAGTGTCTTGCTGTAGCCAACTCCTGTTGAACTCCTGATGAAGTTGTATTGCAACCTGTTACTAAAGCTTTTGCTTCACTGGAGTCGTCTCTGAAGATGGGAGCCTAGACACAATATATGGTTGTATAGAGACTGGCCCCTCGATAACCTATACATGATGGATCTCTGTCCCCTATACTATAAAGTCAAAGAAGTTCAAATAACATATCATCATCACATTATGGGCAGCCCAGACACAATAATAAAAATAATAATAAATATGCTGAATGGTGGGAGGAGAGGATGTCAAGGACGGCTATCCGTCAGGTGGACCCCCTCCTTCGTGCCTGTTTTACGGGGGTCCTGGGTGTCGTTCAGTCTTTCAAATCAGCCTAGGAGCTAAGAAATATGCGAGACAGAAGGACACAGTCAATGGAATGCGTTCGACTATCTCATGAAGATGCATCTGGTGCTCCTCCTTTTGACGATTTTATTTATAGTAAAATAGAAAACTTACATACGTCATCTTACAGGGGGCGTATCATCATATTAGAAAAAAAATTAATATCTAGCTCAGTAATTTGTCTGTTCTACCTAATGAGCACATTGGAATGTTAGCTACGTCTAAAAGTGAGGCCACTCAAAGGCGTTGACCAGCTTCCCCATGCCATCTTTATCACAGTAATACATTAGTAGCAGCATATTCTATTATCTTCATAATCCTAAGCATTATCGTCAAGCAAAAGAGAAATAGTGCAGAGTGAAGTGGCTGCCCGAGGGTTTATTTCACCTTTTATTAGCCACTAAAGCATACAATGCAGAGAGAAAAATAAGGATTATTTATAATAATTGGAGTGGAACAAATGGAGAGAGGGAATGTTCATATATATATATATATATATATTCATTTTATTGATTCTGACCTCCATCCATCACTTATACACCCCACATCAAGAAATTTCCAGCCAGGCTTGTTTTGTTAATTTTAGTAATGGAAGAAAGAGGTAATCGGGTGACAGGTTCTGTCACCCCTAATACACTAAACCTGTAATACCTGGATTTTATTCCTACCAGGAGAAGAAAATCACAAGCTTGGCGGGAGTTTTATTCATTTCGGGTTTATAAGTGATCCCTCCTCTCTTTAGTCAACGTGTTTATATGGATTTTTAATATTACACAATTTCGCGATAGTGCTCCTTTATGTTTGCCCCCATACCCTTTATGTGATAGCTACATCCCTAGTTTGAATTGGGTCCAAAGGCAAACCAGCCCTGGGGGGGGGGGGGCAGACGTTTATCATCAAAGCCAGCGGCAATTGTCTGACAGCCAACGGGTCTCATGTCAGGGTGTTCTGTATCAGGTGTCCAGCTCACCAAAACCATAAAACTTAACATTTAATATTTCCATTAAAAAACATACATGTCCTGTTTGAGGTGTAGTCCCATCTAGAGCCCCCTCAAAAGGTGACGCGTTTCGGGGAAGGATACCCCTTAATCATACCTTCAAGGTATGATTAAAGAGTATCTTACCCCGAAACGCGTCACCTTTTGAGGAGGGCGAGACGTGACCACACCTCAAACAGGTGAGGTTAGGTTATGGTTTTGGTGAGCTGGACACCTGATACAGAATATTTGTTTAGGACTTGCAGAGATCCATCCGTGCTTGCAAACCAGCACAAGGCCTGGGGGTTTCTGAGCTGTCTGGACTTTGTGACTGCTCAGGCCAGGGTGACCATTAGAGCCAACTGGCCAGGGGTCCCCCTCTTCATAGTTGGACCCCTTGGGCCCTGTACTGAAGTCTCGGCTCTCATTTATTGCCTCAATCCAATGGCTACATTTATTATACACCAACTATTGTGTTCAATACTTTGCTAATATTCAACTGTTAAATTCTAAATTGGTTCTTATTTATCTGGTGTGGTGTGTTTATTCCGTTATTCATTTTACCCCACATGCTGGTTCTGGTCACAGAGGGATCGTTGGGCACTTTTGCTGGCAAGTTCCAGAGAAAGACTTTTCTCACTAGTGGGAGATGGTCACTTCCACCTTACTAAGAAAGGTATAATTGCCACACACAATGACAATTGGGTGAACACTTTCTTGGTTACCAAGACAGGATGTAGTCTAAGCTGTACCTGCCACAACAAGGGCAAAGCTGGTTCACCTCTCTGCCGTTCCATTCCGGGTATGATGAAGTAAAAGACAGATCATTGCTGGCCCTGCAACGATGTTTTATGATTGAAGTACTTGTGTTGTGAATATCTGGCATTGCGGATTCTTTGTGAGTACTCGATTTCCAATTATATAGTATAGGGCTTTGTGAAAGTAAGTTGCATTAATGCTTATGGTATTTTACCTTTCATAATATCGAATGTCTATAGTATGCCTCAAATCATTTGATATTCTATTAAGGCTAATTGTCCATTATTCATTTTGACGTTTAATTCAACTAAAAGCTTGGTATTTATTTTGTATTTACCGTAATAAAACTTCTTAAAGCTGTATCAGAACCTTGGGGAATGTTTTCAGTTGGCAATACAGGGCAGTACATTCATTATAAGCTGCCAATAGAAGATACAAACGCAGCTTTCTTTAACCCCTAACTTGATGCTCTGGTGCATTGTGCTATCTTGAAATCTTCAATGCTTTTCAATGGCTTCTGTGCTGAGATAATCCAAATAGTTGAGCAGTGTTTCTGAGTTTGTAAATGTGAGGGATAATGGGTTGATTATATGGACAAGGGGCATGCTGTCTCTAAGGTACAGCAGGGTGGACACCGTGTTTGAACACGATGCCGATCAAATAACAGACGTTTATTGTGGATAGAAATTGTGGTGCCTTTTATTGAAAGATGATAGGCCAGTCACCAGCATTGCTATTGTAGGGATAAAACAGGAGGAGGGCAATGGAAGATGCTCACACATGATCTGGCTTCTACTGTGAAATGGCTTCTGAAAGAGGGCTGGCTTACATATCTACTAGGATCCTGTTTAATCTATTTTACTTTAAGGAAAACGCTTCATAAAAATCACTACATGGTAATGATGTAATGTAACTCTATGGAACCAATTAAACATAATAGAACTGTGAACATACACATATTATACAATTATAATTACATTAAAAATTAACAGGAACATTTGTTGAAAGCATTTGAACCATTTGAATGAGGGAGTGTCAGGTCCCGTGGGACACCCACCTTCCAATAAATCAGCAACCCCCAATCTCCGCTGCTTTCTTCGCCTATAGTAAGCCCCCGTTTGCCGGGACGCTAGACACGCCTCACCGGACACGGTTGCCCCCAGGTCTTGTTAGCACAAAGGATGCTGACTTATGCAGGGGAAGGCAGATGAACCAGGAACTAGACTGAGTAGCAATAAACGGACAGGGGTCATACACGGGTGGTCAATCCGAGGAGGCACGGTACAGTAGGGTTTAGACGGAAGAGTAGTCAGGGCAAGCCAAGGGTCACAACGGGAGGTCAGAAGTTCGCGGTACAGAGGAGCAGGCAGAATCGTGGTCAAAGAACAGGCAAGGTCGGTCCAGGCGGCAATCAGGTATGGTCAAAACACGGCAAGATTCACAGGGAAAAAGGTATCCAAAATCGCACCCAGTAGCACGCTATAACGGGCCAGGATTGACCGCAGGGGGAATACTTTTATAGGGGCAATGGGATCAAAGAAGGGATGTGATTGGTGCAAACATAGCCTAAGGGGATTGCCCCATTCAAATCAAAGCACTAGGGCTCATTGGCCCAGAACAAATTTCCTCCGGCGGCTGCTCTGAGCATAGCGCCGCCGGAGGGCATAAACAGGAGCCAGACGCGCGCGCGCGCGTACACGAGGCAGCGCGCCGGGAGCGCGCCGAGTAGTGAGCGACGCGGCCGGCGCCGCCGAAGAGGAAGCCGCCCGAGCAGCCGCTCGCGACGGACAGAGCCGAGCGGCTGCTCGCGGCGGAAACAGCCGAGCGGCGGCCGGGAGGAGCAGACGCCGGCCCGCCGCCCGTCGCAGAGGACGCCCAACTTGTGTTCCGGTCGAAGGAGAGCCGTTGTGGGACCGGAGGACAGGTAAGGAAGAACCCGTGACAGTAGTTCCCGTGACACTACCCCCCCCCTTCACGAGGGGCCTCTGGACCCTTACCAGGCTTATCTGGATTCTCACGATGGAATCTATTAATTAGGGTTTTGGCATGGACATCCTTGGCCGGTACCAAACACCTCTCCTCAGGACCAAAACCCTTCCAATCTATTAAATACTGTAAAGAGTTTTGAAGCACCCGTGCGTCGAGTATTCTATTAATTTCATATTCAAGCTCATCTCCCTCTATGACCGGGGGAGGAGATGGCACCTGAACATTCTTGGCCGATTTCAACAAAGAAACATGAAAGGTCGACGGAATTTTCATGGTTAAAGGTAATTTGACCTTAAAAGTAACATCGCTTAGTTTGTTAATAATAGGAAAAGGACCGATATATTTAGGCCCTAGCTTAGATGAGGGTTGTCGAAGGGCAATATTTCTTGTAGAAACCCAGACCCAATCACCCACCTGAAATGGTGGTTCTAGTGACCTATGTCGGTCCGCAAATACTTTATAAGTTCTAGAGGCTTCCTTTAAGTTTGTCTGTATCTCAGACCACACCTTAGTCCTTTCCCGTAGCCATTCCTCCAAGGCCGGCAAGTTGGAGGAAGGATGATGCCTTAGGATTTCTACCATAATTACAAAAGAAAGGCGAAAACTTAGTAGATTCACTAGGCGCATTGTTAAAGGCGAATTCCGCACATTCGATGAATTCCGCCCATTGTTCTTGGCAGTCGGATACGAAACAGCGTAAATATTGTTCTAGACACTGATTTACCCGTTCAGTCTGTCCGTTAGACTGAGGGTGATAGGCGGTAGAGAGCGAAACTTTAATTCCTAAACGATTACAGAAAGCTTTCCAGAAACGGGACACAAACTGAACTCCTCGATCCGAAACAATAGGCTCGATTCAGAGACACATTCGTCCGGACTTCCGTAGCTGTCTGGGAAAGTTTTGGTGGGTGTTTGTCATTTTTTGGCTTTTTTTCGTATATTTTTCACTCGCACGAACGTTCGAGAACATGCGTATATGCTCTTTCGATAATGGTGACAAAATCGGAAGATTTTCGTTACTTCGGGAGCTTTTTCCCACCAAATCGGAAATGTTTCGTCCGTTCAGAATTTTTTCGTTATTGCAATGGGCTTGCGATTAATTCAGAGAGCTGATTGCCGATGGTCCCACACCTCATAAATTCGTTTCAGGGCAAAAACCTTCCCGGCACCTTTTTGACTACGGGAGCGCGAGCCAGCCATGGACGAGGCTACTGCCTTTGAGGAGCATGAGGATCTGCAACTCATGGGCATTGAGATCGTCCGGAGGGCAGAGACCAGATTGCACCGGCGGCGACGCATGGACATCAATAGCATGCATGACACTGAGCTGTTCGAGCTGACCAGGCTTAATCGCGCTTCCCTCCATAAATTATATAGTGAGCTGCGGCCATGGTTAGCCCGCACCACAAGGAAGGGGCAAGCAATTTCAGGTATGACCAAGATGCTTGGCTGCCTGCAATTTTTGGCGAACGGCTCGTTCCAGAGGCTGGGTGCCCTCTCCGTGGGGATTTCACAGCCTACGCTGAGCCGCGCGCTATCCCAATTTTTGGAAGGCATGGCTACCATAACTCGGAAATATATTTGTTTCCCTGAGGATATGGTAGCCAGAAACGCCATTAAGCTGGCATTTTATAATATCGCCGACATGCCCAATGTCATGGGTGCTATTGACTGCACCCACGTTGCCCTCGTCCCTCCGTCAAGCGACGAGTATATATACAGGCAAGTTTTGGCTTCCATTGTCTCTAAATATTTGTGTGTCCCTCCTTTGCTCAATCACATTATTCGTTTGCTTCATTGGCAATAGTCCCTCCTTTCCAGAAAAGCTTCCTTGTGTCTAATCTCGCCATTTGTAGTAGCTTTCATTGCCAATAGTCCCTCCTTTACAGAAAAGCTTCCTTGTGTCTAATCTCGCCATTTGTAGTAGCTTTCATTGCCAATAGTCCCTCCTTTACAGAAAAGCTTCCTTGTGACTAATCTCGCCATTTGTATTAACTTTCATTGCCAATAGTCCCTCCTTTACAGAAAAGCTTCCTTGTGACGAATCTCGCCATTTGTAGTAACTTTCATTGCCAATAGTCCCTCCTTTACAGAAAAGCTTCCTTGTGACTAATCTCGCCATTTGTAGTAACTTTCATTGCCAATAGTCCCTCCTTTACAGAAAAGCTTCCTTGTGACTAATCTCGCCATTTGTATTAACTTTCATTGCCAATAGTCCCTCCTTTACAGAAAAGCTTCCTTGTGACTAATCTCGCCATTTGTAGTAACTTTCATTGCCAATAGTCCCTCCTTTACAGAAAAGCTTCCTTGTGACTAATCTCGCCATTTGTATTAACTTTCATTGCCAATAGTCCCTCCTTTACAGAAAAGCTTCCTTGTGACTAATCTCGCCATTTGTATTAACTTTCATTGCCAATAGTCCCTCCTTTACAGAAAAGCTTCCTTGTGACTAATCTCGCCATTTGTAGTAACTTTCATTGCCAATAGTCCCTCCTTTACAGAAAAGCTTCCTTGTGACTAATCTCGCCATTTGTAGTAACTTTCATTGCCAATAGTCCCTCCTTTACAGAAAAGCTTCCTTGTGACTAATCTCGCCATTTGTAGTAACTTTCATTGCCAATAGTCCCTCCTTTACAGAAAAGCTTCCTTGTGACTAATCTCGCCATTTGTAGTAACTTTCATTGCCAATAGTCCCTCCTTTACAGAAAAGCTTCCTTGTGACTAATCTCGCCATTTGTAGTAACTTTCATTGCCAATAGTCCCTCCTTTTGTTTAGTCCCTCTAGGTTAATATACTCTCAGATTTTACATCTTCCCTCATTGCAATCACTCCCTCCTTGCTAATGCTCCCTCCTTGCCAAGAGTGTATGTGCACCAACGGCCCTTATTTATAAATTAGTCCCAAAGTTAGTTATTTCAAATTAAAACATTTGTAAGTGTCCTTTTAATAGAACAAGTAAGACTGTCAAGGCTTAAACATTGATCTTCTTTTACATGTTACATTTTGACATAGGCTGTTTGAAGTGTGCGTTGGATTTGTTTACTAAACGTAATTTTTTGGTGGTTTCTGTTTCCTTTTTCACCAGAAATCGCAAAATGGGCCATTCGCTGAATGTGCAAGCGGTGGTGGCCCAGGACCTGCGCTTTCTGAGCGTCCTGGCAGGCTACCCTGGCTCAGCCCATGATGCCTACATCCTGCGCAGATCAGGATTATTCCGCCGGTTTGAGTCAGGGGAATTTGCGGGTGCATGGCTCCTTGGTAAGTTGGCTCAAATTATCGATTTGGATTGTATATGTATGGCAACGTTTTAGGTTGGATTTACCTTTCATAAACGCTGCCTTGCCCCTCACCTTGTGAACATGTGTAAGCACACTGTAACCATTAGATTAGACAAAGTCCATTGGCTGCAAAATTGTTTTGCCTGCATTGTTTTTATTAATAAGTGTAATGTGAGGCCAAGTCTGAAACAGCCTTCTAAACCATTTTCTTTCTAAATCTGTTATTGACTTTACCAGAGAGTCAGCGCCATCTTTGCTTACATGCATTTAACTTACTGAGTAGAGGTGAGCGGGATAAAGTGCAGGGGCCGGCTTACACCGGTTTTTGAGTAAGGCAAGAATTATAAAGGGGCAGGTCAAGTTAGACCATACTACATTGTTCTGCAGCACAGGCAGGAAACAATATCTGCTAACAGTCTGCCTGATTGCCCACCATCCCCAGTATTATTTGACTACTTTTGACCCACATCTATCACATATGTTAAATTCTTGGTTTAGCATCTGCAATCTGTATGCTCATGTTTGTGTGACAATGTCACATACCTCTTTTATTTTTATTGCAGTAGTAATGTTGCGTGGCAATGTATGATTTACTGTTATTAATTTTTTGTTTTTTTTGGGCTTATTTAGGAGATTTGGGGTATCCACTACTGCCGTGGCTCATGACTCCGGTCCTCCGGCCACAAACTCCAGCACAAGAGGCCTATAACCGTGCACATAGAAAGACCAGGGCAGTGGTGGAGAGGGCCTTTGGACTCCTCAAGACCCGGTTTCGGTGCTTGGACCACACTGGGGGCTCCCTGCAGTATGACCCGAAAAAGGTCATTGACATTATAATGGCATGTGCCGCGCTCCATAATTTAGCCATTATGCAAAGGGTCCCCCGATATCTGGATTGCCCACCCTCTCCACCCTCCGATGAGGCAGACGACGCCTATGTGGGCCAGCCAAGTGCGTCTGGGCAAGCCGTGCGGGCAAATTTAATAGCCACACATTTTTCCTAATTTAGTTTTTAGTTTAATTTGTGTTTTTTTTTTTTTTTGGTTTGTTTGGCTATGTTTAATTTCATTATGAAGTAAACAATAATGAATTTGTGCAACCCCCCAAAAAAACTATGTTTGAGTATTTATTTGTAGACCTTGGTTATTGTTTGTTTTGGTGCCAACTTGAACTCATATTTCTATATCAAAACACCACACACATGAGCTTGTTCCAACCAAAATTTTTACTACTTAGTAAAAGGTATATGTGAGACAAACAGAATCGGAGGTGAGTGCCCCTCACATACTTTGGGCCAACACCTGTACATGCAATTATGTTCAATACATTTGTACACAAAATAAATAGCACAAAGTTAATCCCTCTCCTGCTTGCCCACATTTTCCACCGACACAGGTTGAAAGCAAACCTAGCTATGCCACATCTACACCTGTAAGTCAGTGGGCCACCCAAACAAGAACACCCAGTCCCAATCCAAATCCAGTACAATCACAGCCAGGGTCCAAGGTCTTTGATGTTGAGGCCAGAATGTCACCCAATCATGCCGCCAAACATGAGGAGCCACCACAAATGTTATTGTGGCCATGGCAGCCGCGCAACACCTTAAGTGGCCGATTCACTGAGTCTTGGACTCTGGCATTGGCTACTGGGCTACCTCAGGCCTTGAATGAGCTATATGGTGGATAATCAAAAGCAACCGAGCAAGAACAGCGCAAAATCTGTGATTTTGAGCCCTCACCAGACAAGTCAATCCAGTGGGTAGGTTTCGCAAAGATATGGACCAGATTCATGCCTAACACACCTTAATATGTGTGATGCCCATAGAACCCAGGTTGGGGCCCTTGGTGGGGGGGGCATAACATGGGCCTGTGTGGCATTCAGAATCTGCAACTGTTCCAAAATGTGTCTTTGGTTAGTGTGCATTTCGGCCATGCCTGACCTAATTTCTGAAGTCAAGTTGGCCATGTGGCTGTTATGGGTCCTCAATTCAGTCAGCACGGCACTGAAGGTAGTATTTAGGGACTCTAATTGGCCCCTAATATGCTCCTGATTTTGTTGGTTTTGGCGGCGAAAAAGGCGCCTCTCATGGTGCCATGCTGACTCCATCATCTGCACGCCCCTCCCCTGGGAAACTGGGCGACGTTGCTGAGTACGCCGCCCAATTCCCCGGGTTGTGGGGCGTGCAGATGATGTTGCTCGAGGACCCCCAACAGCCACAGGTGTGCTCGCCAAATCCTCAGCAGCAGATCTGAAACTGGGGACTGGAGGGTCAGTCTCTGCATGCTGCCCACGATGTGCAGGCAGCATGCAGCCAGCTTCACTCTGCTGCTGTGGATTTGGCGGAGACACATTTTGGGACAGTTGCAGATTCTGTCCCAGGGGAAGATCTTCAGAATCTCCTATGAAGCTTCCATCTTCCTCCTGCTCCTGGATTTGCTCCATCAGTGTGTGGCTCTGTTGGGGACATGTAAAAAAAAACAGGTTCAGTGTGTGGAATACCTATAAAAACCACACAAGCCAAACATGGCAAGCTACATGCATACACAACAGCCTCAAAATACACTTACCGTAGACATCGGATCCTGGGTCCTATGCAGCGCGGAAGAAGACGGACGCGGTAACATGGCAGAGGAGTCCCCACTAGCTGAGGGATGATGCTGGCCTGCTTTTGAAGAAAAACAGCGATTAATACACACAACTATGCATAGTTTATGCTTAAGAACACATATGGTAATCCAAGAAACGTGGCAAAGCAGTAAGGGCCCCTCCCACAACGTGGCCACTTGGCATTCCCTAGGAATCCCATTACATTAGTGCATGGATTGTTAAACCAGACTAGACACATCACGTGTCTCAAACCAAACATGCAAAGAATGGCTGATGTGTGAGTTGCAACATCCCTTTAAGGGGAGGAAGTTAACACACTAAGGTGGGAAAAAACACTTACAATATGATTCTGGGGGGGAACATTTGTATGGCATAAAACCTTCCTAGAAAACCATCTTAATCAGTTGTGCAACTAAACCAGCTCCAACCAAATTGACCAACAGGCAAAGATGTTATTGGGGCGTGTGCTTCTCAATTAATACATAGCACCCATTCCTTTTCTACACTTCAAAGTGACATATTTGTCACACATTTCATTAAACATCATGTATGTGGATGTCAATTTGCACATTACCAGGCCACACCCATGACACTCCCTAGTCAAAGTGAGCACTCCTAACAAACCCACCCCCTAGAGCCATGTGCTTAGCTAGCCCTTGCTCCCACCCCCTAGAGCCATGTGCTTAGCTAGCCCTTGCTCCCACCCCCTAGAGCCATGTGCTTAGCTAGCCCTTGCTCCCACCCCCTAGAGCCATGTGCTTAGCTAGCCCTTGCTCCCACCCCCTAGAGCCATGTGCTTAGCTAGCCCTTGCTCCCACCCCCTACAGCCATGTGCTTAGCTAGCCCTTGCTCCCACCCCCTACAGCCATGTGCTTAGCTAGCCCTTGCTCCCACCCCCTACAGCCATGTGCTTAGCTAGCCCTTGCTCCCACCCCCTACAGCCATGTGCTTAGCTAGCCCTTGCTCCCACCCCCTAGAGCCATGTGCTTAGCTAGCCCTTGCTCCCACCCCCTACAGCCATGTGCTTAGCTAGCCCTTGCTCCCACCCCCTAGAGCCATGTGCTTAGCTAGCCCTTGCTCCCACCCCCTACAGCCATGTGCTTAGCTAGCCCTTGCTCCCACCCCCTAGAGCCATGTGCTTAGCTAGCCCTTGCTCCCACCCCCTAGAGCCATGTGCTTAGGTAGCCCGTGCTGCGTATGTGTATGTTTCAATACATTTGTGTGGTCATTCAGACATTACTAACCTGCAGGAATTGGTGGGTTGTCGGTGTCCTGCTGGCCCGAGTGTCCCTCTAAGGCCACGGGATGTAATAAGGACAGCACCATCTCCTCAGCCGGTGTAAATCGCATTTTGGTTGGGAAACCTCCGCCAGTTGTTTCGCTGAAAAACATAGTAAGCATAATTAAGCGCACTGATGGACAGACAAGAATAATAAAAACCCAAACATTAGCTATGTACCTGTGCATCCGCCTTAGATTCTCTTTCTTCCGCACTGCATATTTCAGGTCCGAAATCTTCCGTTGAATCTGGTCCATATCTTTACGTTCCTCACCCGCTGCATTGACTTGCCTGGTGAGTTCTTCAAAAATCTCGGTTTTGCGCTGTTTACTGGTGTGTTTTGATCTTCTACCATATAGCTCATCAAAATGTAAGGTGAGCCCAGTAGCCAATGCCAGAGTTTGGGAGTTTGGGAGTGTCCTCTGCGCAAGTTGCGCCCTCTTCGGGGTGGTTGTGGCTCCTCACTGCTTGGTTGCAAATGGGGTGACATTCTGGCCTGGGGGGATGGAGGAGACCTCAAGGACTGGAGGCTGGCTGTTGATCTTACTGGACTTGGGAAGGGACTGGGTGTTCTTGGCTGGGTGGACCCTGAAGTTGCAGGTGTAGATGTGGCATAGGGTGAATGCATGCCAACCTGTGCCGGAGGATAATGTGGGCGAGCAAGAGAGGGTGTTGGCGACCTTGAGCTGCTGCTGTGGGTCTGTGGGGCCTTGGAGGTGGTTGGCTGGGTCTGTGGGCCCTTGGAGGTGGTTGGCTGGGTCTGTGGGGCCTTGGAGGTGGTTTGCTTGGCCTTAGTTTTTGAGCCACGTGCGGGGGGGGAGGGGGCCGTTGGCCTTTGGCGGCTTTTCGGGCTTCTGGAGCGTGTTCTGGTTTGGCCCCTGCGGCGCCTTGGGCCCCTGCTGCGGCTTCTGGACCGGGAGGTGGTTCGGCCCCTGCGGCGCCTTGGGCCCCTGCTGCGGCTTCTGGACCGGGAGGTGGTTCGCCCCCTGCTGCGCCTTGGGCCCCTGCTGCGGCTTCGGGACCGGGAGGTGGTTCGGCCCCTGCGGCGCCTTGGGCCCCTGCTGCGGCTTCTGGACCGGGAGGTGGTTCGGCCCCTGCGGCGCCTTGGGCCCCTGCTGCGGCTTCTGGACCGGGAGGTGGTTCGGCCCCTGCTGCGGCTTCGGGACCGGGAGGTGGTTCGGCCCCTGCTGCGGCTTCTGGCCCGGTGTTTTTGGCCTTTGCCTATGGCCTTGGTGCCATGTGGGGGGGGGTGATGTGGGGCAGGGTGGGGTGGGGCTTCGTCCCCTCTTACCCATCTGTGGGCCAGGAGTTTTAGCAGCCTTGGTTACCTTGCTCCTTGGTTGTGGTGGTGCTGCAACCTCCTTTTTTGCCGCAGCCTTGGTGGTAGCCCTTAGTCGGGCTTTAGGCTCTTGCGACCTTGTTTGCGGACCCACGCCCTGCTCAGCCTGCTTGCTCTGCTTCTTAGCTGGAAGTTTTCTTTTTGGTGCCATTTTGTGTGGACTCTCAAAGAGAATGAGCTGTGTGTGCAGGGACCTTTAAATAAGGTCTCCGGCGTGTGACGCCTACGCGTTCGCTTACGCGCACGTCCGGCCGTTCGCACGGCCGTGCGAAACCCGGAAACCGCTGGGGCCGTGCTTATCTGCTGCCTAGAAGAAGAAGAAAGATGGCGCCCACTATCTTCACCCGCCAACAAGAAGAGATAATCATGCTTGTAAGTGTCTTTTAACGACTTTGCTTGGATTGTTAATTGTTGCTCTACATGTTAAGGATGCGCAAAAAGTTATCTTTTTGTTAAAGCTTTGGTTCGACTACATGCACAACCAAGCGCACGCCACACACGTGCCAAACGACAGTGCTGCCATATTTGAAAGTTAACTTAGCCTAAAAGTGTGTGTGTGTATGTGTTCATGTGATTGAACCAAATAATGTATTGTTGCCTCTTCTACATATGCATTTCTGAGTTCTTGCTATGTTTGTTTTTTGTTTTGCAGACCATGCTGGAGCGCAGGTACGACTACCTGCCCAACTCGTTTGCCAAACGAAACGTCGCCCTGGAGATCATCTCGGAGATACAACACCAGACCGACACCACCTTCACCCACACACAGATCATGCAGCATTGGTCGGACCTGAAGCGACTGCACATGCCCCGGGTGCGGAGGTTTTTTGGAATCCATATCCCAAGTAAGTACATAGCGCTTGCATGCAAGATGTAACTAGGACAGAATTTAGGCCTTTTATTTATAATGCCTTCTCTTTTGTAGTGTTGGAAATGGATTACAGAATTCGCCGCACCCGGAGGCGCCCAGGCCGACCAGTGCTTCATGATTCTGCAGCTGGGAGTGAAGGTGGTGGATCTCCAGGGCGACGGGCCGACCCCTCCTCTGTGGCCTCCTCAGACCAGCCCCTGGACCTTACCACAGAGGAGGGGCGGCACAGCGTGGGCAGGCAGTCGTACCCTGCCACGCATGCGGGATCCTCTGGTATGTCACTCTTCATGTCTACACCCAAACATATAATTGCTAGCTCCTGATATCACCAAACTGAATCCTTTATTCTGTCTTTGTAGATGTTTCTGTTGCGGGTGAAGTAGTGGGTGAGGAGGCAGCAGATAGGAGCCCACAAGACCCTGGAGAAGGTGAGTGATGTGACCCAGACTTAGCTAAAAACATTGGAGGACTGCGGAATCAGACATCCAAACTAACCATTTGGCCCATGTTTCAACAGGCACTTCTTCACAGCAGAGCCAGGAACCAGGACCTCAGGGTGTTGTCCCCAACGAGCCATCTCTTGGCCACCAACCAAGTAAGTAGTCATTGCATTATAAAGATTTCTGTCTAAATTCCCATGAACACCAAAACACATAATGCCCTAGTCAATGCCAATATAAGAGGGACCTGTGGCCACTGAATTAGCTTAATTAGTTGCCCAACTGTCCTGGGGCCACCGAATTAGCTGAATTAGTTGCCCAACTGTCCTGTGGCCACTGAATTAGCTTAATTAGTTGCCCAACTGTCCTGTGGCCACTGAATTAGCTTAATTAGTTGCCCAACTGTCCTGTGGCCACTGAATTTGCTTAATTAGTTGCCCAACTGTCCTGTGGCCACTGAATTAGCTTAATTCGTTGCCCAACTGTCCTGTGGCCACTGAATTTGCTTAATTAGTTGCCCAACTGTCCTGTGGCCACTGAATTAGCTTAATTAGTTGCCCAACTGTCCTGTGGCCACTGAATTTGCTTAATTAGTTGCCCAACTGTCCTGTGGCCACTGAATTAGCTTAATTAGTTGCCCAACTGTCCTGTGGCCACTGAATTTGCTTAATTAGTTGCCCAACTGTCCTGTGGCCACTGAATTAGCTTAATTAGTTGCCCAACTGTCCTGTGGCCACTGAATTAGCTTAATTAGTTGCCCAACTGTCCTGTGGCCACTGAATTTGCTTAATTAGTTGCCCAACTGTCCTGTGGCCACTGAATTTGCTTAATTAGTTGCCCAACTGTCCTGTGGCCACTGAATTATCTTAATGACCTGTGGCCACTTCCTAACCTTAATTCCTGTCATTAATGACATCTGTGCATTATAGTTAATTTGTTTATTAAAATACTTTAAATCCACAGGTGAGAAACATGTATTGTTCTCCGAATAATTTGTTTGTCTGATTTTTTGCCAGGGACCACAAGACAGCGACTTGCTGATATGAATCGGAGGGTCCTTGAGTTGGTGGCCGATCTGCAGGCGATGCGGGACACGTTGGGGACAACAGAAGAGGAAGACTAGTGTCCTGGTTCCTGGCCCTGTAGATTTGTAAATAGTTTGATTTGTACATAGTTTTATTGGTTAAACACCCAAGTTTTTTGTATATAGTTTTAGTGTTTTAAAAAAGGTTTTTATTGTATCTAGTTTTTAAAGTTTTTAACAAAAAATTAGTGTATATATTTTTAAGAACCAACCAAAAATTTGTATATAGTTTTTAATTTTTTAGGGCCAAAGTTGGGCCAAACATTTTTACCACAAATGGCAATTGACCAATAAATTCCAAAAAAGCAAAAAAACATGTTGTCCCATTTATTTGCACACATACATTTAACAAAAACAAGGGGCCAATGACATATTTGAAAAGCAACATTGTGATGTCCCTGAAGTGATTTGGGTAAGTTTTAGGGACCTAAAATGGAAGAAGAAACAAGGCGCTAAGTGATTTGGGTAAGTTTTAGGGTGTGAAAATGGAAGAAGAAACAAGGCGCTAAGTGATTTGGGTAAGTTTTAGGGACCTAAAATGGAAGAAGAAACAAGGCGCTAAGTGATTTGGGTAAGTTTTAGGGTGTGAAAATGGAAGAAGAAACAAGGCGCTAAGTGATTTGGGTAAGTTTTAGGGACCTAAAATGGAAGAAGAAACAAGGCGCTAAGTGATTTGGGTAAGTTTTAGGGTGTGAAAATGGAAGAAGAAACAAGGCGCTAAGTGATTTGGGTAAGTTTTAGGGACCTAAAATGGAAGAAGAAACAAGGCGCTAAGTGATTTGGGTAAGTTTTAGGGTGTGAAAATGGAAGAAGAAACAAGGCGCTAAGTGATTTGGGTAAGTTTTAGGGACCGAAAATGGAAGAAGAAACAAGGCGCTAAGTGATTTGGGTAAGTTTTAGGGTGTGAAAATGGAAGAAGAAACAAGGCGCTAAGTGATTTGGGTAAGTTTTAGGGTGTGAAAATGGAAGAAGAAACAAGGCGCTAAGTGATTTGGGTAAGTTTTAGGGTGTGAAAATGGAAGAAGAAACAAGGCGCTAAGTGATTTGGGTAAGTTTTAGGGTGTGAAAATGGAAGAAGAAACAAAGCGCTAAGTGATTTGGGTAAGTTTTAGGGACCGAAAATGGAAGAAGAAACAAGGCGCTAAGTGATTTGGGTAAGTTTTAGGGTGTGAAAATGGAAGAAGAAACAAGGCGCTAAGTGATTTGGGTAAGTTTTAGGGACCTAAAATGGAAGAAGAAACAAGGCGCTAAGTGATTTGGGTAAGTTTTAGGGACCTAAAATGGAAGAAGAAACAAGGCGCTAAGTGATTTGGGTAAGTTTTAGGGACCTAAAATGGAAGAAGAAACAAGGCGCTAAGTGATTTGGGTAAGTTTTAGGGTGTGAAAATGGAAGAAGAAACAAGGCGCTAAGTGATTTGGGTAAGTTTTAGGGTGTGAAAATGGAAGAAGAAACAAGGCGCTAAGTGATTTGGGTAAGTTTTAGGGACCGAAAATGGAAGAAGAAACAAGGCGCTAAGTGATTTGGGTAAGTTTTAGGGTGTGAAAATGGAAGAAGAAACAAGGCGCTAAGTGATTTGGGTAAGTTTTAGGGTGTGAAAATGGAAGAAGAAACAAGGCGCTAAGTGATTTGGGTAAGTTTTAGGGTGTGAAAATGGAAGAAGAAACAAGGCGCTAAGTGATTTGGGTAAGTTTTAGGGACCTAAAATGGAAGAAGAAACAAGGCGCTAAGTGATTTGGGTAAGTTTTAGGGACCTAAAATGGAAGAAGAAACAAGGCGCTAAGTGATTTGGGTAAGTTTTAGGGACCTAAAATGGAAGAAGAAACAAGGCGCTAAGTGATTTGGGTAAGTTTTAGGGTGTGAAAATGGAAGAAGAAACAAGGCGCTAAGTGATTTGGGTAAGTTTTAGGGTGTGAAAATGGAAGAAGAAACAAGGCGCTAAGTGATTTGGGTAAGTTTTAGGGACCTAAAATGGAAGAAGAAACAAGGCGCTAAGTGATTTGGGTAAGTTTTAGGGTGTGAAAATGGAAGAAGAAACAAGGCGCTAAGTGATTTGGGTAAGTTTTAGGGTGTGAAAATGGAAGAAGAAACAAGGCGCTAAGTGATTTGGGTAAGTTTTAGGGACCTAAAATGGAAGAAGAAACAAGGCGCTAAGTGATTTGGGTAAGTTTTAGGGACCTAAAATGGAAGAAGAAACAAGGCGCTAAGTGATTTGGGTAAGTTTTAGGGACCTAAAATGGAAGAAGAAACAAGGCGCTAAGTGATTTGGGTAAGTTTTAGGGTGTGAAAATGGAAGAAGAAACAAGGCGCTAAGTGATTTGGGTAAGTTTTAGGGTGTGAAAATGGAAGAAGAAACAAGGCGCTAAGTGATTTGGGTAAGTTTTAGGGACCTAAAATGGAAGAAGAAACAAGGCGCTAAGTGATTTGGGTAAGTTTTAGGGTGTGAAAATGGAAGAAGAAACAAGGCGCTAAGTGATTTGGGTAAGTTTTAGGGACCTAAAATGGAAGAAGAAACAAGGCGCTAAGTGATTTGGGTAAGTTTTAGGGACCTAAAATGGAAGAAGAAACAAGGCGCTAAGTGATTTGGGTAAGTTTTAGGGACCTAAAATGGAAGAAGAAACAAGGCGCTAAGTGATTTGGGTAAGTTTTAGGGTGTGAAAATGGAAGAAGAAACAAGGCGCTAAGTGATTTGGGTAAGTTTTAGGGACCGAAAATGGAAGAAGAAACAAGGCGCTAAGTGATTTGGGTAAGTTTTAGGGACCGAAAATGGAAGAAGAAACAAGGCGCTAAGTGATTTGGGTAAGTTTTAGGGTGTGAAAATGGAAAAAGAAACAAAGCGCGAAGTGGTTAGGGTGAGCTTTAAGGGACCTCAAGGGAAAAGGCAGGATAGCGCGAAGTGGTTAGGGTGAGCTTTAAGGGACCTCAAGGGAAAAGGCAGGATAACGCGAAGTGGTTAGGGTGAGCTTTAAGGGACCTCAAGGGAAAAGGCAGGATAGCGCGAAGTGGTTAGGGTGAGCTTTAAGGGACCTCAAGGGAAAAGGCAGGATAGCGCGAAGTGGTTAGGGTGAGCTTTAAGGGACCTCAAGGGAAAAGGCAGGATAGCGCGAAGTGGTTAGGGTGAGCTTTAAGGGACCTCAAGGGAAAAGGCAGGGTAGCGCGAAGTGGTTAGGGTGAGCTTTAAGGGACCTCAAGGGAAAAGGCAGGATAGCGCGAAGTGGTTAGGGTGAGTTTAGTGATGGAAGTGAAATTATGTAGGCGAGCACTTTAATGAGAGAAGTTTGTAGTGCGCAGGCGCAATATCGTAAGAATTTCGTCTGGCCAGATATTTTAGGAAAAAATGAAGCAGGATGTAGCGGGAAAATGATAGGATTCGTGTGAGGATACGATGGGAAAAGGGCAAAAACGAAAGGCTACGTTGGTAGTTGTGAAAAATGAATCTGAACATTTTCGATGGAAAATGACAGCCTCGTCTGCGTACTCTGGCATACGAGCACACGGACGCGCTACGGAAGGTTTACGAAGCATGCATAGAATCGCTCGAACGTTCATGCGAGAGCGGGAAATTTTGAAAATCTTACGACGTCGGCACCAAAGCGAAAGTTTTTAGGTGTCTCTCTGAATCGAGCCTAATATTCCGCGGTAGACCATGGAGGCGAAAAACATGTTTAATGAATAGTTGTACTAAATCTGGTGCCGACGGAAGTTTTATCAATGGAATAAAGTGTGCCATTTTACTAAAGCGGTCCACCACCACCCAAATTACAGAATTCCCCTGCGACGGAGGAAGATCAACGATAAAGTCCATGGAAATGTGAGACCATGGTTCAGTGGGGATTTCTAAAGGAACTAATAATCCTGCGGGAGAACCATGGGTAGTCTTACTCCGAGCACATACAGGACATGCTTCGACAAAGGCGGAAGTATCACGTCTGATGGTGGGCCACCAGACATGGCGTTTGGCGATGGCCAAGGTCTTCCGAATACCTAGGTGACCGGCAGACTTGGCATCATGAAGTT
The DNA here is from genome assembly GCA_027917425.1 of Gastrophryne carolinensis. Taxonomy (NCBI): domain Eukaryota; kingdom Metazoa; phylum Chordata; class Amphibia; order Anura; family Microhylidae; genus Gastrophryne; species Gastrophryne carolinensis. The sequence goes on along the minus strand of CM051234.1, from coordinate 51,128,606 downwards.
CTTGTAGAACAGCAAGACGTAAGTGAGGTGGAACAAATAAACATTCGGAGTGTTTGCCAGGAGGAGAATCAACCTGAAATGGCGTTAACGAGCTAGACAAGTCAGGGAGAAGGGCGGCCACAACACAACCTAAAGGTAGAATCGATTCAGGAGGACCGCCCTGGTCCTTACAATCCCCGAAGTTTCGGGACAGGGCATCTGCTTTGGCATTCTTCTTCCCTGGTTTATAGGTAATAATGAAATTGAATCGGGAAAAGAAGAGTGCCCAGCGAGCCTGACGGAAGTTGAGTCTTTTAGCGAACTCTAAATATTCTAGATTCTTGTGATCAGTATATACAGTGATGGGGTGTAGGGAGCCTTCCAGCCAGTGACGCCATTCTTCAAAGGCCAGTTTAATACCCAATAGTTCCCTATTCCCAACATCGTAATTGCGTTCAGCGGGCGAGAATTTACGAGAGAAGAACGCACAAGGATGTAGTTTCTCAGGACTGCCAGAATACTGAGAGAGGATCGCTCCTACTCCTAGTTCCGAGGCATCAACCTCCAACAGGAATGGAAGCTGGGTATCGGGATGTATCAAAATGGGAGCGGAGGTGAAGGTTTCTTTTAGTAATTGAAAGGCGTTTTTTGCTGAGGGAGGCCACTCCTCAACAAAAGCGCCCTTACGAGTGAGATCTGTTAAAGGACTCACTATGGACGAGAAACCCCTTATAAATTGTCTGTAAAAATTCGCAAATCCTAAAAATCTCTGAAGCGCCTTTAGGGTTCTAGGTTGTTCCCACTCCACTATAGCAGAAACTTTGGAGGGATCCATCACTAACCCACGCTTGGAGATTATATATCCTAGGAACGGAATTTCAGACACTTCAAATACGCATTTGGAGATTTTAGCATACAGACGATTCTCCCGTAATCTCTGCAACACCGCTTTGACATGTTGACGGTGCTCCACCAGGGAACGGGAAAAAATCAGTATGTCATCCAAATAGACCACCAGAAATTGACCTAGAAAATCACGAAATATGTCATTGACAAAATCTTGGAACACAGCAGGAGCATTACATAAACCGAATGGCATCACTAAATATTCATAATGCCCATCCTTTACATTGAAGGCTGTCTTCCATTCATCCCCCTGACGAATGCGAATAAGGTTATATGCCCCTCGAAGGTCTAACTTGGAGAAGACCTGAGCTCCAGAGACCTGATTAAAAAGGTCATTGATTAAAGGTAGCGGATACCTATTCTTTACAGTAACCTTATTTAACCCTCGATAGTCTATACAGGGGCGTAACCCGCCGTCCTTCTTCTCGACGAAGAAGAACCCGGCACCGGCAGGAGAGGTAGATGGACGGATAAATCCCTTCTGGAGGTTCTCAGTAATATAATCTTTCATAGACTGCTCTTCAGACCGTGTGAGATTATATATTTTCCCTCTAGGGGGCATAGTACCTGGGAGTAACTCGATAGGACAGTCGTAGGCCCTATGGGGGGGAAGAATATCAGCGGACTTTTCTGAGAATACATCTGCCCAATCTGCGTAGACTGGAGGTAAACCATCAAAGATGATAGGTGTGGATCTAAGAGATATGGAGAAGCAATGATCCTGACAGGAAGGACTCCATTTTACAAGGTCCCCAGACCTCCAATCTATCACTGGGTTATGGGCCTTTAACCAGGGAAATCCCAATACAATAGGGGATACGGGACTTTCAATAATAAGAAACTCTATTTCTTCCGAGTGGGCAGATCCTACGGTTAAATTTACCCAAGGAGTCTTGTAGGAGACCAACCCTCCCTCAATGGGCTTATTGTTGACCGCCAGGACCCGAAGGGAATTTTCTAATGGAATTAACGGAATTCCAAGAGTGGTGGCAAGTGATCTATCCAGGAAATTGCCAGCCGCTCCACTATCAATGAAGGTGGAGGCAATAGTCCTGGAAGGACCCCAAGAGAGTATAACGGGTAGGAGTACTCGATTATCAAGAGGGAACGATACCTGACCGCCTAGACGAAGTCCCTCAGCAGGATCTAGGCGCTGTAGTTTCCCGCCATCGGAGCCTTGTTTGGGCAGCTCTTGGCAAAATGACCAGGATTTCCACAATAGAGGCAGAGGCCTTGGGATCTGCGCCGAACCTTCTCTGCCTGAGAGAGATGGGTTACTCCAAGCTGCATCGGTTCTTCAGGTGACAAGGGAGAAGAGGAAACGGCTGCCCCCTTAAAGCTTGGCTCTTGGCGTGAGGATCCCCAAGGTTGGTCCTTGTCTCTTTCCTGGCGTCTCTCTCTGAGACGTCGATCCACCCTAATGGCCAGCTGCATATACTCATCCAGACTCTTAGGCAGAGGATAATTTACTAGGATATCTTTGATATTCTCAGAGAGTCCAATCCTAAATTGACTACATAAAGCTGGGTCGTTCCATTTGGAATCTATAGCCCATCGCCGGAATTCTGCGCTGTACTCCTCCGCAGAGCGTTTGGCCTGTCTTAGATTCCGTAACTTAGAATCCGCTGTTGCAGCCCGATCTGGGTCAGCATATAAGAGTTCCATAGCTGAGAAAAATGAAGTGACCGACTGTAAAGCTTCATCAGTAGGAGCTAAACCAAATGCCCAGGTCTGAGGGTCACCCTGGAGAAGTGAAATGACCAGGCCAACACGTTGAGACTCTGATCCAGTCGCGTGGGGTCGAAGGCGGAAGTAGAGCTCGCAAGAGTTCTTGAAGTTGGAAAACTTCGCCCGATCCCCGAAGAATTTTTCCGGAAGAGGAATCTTGGGCTCGATGGCTGGGCCAGGTTCCACTGGCGCAGGAATCTGACGACTCTCCTGAGTTGCCACTCGCTGGGCCAGCTGGTTGATGGCGGTGGCCATAGCTTGAACCTGCTGTATTAGTTCTTCCATCTAGGAAAGTTATGTACTTGGCCCGTTATAATGTCAGGTCCCGTGGGACACCCACCTTCCAATAAATCAGCAACCCCCAATCTCCGCTGCTTTCTTCGCCTATAGTAAGCCCCCGTTTGCCGGGACGCTAGACACGCCTCACCGGACACGGTTGCCCCCAGGTCTTGTTAGCACAAAGGATGCTGACTTATGCAGGGGAAGGCAGATGAACCAGGAACTAGACTGAGTAGCAATAAACGGACAGGGGTCATACACGGGTGGTCAATCCGAGGAGGCACGGTACAGTAGGGTTTAGACGGAAGAGTAGTCAGGGAAAGCCAAGGGTCACAACGGGAGGTCAGAAGTTCGCGGTACAGAGGAGCAGGCAGAATCGTGGTCAAAGAACAGGCAAGGTCGGTCCAGGCGGCAATCAGGGATGGTCAAAACACGGCAAGATTCACAGGGAAAAAGGTATCCAAAATCGAACCCCGTAGCACGCTATAACGGGCCAGGATTGACCGCAGGGGGAATACTTTTATAGGGGCAATGGGATCAAAGAAGGGATGTGATTGGTGCAAACATAGCCTAAGGGGATTGCCCCATTCAAATCAAAGCACTAGGGCTCATTGGCCCAGAACAAATTACCTCTGGCGGCTGCTCTGAGCATAGCGCCGCCGGAGGGCATAAACAGGAGCCAGACGCGCGCGCGCGCGTACACGAGGCAGCGCGCCGGGAGCGCGCCGAGTAGTGAGCGACGCGGCCGACGCCGCCGAAGAGGAAGCCGCCCGAGCAGCCGCTCGCGACGGACAGAGCCGAGCGGCTGCTCGCGGCGGAAACAGCCGAGCGGCGGCCGGGAGGAGCAGACGCCGGCCCGCCGCCCGTCGCAGAGGACGCCCAACTTGTGTTCCGGTCGAAGGAGAGCCGTCGTGGGACCGGAGGACAGGTAAGGAAGAACCCGTGACAGTAGTTCCCGTGACAGGGAGTTGTTCTGGTGTCAGCTCAGTTGTCAGTTAGTAGCCTGTAGAAAGTAACAACTTGTTAGAATCCTTGTTGTGGAATTAGCCCCTTGAAGTGCATTATAATTAGTTAGTAAACGTAGTTAGCATAGGTTGACACTAGATGGCATCAGTAATATCCATTAGATCCATCAGACCAGGGGTTCCGAACCTATTTTCATCAAGTACCACTTTCCAATTTTCTTTTTGAATTATTTTATTTGTTTTTGCACATACATTGCAGCTTTATGATGCAATAAACAATTTCACTGGCAAAATTTGTCGATCAGTTGTTAAAAACGTTGCAAAGATCGTTAACAATTATCATTGTGGAGACGGTGTATGAAACTCATCAATAAGACAACTCAATATTGCAGTGTGATACCCTATAACAGATTCAAACATTTTGCGAGTTGGTATCAGAATAAAGGGGGGCAGAGGTGGATGCAGGCAGTTAAGTCGATTGGTGGTGCTTAATGAGGGGGGTGACAATCTTTGACCCCATAGGTTCAAGGATAGAAGAAGGGAAGGTCCAAATTAAACTAAAAGCGAGTTAAGGAAAAGAAAGAGGGTATGTGCAATGGTATGTTAACCATGCTTGCCTCAATTAGCATAGTGGTTCCTTAGTTGGGAAATGCATATTATCTTAAAGCGGTCCTTCACTCTGAATAAAAGTCTATCTTATGTTTCCCACACACTGTACATACAGATTGCTCACATTAAAAATCATCCTATCTGCATCTACTGCAGGAACATCAGGCAGCCTGCAAACAGGAAGTGCCCTCTGACTGTGCTGCTCTGCATTCTGGGATTGCTGACCTTTTCCTGACCCCAGGTCTGCTCTGTCTGAGCAAAGCACAGCCATAACCCGCCCCCCTGTACTTTATCCAACTCTCCTCTCCTCAGTAAGTGTGATGCTTCTGAATCAAGATGGCGGCGCCTGTATCCTAAAGTCCTGAACAGAGTTGCAGCCCAGTGGGGGAAAGAATAATAAATAAGTGACAAAAAACTTAACATATATTAAACCAAAAGGTTTGGGCTTTTCAATAAATCATGCTGAAGGTCCAGTTTAAATATCACCTGAGTGGTAGGTATGGGTTTTTGTCCATCTAAAATGTACAAAACAACCATCTAAAGTCCATAAAATGCACATAAACTGTTTTCATCAACTTTTCGAGCAGTTTTGTACCTGTGGCAAAATAAGGCTTGAGTAAACTTTAGATAACAGCAGATTAGGTTGGGGTACAACTGTAACCTTGCTGACTAGCACAGTTACAACCAGTGATACGCAACCACCAGTTGGGAACCCCTGCATTAGACAATAATCGAATAGTCAAAGTCGTCAGAATGAGGAATCTTCTAGAAGGACCCAGACCTAGGTCAAAGGTTAGAACTAGATTTTTACGAACAAAAGGAAATTCCATACTAGTCCCAACACTGAGGTATAAAGCCTGCAGAAGTCCAAACACACTGGACCTAGAACAACCTGCTCCCTGTCACTCCATCAACCACCAGGCAAATGAGGGCAACAAGAAGCTTGGTTGTGAATAGTAAAAGGTCACATCCATAATAGTGACAGACTAACTATAACAGGCAATGTTTGTAACAATTGTAAGGAGTTGTAAAATCAGGGACCATAAGACAGGGCCTGTATATCTACATGTCATGTCCACCCCATTCATGCCCGAGCTACTGGAAGTCACACAGGAAACACACAATGGTGCCCACACTATTCACACCTGTTTGAAGCTACTGCACCCCACAAACACCTCCAGCACCATTTGCTTGGGGTAGGCACCCAGAGTTAAGAAAGTATTTTTTTCCTAGAGAGTTTCAGAAATATTGCACAATGTGAGTGCTGGGTGCAGCAGAGTCAAATCCAGATAGACATTTGTGGTGTAGCAGGAACTGGCTTTACTGGAACATGAGTGCAGTAAGAGAAGGTCACCTTACATGGTGGATAACAGAAAGATCACATCAATGCAAGGAAACACAGCATGCAGTAGAGAATGTACAACAGAGACTACACATAGATATATGTAACAGTGCCACTTACTGTCATAAATGTAAAATGCATTAACCTAGCAATATAGATGCAGATCACATACAGAGACAGGCTGTAAGCTATGACACAGTGTATCCAACACCCCCATGCTAGGGTAGTCAATTCGTTTTCAGATCTAGATTTGGCTAATCTTTGGTAAAAATAAATCTGGTCTGGATAACCAATATTGTTTTTTCATTGAGTCCAAATACGGGTTGTCAGTAACATAATTTAATCTAAAGCAGAGGAAGTAAGAAAAGAACCTTAAAATAAAACAAAAATGCATAAATGTATAGAGTGGAAATATGTAAAATATACAAAGGCTAATCACATTAGTGGTCTCCTCGTCTGAGGACTGAATCCCCTTTGGCAGCTATACCATGAAGTTTGATTGGCCAGTGGGCGAAGCAGCAAACAAATTCAATCAGCAGCTTTTCCATTTGCAGGATTGTGTTGCTATTATTACTATAATGGAGAAGACGCAAGCTAAAACATCTGGTCTTTTGGCTTCCAGCCAAGACTTTAATGTCTGCCCCTGGGTTATAACATAACTGGCCTAATCTTAGTATCGTCTGTGGTGTTTTGCACAACCCCCATGACTGTCCTGAAGAGGGAAATGGTCTTTCAGTTAGCATCCTTGGGGTGTTATTGAGTACAGAACAACTGCTCCACAAAAACAGTTACTGACTAGAATTTATTTCCCGGTAATTCCACCTCTGATATTGTAGATACTGCAGTTGGGTATCTGAGGACGCAGGTTTCTCTCGCCTATACATAATGTTGGTTAGACAGCACAGGATTTAGAGGCCTTCTCTCTAAGCTGTCACTTTAGCTTTTCTAATGATGGATTTCCTGCACAGGGCATAACTTCACTCTGGAGGATTGATAAAGGCTGCATACACATAGCATTGTGTCATCATCTTCTATGCAAAGTAAAGCCCCTGGAAACATAAGCTGTGGTGCAAAACATCAGTAGGGTTGTCCAGTCAATTTACTGAAGGGCATGAAATTGTTTTTTGGGTTGTCAAAGTAGTGGTAAGTCTTGGCATCGAGTCATAGTCACTTTCTTTTATTACATTTTCTTTTATTTAAAAAAGTCCCTCTGTAGCTACTAGTGGAAGGCTGGAAAATTACTCTCCTGAATTCCTGCTGAGGCCTAATTGAAGCAAGTGGTTTATAAGTCAGCACACAACTCTTGGAGCTTGCTCTGGGAGCCTGACTCTGTAAAGTGCTGTTAGGTAAGTGGTGAGTTAAAGCAGAAACTTACCTGTGGTAAGATGTGGGGAACTGAGCTCATTTGATAAGTAACATTTTACAAACTATAGTTGGTTTTTTGGTGAATCAGGACTTTAGGATACGAGCGCCACCATCTTGACTCAGAAGCGTCACACTTACTGAGGAGAGGAATGTGGGATAATGTACAGGGGGTGGTGTTATAACTGTGCTTTTCTCAGACAGAGCAGACCTGGGGTCAGGAAAAGGTCAGCAATCCCAGAATGCAGAGCAGCAGAGTCAAAAGGCACTTCCTGTTTGCAGGCTGCCTGATGTTCCATGAGCAGCTATCTTGGATGTTTAAAAGCTCATAACATGCAGTAGATGAAGGCAGGATGTGTTTTTAATGTGAGCAATCTGTATGTACATGGTGTGGGAAACATAAAAAATAGACTCTTATTTAGAGTTAAGGACCGCTTTAATGCTGGCACAAATTTAAACAAAAAAGTGCTGCTTGGTAAGTGGTGAGTAAAGCAGGAGTTACAAGCAGAAGTTACAAGTAGAAGTGCTGAGGCTGTAAGTATCTACCTTTAAATCCAGAGTGTTATTTAAGTGTTGTAAATTCTTCACTTACTAAAGGGATTTGTGTTCCAACAAATTGATGCAATGTGCTCCATGCCTAATAATGCTGTCCAGTGTACATCTTGTGCTATGTATGCACTTCTTGAACAATCGGTCGAGGATGTATACTTATGCTCCGGATATGTGCGAATTGCAGATTTGGAAGCCGTCATTCACGATCTAAAGAAGCGATTGGCAACACTGAGAGACATCGTTGTCATGAAAAAGAGTCTGGATCTCACTGATCTGGCACTCTCTGGGTCAGGGGAGGGGGAAAAGCAGGAAAATGAGGCAGCTAGCTGGATAACAGTTAGAAGGCAGGGTAGGGGTAAAAGTTACAGGGAGGCTAGCCCTGAACAGGCACCTCCCAACAAGTTTGCCCGGTTGGCAGATGAGGAGGATGTTGGCTCAGGGGTGGCACAGCTGCAGAAAGACACCCCTGTCTGCTCCAGTAAGGAAGGGAAGGGAAATGGGAGAACAGGGCAGGCAAGACAGGTGCTGGTAGTGGGTGACGCTATTATTAGGGGAACAGACAGGGCAATCCGCCACAAAACCCGGGATCACCAAACAGTGTGTTGCCTTCCTCAGTATGGCATGTCGCGAGCAGGCTGACAGATTATTGGGAGGGGCTGGCGTAAACCCAACGATTATGGTTAGGGATGAGCGAATCGATCCGGACGAACCCGGATTCGATCTGAATTTCATGAAAAATTTGATTCGGATCGAATCCGAATTTCCCCGTGCTTCGATCGCTCGAAGTTTTTGTTTAACATCCATTCATTTACATTACAGGCATTCTAAGATGGCGGACGGGACATGTCCAGACATCTACCCCGCTCCAGTGCATACTGGGGCAGTCACATGCAGCCTATCAGCAGCCAGCAAGCCCGGTTCCGTCACAGCGCTATTTAAGGCGGCGGACATCTTGCTTTTCTTCATTTCTCTATTGCATTCGTGAGAGACAGGACACTGCTGTATTCAGGGAGAGACAGTTAGAGAGCCAGGGACAGCCAGGTACAGGCAGGAGACAGGCAGGAAGTCAGCGAGAAGCAGGGAAAGTTAGGAAAAATCGGAGGCAGTGACAGGGAGATTTTTTTTTTTTTCATCCAGCCTGAGTGTTACTGGCTGGCTGACTGGCTTTGTTAGCTGTTTCAGGCTGCTTATACACTTTTGATGTTGTGCATATATACTGAACTGATCTCAAGTCTGCTGTGGGAACATTACCATTTTGTAAGATCTCATTAGCCTCTGTATTTCCTCTAAGCTGCACACTTATTTAAAGTAATTTGGCCTGTTGCAGCCTGCTTAGACACTTTTGCTGTGCATATATACTGATCTCAAGTCTGCCGTGGGGGCATCCCATTCTGTAACATCCCATTAGCCTCTGTATTTCCTCTAAGCTGCACACTTATTTAAACTAATTTGGCCTGCTGCAGCCTGCTTAGGCACTTTTGCTGTGCATATATACTGATCTCAAGTCTGCTGTGGGGGCATCCCATTCTGTAACATCCCATTAGCCTCTGTATTTCCTCTAAGCTGCACACTTATTTAAAGTAATTTGGCCTGTTGGAGCCTGCTTAGACACTTTTACTGTGCATATATACTGATCTCAAGTCTGCTGTGGGGGCATCCCATTGTGTAACATACCATACCCCTCTTGATCTTCACTAAGCTGCACACTTATTTAAAGTAATTTGGCCTGTTGGAGCCTGCTTATCCACTGTTGCTGTGCATATATACTGATCTCAAGTCTGCTGTGGGGGCATCCCATTCTGTAACATACCATACCTCTCTTGATCTTCACTAAGCTGCACACTTATTTAAAGCAATTTGGCCTGTTGGAGCCTGCTTAGACACTTTTACTGTGCATATATACTGATCTCAAGTCTGCTGTGGGGGCATCCCATTCTGTAACATACCATATCCCTCTTGATCTTCACTAAGCTGCACACTTATTTAAAGTAATTTGGCCTGTTGCAGCCTGCTTAGACACTTTTGCTGTGTATATATACTGATCTCAAGTCTGCTGTGGGGGCATCCCATTCTGTAACATACCATATCCCTCTTGATCTTCACTAAGCTGCACACTTATTTAAAGTAATTTGGCCTGTTGGAGCCTGCTTAGACACTTTTACTGTGCATATATACTGATCTCAGGTCTGCTGTGGGGGCATCCCATTCTGTAACATACTATACCCCTCTTGATCTTCACTAAGCTGCACACTTATTGAAAGTAATTTGGCCTGTTGGAGCCTGCTTAGACACTTTTACTGTGCATATATACTGATCTCAGGTCTGCTGTGGGGGCATCCCATTCTGTAACATACCATACTCCTCTTGATCTTCACTAAGCTGCACACTTATTTAAAGTAATTTGGCCTGTTGGAGCCTGCTTAGACACTTTTACTGTGCATATATACTGATCTCAGGTCTGCTGTGGGGGCATCCCATTCTGTAACATACCATACCCCTCTTGATCTTCACTAAGCTGCACACTTATTTAAAGTAATTTGGCCTGTTGGAGCCTGCTTAGACACTTTTGCTGTGCATATATACTGATCTCAGGTCTGCTGTGGGGGCATCCCATTCTGTAACATACCATACCCCTCTTGATCTTCACTAAGCTGCACACTTATTTAAAGTAATTTGGCCTGTTGGAGCCTGCTTAGACACATTTACTGTGCATATATACTGATCTCAGGTCTGCTGTGGGGGCATCCCATTCTGTAACATACCATACCCCTCTTGATCTTCACTAAGCTGCACACTTATTTAAAGTAATTTGGCCTGTTGGAGCCTGCTTAGACACTTTTGCTGTGCATATATACTGATCTCAAGTCTGCTGTGGGGGCATCCCATTCTGTAACATACCATATCCCTATTGATCTTCACTAAGCTGCACACTTATTTAAAGTAATTTGGCCTGTTGGAGCCTGCTTAGACACATTTACTGTGCATATATACTGATCTCAGGTCTGCTGCGGGGGCATCCCATTCTGTAACATACCATACCCCTCTTGATCTTCACTAAGCTGCACACTTATTTAAAGTAATTTGGCCTGTTTGAGCCTGCTTAGACACTTTTGCTGTGCATATATACTGATCTCAGGTCTGCTGTGGGGGCATCCCATTCTGTAACATACCATACCCCTCTTGATCTTCACTAAGCTGCACACTTATTTAAAGTAATTTGGCCTGTTGGAGCCTGCTTAGACACTTTTACTGTGCATATATACTGATCTCAGGTCTGCTGTGGGGGCATCCCATTCTGTAACATACCATACCCCTCTTGATCATCACTAAGCTGCACACTTATTTAAAGTAATTTTGCCTGTTGGAGCCTGCTTAGACACTTTTGCTGTGCATATATACTGATCTCAGGTCTGCTGTGGGGGCATCACATTCTGTAGCATACCATACCCCTCTTGATCTTTACTAAGCTGCACACTTATTTAAAGTAATTTGGCCTGTTGGAGCCTGCTTAGACACTTTTGCTGTGCATATATACTGATCTCAAGTCTGCTGTGGGGGCATCCCATTCTGTAACATACCATACCCCTCTTGATCTTCACTAAGCTGCACACTTATTTAAAGTAATTTGGCCTGTTGGAGCCTGCTTAGACACTTTTACTGTGCATATATACTGATCTCAGGTCTGCTGTGGGGGCATCCCATTCTGTAACATACCATACCCCTCTTGATCTTCACTAAGCTGCACACTTATTTAAAGTAATTTGGCCTGTTGGAGCCTGCTTAGACACTTTTGCTGTGCATATATACTGATCTCAAGTCTGCTGTGGGGGCATCCCATTCTGTAACATACCATACCCCTCTTGATCTTCACTAAGCTGCACACTTATTTAAAGTAATTTGGCCTGTTGGAGCCTGCTTAGACACTTTTACTGTGCATATATACTGATCTCAGGTCTGCTGTGGGGGCATCCCATTCTGTAACATACCATACCCCTCTTGATCTTCACTAAGCTGCACACTTATTTAAAGTAATTTGGCCTGTTGGAGCCTGCTTAGACACTTTTGCTGTGCATATATACTGATCTCAAGTCTGCTGTGGGGGCATCCCATTTTATAACATACCATACCCCTCTTGATCTTCACTAAGCTGCACACTTATTTAAAGTAATTTGGCCTGTTGGAGCCTGCTTAGACACTTTTACTGTGCATATATACTGATCTCAGGTCTGCTGTGGGGGCATCCCATTCTGTAACATACCATACCCCTCTTGATCTTCACTAAGCTGCACACTTATTTAAAGTAATTTGGCCTGTTGGAGCCTGCTTAGACACTTTTACTGTGCATATATACTGATCTCAAGTCTGCTGTGGGGGCATCCCATTCTGTAACATACCATATCCCTCTTGATCTTCACTAAGCTGCACACTTATTTAAAGTAATTTGGCCTGTTGGAGCCTGCTTAGACACTTTTACTGTGCATATATACCGTATTTTTCGCCCTATAAGACGCACTTATTTTTCCCCAAAAGTGGGGGAAAAATGTCAGTGCGCCTTATCGGGCGAATGTAAAAAAAAAAAAAAAAAAAAAAAAAATTAAAAAAAAAATAAAATAAAAACTCACCCGTCCCCGGCGCTCCCGCGTTGTCTGGCACACTGCGATGAGGCCAGAGGAGCGGCGAGGGCTCTGTCCCGGCCCCGCCGCTGCGATCGCTGTCTTTTCAGGCAGCGATGACAGCGGCGGGGCCAGAGACAGAGCCCCCGCCGCTCCTCCATCTGCTGCCGGGCTCAGAACACACGCGAGCACGTAGGTCCCGGCAGTGGGTGGGCGTGGCCTGCACCGGCGCAGGCCACGCCCACCCGCTGCCCAGACCTTCGTGCTCGCATGTGGAGAAGCAGATGGAGGAGCGGCGGGGGCTCTGTCTCTGGCCCCGCCGCTGTCATCGCTGCCTGAAAAGACAGCGATCGCAGCGGCGGGGCCGGGACAGAGCCAGCTCGTGAATGGGGTGGGCGTGGCCTGCGTCGACGCTGCGGCGCAGGCCGCGCCCACCCCATTCACGGGGGCCGGCCGCTCAGCGCAGCGGTGTCAGCGGACAGGTGAGTTTAACTTTTTTTTTTTTTATATCGCGCCTGCCTATACTAATGGGGGGAGAGGGGCCACACTGCCTATGGGAATGGGGGGAGGGGTATGCCACACAGCCTATGGGAATGGGGGGAGGGGGATGCCACACAGCCTATGGGAATGGGGGGAGGGGTATGCCACACAGCCTATACTAATGGGGGCAGGGGGATGCCACACAGCCTTTGGGAATGGGGGGAGGGGTATGCCGCACAGCCTATGGGAATGGGGGGAGGGGGATGCCACACAGCCTATGGGAATGGGGGGAGGGGGATGCCACACAGCCTATGGGAATGGGGGGAGGGGTATGCCACACAGCCTATGGGAATGGGGGGAGGGGGATGCCACACAGCCTATGGGAATGGGGGGAGGGGTATGCCACACAGCCTATGGGAATGGGGGGAGGGGGATGTCACACAGCCTATGGGAATGGGGGATGCCACACAGCCTATGGGAATGGGGGATGCCACACAGCCTATGGGAATGGGGGGTGGGGTATGCCACACAGCCTATGGGAATGGGGGAGGGGGATGCCACACAGCCTATGGGAATGGGGGGAGGGGGATGCCACACAGCCTATGGGAATGGGGGATGCCACACAGCCTATGGGAATGGGGAGAGGGGGATGCCACACAGCCTATGGGAATGGGGGGAGGGGGATGTCACACAGCCTATGGGAATGGGGGATGCCACACAGCCTATGGGAATGGGGGGAGGGGGATGTCACACAGCCTATGGGAATGGGGGATGCCACACAGCCTATGGGAATGGGGGGAGGGGGATGCCACACAGCCTATGGGAATGGGGAGAGGGGGATGCCACACAGCCTTTGGGAATGGGGGGAGGAGGATGCCACACAGCCTATGGGAATGGGGGGAGGGGGATGCCACACAGCGTATGGGGAGAGGGGGATGCCACACAGCCTATGGGAATGGGGGGAGGGGGATGCCACACAGCCTATGTGAATGGGGAGAGGGGGATGTCACACAGCCTATGGGAATGGGGGATGCCACACAGCCTATGGGAATGGGGATGCCACACAGCCTATAATAATGGGGGGAGGGGGATGCCACACAGCCTATGGGAATGGGGGGAGGGGGATGCCACACAGCCTATGGGAATGGGGGGAGGGGGATGCCACACAGCCTATGGGGAGAGGGGGATGCCACACAGCCTATGGGAATGGGGAGAGGGGGATGCCACACAGCCTATGGGAATGGGGGGAGGGGGATGTCACACAGCCTATGGGAATGGGGGATGCCACACAGCCTATGGGAATGGGGATGCCACACAGCCTATAATAATGAGGGGAGGGGGATGCCACACAGCCTATGGGAATGGGGATGCCACACAGCCTATGGGAATGGGGATGCCACACAGCCTATAATAATGGGGGGAGAGGGGATGCCATACAGCCTATGGGAATGGGGAGAGGGGGATGTCACACAGCCTATGGGAATGGGGGATGCCACACAGCCTATGGGAATGGGGATGCCACACAGCCTATAATAATGGGGGGAGGGGGATGCCATACAGCCTATGGGAATGGGGAGAGGGGGATGTCACACAGCCTATGGGAATGGGGGATGCCACACAGCCTATGGGAATGGGGATGCCACACAGCCTATAATAATGGGGGGAGGGGGATGCCACACAGCCTATGGGAATGGGGGGAGGGGGATGCCACACAGCCTATGGGGAGAGGGGGATGCCACACAGCCTATGGGAATGGGGGGAGGGGGATGCCACACAGCCTATGGGAATGGGGGGAGGGGGATGCCACACAGCCTATGGGGAGAGGGGGATGCCACACAGCCTATGGGAATGGGGGGAGGGGGATGCCACACAGCCTATGTGAATGGGGATGCCCCACAGCCTATGGGAATGGGGAGAGGGGGATGCCACACAGCCTATGGGAATGGGGGAGGGGGTGGCCACACAGCCTATAATAATGGGGGGAGGGGGGAAGCCACACAGCCAATGGGAATGGGGGGAGAGGAATGCCACACAGCCTATACTAATGGGGGGAGGGGGGGATGCCACACAGCCAATGGGTATATGGGGAATGGGAGGGGGGGATGCCACACAGCCAATGGGTATACAGGGAATGGGATGGGGGCATGCTACACTGTCTATGGGAATTGGATAGGGGAATGCCACACTGTCTGTAATGGTGCGTTTTTGGTTTAAATTTTTTTTTTCTTATTTTCTTCCCCCAAATCCTAGGTGCGTCTTATGGGCAGGTGCGTCTTATAGGGCGAAAAATACGGTACTGATCTCAGGTCTGCTGTGGGGGCATCCCATTCTGTAACATACCATACCCCTCTTGATCTTCACTAAGCTGCACACTTATTTAAAGTAATTTGGCCTGTTGGAGCCTGCTTAGACACTTTTGCTGTGCATATATACTGATCCCAGGTCTGCTGTGGGGGCATCCCATTCTGTAACATACCATACCCCTCTTTATCTTCACTAAGCTGCACACTTATTTAAAGTAATTTGGCCTGTTGGAGCCTGCTTAGACACTTTTACTGTGCACATATACTGATCTCAGGTCTGCTGTGGGGGCATCCCATTCTGTAACATACCATACCCCTCTTGATCTTCACTAAGCTGCACACTTATTTAAAGTAATTTGGACTGTTGGAGCCTGCTTAGACACTTTTGCTGTGCATATATACTGATCTCAGGTCTGCTGTGGGGGCATCCCATTCTGTAACATACCATACCCCTCTTGATCTTCACTAAGCTGCACACTTATTTAAAGTAATTTGGCCTGTTGGAGCCTGCTTAGACACTTTTACTGTGCATATATACTGATCTCAGGTCTGCTGTGGGGGCATCCCATTCTGTAACATACCATACCCCTCTTGATCTTCACTAAGCTGCACACTTATTTAAAGTAATTTGGCCTGTTGGAGCCTGCTTAGACACTTTTGCTGTGCATATATACTGATCTCAGGTCTGCTGTGGGGGCATCACATTCTGTAGCATACCATACCCCTCTTGATCTTCACTAAGCTGCACACTTATTTAAAGTAATTTGGCCTGTTGGAGCCTGCTTAGACACTTTTACTGTGCATATATACTGATCTCTAGTCTGCTGTGGGGGCATCCCATTCTGTAACATACCATACCCCTCTTGATCTTCACTAAGCTGCACACTTATTTAAAGTAATTTGGCCTGTTGGAGCCTGCTTAGACACTTTGGCTGTGCATATATACTGATCTCAGGTCTGCTGTGGGGGCATCCCATTCTGTAACATACCATACCCCTCTTGATCTTCACTAAGCTGCACACTTATTTAAAGTAATTTGGCCTGTTGGAGCCTGCTTAGACACTTTTGCTGTGCATATATACTGATCTCAGGTCTGCTGTGGGGGCATCCCATTCTGTAACATACCATACCCCCCTTGATCTTCACTAAGCTGCACACTTATTTAAAGTAATTTGGCCTGTTGGAGCCTGCTTAGACACTTTTGCTGTGCATATATACTGATCTCATGTCTGCTGTGGGGGCATCCCATTCTGTAACATACCATACCCCTCTTGATCTTCACTAAGCTGCACACTTATTTAAAGTAATTTGGCCTGTTGGAGCCTGCTTAGACACTTTTACTGTGCATATATACTGTTCTAAAGCCTGCTTGGGGGTATCCCATTCTGTAACATAACATAACCTACCTCTCTAATTTACACTAAGCAGCTCTCTTATTTAAACTAAGCAGGCCTCTTATTTACACTAAGCAGCTCTCTTATTTAAGCTAAGCAGCTCTCTTATTTAAACTAAGTAGGCCTCTTGGAGGCTGATTGTCCACTTTTGGGTGTGCATTATATTCGGTTTCATATACAGTGGGGTATCCCAATTTGTAAGATAACCTACCCCAACCATGTAAACTAAAGAGGCCTGTTGCAGCCTGAGTTTCTCTGCTTGCGTATGGTCTGCATTACAATCTGTCTCTTTCAAAGACACTGCTGCCTGGGGTATCCCAATTTGTAATATAACCTACCACAACCATGTAAACTAAAGGTTACATCCTTCCAGAAGGAAAACTTATGCCGAACACTATTTTTGTTGGGGGCATTGACCTTTGGATTGATCGGCATGAAATTAAGGATTTTTTCCCAAGGCACATGCTATTTTACCCCTATCTGTTATACAACATAAGCGTTGATCAGCATCAGCTGCTTTATTAAGCTACTTCAGTTTGCACTTGTTTTTGACTGCTTTTAATAAACCAGGCCGCAGGGCACCCCAAAGCTGCACCTTGAACCCTATCTGTTATACAACATAAGCGTTGATCAGCATCAGCTGCTTTATTAAGCTACTTCAGTTTGCACTTGTTTTGGACTTCTTTCAATAAACCAGGGCACCCCAAAGCTGCACCTTGAACCCTATCTGTTATACAACATAAGCGTTGATCAGCATCAGCTGCTTTATTAAGCTACTTCAGTTTGCACTTGTTTTTGACTTCTTTCAATAAACCAGGCCGCAGGGCACCCCAAAGCTGCACCTTGCACCCTATCTGTTATACAACTTAAGCGTTGATCAGCATCAGCTGCTTTATTAAGCTACTTCAGTTTGCACTTGGAGAGCTCTGGGGTGTAAATGATTCACATTAATTGCAGCGCACTTGAGGATTTTTCAAGGGAAATTGACTGTGACATACGACCCAATCTGTATATTTACCTGCTCCTAATAGGACATTTATATTCCGCTTTTCAGCCAAGTACCATCTTTTGTTTTGGCTCGTGTTCATGAGTCAGGGTAAGGTGTGGAATGTTTAAGGATCCACTTTATGGTCTAATATCCCGGCATACTGAGTCCTGTCTCTTATTGGGGGGAAAAGCTATATTACAATTCACTAGCTCTTGTAAGAGCTGTTCCTGCTTCCCTCAAGGATGACTCTGGAAGTCCTGCAGCACCTCTCAACATTGGGAAAAGGACGTCTTGGGCGGTGAAGCCCTCCTGCTATAGAAGTTATCGCTACAATTGGTAAAAGTAAATTTGCCATTTTGCTTCATTATATAGAGCAGCCCAGTTGCCATCTAAATCAACTACTGTCCGGCCAGTACAGCTTTTCCAGGGCAAGCTCTGCTAGTTGCGGACACAAGTCAAGTTTGGCTTCCCAGCAAATCCAGTGGATCCTGAAGGTGTGTTGGCATGGTCAAGGTATGACATGACCTGCTGTTTGAGGTCCAGCTCCAGGTCTTCCTGCTGCTCATGAGTAGACTCACTATGCGGGTGTAGAAAGCTACTCACTAGCGACTGAAGACTGAGGCTGCTGCTGATGGAGCTGCTGCTGCTGCTCCTTCCACCCCCCCAGCAGCCATGGCAGTGGAAGGTGATCGCAGAGGTCCCCCCGAGTCAGACCTGCGGGAGTATGGGCCATGGCGCAGATAGACATCGCCCAACTGACTACGTGGGATGTCTCTGTAGTAGGTCAGTTTGTCCTCCCTCTCAGTGGGCGTAAAAATGCCCCCATTTTGTGCCGGAAGCGAGGGTCCAATAAGTTGGAGAGCCAGAAGTCTTCCTGCTGACAAATGGAGACAATTCTGCGCTCACTAGTACGCAAGCATGTGAGCATGCATCGTGCCATTTGTGCAAGTGACTCGGAGGGACTACCTGTCTCCATCTCCACTGTAAACTGCCACGGTGTGTCTGGGTCCTCTGTCTCACCTTCCTCACAACCCTCTAGCTCCTGTGGCTGCTCCTGCTCCTCCTCTCCTGTCAGATGACTAGATAAAATGGTCATTTTGTGAAACCTAAACTGTGGTTTGCTGTGCCCCACCCCCTCCTCCTCCTCCACTTCAGCCCCCACAGGCTTCATGTGGCTGTGAAATGTATGTGCCATGTCTCCAGTGCCCTGACCAGCCATGGTTTCCAACATGTGTTGTAGTACATGAAGCAGTGGAATCTCATCGTTCATCTCATAGTCCTGGCAACTGACTAATAAAGTAGCTTCCTCAAAGGGCCCCAGCAAATGGCCGGTGTCACGTATGAGCTGCCAATGGTTTACATTGAATTTACACAGGGGTGTCCCCCTATCCGTTTGGATCATCCAGAAATCCGTGATGGCTTTTCTCTGTTCCTATAGTGGATCCTGCATATGGAGGGTGGAATTCCAACGGGTGGAAACATCGCAAATCAGACTATGTTGGGGTACACCGTTCTGACGCTGAAGCTCAATAACGTTGTGCTTGGTGGTGTAGGAGTGCCAGAAGTGCATGCTAACTTTCTTTCCTGTTGTTCGGATGTCTTTCAGATGGGGGGAAGACTTCAGAAAACGCTTGACAACTAGACTGAACACGTGTGTCATGTCAGGACGCATGACTCTCGCTTCCTTGTCGCAGCGCAAACAAGATGTTCTTCCAAGTGTCAGTCACCATGGGTCCAAATTTGCAGTTTTCGTGGATTAAGCAATGATTTCATGGATTGAGTCCTCATTTTTAGTAGTTCCTCCCATGTGTGACTCTGTTGGTCAAGGAAAACCATGTGAAGAACAGCGTGAAACCACAATCACCAAGGGGGCCGAAAAGGATATATATTGTCCACCATGAGTCCATAGTTACAGCTCCAGACGTAGACAACACTGTGCACTTTGGTACACACTGACAGGCTAAAGGACTGGCCCACCTTCTGTTCAACAACATTTTACAGGGCAGGTACTGCCATCTTCGCAAAGCAATGATACCATGGGACTCTCCACCTCGGCTCAGCACAAGCCATCAGTTCTCTGAAAGGTCCACCACAGGGTAATGCAGCAGGCTGGACTTATGGTGACACTGTCTGAGAGGAGAAATCCCTCAGACATCAAGATTAAAAATTCCAAGAATTTTTGAGGGCTAATTATTCAGAGGCAATGATACCTAGTTGTTTCTGATTTAATTACAAGGTTGAAACACATCCTCAAACAAAACTTCACTTTGGCAATACTATTGCATTTGTTTATTCATAATTTTATGTATATATACTAACTAACCTACTTTTTCTCCACAGGATTGCGGATGCTGCATGAAAAACTGCCACATCGCTGAGTAGCTGATTTTTCCTACCAACAGTCCGCAATAATTCACTGCTGCTGCTGCTGCTGCTGCTGCCGCCACCGCTGCGGACTCCAGGGACCCTCTTCCACTACCTCTGCTTGCAACACCTCCTCCCACGACACTCTCCTCATCACTAATTGCCCGGCTAGTGGAAGAAGAGGCGAATGTCTCCTCCACTTCTTGGCTGGGCAGTAGCTGCTGAATTTTATGATTATCAGATCTTCATCAATGGATAGTGGAGCTGAACCCAAAGCATAACAACAGACAACAGACAGTTGACTGGGGGTGTCAGATGCCACTTGTGATGCAGTGGACTGCTTTTGCAGCACTTCCAGACAAAGTTGCTTAATTGGCTGACACAATGACTGGTAAAGCTGTGGAACATATGCTTGAAAGCCAAGAATAACCATTTGTTTTTATATGAAAAAGACCCTGGTTTATACATACATTTTTTTTTCCAGAGACTGGCCTGCGTGGAAATGAATGGCGCATGGATCAGCCAAGCTTTCCTCCCAACAATGCCTGATGTATTCCAGTAGATTGATGACGGGGCCAGACCAACACTAAAGAAATATGGATCGTGCAAAACAGATTTAAGGCGCTGCTCTCCAGTTACAGACATTCCTCTGCATCGGACCACAAGTAAGTATTGATAAAAAATCCTTTGCGTTACTCTTACTTTTTATTAATATTCTTCGGATAAGACGGATCAGACATCCAGATTAAAAATTCCAAGAATTTTTGAGGGCCAATTAGTCAGAGGCAATGATACCTTGTTGTTTCTGATTTAATGAAAAGGTGGAAACACACCCTCAAACAAAACTTCACTTTGGCAATACTTTTGCATCTGTTTATTCATAATTTTATGTAGATATTACTAACTAAGCTACTTTTTCTCCACAGGATTCTCCTCAGGGTGTGATTCATCCAATTTTTGGGCTCCAGCAGCCAACTGCAGTGTCTCTTTCAAGCTTTGTTTGGGCTCCTGCAGCTGCTGCTGCTTGCAACTCCAGGGTGTGATTCATCCAATTTTTGGGCTCCTGCTGCCAACTCCAGTGTCTCTTTAAAGCTATGTTTGGGCTGCTGCTGCTTGCAGCTCCAGTGTGTGATTCATCCAATTTTTGGGCTCCTGCTGCAAACTCCAGTGTGTCTTTCAAGCTATGTTTGGGCTGCTGCTGCTTGCAACTCCAGGGTGTGATTCGTCCAATTTTTGGGCTCCTGCTGCCAACTCCAGTGTGTCTTTCAAGCTATGTTTGGGCTGCTGCTGCTTGCAACTCCAGGGTGTGATTCATCCAATTTTTGTGCTCCTGCTGCCAACTCCAGTGTGTCTTTCAAGCTATGTTTGGGCTGCTACTGCTGCTGCTGCTACTGCTGCTTGCTACTCCAGGGTGTGATTCATCCAATTTTTGGGCTCCTGCTGCCAACTCCAGTGTCTCTTTCAAGCTATGTTTGGGCTGCTGCTGCTTGCAACTCCAGGGTGTGATTCATCCAATTTTTGGGCTCCTGCTGCCAACTCCAGTGTGTCTTTCAAGCTATGTTTGGGCTCCTGCTGCTGCCGCTGCTTGCAACTCCAGGGTGTCATTCAGCCAATTTTTGGGCTCCTGCTGCTCCTGCTGCCAACTCCAATGTCTCTTTAAGCCAAATCCAATGTTTGGGCTCCTGCCGCTGCCAGCTCCAGGGTGTGTTTTTCAGACAATATAGGGGCCCCTCATAGTGATGCCACCTCAACTCTCTGTAATTGTGCTGCTCTGCAATTCTAATAGCGATGCCTCTGATCTGCATGTGATATTTATTTACAGTATTATTTAACTAACCCAGCATGCATCCTATGCGTGTTACAGCAAGGCAGAATGGTTTACAACCCTATTGAGGCTCTAGGAGGCTCAGAAATAGCCGTTTTTAATAGCGATTCGTCGCGAATAAATTCGGACCGAAACGAATTTTGTCGGAAAATTCGGCGAATCAGCCGAAATCTAATTTTTCAAAAGTTCGCTCATCTCTAGTTATGGTGCATATTGGCATAAATGACATAGGAAATACTCAGAAATACTACCAGTACCAAGAGCCACACCAGAGAGGCAGCGGGAGATTAGAGGGGTAAACAGGTGGCTAAAAAAATTGGAGTAAAAAGGAGGGGTTTGGGTTCTTAGAGAACTGGGATGACTTCACAGTGGGCTACAGGTTCTTTGGCAGGGATGGCCACCTTAATGTGGAGGGTGCATCTGTTCTGGGGGAGATGATGGGTAAAAGGTTGGAGGAGTCTTTAAACTAAGCACTGGGGGGGGGGTAAAAGCAATTACAAAGGGAAAGTTAGGATAGAAAGTGACAATAGGTGTAGACATGAAACTGGGGGTGGAGAGGGGGGAGGGGTTAGCACATCTAGGAGGAAAAAGGGCAATATACAAAATTATCAAAATTATCATAAGCATTTGAAATGCATGCTTACAAATGCAAGAAGCTTGACTAATAAAATGGATGAACTAGAACTGATAATAACAGAAGAACAATATGACATAGTGGGGGTAACAGAGACCTGGCTAGATGAAAGCTATAACTGGGCAGTACATCTACAGGGCTACTGTGTGTTTAGAAGGGACCGTAAAAACACACAAAGGGGGTGGAGTCTGCTTAATTGTAAAATCCTCTCTACATGTGGAGTCTGTATGGGTAGAAATACATGGAGGAAGAAACAAAAATAAAATACTGTTTGGGGTTTGCTACAAACCTCCAGATATATCCGAGTCCACAGAAAATTTGATGCTAAGGCAAATAGCACATAGCCGCTAAAATAAATGAGGTAGTTATTATGAGGGACTTTAATTACCCAGATGTAGACTGGGGCGCTGAAACGTGTGGATCTCATAAAACTAATAGTTTGTTTTTTTTTTAAACCAAAGGTGGCTACCTTTCCCAACAAGTCCAAGCTCCAACAAGGGGGAGGGCCATATTGGACCTAAAACTAACCAATGTACCAGACAAAGTAACAAAGGTATAGGTTGGGGACACCTTGGAAACAGTGATCATAATATTGTTAATTTCCACTTAGCAGTCACTAGGGTGCCTTATCAAGGAGCCACAAAAACGCTGAACTTCAAAATGGCAAAGTTTAACCAACTTAGAGATGCCCTAAACTGCATGGACTGGGAAAATGTCCTTAAAAAGAAAAGCATGGACACTAAATTGGATACTTTCAAAGAAATCCTTAATTTTGATTGTGATAGATATATAGCTTACAGGAATAAAACTGTTAGACACATGTGTAAACCGATGTGGCTAAACAAAAAGGTTAAGGGGGCAATAAATAACAAAAAAAGGCATTTAAATGTTTAAAGCAGGAAGAGACAGAAGCATTTAAAAATATAAAGAAGAAAATAAACTTTGTAAACAACAGATAAGGGCAGCTAAGCTGGAGAGAGAAAGACTGATGGCGAAAGATAGTAAAACTAAATTATTCTTTAGCTACATAAACTGTAAAAGATACAAACCTGAGGGTGTGGGCCCCCTGAAAAGCAAGGGGGGGACACATATAGCGGGGAATGAGGAGAAAGCAAATTTACTAAACAACTTCTTTGCTACTATATTCACAAAAGGAGTGACATACCGAGTGAAATGAAGGGGAATAACCGAAACCCTCCATCAAATGTCACCAAGGAAGAAGTCCAGCACCGTCTCAAGCAGATAAAAATCGATAAATCACCGGGACCAGATGACATACATCCTCGTGTTTTGAAGGAGTTATGTACAGTAATAGACAAGCTGTTATTTATAATATTTGTGGATTCAATAACTACGGGGGCTGTTCCAAGGGATTGGCGCTTGGCAAATGTGGTGCCAATATTCAAAAAGGGATCTAGAGGGGAGTCTGGGAATAACAGCTTAACATCTGTGGTGGGCAAGCTGTTTGATGGTTTCTTAATGGATTCTATCCTGGAGCATTTTGGGGAAAATGACCTTATTACTCCATATCAGCATCAGCATAGATTTGTGAGGAATCGCTCCTGCCAGACAAACCTAATCAGCTTTTATGAGGAGGTAAGTTCACGATTGGATCAGGGGGGAGTCATTGGATATCATTTATCTTGACTTTTCTAAAGCATTTGCCACAAAAACGGCTGGTACAAAAGATGAGTATGCTTGGACTGGGGGAAAACATGTGCAGATGTGTGAGAAATTGGCTTAATGGTCGGAAGCAGAGGGTGGTTATCAATGATACACACTCAGATTGGGTCACAGTTACTAGTGGAGTACCACAAGGGTCAGTTCTGGGACCAATTCTCTTCAATATTTATATATTAATGACATTGGGTACAGATTAAAGTCTCACTCTCAATCTTTGCAGATTATACTAAGCTGTGTAAAGTAATTAAAACAAAAGAGGACAGCAGGCAGCTACAAACAGATTTAGGTAAATTGGAAGCATGGGCAGTTAAATGACAAATGAAGTGTAACACAGATAAATGTAAGATTATGCAAATGGTAAGGAGAAATCTGTGTCATGATTATACACTAAATAAAGAAACACTTGGCAAATCAACAATGGAAAAGGACCTAGGGGTTTTAGTTAACAATAAGCTCAACCGTAGAAATCAATGCCAGGCAGCAGCTGCCAAAGCAAACAGGATCATGGGGTGCATCAAGAGGGGCATTGGTGCTCATGACCAGAGCATTTACCCCTGTACAAGTCACTGGTCAGACCCCATACGGAGTACTGTGTACAGTTCTGGACACCTGTGCTTAAGAAGGACATATCAGAACTGGAGCGCGTTCAAAGGAGGGGACTAGAGTACCCTGAATGATTGTCAAAGTCAGGTTTATTTAGTTTAGAAAAAAGACGCTTGAGGGGTGATCTAATAATTATGTATAAATAAATTCGGGGTCAATACAAGGATCTGTCCCACAATCTATTCACACCCTGGAGTGTAACCATAACCCAAGGGCATCCACTAAGGTTAGAGGAAAGGTGCTTTTTCAACTGACATAGGAGGGGATTCTTCTCTGTAAGAGCAGTGAGACTATGGAACGCGCTGCCAGAGGAGGTAGTAATGAAGGATACCGTTAAAACATTCAAAAGTGGCCTTGATGCCTTCCTGGCATGTAATAACATTTCCAGCTATGGCTACTAGACCACTGGAAGGAGATAAACAGGCTGAACTGGATGGACTAAAGTCTTTATTCAGCCTTACATACTATGTTACTATGTTAATTGTCCTCCCGCTGGGCATTGGGGGTGCAGCAGATGCTGGGCCATGAGTTTCTTTTCAGGGGCACTTCAGGAAGAGCACCAGACCTGTGCCATAGAGCAGAGGGGCTGATACAGCTGCAGTAATGGATGATGGAATCATGACCTCTTAGCTTTGGCTCCCGTCTACCAGCTAGTAGATTCTGTCGGGGAGGGGGGCTACATTTTTGTTTAAATAAACAAATAATAGGGGTAAAAATCACCCAAATTTTAGGGGATTGTTCCCCCACAGACTTTAAACTAGACCAACACCAATTTTCCACCTAATGGGTGGTGGTCCAGATTGTATTCAGTAGAGGGGGACAGCCTGATTGCGTGGATATAAAACCACCTAATCATTTCAATAGTCACAAAATCCCTGTTTCCATTTGGATTTTAGGAATATATGACCTTTGTATGCCTGCACACACATAGGATTTTTTCCTCTGCATTTAACTCATCCTTGCAGTGAGACAAACACAAACAGTGAGTGCTAACATGCCTGGAGTGGTGGGCTGCCTTAACAGTGCATAGGGAAAAGTTGGGGGGTTAGGAAAGAATGCTTCAGTCATGTCCAGGCCGAAATTGAACCTGACACCCTCAGGTCACAAGGCCTTAATCACTAGGCCATAACTGCCCCTTACCAATAGGCTTCATTATGACAGAGTATTTCTAATGCAGTGCAATAAAACTGGGCGGTTTGAAAAGCCCCTTAGAGAGAGCCAGGGGAAAATTGGTTTTATTCATTGAGAAATACCATACAGAGGGCGCCACCCAATAACACTCTAACAAGAATGATTAGACAGCTGCTACATGGAAACAAGATCTGGTGTTAGATCATATAAAGATGCAAAAAACAATCCCAAGTCCATGGAGCTATTGGAAACTGCAATTTCACCCGGTGCTCATGAATAAACCCAGATCCCATGATTCTTCCACCACCACACTGCGCTTACCCAACAGATACTTTTAATCAATCACAATATGGAAGATGTCAGGGTTTAGAATCTTTTCTCTGACCACAGCTGTCGTTCCTGTACACAGATCCTTACTGCTGCAGCCCAATCGAGATGGAATCTCCTGCTGCGCACCTTGGCCGGCCATGCACGGGTCTCGGAAATTATGTGGCGACGTCAAACATACTAGCTCGGCCCAACGCATTTTGTACTGAGACTTCAACTGGGGCATGCCTGGTTTTATTAATTGTAGAAATTCTAAGTGTTGTGGGATGTAAGGTGAGTCTTCTTAGATCCCACTACACTTTTGGTCACTTCTGATCAAAAATGTATCTCAAAGTCAGCAGATTTGGTATGAATCTTGGAAGATTTGCTCGTCTCTAGTTTGCTTACATTTGCCGTTGTCTTAAAGACAGGAGAGTGACTTTTCTCCTATAGTGCAGGCGTTTCCAACCAGTGGTACGAGTCTGTTGGGTGTTACTCAGCAAAGTTGTAGACTTTGTTGTACCCCAACCTGATCTGCAGCTTCTATAATTTACCCAACCCTGATTTGCTCAATAAGTACTAAACTGCTGTTCCAAATGTTGATCTTAATTTTTTAGCATTTTATGCACTTCAAATGACTGCTAATCAGTGTTTCAGGTGACTAAAAGCCCCTATGCTGAGATAATTTGAAAATGGAGAGTGGTGCTCAATGAAAAACAATTTGAAACCCCTGCTCTAGTGCACTGTTTCTCAACCTGGGGATACTGGGAGATGTTCAGGGGTGTACCTACATTGGGTGCCTGATGGGTCTGGCACATTTTTTCTAACATCAAAGCATTCCTTATTTCTTTAAAACTTATTTGATGCATGTGGCCTACTTATTTTGTTAAAATGTATAATGTATCCCCCTTGGGGGTATTTGGTTGTAGCTTTTTTTTAATGAGTTAAATCAATCAATCATATACAGTATATACAGAGTTACAATAAATAGATAAATAAATAAAATAAATAAAAAACTAAACAAAAGGAAACAGGCCTGACAATTCGGCATTACAATAACTCTATATAAAATCCTATATATACAATCTAACTATACACAATACACAATTCAGCAGGAAGACTAAGGGACCCTTACCAAAAATCTACAGTGTGATAAGAGAAAAGCCCACCCAGAGGGAAGTCATGAGGACTAGGGAGACCTGATGTTCCTCCACGCCTTCAGGGTACATAGTTGTAACTTCCTGTTGCTAGGGGTACTTGGCTTAAAAGGGTTGAGAACCACTGTTCTAGTGTACCCTCTATCTTACCTAACCCATTGTTCATTGGTGCATTGGCAAATGCTGTCCCTGTAATTGGTTAATGGCTTTGCTGCTTTGTAACTGATCCTAGCAGTAGTCAGCATATCACTGTTGCTGCCTATATAAGTCCTTTTGCCCTGTGTAGAGGTAGGGGTCGGCAGTTTCCAGTGCAGGAGGTACATGAAGCAGGGCTAAATAACAGTGGGCTGCCAGAGATAAATGAAGCAGCACCCGATATGACATTAGAAAGTCTAGTCTGGGATTGTGTTTTTTTCCTTGATTTATAACTTCAATCTCTAGTCCCCATTCTCTGATCAGCTAATAAATTATATCCTTATCCTGCTTGCTGTGTAAAGGTAACATATTCTGATACTCCTGCCAGACTCCGGCATTCCCCGACAATTAATCTGTTCCAGGGAATCATCTCCGAGTAACTTGAACCAGTGCCCACGCTTACATTTCCTAACAAATATTCCACTGATATTTAGAATGCGGAGTCTCTGCAGTCATATCAGTATTATTATGACATAATGGGAGTGTTAAATAAACTTCACACAATTCTTACCGTTCCTAAAATAATTGGTCTTTTATTGTATATTTGTTTCTATTCCTGTATATTAGCCATTACACAGTACACTGTTGGTTAAAGAATGTCATTGCATGAATTAGGAAAAGAGGGACTTTCCTAAAAAGGAAAGTATTTGCACAGCACCCAGCACAAGGAAAATGACATTACTCATAAATCCTTGCAGTATGTGGAGCTATGCAAATCATTTCTTTGGCCCTTATTTATGAAGGAATAGTGACAGGTAGCGACTGGTGAGCGGCCGGTAATGACGGGCCCCGCCACGAGAACGCCGGCTCCCCACCACAATCACACATTTATCAAGCCGATCCTGCTTAGCGACTGAGATAGCGCCATATAGCCACTCATTCATCATTATTCCAGCCTTATTCCTTATTCCGACCTTGAACAGCGACAGGTATGACCTCTCGCTACCTGGCGCTCTCCAATGCATTTCAATGGAACAATCTTTAAATATTAATAATTAATTGCTATTAATGTGTTTTTTTTTTTTTTAATGTGAAAAATTCTGTGACCACTTCTGCCATTTTTAAGGGAAAAAAAATTAAAAAAAAAATTGTACAGAATTGATATTACAGGTCTGATATTAATGTATTCATATTACCAAATTATTTAAAATACTTTTTTTTTTTTGTTTCCAAAAATATGGTGGTTTGGGGGTTAAAAAACTACTTTTAACACATCGCCGCCAGCGCTCTGGGGTTTAAACATGCATTTCACAGCGCTTGAATTTTTTGAGCGTGATTTTTTGATGAATATGGTGGAAGCCGGTCGCTCTGACCAGTCGCTATCATGCGCACCCATACATCGCGGAACCTGTCAAATAGCGACTCGTAACCTTGTATTCAACATTACGCCACACCGACTGAGTCGCTGTCAACAACCGAACAACGGCCAAGCACAGCGACTACTAGCGGGCGCTGTGAAAATACCGCTACAGTCGCTCAACTGTCGCTACATGTCGCTATTAATAAATCAGCCTCCCCATGTCTCTGCATTGCATGAATTAAAAATTGTGTATAATGGAAATCCTACTTTGATTGTTATGTAATCTTAACATAATCCATAGAAGGCAATACATGAAACAATATTTTATACAAGTATTTATACATTATTAATTAAATGCATTAGAACATGAAAAACATGCTCCATATAAAATATTGAACACTTAGGCCTTAATTCATATGCCTTAAATTAGACCTAAACCAGACCTAGCATCTATAAGATGCGAGGTCCAGTTAGACAACAACCCCTGGGGTATCCCAGTTTAGGATGCCCTGCTGTGGAAAACTCTGCCAGATGCCCATTTTTCTTACCTATCCAATGAGCCCACGACACGCGTGTAACTGAATGGCTGGTGAGGTCATTATTATGCGCGGCTGGAGAAGCTGATTGGAGGACAGCCATGTCTGTGCTGTGGGCTCATCGGAATGGCGAGAAAAAAAATAAGGACCATTTTTTGCTTTATTTCAGGATAAGGCATAAGAAAAAATAAGGTGAGTAGTGTAAGGCGAACACTTATAAGTTCAAACTTTGGCTAAACTTTGAACAAAAGTTTTATTCAGATACAGAATTTCACCAGAACCCGGTCCCGATTGAAAACAATGGGGACCCGAACTTTGGGATCCAAAAATGACCCCATGCAGAGTGTGCAGCAGCAGGACTTACCTGAGCCCTGTGATCTATCTGGTTGGCGTACTTTCCTATCAAAATGTCCACGGCCGGGCTTCATAAAGATAGCGGCTCCATGAGTGGCAGCTGGCACTAGAAGTGCTGCTAGCTTTTGCCAGTGTCCTCACTCATGGTGGCAGCCATCTTTTTGAAGCCTGCCCATGGACATTTTGACAGGAAAGAATGGTTCCTGTTGCTTCACACTCTGCATTAGGTCAAGCTGGTTGATGGGCTGCTCAGCTTTAAACACAAGAAATTTTAAAGTGGATCAAAATGCCCCGGCGGCCCGCTCTGTAATCTAAAATATATCCAGCCACTAGCTTGGCCCCTGAGCATCCTATATACTGTGTGAAACTCCCTGGTGTTGCTAGTAAATTCGCATTTACAGGCAGCTCCCGCTATGCTGTGATTGGCGCCTGCTGCAGGGGATTCCTGTAGCTGCGTGCGCTCCCGTGCACAGCTATTCAGAGAAGAAAGCTAGGGATACCGCCAGCTGGCTGTCAAATGTCATCTGGCAATCTTGAGATCAGCCAATCAGTGATTGCCAGTGGCTCTGGCCTCTACGGTGGGGTGGAAAAACGTTTTTCTTTTTCAAACTAGGCCACCACTGAACCGAAAGCATCACTGGAGGTACTGCGATGGGGAGGGTGGCAGTGAGGCCAGGGAAAAAGGGCTTTGATCTGCTTTAAAGTGGACCGTCACCCAGGGGTGATCGGCCCGGGAATCTATAAGATCGATCGATACGAGATCGGGATGTCCCGCGGTGAGGGACCCCCCCAAAACCCCCCAAAAACTTACCTCATCGGCGGCGGCGTTGGCCGCCGGCCGGCTCCCGCACGCCCCTCTAGAGGTGCCTGCGCCGGCCGTTTGTGAATGGCCTGCGCGGGCGCGCGCCCTGTCAGAGTGCCGTGCGGAAGGCGGCGGCGGACGCGCTGTCTTGTCCGTCGCTGTCACCCGCTTGTCCGTCGGCGGGGATTGGACAGCGCGGCCACGTGGGAGCGTGGTGAGGTGAGTTTTGGGGGCTTTCTGGGGGGTTTCACACAGCGGGGCACCCCCAATCGGGGTGCCGCCCTGAAGTGGACCAAAACCCAGGATAGTCAAAATCCTGGGTGTTGGTCCACTTTAAGGCAAGTTTATTGAATTCAGGCATAAAACACAGAAAAATACAAAAGCTCATGGCTGTTATTTACCATATTTATCTGATGTAACATGCTAGGACCCAATCCTAAAATGTGATACACTAATGGATTTAAAGAGGAACATTGGAGACTCCAGGGCCATCCGAGTTCCACTCCTTGTGTGTGTTTCACTCACCTTGTCCCAGAGCCCTCGCTGCGTCTCTGCGGCACGGCCGCATCCCGGCTCACCTCTAGCCTTTCTGAATAGGCAGTGCGGGCACGCGACGGCTAGGAGGTGAGTGGGGAATGTGACCGCCGTAGGGAACCAAGTGAAAATGAGCACACTGATTGGTTGAGCAGGCCGCTCAGCCAATCAGCGCGTTTATTCTTGCTCCTGAGTCTGCGTTGTGGGAGTGACCTAGGGGCATACACACAGCAGAGCATCCCAATTCGGGATTCCCCCACTGAAAGGAACAACACCCCGAAAAGTGAAAATCGGGTATGTTGTTTCTCTTTAAGCTTATATAATACTGTGTACAAATATTGTCATAAAATGATGTGCTTATAATCAGAGTTTATTAAGGACGAAAGCAACTGCAAAACAATTACCAGGAAATAATGGAATTGGTCTTCAACAAATGAAGCTGAATGCTGAAGAGGTTGGTGTGGTAATAGTTACATGAGGAAGAAACAGGTGCAGGGGTGGCTCTAGCTTCTCTGCTGTAAGAGGCAAACTACGGAAAGCAGAGGCGGAGCTAGGCTTTCTGCACACGGGGCAAAGATTCAAAACTGCACCCCCTACCAGTGCTCAGACCCCCTTCTGGCGCCCCTCTAACCCACTGCACCTGGGGCACGTGCCCTGTCTGCCCCCCCAGTTACGCTCCTGACAGAAAGACACCCTACACTCTTCAACACAGCTACACGGGGGGTAAGGAGCCGAGATAGGCCGGGGCTGCTGAGCCACTAATAACTGACTGACTATAATGAAAACATGACAGAAGTTAAAGTGGACTGAAACTGAGCCGGATAGGCCCGGGAATCTTATAGATCCGTTACCTCCCCCCGGGGCATCCAAAATCAAGATGTCCCGCTGTGTGAAACCCCCCAGGTCGCCCGCTACACTTACCTTACTTCCCGGTCCAGCGACGCATGCTCGGGCCGCTGTCCCTCTAGCAGGGCACGTTCCCTGTTAGAGGGAAGAGTGTGATGCGGCCGCCAGCGAGCTCCGAAGACGTCGGTTTAGACTCTCTGAGGGCGCTGATTGGACAAGCGGCCGCGCATGTGCCGTAGGACCGGGGTGAGGTGAGTTGATGTGGGAGATCTGGGGGGTTTCACATAGCGGAGCGCCCCGATCGGGACCAGGATAGTCGAATTCCTGGGTTTTGGTCCACTTTAAAGGAGTATTGTGAAATTGTGTCATATTAAAAATCCATATAAACACGTCGGCTAATGAGAGGAGGGGTCACTTATACGCCTGAACTGAATAGAACTCCCGCCAAGCTTGGGGTTTCTTATCCTGGTAAAAATAAAATCTGGGGGTGCCAGGTTTGAGTGTATCAGGGTAGGAGAACCTGTCACCCTGATTACCACTTTCTTTTATTAAAAATAAAAAAAAACAAGCCTGTCTGGATATTTCTTGATGTCGAGTGTATAAGTGACCCCTCCTCCCACCATCCAACATATTTATATGGATTTTTATCATTGGTCCATTTTTTTGCCATAGTCCTCCTTTAAGAAAAAAAAAATGTAAATAGAAAATAAATAAAAAAGCAAGAGGCCGATTCATTAACAGCGGCAGGTAGCGACAGTTGAGCGACTGTAGAGGCATTTTCAGAGCGCCCGCTAGTAGTCGCTGTGCTTGGCCGTTGTTCGGTAGTTGATAGCGACTCAGTCGGTTTGCCGTAATGTTGAATATTGGGTGAGGAGTTGCTATTTGACAGGTTCCGCGCTGTATGGGAGCGCATGATAGCGACTGGTCAGAGCGACCGGCTTCCACCATATTCATTAACAAATCACGCTCAAAAAATTCTCGCGCTGTAAAATGCATGTTTAAACCCCAGAGCGCTGGCGGCGATGGGTTAAAAGTAGTTTTTTAACCCCCAAACCACCATATTTTTGGAAACCAAAAAAAACAAGTTATTAAAATAATTTTGTAATATGAATACATTAATATCAGACCTGTAATATCAATTCTGTACATTTATTTTTATTTTTTTACCTTAAAAAAATTATTTAAAATGGCAGAAGTGGTCACAGAATTTTTCACATTTATATAAAAAAAAAAATATAATAACAATTACTTATGAATATTTAAAGATTGTTCCATTAAAATGCATTGGAGAGCGCCAGGTAGCGAGAGGTCATACCTGTCGCTGTTCAAGGTCGGACGCTGGCGCTGTGGGCTGAGGCTGGAATAATGATGAATGAGTGGCTATCTGGCGCTATCTCAGTCGCTAAGCAGGATGATAAATGTGTGATTGTGGTGGGGAGCCGGCGTTCTCGTGGCGGGGCCCGTCATTACCGGCCGCTCACCAGTCGCTACCTGTCGCTATCCCTTGTTAAATAAGGGCCCAAGTCAATTGCCACCGTTATGCAGTGTAGTCTGAGGCTAGTGCCTCACGTAGCCTCATTACAGGTGCATCCCTGGACAGGTGCTTTTGAGCTAACCCCCCTGAATGCACAGCATGAAACTTTAGTTGCTGAAACCTATAATCTAGCAAATGGCATTTCATGTTTGTTTTTTCGAGTAAGCCTGGTTCATCTTTTAAGTTGTTTTAGCAAGCAAGACATTAAGTAAATTGTATATGGCTTAAGATGAATTTTGTGGTTGCATTAATGCTCGAAAAATGTCAAAAGACCAAGTTTATGTTGATAAATTTCACAGTGTCATTGCCACGGTTCCGCTAGATCAAAAAAACCCTCCTTAGAATAAACAACCTATTGCTAAGATGCTGCTGTCAACCCAAATGTCTTCAGTGTTATAAAGACTCATTTTTTTCGGTTGGGAGTTCATATAAAAGCTCTGCATTCCGACATATGTTTTCATTTTTAGTAAAATGCTGAGAAAAAAAAAAGAATCTCAAAGGCTTCCTTTCTAGAACATGGAAGTGCGGCCTATCCAGGAACCTTTGAGGCTTCAAATGCGGTATGCATTACTAATAATAAATCGACCCTTCAAAAAACTGATCAGGCACAAAGAGCCCAATGTGCTTCATGCTGGGAAGGTGCAGGTATACTTCTGAAAGGTTCTATCCTGCCATGTCGCTTCCATAAATCCATTTCACTTGTTAATCTATATATGGCAGTTAAACGACAACTTCTGTATGTAAAAACATTTTTTTTGTTAAATATGTGTTTAATGCCTAGGATTTGGAGGAGGAAAATAAGAAAAAAATATTCTAAAATGATGTGCTACTATACCCCATTACAGGTAGTGTGGCATTCTACCCATCCTCATAGGCACTGTGGCATTCCCCCATCCCATTCCCATAGGCAGTGTGGCATTCCCCCATCCCATTCCCATAGGCAGTGTGGCATTCCCCCATCCCATTCCCATAGGCAGTGTGGCATTCCCCATCCTATATCCATAGGCAGTGTGGCATACCCCCATCCCATACCACATATGCAGTTTGGCATTCCCCCCTTCCATTCCCATAGGCAGTGTGGCATTTCCCCTATAATTCCTATAGTTAAATATGTGTTTAATGCCTAGGATTTGGAGGAGGAAAGTAAGAAACAAATATTCTAAAATGTTGTTCTAAAACACCCCGTTACAGGTAGTGTGGCATTCCCCCATTCCATTCCCATAGGCAGTGTGGCATTCCCCATCCTATTCCCATAGGCAGTGTGGCATTGCCCCATCTCATTCCCATAGGTATTGTGGCACCCCATCCCATTCCCATAGGCAGTGTGGCATTGCCCCATCTCATTCCCATAGGCAGTGTGGAATACCCCCATCCCATACCCCATATGCAGTTTGGCATTCGGCATTCCCCCCTTCCATTCCCATAGGCAGTGTGGCATACCCCCTATAATTCCTATAGGCAGTGTGGCATCCCCCCTTCCCATTACCATAGGCAGTGTGGCATCCCCCCCCCAACTTGACGCTGGAGATAGCAGCGTTGCTGGCAGCGGCCAAAGCGGGGACAGTGGGCAGGGTTCAGTTTCCCTGCCTTCCCTGCCCACCGCTCTTTCATTGGCTGGCCTCCCGGTGGCCACAGTGCGAGGCTCTTGTATTATGTATATATTTTTTTTACTTTGTTGTTTTTTTTTTATTTTTTTTTAATTTCGCCCGATAAAACGCACTGACATCCCCCCCCCCTCCCCCCACTTTCAGGGAAATAAAATAAAAAGTGTGTCTTATAGGGCAAAAAATATGGTAAAAGGTAAACAGATTATCCAGCTATGTAGTGAAAGCACACACTGCCTTCAGCTCCATCAGCTCTGTGTGCTCTTCTTTCCCTGTGCTGTGCCAGGAGGAGAAATCATGATTGATTGGTCCTGAATCTGGCCCCTCCCCAGCAAACGCAACCCCATATCAGAGTCCCTGAGCTTGTCAGGACCACTGCCCCTTATTCAGATTAATTCTCCCCTTGCTCCCCGACTCAGTGTCTGATTATACATATCGTGGTAGGTGGGAGAAACACCTCCCCCCTTCCACAGAGTGTTGTCCAGTGATTGACAGTCTGGTTTTACAAAAAAATGGTGTTTAGCATTAGCATAATTAGCCGGCACACCAAACATAAAGGTTGGGGTCCCCATGGCTCGGAGACTCAACAGCCAGCGTCTGGCTATGCCAGAACACCAGCCCCCAGGGCCGGATTATGAAGGGGCACAAGGGATGGGCGCCCCGGGGCCTCCCCCACTTGCCCTGCAAAGGGGGTTTCCACCAACCTTTGGGTAATGGTCTGGTGCAGGAGGTTTTTCAGTCTGACAGGCCGTGGGGCCAGCAACAAAGCTATCAGCGGCAGTGGGCCCCCCCCCATGCCTGGGCAGCCAAAGCCACCACAGGACAGGGCACATCGTCTAGAGCAGCAAAGCCGCCGTCAGCAACGCTACAGTGATGGGTGCAGAGCTGTCACTGCACATAAGCCACCAAGCACAGCCGCTGGCATCTCAATGCAGGGAACTGTTTTCTGCTGGACCAGCCGGTGACTACACTACCCCCCACCCAGAATGGCAAAGCAGGAGTTCCCGAGCAGCACGCACCCGCACAAGGGGGGCACAAGGGGTTTGATCTGACATTCCAGACAACATTGCCAGACAACCACCAATCAATTACTTGGCTAGACTCTTATTGGTGAGGGTAACAGCAAGTCACCTGATGCCATGCTGGCAAGTAAATTGCTGCCCTCCTACCTCTTGAACTAGATCAAGGTAGAAAAAGTGAAAAAAACACACCACACCAAAATATTCTCTTGTTCCAACTTTACACTATACTTACCTCTGCGATCTTAAGCCAGCACCAGTCGTGGTTCTCCCGCTGTCAGGTGCCTCTGGAGGGGCCTTGTTGACTCCCTCGATGGCTCTACATTTTTCCTGCTTCTATCAGAATTTGGAAGGAAGGAGAATACAGTCCCTCTTCCTTACAGGCTGGCATTTGGTCAGGCTCTGGGTGTACCCCACTGAAGGCGGGGGATTTATACCCCAGGGCGTGGCTTCCCTCAGAATCTCCTCCCGCCCACTAGCTGTGAAATGGTGATATGGAAGATCCCAGTCCCAAGGGCGCAAGCAGAGCCTGGCAGAGTACCAGCCTGTAAGGAAGGGGGGCCCTATGGCTGCTGGATTTTGGCTTGTTGAACTGGTCTGGAGTCTCTGTCCTACTTTATATTGACCCTAGATTATCGTATCTTTCTGGTGCCTTGTTTTTGATGGCTCCTTGAAATGTCTTCCCCTTCTATTCAGTTCTGTGTCTGTACCCCTGTGTTTTCTTCAAACCTGTTAAATCCATTTCTCTTGCCAAGACTGCTGTCAGTGTTTTGTCATTTGCAAGGTAATGGTTTCCTGTAGTGAACTAAAGATCAGATGTTTGGGAGGTGTGGATATTGGGGGGAGGGGGGCTCTAGTTTATAGGGCCATAGGGGGATAGCTAGCCTGAAGTGCCTAGCCTGTAGTATCTAGCACCTATCTACTAACATGCCTGCTTTAGTACAAGGTTGTTATCAACTATAATGCTACAAAATAAACTCAGAACTCAGAATTACTGAAAATCTTAAGACATAAGTGAATATAAGAAGCCAACTTGTGATTTAAGTTAACAGTAATCAAACATTTAGGCAAACCTGGAATTTTGAGGCCCAGACAGGAGGGTCGAAACACCAACTGTTTCTGTTTTTCTAAATCTCACATTGTAAGCATATACCCCTCGATTCAAAGAGCAAAAGTTAATTGATTTCGGATCGAGAATCGTAAGTTTGGGTGGGTGTTAGTAATTTTTTCCTGTTTTTTTGGCCATTTCCGACTCGCACGAGCCTACGTACGAATGCGTATATGCTCTTACGATCATCGGAAGTTCGTTCCTAAATTTTAGGATCAAAACATAAAACTTAGGATCAAATCCTAAAACTTAGGATCGAAACGTAAAACTTAGGATAATCGGATGTGTTTAGGTGTGATTCAGAGAACAGTTTTCAAACCTCTAAATACGTTTTAAAAGAAAGCCACTGCCGACACCTTTTAGCAGTCGGATTGCTGTTCTTGAACAGGTTTTTTGGCTATGTGGAGGAGTCTGCGCGTCTTGAGCTCCAATGAACTGCATGTATCAGCATGGCCGAGCCCATAAATTGTATAGCAATGCATACCTGATTCATGTATGCCTTATAAAAGCATTTTAATGTGGACCTTAATTAGTCCTTTGCATGTAAACCTTTATTTTGCAATACATCCATATATTTGCGTTAATTAAAGAAACTTATGTCCTTTGTTATTTATTTTTAAATTGATGTACTAGAATAATATTTTGAGATTGAATTTATTGGTGTAGTTGTTTACCTTTGCTTTGTTTAATTATTTAAGCACATCTTTGGTCAGATGCATCACACTTACTGAGGAGAGGAGAGCGGGATAAAGTGCAGGATGTGGGTTACTGCTGTATTTTGCACAGACACAGCAGAGCTGGGGGCACGGAAAGGTCAGAAATCAAAGAATGCAGAGCAACACAGTCACAAGGCCCTTTCTGTTTGCAGGCTGCCCGAGAATACCTGAGCCGCCATCTTGGCTGTTTCTAGGCTCATAACATGCAGAAGTTGCTGGGTGTTTTGTAATTTTTGAGAGCAAAACTGTATGTAGAGGGTGTGGGTAACCACACACAAAATTTTAAGTTGTACCATTTGAAGCCAAAATATTTAAATTAAATCCTCAAGTAAAAAATGCAAGTTAACTAAAAATTAAACAAAGTTAGATTTACTTATGCAAATGCATTCATTAATGGTTGGTTACTACAAAATGAATGAAATAAAGAAAAATAAAAGACCAAATATTTAGAATGCACTTTAATGAGGTAAGTTTGTAGTGCGCAGCCGCAAGATCAGAAGGATTTACGTCCAGACAAAAAAGGAAAAAGGGCAAAACCAATGTTGCAACCTGAGAAATGAAACGGAAAATTCAGGATGGAAACTGACATAGGTCTGATTCGCGAACTGCCATACGAACGCACGAGCATACGGGAAAAATAGGATGATCGGCACCAAAATCAAAGCTGTTACATGTTTCTTTGAATCGACCCTATAGTGTAAGCAATGCAGTTGTATCAGCTTGCTGTGATTTATGATTGATTTAAAATATCTAAAAAATATGCTTTACGTCTCATACATTAATACTAATATTATTGGCTTTACATTCCAAAGATGCTCAACAGTAAAAATTGCCACATGAAACATGATTGTCATTAATGTTGAGATTGTCGAAAAAGTTTGGTTCGGTCTGAATTAGTTCAGGACGTACTTTCATCCAAAACACATGAAAAACAATGTCTGACTGCCCTAAAAGTACTTTATAACACCCTGAAATCACCTATGGCTGTATAAAAACAGTTTCAGTGAACTAAATAGCATTAGAATTTGCTGTAGCGAATTAGCATATGACCCATGACCTAATGAGCATTTCGATAGTCCTCAGCTTTGGCTTTTTACGAGCGCTGAAAAATGTGCCCATTTTGGGCATCACAGGGTTGACCTGCAGTTGTGTTGGCCTGGCAGTAGCAGAGGGTGGCAGACTGGCAGCGGAGGCGCTGTTGGTGGTAGAAGTAGTAGCAGCCTTAGCAGGGGCTGCAGCTATTGAAGAAAGACCAGACCATGGCACATGAAACCTGTGGTGGTTGTGTAGGCCTGGCAGTAGCGGGCAAGCCCTCAAAATTTGTCCTATTTGTAACGGGGGTAGCAGCAGGATTGGTACAGAGAACTCTAACTTAGAGAGAGACGGGTCCTGCACACATAAAACAGAGCTGCCCCGCCCCAAAAAATTCCCTGGCAGGTGAAATAGATTGTTTTTTTTAAACTGTATTTAACAAAATGGCACCGTGGACCCCCAACTTAGAGAGAGACAGGTCCTGCACAATTTAAAAAGAGCTGCCCCCCTTGTTTTTTTTAAACTGTATTTAACGAATAGGCACCGTGGACCCCAACTTAGACAAAGACGGGGCCTGCACGCTTAAAACAAAGCTCCCCCAAAAAAAAAAATCCTTGGCAGGTGAAAATAATTTTTTTTTAAACTGTATTAAACACTGAGGCACTATGTACCCCAAGTTCCCCAATGCAGTGACAGGGGCCAGCTAAACCAGACAGATGTGGCCAAAAAATAAAAAACCTTCTGAAGTTTTCAGACTTAACAGGGTGGACTACATTGACCATCAGATCCCAGCGCAGGCAGATGCAGTTTTTCAGTGCAGTACTCCCCCCTCCTCATGTCCCAATGTGCCCACTTCCTTACCTGTCCCTTCTTTTCTCCTATGCTGTGGTTCAAAATGCCCTAAACTGTCCCTGCTCTAAGAGCAATGCTCTCTCTGCAACAGCCAGCTCGATAATGTTGGATAGACGGTGCATCATATGACGACTATCTCCTGCAATAGTGCCTCCTGATTGGCCCAGCTACCCTGACCTCTTAAGCTGTGACCATATTACCCTGTCTCTTTGCTTCTCCATGGCTGGCCATGACCTGTGGGGTGGTGTCGGCGAAATCCCGCCAGGTTCATATTCTGTGTTCCCCCTGCGAATCAAACTATTCCTGAAATTTGGGTCAAAACTGGGTTCTACTGATTTGGTTCACTTATCTCTAGTCATTATCTTCTCAACTACAAAATAAACAAAACACAACGTAGTTGCTCCAAGTCAATGCTCTCATCTCGGTATTGCTGTATGCTTAATCGAGTCCTGCATACATTTCGAATTTCTTACACACGATCACTTCTCCATCTGCTTTTAATAAGATGATAAAATTAGGAAAAAAAATTCTGATTGATACTAAGCATTCTGATGTTTATATCTTTGCAGAAAGGCTCTTCAGCCTTTTGACAAATTAAGAGCTGTTCTCTACGGTCTTCTGTGTTGTCAGCTGGGAATGATGAAACAGTGTTGACAAAGGCTGCAATTTTCTTGATGTCCCTGCGGACTCATTACAAAGGAAATAGTTATCACTGGTGAAGTTTTCTTTGGTACGTTTACACTGGGGAGGAACGGACTGGGAGAAAAAGGCCAAAAAGTGATGTAATTAATAGACAAATTGATCATTTTTGCTGTTCTTTCGAGGTAAAGATTGCTTATCGTCAATTAGAGAATTGCTCTGGTCTGGCAAGAAGTTACGTTCTAGATCTAGCAAACTCTCTGGGTATTAAAATATGCAGCATGAGACATATTACAGGGAATTAATAAGGACCATGTGTGAACCTTCCTGTACATATTCCTAATGATTTTTTTTTACTATAATTTGTTGAATGACTAATGAGTCGCTCCAGTTATTGAGTCGCTCCAGTACAGATAGCTAGTCAAATGCTAAAATAGAAAAACAAATCTTAAAGGCACATTGCAGGTTAAAAAAGGCATATCTACCTTACCTCCCATGGACAATACCTACCAGTCCTGGTTTCTGACATGCAACTCTCAGATAATTGGTGGGAGGAGCGAGTCCAGACCAACAATTAGCTCATTGACCCCATTTGGGGCATTCAAATTTGGGATTTTCCTCTGGTTAACCAGACCAGTAAGGCTGTTAACTAGTTGAACCTATCAAGTCCACAATCACACTCCTATGCCTCACATGATCATCAGTGACCAATGGACAAATGGATCGGAGGGAATAGAGACGCTTGGGTTGCAATTTGTTGAGGCACTGAAACTCAAAAATGTGACGGTAACCATTTCGAGCTTTCAGGATTTCCTAAATCAGGATGCTCTGGGAGGGGGGTGCCATTTTTTGTTTCAGTCCTCCTTAAGAATACCCAAAAGGTCAAACCTGGTAGCTAAGATGTTAGGATTGATGTCAGGCTAGGTGGCTAAAAAGATTTTCAGATAATGAGAACTTGCAAGTTCAACTAAACTCTGTCATGTGCCAAGACCAGAATTAGAGGTATATAGACCTATATACCTATAGACTTCCAACAGTAAAACAGTAAAACAGGGCCTATAGACCTATATACCTATAGACTTCCAACAGTAAAACAGTAAATCCCAAAGCCCAGGTCAAAGGAAGATGACATCTACAACAGACATTACTGCAAGATAAAATCCAGCTTGGGGCAGATAAATACCCCACAGGTTGCACAGTGACACATCTAAAGTTGTCATGATATATCACAAGACTGATCTAATTGCAGTTCAGCCATCAAAATCCTCCACAATGTAACAAACCAGTCTATTCATGAAAAGAACTTTAAAGCAGACCTCCAGACTGTTTGAGGCCAGCCCCCTTCCCGATCATCTGCCTCCTCCCACCAGCTAAGCCAGATTTGAGTAGTGAAGATGGTTTGATTTAATATGTTCTTCATAAAAAATTGCTCAAAATGAGTTCATCATTTTTATATGCTCTTTGTGGGGCTTCACTGAAAGATGTTATTGTCACACTCTTATTGGAAATTATTTAATCCGGCCCACTAAGGAGCCAGCAATGAACAGAGTAACTAATGCCTAAATAATACCTCCGTGCTCTTGGCATGTTTTTGTTACTTCTGACAGAGTCCTTTGCTTCCAATGTTAATGATATTTCCATAACCGTGCGCCTCTCTTTTTATGTTAAGCGTAAACATATGTTAATAGTGCATTACAGTGACTTCTTTATAAAATATTTTAACATCAATAAAACTTTTATCCTGCTCTTTCCAGTAAGCTGAATGACCACATTCTCTGCTGGGTAATCAGGGGGGAGGGAAAAAAATTACTTCAAAGCAGGAATAGCTTAAGTGGCGGGGGAATGAACGATTCAAAGAAGACCAACTCCAATTTCTTAAACATACCTTGGGAAGCGAGCTGGTAAAAAACATGTGCCGTATCCAGGAAAGAAAACACACCGCTGTGCCGGTTCCCCCTGTTTCGGGGAGCCTGGAGGCCCTCCAGCTCCTGTCATTTGAACATGAATGAACATATTTCTGTCATGAACTCATAAAATCAAATCTTCAAATCCACTCCAACGGTACAGAAGTAACTAGAAGGAATTATCTAATAGAAGCTTACTGAGCAAGAACTTTGGCCCGTATGAATAAAAGTGTTCCAAATAAAATGTGTCCATGTTGGAGCAGCATAGCCCCCCCTTTTGGGTAAAATACTTTAACCTGCAGGCGGAGGGATGATCTAGTCCCTATGGGTATGATCTGTGTGCATTGGGAGGTTGCACACTCTCTGGTCAAACACCAAACGGACAATTGAAGAACTTATAAGTAGGTGCCTGACTGGCAGTTGCTGGACTTTTCTAGGTCATCTTCTGCCTACTTGTGGGTGTGTTATTGTGAAATCTGACATGATGTAGACATTCACTACAAAAACAGCCTATGGAGACTTGGGTGCTGCCGTGGGAAGCACTGGAGAGGATGTTCCTGGTTCTTCCCAGTCAGACACATACAGTAAGATTATATGAGCTGTATCTGCCTCTGGTCTGGTGAATATTGCATGCATATTAGTGGTAATCAAATATTTTGACCTAGATCTGCCATCAGGGGATTTTTTTTTTTACTATAATTTGTTGAATGACTAATGAGTCGCTCCAGTTATTGAGTCGTTCCAGTACAGATAGCTAGTGAACTGCTAAAATAGAAATCTTAAAGGCACATTGTAGGTTAAGAAAAAGGCATATCTATCTTACCTCCCAAGGACAATACCTACCAGTCCTGGTTTCTGACATGCGACTCCCAGATGATTGGTGGGAGGAGCGAGTCCAGACCAACAATTAGCTTATTGCCCCATTTGGGGCATTCCAATTTGGAATTTTCCTCTGGTTAACCAGACCAGTAAGGCTATAAACTAGTAGAACCTTTCAATTCCACAATCACACTCTTTCCCATGCCTCACATGATCATCAGTGACCAATGGACAAACGGATCGGAGGGAATAGAGACGCTTGGGTTGGATTTGTTGAGTCACTGAAACTCAAAAATGTGACGGCAACCATTTTGAGCTTTCAGGATTTCCTAAATCTGCCTCTGGTCTGGAATGAGGCACCTCAGCTGACTTACCTGAGAAGACTAAAGCAGGAGGCACCAGCTGAGGAGAAAAACTTCCAATCAGACGTGGGATGTCTACTCTCAGATTTGGAATGTATCCCGAATCGGATTAGAGTATCAGTAAGAGGGACTGATTCCTGGTATTACCTAAGAGTTGGCCTGAAATTAGGGATTGTTTTACAGAACAGAGATTGGTGTTCGTGTGAGGGATTGTTTCCTCAAATTCTCTTAGAGAAGACCCACAAACAGTTTGGTTGCTTTGCAGCAGCTGGCCCATGCTGGATATTAATTTACTAGCTTTGCAAATGCAGCATATATGCATATAACAAAAGTTTTATGGGTTCCTATCCATCCAAGCCATGGACTTGAAGATGTATCATCAGTCATTTTCTCTATTCTGAATGTAGTAAAATGACCAGTCGAGCAATATAGTCAGATTTATACTCCTTGAGAAAGTTAAGGTCGACTTAAGGTTTAATAAGACTTTAGGTTTGAAGCACCCCTCCCCTGTCTGATTTGGGGTATCTCACTCCTTAAACATGCTGATGAAGCCAGAAATGGAATGAATGTCTAGCTTGGTTTGCAGTAGCCTTGCAGTCTACATGTCAAATTGGCCTGGGAAGAAAGGAAGGGGGTCCATGATAAGTACTGGAAGCTTGTTTTCAGGCTACTTCAACCTCATTTTGAGCATAGCATCAGAAATCTAGATGCCCCAATCTGTAGCTGTGTTGTGGACCTAAAGTTATATTAGCCTTCTAGGTCAGAAATACTGTGGAGAAGAAAACAATGCACAAGTTCATTTCACCATCAACATTTGTCCTGCTAGTATACCAAGAATGGGGGTTAGCCAATTTGCCAACAATCACTGAAGAAATCTCTGTATCTACTAAATTTGACTGGTGGCAGTTGGCACATAAAATATTAGCAGATAAATTATTGGAGAGGTTACATAACAGCTTTTAGGAGATGTCTATATACTTGTGATGTTTCTAATTCATATGAGGCCCTTTCTGACTCTGGGAAGTAAGAAGTCCTACCTAGGGTGTTATGTGTGAACTAAAGGAAGCCAATAATCTGTTACTGTATCTTGTGTACTTTAATCCATTACCTTTATTACTCATTCCTGACATACACCATGTTATTATGCAAATGTTGTATTTCTCTGATTTTCCTAAATGTGCAATACAAATTATAGTCAGTATGATTTTCAAGGCATCAAACCTGGAGTCATTGGGGTCGATTCAGAGCCAGGTGAAAATGTCACTTCTTTTTTAGGAGCGATAACTGCCTTTCACTTTCATTGCCTACCTTGGGGCTGATTCATGTGAAAATATACACCTGGTAGACAATACAAGTGAATGTCAGTTTTCTCTCCTAAAAAAGGAGTGACATTTTCACCTGGCT
Source organism: Gastrophryne carolinensis (assembly GCA_027917425.1). NCBI lineage: Eukaryota > Metazoa > Chordata > Amphibia > Anura > Microhylidae > Gastrophryne > Gastrophryne carolinensis. The sequence continues at coordinate 51,083,843 of CM051234.1, read as the reverse complement.
CTGAATCAGCTTGATTGTCCAGACAGTATTTCCACTGTGTAGGGCTACAAATGGCAATGTTCAAAATTTTTACCCCCAGAGTAATGGTGAAAGAAAGTTGTGCTGTCCTCAGTGATGGGTGTGGCAGGGATTAGTGATGCAAGCACACTGGGTGCACTGCATTGGAGTGAGCTGGGCTTTAGTGACAGTGTGGAGAACTCCATTCTAGCCTATCACTAAGAGAGGGGGCATCAATCGAACCCAAGCCCCAGGCTCTGATTTGTGGTCAAGATGGGAGGAGGGTACTGGAGGCAGCAAAAAGGAAGGTGAAATTCCCCTTCTGTTTGGCGATCAGAGCAAAGAGATAGGTTAGGACTGACGCTGGATCAGATAAGCTGCCAGGCAAATCAACTGTCCAATCCCTTTAACCCTTTAAGTGCCAGCCTACCTGGAGTTTTTGTCACACTCTGTTGCCAGACCATTTTGCACTATTTTGCGCTCCCCATGTTCAAATGTGATTTTTGAAGGGATTTCCAGGGATTTCCCAGGAAAATGATATATTGTTTTTTTCAGCAGAGTCTGGGCTTTAACATGAAATGTCTTGTTTGTCATTTGTTAGGTGTATTCTTAATATTTTTGGGTGAAATATGTGCAAAAAAAAAAAAAAAAAAAAATTTTTACATATTGTAGTTTTTTTTGGAATAAAAAATGTAAGTTTGTCAATAAAATCTTATTGCGTGTGAAATCCCAATTTCTCCCGGTTACAGCGGTACCACATATGTATTGGTAGACACCCTTTCCTGCCCAGGAGACTCCCCCAAACTGAAACAGCGCTTTAGGAGATTTTCAGATAAAATACAACTATGCTATGCAATATGCGCACCTTGCGGTTTTTCCAGAAAAACAACCCTTTACATTTGAAATACCCCCAACAAACTATATATTCTCTGGAAGTACACACTTCAGGCTTTCTAGGCGTACCAAGCTTGTGGATGTGGCCATAGTTTTCTGGAAGTAATCCCTCAACGTAATCTTTGGTTGCAAAGAGTTTCCCTAAAAAAAGGATAAAAAAGCAGAATCAAAGCCACATTTTCCTAAAAAAACTATATACAAACAAGAAAAAACAAGTTTAATCTGAAAACGCAACATCCCCCGAACAGAACAACACCCAACATGCATAGGTTCTGTCAAGGGAAGAGTTGCCAAACACCCCAAAGTAAAGCATGCGCATAACGGTAATTTTACTTGAAAATTTCAGCTCTGCAGACAAAGTGCGCACCTTGCGATTTTTCAACCAAAACAACCCTTTACATTTGGAATATCCCCCATAAACCATATATTCCCTGAAAGTACACACGTTAAGCTTTTTAAGGGTACCCAGCTTGTTGTAGTGGGCTCATCTTTCTGGAATTAATTCCTCAAAGAATTCTTTGGTTGCGCAGGGTTTCCCTAAAAAATTTATAAAAAAGCTGAATAAAAAACACCTTTTCCTAAAATATAAATATGCAAACCAGAAAAAACAAGCTAAGTCTGAAAGCGCAAGGTCCCCCGAACAGAACAATACCCAACATGCATAGGTACTATTAACCCTTTTAATTGCCAGCCTACTTGAGATTTTGTCACCCTCTGTTGACAGGCCATTTTCCCCATTTTGCGTCATGTTTGCGACATGTTTTGCGCCATTTTTGCTGTAACTTTCAGAAAAATTATATATATATTTTTTGCAGCAGAGTTTAGACTTTAACATGAAATGTCTTGTTTGTAATTTTTTTTTTTTTTTTTTTACAATATTATTAAGTGAAAAAAAAAATAAATAAATAAAAAATTGTTTTTAGAAAATTGACTCCTTTATTTTAAATAAAAAATGTATTTTATTAAGGAAAATCATATTGCATGTGAAAGCCCCATTTCTACCGATTAGAACGGTACCACATATTTATCGGTAGCCCCCCGTTCCTGCCCAGGAGACCCCCCTAACTGAAACAAGTATTTTATAACATTCACAAAAAAAATACAAAAACCATCCACACTACAAAGGGTTAAATCGGGAAAAAAAATGACATAGGGTCCCCCCTCCCAGGGGGGGGGACCCCATTTTTTTTTTGATTTTTAAGGGTTAAAAACCCTTAAAAATCAAAAAAAAAATTGACGTGGGGTCCCCCTTACCCAAAGTAACTAGCCCGGGACCAGCTATGGGGGCTTGTAGGCACAGAGTGGGGGGGCCAGCTTTTGTGGCCCCCCACCCTGCAGCCTACGAGCCCACATAGCCCATGTGGGCCCGGGCTCTTCTGCCCCCCCCTGGCCTTTGGGGAGGCAGGTAATGGGGGTGCCGGGGGTTAATGGCAAGCCACCCGCTAGCGCAGGTGGCTTGCCATCCCCCCAGCCTTGTGAACTGGTATAGGGGTCATGGACCCCTTACCAGTTCACAAGGGGTTAATAGTAAAAAAAAGACACACACAGAAAAAAAAATCTTTATTTTTCTTTTTTACACCATACTCACCTCCGATCCGACGTCCCTCGCCGCTGTCCCGCGCCGATCACCTCACTGACAGATGCCGGTGGTGATCGGCGCAGGGCGGGTGACAGGCGAGGGGGCTCCGATCGGAGCCTCCTCACCTGACACCCGCTCTGCTCCGATCACCACCGGCATCTGACAGATGCCGGAGCTCGGAGGGGGTATAGGAGGAGCGGGATGACGTCATCCCGCTCCTCCCACAATGGGCGGGGCTAAGCGGCGGCGGCCGTCGCCGCCATTACAAGAGGTGAGGACCCGGAAGAGGGTCCTCACCTGAAGACTGCGCAGCCCAGGGGGGGGATCGGACCCCCCCCTGGTGAAGAGGAGACCCGGACAGAAGGCTCGGGCGCGGAGGTGAGTAAATGACAGTTTTATTATTTTTTTTTTTTACAGCGGCGATCAGCGCTGGAAACGGGGGGGGGGCGGCTGGTTTCGGGCCCCCCCCTGAAGACGGAGGACGACGGGGGGGCGATCGGATGCCCCCCCAAGGAAGAGGGGACCCCAGGCTTCACAGGGATACCGGAGGTAAGTGATTTTTTTTTTCTATTTTTTAACTGTTTGGGGGAAATGCCAGGCACGTAGTTTCTACGTGCTTGGCACTTAACGGTAGGAGAAGCAACCACGTAGAAACTACGTGCTTGGCATTTAAAGGGTTAAAGGGAGCCAAAACCCACATTTTCACTATCCTGGGTTTTGGCTGCCCCCCCGGGACAACCTGGTTTGGGATGCCCTGCTGTGGAAAGCCCACCCAGATCGCCTGCTGTTTATAACTTTCCTCGAGCCCACGGCGCATGTGCTACTTTAACTGGTAGCATAGTCACTCACAGCTGAAGGATTCGAGTGATGCTGCGTGCCGCGGGTGTGTGGGGCTGGGATTTTTTTCAGCTTCTCCATCCACAAATTCTCCATTCCACCCATTAATATGTTTGGCTGAAGAAGCTAACTGGACAAGAGCCACACCTGCTTAAAGTAGACCAAAACCCAGGATTTTGACTATCCTGGGGTCTGGTCCTTGCCTCCAGGGCACCCCGATCGGGCATGCCCCATTGTGTGAAATCCCCCAGGTCGCCTGAACAAACTCACCTCCTGGTCCTATGGCGCATGCATGGCCTCTCGTCCAATCAGCGTGCTCAGATCCGCTCACACCCCATCGTCTAAGGCGAACGGATCCAAGCGTGTTGGCAGCCGCATCTCCCACTACCCTCTAACAAGCATCGTGCCCACGCTGACCATTCACAAATGCCTGGCATGGGCATGCACGCTGCTAGAGGGATAGCGGGGATAAGTCCACTGCTTGCGCTGTTGGACCAGGAAAGAAGGTGAGTTTATGGGCGACTTAGGGGGTTACACACAGCGGGGCATCCCAATTTTGGATGCCCCAGGGGGAGGAAATCAATCAGCCCGGGAATCTTATAGATTCCTGGGCTGATCTCCGTGGGTTTTGGTCCACTTTAAGGGTAAAAACAGCAGGTGATCTGGGGGGTTTCACACAGCGGGGCAATCCAAACTGAGGTGCCCCAGGGGGACGGACCAGAACCCGGGAAAGTAAAAATCCAGGATTTTGGTCCATTTTAAAATATTCAAAAGCAGTGTTTCAAATTATTGTGCACACCAGCGTTTCAACACATTTTATTGGATAACTATTATCATTGGTTGAATTACATGTAACATGTGAACATAAGAGACCTAATTTGATATCACATTCACAATTATTGCACCCATTGAACTTGTACGTTTTTGAGTTATTTGCAGAATATCACAAATAAAGGATGCTGCAAAGGTTCTTAATAGGGTTGAGGTCAGGTAAGGATGGTGGCCACACCATGTGTTTCTCTCCTCTTATGTACATAGCAGCCAATGTCCTAGAGGTATTCTTTACTGCATCAGATTGTCATGCATAAGATTGTCATGCAAAGATAATTTTGTACCATGGAAGAAGGTGGTCAGTAAGAAACTCTATATACTTTGCTGCGGTAATGGGCCCAAAGGGGCCTACAGGCTTTCGCCTTATGGTTCCAGTCCAAAAATTGACTCCGCCACCTTCTTGCTGATGTTGCAGCCTGGTTCGGACATAGTGGCCTTCCGCGAATTTAATTAGCTTTGTTGAATCACTCGAAATTACTTACGTTTTTCGCATGCAATCCAATTTTTGAACCAAAACAATTTTCCATGTTTGTTGAATCAAGCCCATTATCTGTATTTTCTGTCCCACTAAAGAAACCTGCCACACTAGAGGATGAGAACATTGCCTGGCACTCGAACCTGGATGGAGGTAAGCTTATTTCTTTTATTGTTTTAAGAGTAGTTCATGAAAATTAAATTCGGACAAACACAAATTTCTTTGCGAATCATCTAAATTGAATTTTCAAGAAGTTCGCTCATCTCTAGTTAACATATTTTTGCCCTATAAGATGCACCTTCCCATAAGACACATCTTTTTTTATATTCGCCCAATAAAACACACTGATATTTGCGCCTTATAGGTAAAAAAATACAGTATATCCCATTTTCAGAATATTATGGAATGCATCGTACCTGATCTTGCTGTCTGCTGATAATTACTGTCTACCTGTCTAATCCTCAAGACATCTAGGGTATTACCTAAACACCTTATATTAGATGTACATGTCAAGCCTGCTTATTATGTGGACCCAAAAAGAAATATAGGCACAGCCACCATTGTCAACCATACATGCAATTGATTTTTCCTTGACTAAATCTTATGGGAAAGGTAATTTCAACTCTGTCGGAACAGCAGCAATAGCCTAAAGGCAAACCAGAGGAAATGGCAGAGAAGATAAAGTTACATTTCCTTTATTATAATTTACAAATATTGAAGTGTCATTTTTGATTTTGGGAATGCTTTCATGCAACTCTCTGGTGTACCTTTGTCATTTCTACAATACAATATGCCATGCAGATCAAAGTTCTTTTTTAATTGCCATGTTAAATCAACAAAATAAAACATGCCGCAAGCTATACTAATGTATTATTTACAATAATCATACCCAGCAGGAGTGACAAGGTAAAATAAACTGGTCTGAGAAGACCAGAATAGAAATGGTTTTATTGGTTCAACTAAATCTATACAATAACTCAATGTAAAAGAAACATGTGTTATGTTGTCATTGGGTATCAGGAGTCACATTTCTCGGCTAGACTTCGATGTAATGGGGTAGACGGTCTGGAAAGAGGCAATAGCATGGCCGTCATATCCAATGATGGACAGCTTGTAACATGGCTTAGGAAACTGTACTCGTAGGGCCTGATTTATCAAGCACTTCTGACAGACAGTGCCACATCAGTGCAAATTAGAGTAGTAAAAAAAATATAATAAAATATTTTTTCTTCACACTCGTTACTGCACTACAAGAAGCACATTTACTAAAACATTAGCAGTGCAGCAACATGCTGAAAAATGTATAAATCCTATTTTGCACTGCTCTAATTTGCACTGAAATGGCATTGTCTGGCAGAGGTGCTTGATAAATCAGGCCCTAAAGCGCTGATATATATATAGTTACTAGGAAGGCTGAGCCCAAAAAATCTATAGATAAAATTCCCTCACCGATCAGTGAATGGAATTTTAATGTGCATAGGTTACATTGGTACAATTTAAAAGGCATTCAAGTAAAAAATCTTCATTTTTCTCAGAAGATGATTCTTGGGTTAAACCATGCCAAATAGCCAAATAATTAGAACGATTATTTAACCCTTTTGCTGCCTACCTAGAGATAGGCCATTTTACACTTACACATGTTTAACTGTGATTTTCGAAGGAATGACCCAGAATGTGACATTAAATATTAAATATCTTGTTTCTATTTTTTTTTGTGCTTTCTCAATATTTGTGTGATGAAATATGTGGCAAAAAATACTATAAAATAAGGGAAAAATACTATTTGTTACATTTTGTAGCTTTTTTAAAATAAAGGTCTTCATTCAGTAAGAGTTGAAAAAAATTCTCGTGGTAGTAAAAAATTCAATTAATGTGAAAAAAGCCCAAGAATTTATACGTTACTGAATCACCAGATAAAATACAATGAAAGTCAATGGCACTTTTTACTACAGTGTAAAAAAGAGTAAAAAGTTCTCTACTTTTCTTATGATTAAAAAATACCATTGACTTTCAGCAACAGTGACACTCTCAACTTTTTTTCTCATAAACTGAACTTTTTACTACCATGATAATATTTTTACAATTCATTCTGAATCGAAGTTTTTCATAAAAAACATATTGCGTGTAAAAGCCCCATTCCTCTAGGTTTCAACGGTACCACATATGTATCGGTAGACACCCTTTCCTGCCCAGGACACACCCCAAACCTACAACTACTAGGCGCACCTTGCAGTTTTTTCCTTTTACATTTAAAATCCCACACAAACTATATATTCTCTGGAAGTACACACCTCAAGCTTTCTAGGCGTTCCAGGCTTGTTGTCATTTGCACCGTTTTCTGGAAGCAAACCCTCAAGAAATGGTTGCACAGTGTTTCCCTATTATTAAAAAGCACTCAGGCAGTGCTCCCACCCCATGACTGTGCCCAATATGGGGGTGGAATGAGCTGTCTTATGACTGGTACCACTAACAGTGGACCTAACTGACCTGCAGAAAACCTTGTGGCGGGAAGAAAGACCCCCCCCAATGGCCTTGGTGTCAAGGGCAATCCCCCTGCTTTCTCTCACCTAGAAACATCCCTTAATATTATCTGTGGTACTGTAGAACTTGAACCCGAACATACAGTACATTGCTGGGATCCTGGAATGGAATTTGGAGCGTCAGGGGCCTAGTTTTTTCAATAGTAATTTGTAGTTGATAACACATGTTGGTATGGGAGATAATTACAAGCAAGGTCGTTCGTTTAAAAGCAGTTCAGCTGAATGTGTCGGACTGTTCATGTTTATTTTATTTAAAAACACAGTAAGGGCACATTAATTGTCAAGCACTTCTGCCAGACAATACCATTTTAGTGCAAAAAATTATTTATGTTCATGTTGCTGCACTGCTATTGTGTTAGTAAATGTGCTGCATGTAGTGCAACATGCGCAAGTGTGAAAAAATAAATTTTATTATATTTTTTACTATTATTTGCCACTTATGTGGTACTGTCTGCCAGACATGCTTGATAAATTAGGCCCTTAGTCTATGGGGAACAAATTAGCCAAATTATTTGACTGTTTTTTTTATAAATGTAAAGAGAAGCACCCCTCCACTGCCCCCTGGGGTTTCAGCCAGGTGCCACAGAGCCAGGAGTCCAAGTGGCCTGCCTCTGGCCCAGTAATCTACTAGACCCCCGTGTCCTTTAGCACAGGTGCGGTGCACACCTGAAGAATGCCTAGCCCATGGGCACGAGTAAGCTGACATCAGCTCTTTGTGGCAGGGAGCAAGATGCAGGTAGTCCAGCGCGGGGCGGAGGATCTGGGTCTGCTGAAGACACCACAGCCATGCCAAGGATGAGGACATTACCACGCTATAGAACGTGGATGGAGATAAGCTTATTATTTTTTAAAGTGATTTGTTAAAGTTCAAAGATTAGCCCGAATTGAATTTATGGAAAGTGCGCTCGTGTCTACTGAAGATGCATCCCAAAATGGGATGCCCCAAGGGGGAGTGTTAAAAGGGACATTAAGTCTTTTTTGATCCGCTTTAAGAGCCCTTCCTTCATCTTTGGTTCTCAAGCTAGAGAATACCCCTGCTATTGCAGGAAGAATTGTTCCCCAATGATTAAAGAGAATGGCACATACTCCAAAATCAGTGTGATGCTCATAGTGCACCTGATGCTGGATCGCTGCATCGATTTAGCGTCAGATTCAAAAAGTGTCTACTTTTTGGAGTAAAACAAGCTGGTTGCTTTCATCGTCTACTTATGAGTCAGCAAGAGGTGATCCATGCCCTGATCTGAACATCTGTGGATAGATCAGATGTTCAGATTGAATCCCTTTGCTAGGAACAATGGATTAAAATCCCTCAAAAAGAAGTCAAAGACTACCCTTTGGCCAGGGGCCCCAAAAATGTGCATGTCACTGTAGTTAGAACATCGACAGTAAGTGAAATGAAACATGTCGGGAATGAGTATACATCTATCCTGAGATAGATAATGTTATGCGCATAAGGGCAGACTAGATGGACCATGTGGTCTCCTTCTGCTGTCTACCATCTATGTTTCTATGAAAAGACCATAAAATTTACATTTTTATTCTATCCTCAATCAAAAATATACCTTAGAGTTACCAACTAAAGTGACAGTTAACATTTGCCTAATTTTGTCATGAAAAGAGTAGATGAGTGATTTAATTTTCCCTTACTGTCAAACCAGGTTACTTACATACAACCAGACAGGAAGGCTATGGGCAATTTAATGTAGACTGTATGTTTTCTCTATTCGAGCCTCCCTGAACATGTCTCATATTTTCCTGTTTCTACTTAACATACTCAAAGCACATAAAATATACAATATGAGTATGACTGACCAGCCCTAAGCAATTAGCTGAGATCTATATTTCTAAATTTGAGGTTTGAAATCAATATTTTTTTGAACGTTACTAAGTAAAGAAGTAAAAAATACAAAATTCAAGTAAAATAAATTAGTACTAAACATTCAGTTCAAGTTAAATAGCTTTTTATTTGTAAACAAGGTTTAAACCTAAATTCGAAACAGTCCATAGATCTATTTTATCTTCCAGCCCTGGGCATTCTGATTTACTATACCCGCCCACTTTAAACCACCTAGGATGCCCCTAGATTAGGCAAAATATGCCTGGTAGCCACATCCACCCATTTTCTGCACCACCAATGGCCAGACTCGCTGGTTGGATCTTCACATGCCTTCTGTGGTGCCTTATATGCTCCTATTGGCCACCATTGTTAATGTGGGGTTCAAACTGGGTATGTGTTAGGAACTTACCTGCCACGGGGGTCCGTGGCGAGCGTCTGCCTGCTTCTCACGCTCCCCTGCAGTCATACGGGCGTGCATGGGTGTTTGACAGAGCGGCTTGCAGCAGATGTCGCTCTGTCTAGTTGTTAGCTCACACCTGTGGGTCTCGAGGGCTGGACAGCCTGAATGGTCAGTCCAGCCCATGGAATCAGTTCCAATCACAGGTTGTATCACAGTTGCACCAATCACTACAATAATTTCTGTGTATTCCTATTGGCCAATCATCCTTTTAAATAAAGTCCAGCCCTGACCCCTTTGGCCATTATAGCCAGTATTGCTCAGGATGTGACCCAGTGTGTTCTTTACTTGTGATTGATCCGGCTTTGTCTGACCTTCCTAAATTTGCTGCCCGAACTGAACCTTTGCCTGCACGACCTCGAACTCTGCCTGACCCTTTGGAAACCGCGTACCTCTGATCAACCGGCTTGACCCTCAGCTAGATTCTGACCATTCTTCTGCCTTACCCTCGTGAGTAGATGCACCTTCGGATTGACTACTTGTGTGACCACAAGTTGTGACCTCGGCTTTGGGATGCCCCTTGTGGTTCATTGGCCTTCACCTTTGCGCCTTTTAAGTCCTGTACCGTGTCCGGCGAGGCATGTCGCGCGTCCCGGCAAGCGGGGTCATGTCTATAGGAGGAAGCGGCGGCGGCGGTGATTGGGGGTTGTCAGCTTACAGAAGGCAGGTGCCCTGCTGGGCATCACAGTATGTTTGCATAGCAGGGGTGGAGATTGCAGTTCTGCGGTAAAGTTGACTAGAGAGGCACTATAACCCCCACAAACCACCCCCACATTTTGGTTTAAAAGATGGAAAAACAAAAGCCTTATGCCTAATAAAACACATCCTTTTCAATTTATGACACCTGTCAGATCAGATCCCTGGCTGTTATGCTAAGAAATGTGCCTACAGGAGTTGTTTTTTTTTAAATCTGCTGTCAATTTATCCCCACTACCTCAAAGGTTAGGCATTCCAAAATATTACGGGATTGACCAATTAAGCTTCCAATGCCTGACAGCTTACCTGATGCAGGTTCAGTCCCATGATATCTCCAGTCTCAGAAAGAAAGATGAATTTCTCCTTCCCCCTTCCTCTTCTCTCAGCTCCTCCTCCCTGATCCTGACCACAAATCAAAGGCCAGCTCTCATGTCAGGTTTACACCCCCCTCTCATAGTGATAGGCTACCAAGAAGCCCACTCCACTGTCTACTTCTTCCCACTTAAATGCAATGCACACAGTGTGCTTACATCACTCAGCCCTTGCACTCATCACCCCATCACAGAGGACAGTGAAACATTATTGTTGAAACAGTTGAAACATTATTTTATATTTTGGATTTATTTTGGATATATGGACTTATAGATTTATAAAGATTTTTCAAAAAGGAAATGGAACATTTCCATGTGTAGCCCAACACAACGGGAATATTTTGAGTGTGTCTGGAAAATTACATTAAAGTGATCCAACGCCCATTTTATAGAAAATGGGTGTTGCTGATGGTAGCTGAGATGTGTGTGGAGGAGCATACAGTACTCCCTGTTGTTGCCAGCCTGGTTCTTATTTATCTGCTCCTTATTCCCTTAGGTCCATTTACCTATACATGGACAGTGGCTGGGATGTGCAATGGATGGTATGTCTCCTGTTCTTCTATATTAACTTCCGCCTTCTTGTTCTCGTCTTTCTCCATTTGTTTCATTAATATGGAGATACATTACAGAGTCTCCCTTTCTAAAAGTGGAACAAAACCCACCCGGGTCGCCCCTGGAATCTAAAAGATGCTCATGCCACTGAGGATGTGGCAACCTGTGCTCCCTATTGCAGCCAATGAGAGCTGCTTGCTGAATGACATAGTCATGACTGTGCTAGCATTTGCCTTCAGCTGACACCAACCCACCCACACTCCCAAATAATGGAGCCAACAACCACTTCTTCGGAATTGATGGAATTTTAATCGGCCACAGCCTCAACATAATAACAATAACAATTAACAATGTACTCCCGATCTCCCCGATCCAGGTCTGAGATTCCACCATACCATAACTACCAACAGGAGGGGAGGGGAGGCGGCCCGAAGGCTCAACTACCTCCCGAATCTGAAACAGTGAGCCCGGCCGCATCCCTCCTAGGCCTGGTAGCTCAACGGGGCTAACTGCCAAGATCCACCTTAACCCCTTTCCTTTGTCCCTCCCCTTAAAATCAGTCACCTATCCTCCTGGCCCGTTTCAGCCGAAACAGCCGCTTCCTTGTAACCTACCCCCACTTTCCGTGCCATCTCAGACCCGAACCGAGCAGAGGAGCCCGCCAAAGCTGTGACAAGTAAAATAAAACAGTAACAATGAATGTTCAACTATCCCCCGATACATACGCATTGACACATATACCCAATAAATACCCCACAAATTATACATAACCAAAGAAACTACAAGTACCCTGTTAACAAATGTCAACAAATATATATTAATCTTCTTTTTTATTCTTATTGTTTGTTGAATATTTATTATTTATTTTTTTATATTAATATATATATATATATATATATATATATATATATATATATATATATCATAATACAACACGTATCCCGAACAAAACTGCCCCAAAACCCCAACCAGCCTTCCGCTGCGACCAATCGACCATTCCATCACCCCCCAATAAAGGGCGGGCGGGTGGGAAAACACGTTCCAGCGAAGAGATCAGGGGACAAAGAGGAAGAGGAGGGGGTTACATGCCCCTTTATACTCCCCCCTCCCCCTCCCCTGAGGTCACTTCCCCCGATCTCTTCCCCCAATCCCATGGCTGGTCAGCTTCCAGCAGGAACCTCAGGCCATTCATGGGGCTGCCGACCTTCAAGGGCCGTTGCCCCTCTTGACAGATGGATCTCATTGGATGGCAGCCTCTGCATGTAACATTGGAACGAGGAAGAGGTGAGTGAATAGCACCTTTCTGGGGGGTTTTACACATCTGTCATTGATATTGGGAAATTGGCTGCCTTTAATCTTTTTCCTCCTGCAATGTCAGTTTGCTGCTTATGAGCTCAAATACAGTCTGCTTGAGTATACAAAGAATAGCAATGACTGACTAGCATGCTGATTACTTTACAAAGGAGGATGGAATGACACGCAAGAAAGGCCAATACATTTCCATCCAATTTTAGGTTTTGACAAATCCAAATGGAATCACCAAAGTTCAAGTGGCGATTACTGTTGTACCACTATTCTGTTGGATAAAGTTTCTGTCTGGTGCTATAAAAAGCCACATATCGCAAAATAAATATTAATTACAGAAGAGTTAAATTACTTTTAACTCTTCTGTGGCCAATTCTATCAGTGGTCCTCGATCCTCTTTAACAAGGACTACCTTATTTAGTGCAGCAGTAGAGCTATAGAGCTGACTATGTGGAGATCCACAAAACAGAACCTGTTGGTCGTCCTTGAGGAGGAAGCTTGGGGACCACTGTACTATATAGTGGGTTTTTCTCTCTGGTTGCCCTCGGCTCCATTTGTCTCTGCAAGACTTACATTAGCTAGTGAGCTGAAAGGAGCCAAGTGTGCTGCTGGCTGCATCTCAGCTCACTCCAACCTGTGCCACGATGGCCATCCAGGTATACTGGGGAAGCGGCCATGATGTTGAGACACAGCAAGAGTGGATAGAGGTAAGGACATTTGGGAGGTTTCATACAGCGGGACATCCCAGTTTAGGATGCCCCAATGAGTGGGAATCGGATGGCCCTGGAGTCAAAAAGATGCTCCTCTTCAAACTGGACCTTGACTCTGAATAAGAGCCTATCTTGTATGTTTCCCCCACTCTGTACATACAGATTGACTACTTTAAAAGCCATCTTACCTGTACCTACTGTTCTGAGCCTTTAAACATCCAAGATGGCAGCCCCTGGAGTCTCAGGCTGCCTACAGACAGGAGGTGTCTTCTGACTGTGCCGCTCTACATTCTGGGATTACTATCCTTTTCCTGACCCCAGCTCTGCTCTGTCTTTGCAAAGCACAGCTATAACCCGCCCCCCTGCACTTTTCTCCACTATCCTCAGTATGTGATGCTTCTGAGGCAAGATGGTGGCATCTGTATTCTAGATTCCTGAACAGAGTTGAGGCACAGAGAGGAAAAGTATAATAAGTAAATGACTAAAAACTTAAAATATATTTATTTTAGATGCCGGGGAATAGTTTTTTAAGGATTTGGGCTTTTCATTAAACGAGGGTCCGGTTTACAGTGAACCTTCACCCTATCTTATATGTTTCCCCCACCCTGTACATACAGATTGCTCACATTAATAATAATCATCCTACCTGTACCTAGTGCATTTTCTGAGCCTTTAAAGATCCAAGATGGCGGCTCATGGAGCATCAGGCTGCCTGCAAACAGGACGTGTCTCCTGACTATGCCGCTCTGCATTCAGGGATTGCTGTCCTTTTCCTGACCCCAGTTCTGCTCTGTCTGTGCAAAGCACAGCTATAACCCCACCCCCTGCACTTTTCTCCCTTCTCCTCAGTATGTGATACTTCTGAGGCAAGATGGTGGCGCCCATATCCTCGAGTCATGAACAGAGTTGAAGCCCAGAGGGGAAAAGAATAATAAGTAAGCAACCAAAAACTTAATATTAACTTTTTTTAAGAGTTTGGGCTTTTCATTAAATCATGCTAAAGGTCTGGTGTACAGTGGACCCTCACCCTGAATAAGAGTCTATCTTGTATGTTTCCCCCACCCTGTGCATTCATATTGCTCACATTAATAATCATCCTACCTGTACCTAGTGCATTTTCTGAGCCTTTAAGCATCCGAGATGATGGACAGATTTGCAGCCCAATGGGGGAAAAATAATAAGTAAGCAACTAAAAACGTAAAATATATTCATTTTAGATGCTGGGGAATAGTCTTTTTTAAGGGTTTGGGCTTTTCATTAAATGATGCTTGTGACAGACTCTCTGCCCCTTTGGACTTTACACAGGTTCATTACTTTCCTTTTCTTAAGCATGTTACAGACTGCCAGTGTATTGATTGATTACGTTATTCATTGTTCTGACTGCCATTGTATTGATTGATTACGTCACAGACAATGGCATTGTTCGGATTGAGTGTATTACAGACGTCTATTGTGTTGCTGATTGCGTCACCGGCAGAGTTGAGGGATTGTGTGCCCTGCTGCTATTGGTCGGTGTGTGTGTCATGCAATGGAGACTTGTGTATAAAAGGCCTAGAGTGGCACTAATAAAGACACTTCACCTTCACCCTCAATACTGAAGTTCTGTCTCTTATTGGGGGAAACGCTATATTACAATTCACTAGCCCTTGTAAGGGCTGTTCCTGTTTCCTCACGGACGACTCTGGAATTCCAGCAGCACCTCTTACGATTGGGAAAAGGACGTCTCGGGCGGTGAAGCCCTCCGGCGATAAAGGTTATCGCTACAATGCTGAAGGTCCGGTTTAACCGTAGTGGAGTCCTCCTATATTATCAACTTTGACTTGGCCCCTCTCGTAACAAGAAAGAGCGAATCAATACAATCCCTGAACTATCCCCCATTCCCAAAATATCTGGCTGAAATAAGGTCTGTCTGTGCTGTAAATTTTGCCTTCAGGTAGTGCTCATAGTAATAAAATTACCAGATGTACGCAACCTATGCGTTCAGTATCTTTTCTTCTGTAATTTACTGGTAATTTGTCATAGTTTCAGTTCTCCTTCATGTTTCTGCTTCCAATTATTCCACATAAGTCTGTTAAAATACCCATAAAAACATATGTTGCAGGAGCCCTGGGATGTTCGTCGATCAGCCTTATCCATATGTTTTATTTCATTTTTGGAGTAAAAATAAGCTTTTGTTCAGCATACTGGAAATGTTGATATTTAACTTTTTCCGTAATGTTTGTCTTGTCTTTAGGCTTCCTGTGCAATTACCATGATGGCACTGGAATGGATGAAGTTACTTTCGTTATCCAAGTCAACAAAGACATCAGTTTAATGGGAGCATTTATGGCCTTCTTATAGCTATTACGTTACAGCGCACAGCGGAAGGAGCGCGCTATTAATCATGTAAAGTGTCCGTGAACACATTATTTTGAAGCAATTTGAGAAGCGCAATTTCAGGATACGACAATCATTACGGGAGGCATTTAAATAGTAACCTCACGGAAAATACAACGTTCGACTGTGTTTGCCCAGTGATCCAGATTCATGGTGTACGACACCAGGGAATTCTACCTTTGGATGACTTGTGTGCAGTTTGCACTCATCTGTCTGATTCAGCTCAGACATTTTTCCAGGTTTAAAAAATGATCCTATCATCTTTGGGTTTTATTTCTCTTCACCATTACATTTTTGTTAATCGGGAAAATAATCAGAATCAGTTTATTTTCAACTAAGACATACAGGGAACGTATTTTGGCAGTTGGACATAAACTACAAATTAAAAAAAACCTTAAAGGAGGACTATTGAAAAAAGGGCCAATAATAAAAATAATAATAATAAATATAAATATGCTGGATGCTGGAAGGAGGGGTCACTTATACCACCTACATCAAGAAAAATCCAGCCAGGCTCTTTCTTTTAATGGAAGGAAGAGGAAACTTGGCACCCCTGGATTTTATTACTACCTAGAGAATAAACCACAAGCTTGGCGGGAGTTTTATTCAGTTCGGGTGTATAAGTGACTCCTCCTCTCATTAGTTGACATATTTTTTTGGATTTGTAATATTACACAATTTCAATGCACCTCCTTTAAAGGAACCTATACAATTTAAATACAGATAGTAAGGTTCTGGGAGCATTTATACAGGAACATAATTTAGATCTAGATTAAGATTTATTTCTCCAGGTATGTACATTGAGGCTGATTCACTACTATTCCCAGGTATCGGCAGATGAGCGTCTGTTTAGCGGCGCTTAGTAGTAGACGCTGTAAGCGGGTATCGGGCACTGTAACAGAGTGCCTCAGTCGCTGTAGTAACCTGGCTCGCAATGATGAATGTGATGTATGTTGGGCACTCTAACACCAGTACAGCGCTACAGGGAGCGAGAGGTAGCGACAGCTCAGTGCGACCGACTTTCAGCGCTCCACACTATACTTATCAAAAAAGGACACACACACAGCGTTGGCACTGGCATAGAGCGCCAGGCGGTCTGTTTTTGAACACCAGTAACAAAGCAAAAACACATGGAATGACATTGTTTTAACACTGTGACATTAACACTTTAGTGCCAGACCTGTAATGACAATTCTGCATAAAAATATAAAAAGTCAAAAAAGCAGAGGTCACACAAAAAAAAGATATCAAACACGCTGTTTAAACACAAAGAAATGAACGGCCATTGAAATGTATGGGAGAGTGACAGTGAGCGAAAGCTAATACCTGGCGCTCTGGAAGCTAGAGGAGCTGGTGCTATAAGCTGAGCCGCCTGTAATAATACATCGGACGCTACATGGCGCTGTTACAGTCGCTCTCCAGATTCACTTTCATAAATGTGGTTTGCGCAGAGCGCCCGGCGTTCAACAGACGCTGCCTGCCGCTACGAGGCCCTACCTGGTGCAATCCCTTCTAAAATAACCCCCATAGTATACATAATAAGTATGAATTGTCACAAGGAGGCCAGTAAAGTGGATGGGGGACAAAATCCACCATTTAACAAATCCAGCATTAGCAGAATAAAGAATAGAGGAGTAAAGAAATAGGGTTGAGAGGAAGGACTTTCCCAGACCCAGGAGCCACTGCCCAGGTGGCCAATTCTGAGACTCCATATGGAGAAGGTACCAGCTGCAGAAAGAAAAAAGAAAGAGGAGCTACTGTGCAGGTAGTGCGGAGTCAGGGGTTAAACTGAAACTAAAGAAAAATGAAGAGTTCTCCCTAAACTAGGAGACTCTCAGGCAGTTTGAGAGGGGTTCCCATCCTCAGAAAAGTAGTGAGTAGTTAGTGAATGCACAAAGACAGCTGGTGGTGTAGAGAGGTGAACAGGTAAAGATCTCCTCCCGAAATTAGAAGCCTCCTTATCAGGCAGACATTCCATTCAAAGGCATCCATTTGGTGGGGGTCCTAGTCCAAGTAGAGGAGACTAATGCTAAGAAAATAAGCAGGCGTAAAAATAGCTTAGTACTAACACGTGGTCCGTCATGTTCACGTTCCTCAGAACCTAGTAAAACCTCCAGCTTTTGTTTGTTTCTGTACCTTGTGCACCTTAGTTGTGCACTAAGACCTAAACCCTCCTTGCAACTCTGTATGGGGCGCTGGTAATAACCTTGGTCAGTTCATTTTTTCCCATTTTGCCTCCTCTTCTGCTCCAGGCAATAGAACATATCTAGGTAGAGGAGAACCCAAGGGGCATGCCCACCAGCATGGATGCTGTTTGTATTAGGGGATACTTAACTGCAATAAGGACTATATAACAAGTGAGAGCAGCACTTAAGGAAGGCAGTGATGGGTAGTGATAGAGTGATAGAGGAGATAGTAGGGGGGCATGGAAGCCACAAGGTCATGGAGTTCAAGACACATCTAAGGAGGGGGTGGAGTGGGCTGGGTGTGGGTGTCCGCAGCAGCGGGAGCAGGCACACTCAGTCTATGTTCCTGCAACAGTCACATCCTTATCGATCTGTGTTTTGTCCCTTACCAGAGAGATAAAATTCCTGGGTGTTCCACTGTATCCAGATGTCAGAAAGTGTTGGCTCTATGGTTGTTCCTACTTGTTCCACACCAGGAGTTGAATCCTGAATAGGTCTCCTAAGCACCCCAATATTTCTAGTGATACTCTAATAAAGCAGATGGCAGCTTTATAAATCCAAGGATGCTTCTGGATAACTGTATTTTGTTCACATCTTGCTGACTCCTTCGATCAATTCAGCATTGGCAACAACAGAGGCCTGGAAGAGTGGGTTTTTAGGTAGTATGGAGAGGGACTTCAAAGCCCAAACCCAGCTGCATCTTTTTCTGTTTTGGATAGACCATGAATGAGTTAAAGAGCACCAAAAGTCTCTCTTTTGTTATTATTAAATGCTGAATAAAAACGGTGATTGATAAACAAACAACCTGCTTACCATACCTTACCTGGCCACCAACTCCCAAGGATCATGCTCCCACCTCACCATCTTGCTCAACCCATGTGGTGTATATATCCTACAATCCTACCAGGTGTAGCCTCGGCGCCACACTAGTGGGGAGGCAGCGTGAGAGCAGAAGTTGTGGACTGGGTGACATCAGTCACCTGACTGTCTGCAGCTGATGATTGGACATTGAGGTCGTTTGTTCTGCTATGCTCAATCACGAAAGTGATAGTCCTGACCGTTGGGACTTTCACTCAGCTTTAAACCTATAATGTTCCCAATGGGGATACTCTCTATTTGTCTCACCATAATAAACAATCTTGGATAGAATCTAAATGTATCCAGTCTTCTCAATCAACTAATGCTGGGTTTACACGAGCAGAAAAATTGACTGTTCGCTCAGCAAGTGACCGACCATACAAATTTTTTGCAATAGGTGATTGTGTTGTCGAAGATTTGTTGATCAATTGGTCGCTAGAGCGATCACTTGTGTTCTCATTTTCATAGCAAAACACATTTTTTGTGGGTGACTTCTTTTTCCACATTCCAACCATCATATGATGAACGAGAAATTTTTGGTCAGCCAAACGATCTAACAGGAGACTGATTAACCAATTTTCAATCATCATTTGATCGCACAGAACGATTATTGCTTAACTGTGGTCACTTTAATGATTTCTTGCTTGATAATCGTCTAAACGGGGCATAACTATCTTATCTAATGAGTCATTGGATGAGCATGGATCATACAGTACAGAGAGATCTACATAGTTAGTTTCCCATGTGCCATCTGGTAAATTAATGCTATAGACTAAATATTAAGATCCATAGCCTACTTCTCTTTTCCTCTCTTCTTGTAGGAAGTAGCTAATTTAAATGTTGATATGGTAAGGTGCAACTCCAATTTCAGTTGGAGCTGTTGTGTAAAATGTAAATAACACAAGAATGTTATGATTTGAAAAGTCAGAACATAGAACATATCTCCATATAGCTTGGACACGGTTAACAAAAGGCTGACATGTTAAAGTATTAATGAAAAACAATTGGGGGGAGGGGGCAATTTTTAGCTAAGTTACATGACTATGTATAAAAAGGCATGTTAGAGTCTCTAAAAGCAAAGATGGTCAGAGGTTCACAAATCATAAAAATTGTGTAATGACACTGAATCCTACAGTACATAACATCATAAAAAGATACAGAGAATATAGAGATATATTTGCACATATAGGGCAAAGCCAATGTTTAATATTGGATGCTTGTGATTTACAGGCCCTTAAGCAACATAAATTGAAAAACAATGAATCAGCTCAGGAATACTTCCAGAAATCATTGTCCGTAAACACAGTTCACCATGCAATCCAAAAATTAATGTTTTACCATTTCTATTTTCCATCTAATTATTGTGCATAAAAAAATGCACTTTAAAAGCGCAGCACATATTTTGATACAATGCACCTCTGGCATAGCTAAAATCTATTACAAAATGTCCTAACCCTGTCATTCTGCAAATGCACAGAATGCCCGACTAAGCAAACACTCACTTTCAGTGCAGCATCTTTTCTGGCGGAGGGGAGGCAGCTGTGTTCTCACCAATGAATCAGTTGCCCAGCTCTGTGCTGTTATGCTGTTACGTGTCAGGACATGTACGCAGGATGTCTGCTTTAAATGTATGTAAAATGAAGCCCTCCCTAACTATAAATGAATTGCTTACTGGTAGATTGCTTAATTTTGCCCAACAATTGTTTGAAAAGTAGCCCCGTCGTTCTTCTCTGGGGACTGGCTCGTCACTGAAGTCTGTCTGTACTGTGTCTGGTTTCCATGGACACCGTCCTGTCTCTGGCTTGGATGACTACCTGTTTTGGCTCTCTGAACTTAGGTGCTGGATTACGCATTTCACTGGCTCTGGACTCTCTGGCTTTCCTGCATCAGCTTCCCTGTAAACCCCGACTGGACTTTTCCCATATTTGGGCTCACTGGCCACTGGTGACAGTAGTACCCTCCTTTTCAGAAGGCTCCTGCGAAAACCAGATCTGTCAGCAGACTCCCGGCGCTGAAACCAGTGCGTGGTGTAGCCCTCTACCCGTTACTCCCCGCTGGCTCCCCTCAGTTACAGTCAGCTTTAATTTACTATTGTTTTCCAGATCTCCCTCAGTTCCTGCCTGGTGTTCCTGATTCTGCATCATCCTCACACTTGACACTCTGGCCCTCCCCTCTGCTGAGGTTCCCCAGTCTCCACTCTCCGGGGAGGTCGCAGGCTGTATTGCTGGCAGCTGTCTGTCTCTACATCGGCCTGGTCTCCAGAAAGGTACGTAGCAGAATATTTACCACATTGCTCATTGGATTGAAGCTTTTCACATTCTTTATGGAGGTGGGGACAGCTTCTCCGGCCTCTTAGTTTTTACCACTTGACCCCCTTTTAAGCAGTCTGTTATTTAAGGATACCAGACAAGAAGAATTAAACTTAGCACCGATGTACATGGTGGAATGTATTCTGTTTGTCTGATGATTAGCCCTTGATAAGGATTTATTGTGATTCCGTTGTGTTTTCCACCCTCTGTGCGTAGCTAACACTTAGTTGAAATGTTGTGACAGCCCAACAGAGCATTTGACTTCAAACATGAAATCTCTGCACAGTTTGTATTGGATCCCAATCAAAGTGAATTCTGGCTGTTTGTGTAATGGGATGTTTAATACATGTGACAAATATGAAATGCGCCCAGACAGAAGACATATACAGTGTGTTATGGATAGGATGCGGCTATGGGGCCCGCTACTTTGTGATCAGTGCTATTCCTAGAGAAACATGCTAAAGAACTCCCACACACAAACGTCTCTGCTTTAGATGAAGGCGGGTAGGGTTTACTTCCCTGGTTTTATGGGGTCCCCAGACAGAGGAGGACTGGGCCAAGGGGCAGTGTGGCATTTGCCCCTAGGTCAGTACTTTATCCTAAATATAATATACTGTAGCTGCTTCCTTGAATTCCAACTAAGCAGCAATGATGAATGTTTTATCTTCTTTTGAATGTTGAGAAGCTTCCTGGGAAAAGCCCAGTAGAATGTATTCTTCATCAGGTAGTTTAAGAAAACTGGACTGTCAAAAATATGTTGGTGCAATTCTTCAACACAGGATCCATTCTCCAAAGAACAATAAAAATGACGGAAAAAAGGAACATTACTAGTCAAGCCAAAGGCAGAAAAGATTATTTTAGACTTCACACCTTATTCCAGCTTCTACATCTGGCCATTGCTTTGAAGAACCAGCATGCAGGCTTTTACAATCAAAACTCTACCAGTTCAAACGGCAGGACGGGCTGGCAAGCCACCTGTCGGCAAGCTGGTGACTTGTTGAAACCACCCACCCTGGTGCCGTTGTAGAGTCATGGCTCGTGCCCGGCACCAACGTAGAAGCAGGTCCCACAACCAGAGGAAAGGAGGCGGTATGGAGCCGGCATGGATAGATAAGTATGCGCAGACAGCAAGTACATACCGTAGAGGCAGTGGAGACAGCGTTCGCTGGGCTCCTTTGTTCCTCATGCCCAGGGGCGTGTGCCTGCACTGCCCCTATGGCAGGGCCGGCTCCAGGTTTGTGGGGGCCCTTGGGCAAGAGAGTCTTAGTGGACCCCAAAGTAGTGAGTCATATGATGTTATCTTTCAGCTCCACTGCCACAAATGGGTCATCTCCTGCTTGTGATCGCCCTCCAGTCCTTATTGCCTTCCCTATAGCCACAATCGCCCTCCAGTCCTTATTGCCTTCCCTATAGCCACAATCTCCCTCCAGTCCTTATTGCCTTCCTTATAGCGACCAATCGCCCTCTAGGCGTTATTGCCTTCCATATAGCGACCAATCGCCCTCCAGGCGTTATTGCCTTCCTTATAGCCACCAATCACCCTCCAGGCTTTATTGCCTTCCTTATAGCCACCAATCATCCTCCAGTCCTTGTTGCATTCTCTACTGCCACCAAGCATGCTTCATCCCTTACTGCTTGCTTGCTCCGCTGCCACTAAAGATGAATCATTGCTATCAGTTGTCACCTGGTTCTCACCACCTTCTGAGCTTCCATCAATTGCCCTCCTTTCCAGACCACCTTCTCCATTGTTGTTGATCATCCCCTGTTGCTGACCAGCCACGAGCAGGTCTGCACTCAGCATCCAGAATTCAGTGGCTTGGATCCACTGTAAAATAATACCATGGCCAGGTGTGAGCCTGAGTGGGCCCCTGAACATGCCAGGGGCCCTGGCAATTGCCCAGGTTTGCCTTGTGCTGGTGCCGGCCCTGCCCTATCGTATGTACTCCCCTGGGAAGACGGACTTATTAAAAGAATCTGAACATTTAAAAAATATCATTAATCCAAATCTGACATGTTCATTTAATCAGTTTTCCACTGAAGGAAAACCAATAACTTCTTCACTCTGTAACAAAGTCATTTTTAAAGCTTATCCTGGAAGCTTTGATAGTGTTAGATGAAAGAGGTCCGTGAACTGACAAGACAATCTCTAAAGTAAGTCTGTCTTTAGCCTTTCCACAGCCTGGAACAGATGGTGTGCCCTTGAATATCTGGATAAAGTTAATGATTTTTACATGTACTGCCCAAGCCGGCATATCCTCTACCTGCCATATATCCATATATCCATATATAATATATATTATGCTTACAACAGTTACACAACCAGAGTTTTCCTGAATACCTACCAGCTCATACAGTAAACTTTTTTCTGTCTTTTTATTCAATTTGATGCAGCTAGAAAACTAAAGACTGAATGAGCAGATGTATATGCTGCTTCCCTTTTATAATTATGAAGTGAGCACACATATGATAAGTGAAGTGGGGGGGGACAGGGTCGTATTTGGTGTTCATGGTGCCCTAGGCACTACAATTGCTGGTGCCCCTTTTTTTAGGTTAGGTCACGGTGCATACAAAAAAAAGTGTGTAGGGGGAAAGGGTGCCGGGGCTAGATGCAGAGAATGTGTGGATGAGGGCGCAAAGGGGAAAATGCAGAGAAGCAGACAAGCATGTTCCATCTTTTACTGCACATGACCACACCAGTAGAGGGGGATTTTTAATTTATTTTCTTTACTACAGTAGTAAGGGCAGTGTCCTTCCCCCCTTCCAGGTTGCCACCCTAGGCACGTGCCTAGGGTTGCCTAATGGTAAATACAGCCCTGTTGGAGGAACAATGATGGGCTCCCCTGACCTTCTGGGCTCCAGTGCGGACGCAGCCCCTGCACCCACTCAAATTATGCCCCTATGTCTATCCCTTCACACCACTATTTCCATGTTTCCTAATTCTTCTTCCTTTCTTTCTGCCTTTCCTCCGTCCCACTATCTCTTTTTCACCTTTTTTCAATCTTCGTTTTTTTGTTCTCTGGGTTCCCACCTCTTGTGACTCTTTTTCCTTGACCCACTCATCTCTCCCAGTCTTCTATAGTCTGGGTTTTGTGGCTTTTTACTGTGTTCATTTCTTTCTTTCTTTCTTTCTTTCTCTTTTTTTCCCCTCTTTTTGTTCCCACCATCTCATTCTCAACACCTTCCTTATATCTACCTTTCTTTTCACCTTTCTTATCTCTTCCTCTCCTTTACACATTTCCTTGTGTTTTACGTTTCTCCATTTGTCTTTAATCCTTCTTTCTTTTTCTGTATTCCCACTTTTTACCCACCTCTCATTTTTCTTGCCCTATTTTCTCCCTGTTTCTCTACTCAATGTTTTTTCTCATTTTTCTTGCCCTATTTTCTCCCTGTTTCTCTTCTCAATGTTCCTTCTGACGCTCTCTGATTTACACTTTATGTCAATGTATAGTGATTGAAAAGTGCTCCATGGGATGTTCAGAGCTTGGGCTATAGTTATTATAGTTATTAGCTTGGGCTATAGTTATTATAGTATTATAGTTATTAATAACTATAGTTATTAAAACCTGACCCTGCCTGTATGGCCCTAGAATAGATATGAACATGTCTCAGGTCAGGTAGGCCATACGAAGAGGTTGAATGTTCCTGATGTTGTCATTTACTTCCTTACCTTCTCGACTTGTATACATTGCAAATTATGAATACATCAACATGATTTATGTGTAATCTTATGCAATTTTGAATGATTGTTTTTCTCACCTCCCCTGCGCGGGATGGCATTATAATGCATAAGTTTCAAATATATGTAATGTTGGAAACTCAAAGCTTTAATAAAAATATTAAAACAAAAAAAAAACCTGACCCTGCAATACACTGTGGCAGAACTTTATCCACAAGCCGTCTGGTGTGTTCCTTGGGTTTCATGCTGCTGTTCACATATTCTCAACAAGTGGGCTCTATTTACTATTATGGTGACTTCAAAAGCCAATTAGTCACTTTTAAAAACTGCTGTAAACATAGGTGGGAAGTGCCTAGAAAAAAGATTGCACAACTTAATAAAAATAAAAATAAGAAAAGGCTATTTCTGAACTTATCTCCACCGTTGAAAGTCTATATCAGTACCTTACTAACCCCCCGGAGTGTTACAAGTGTCTTAACAACTGCTTTATGGATGTTCTACACTTATTTGATATGTAAGGTGTACTGTATAAACTTGAAGAGCAGCATCGGAGGCTGAGTTCCACTCCTTGGGGCATCCCAAATTGTGATGCTCCGCTGTGTGAAACCCCCCGATCGCAAGTTTCACTCACCTTCTCTCGGAGCCCTTGTTGTGTCTGTGTGCTCCGGCTGCATCCCCGCTGACCTCTAGCTGTGGGAGCGGCTGGCCATTCTGAATGGGAGGAGGATGCAGCTAGTGGGACCACTCAGCTCCCTTTGGAGCCGAGTGACAGTGAGCACGCTGACTGGCTGAGCACATCGCCCAGCCAACCAGCGCACTAGCTCTCGCCCGAGTCTGCACCGTAGGAGCGAAAGGAAGGTGAGTAAAACAGGGAGACTTGGGAGGGGTACACACAGCGGGGCATCCCAATTCGGTATGCCGCCGCACAGAGAAACAACACACAGGAAAGTGAAATTCCTGTGTGTTGTTACTCTTTAAATTTGTCGTCTGAAGTTTTCTGAATCGTAACTCTGAATTGTAACTTTGATCACTGTACTACATAGTCCATTGACCAATACCAAAGCATTTGCTCCACCATCTTTTGCACTTTATATGGATATGGATCCCTTGATTTATACCCAGCAACACGATTTTTAACCCCCACATGTTTTTTATGTGTATTAATAAAATAATAACAATATAAAAATGCACTGCTTGATAATTAAACTCATACATTTCTGAAAAGTATAGAACTGTACCAATATCCATATTTATTATTAATTATTATTAATGTTTATTTATATAGCGCCATCATCTTCCGTAGCGCTTTACAAGGTATGATTACAGACAAGGTATTAGTGCAATAGTGGCGATTGTGTGCCAACGCACACATGAAATTCTTTCTCCGCATTTACCCATCTGTGCAGTGTGAGCACACCAGTGAATAAACACCATGTGAGTGACTATACACAAGTGAATTATAAACTAAGAGGCAATAAAGTGCACACGTGCCTGGAGCAGTAGGCTCCCCTAAACTCAGCACCCCGGGAGCAATTGAGGGTTAGGAGCCTTGCTCAAGGGCACTTCAGTCATGTCCCATGGGACATAGTACATGGTATATAGTACAGGGAACAAAACAAACTAGATGCTACGAGGTTCAAACCAAACATCATGAGCACAAGGAGAGAGAGCCCTGCCCTTGCGAGCTTACAGTCTAAAGGAAAATTCATTTAAAAAAATACACTTTAAGCCACCCACGCTCAACCTTCTGAGCCATCTGATGCTGCCCCTAACCTTCTGTGAGAAATGTGAGAGGGGTAAATAGAACTGCCATGTAAAGACAGTTAAATAGGGGTACAGCAAGGATGGGAGATGGATGCTGATGTAGGAGGGGCATATTGGCAAATAGAGAGGTGACAGTGGCAGCTTGGAGGAACACTGTGATATTAAATAGAGAGGAAAGCCTAAAATAAATAAATAGAGAGGAAATAAATTAATAAATAAATTAATAAATTAATCTAAAATGTACTGGGTAATTAATAAATTAATAAATACATTAATAAATTAAATTGAGAGGAAAGCCACTGTGATATAAATAGAGAGTTGACAGTGGCAGCTAGGAGGAACACTGTGATATTGGTTGTGATATTGGTTGTACAACACCACCCTAGGGTGAAATTTTTGCCACAATAATTTGGTAAAATAGTTTTTCTATAATAATTGGATGCTTAGCTATTGAAGGGAGATTCGATGGGTTGAGTATTGGAAATGTGGTTAAGATGTGTGAATGATGGCGGTGGGCTATAAATAAGGGTCTCATGTATTCAGAGAGGTAAGCCGATTGGCATGTGTATTGCTGGCATGTTGGGGATTGTTTTGCGGTGTGGTGGAAGAAGATATGAATGTAGTCTGTGGAGATAGTGGGTATCCCGATGTAGAAAATCCGATGTTGCAGAAAATCTTCATTATGCTATTCCAAATAAAACAATTCTGAACCTATTGATTGCAGCCTGTGACCAGGTTCCAAATAGTTTAAGTGGCCCCCGCTCATCAAAAGGTTGGGCACCCCTGCTTTAAAGTGGACCAACACCCAGGGGTGATCGGCCCGGGAATCTATAAGATTCCCGGGCCGATCACCTCCCTCACCGCGGGGCATCCGAGATCGGGATGTCCCGCGGGGTGAAACCCCCCCAAAAGCCCCAAAAAACCTTACCTTATCGGTGACGGATAAGCCGCCGCCGCCTCAAGCGCCCCTCTAGCAGTGCGCGTGCCCGCGACGGCCGTTTGTGAATGGCCGGCGCGGGCGCGTGCCCTGTAAGAGGGACGCACGTGAGTCGCGGCGGCGGCTTATCCGTCGCCGACAAGGTAAGTTTTTTGGGGCTTTTTGGGGGTTTCACACAGCGGGGCATCCTGATCTCGGGTGCCCCGCTGAAGTGGACCAACACCCAGGATAGTGAAAATCCTGGGTGTTGGTCCACTTTAAGCAGATTCCTTTATCCCTCGCAGCTTTTTTTTTCATGTCCCTTAAATACTAACTTAATTTTGGTGGTTACGAAGGTGTAAATCCTGGTTAAGGTCATGTTATTTTTCTGCTGTGAACACAGCAGTGTGATTGACCGTTATAGTGTTAGTACAGAGTAAGGGGAGTAGTTAATCGAGCTTAGTATAACTAAGCTATTGTGCCTCACTTATTGCACAATTTATGCCCCACTCTCTGCATTATTGAGCTATAACTCGGCAGCTGACATGTTTGCTCAGTAAACATGGTTACCCCTCTGTCTTTCCAGACGGCCATATCATTTTCTTTTTTCGGCAGAATATCTGAACCAGAGATGCTTAACTGACCTGCTTTAGTCCTGAAATCCCTGGGAGAGAGCTAAAGTTCACGTTTCCTTTAAATGTGTTTTTCTTGCTTATATTTCATTACCGTTTTTCACTTTCTGGTACCCTCTTGTTCTCCTTAAGCATACCTCCCAAGTGTCCCTCATCTGGAGGGACTGTCCTTCTTTTGAGTCCATGCCCCCCTGTCCCTTGTTGCTCTCAATTGTCCCTCTTTGAGATGTAATGCACAGGTCTTCATCAATAAATTATTCATTCACCTAATAAGAATGTTTATATTATTGTAACTGTTACAACCTATCTCTTATCTATCGCTCAATGAGGGGGCCTGGCTTCATTTAACAATTCAAAAGAAACAAAGGGGGGGTGGCAGCCGCTCAGACCATTTTATAACTAACCTGGGAGGTGCACGTTAGCAGGGCAATTAGGATACAAAAGTCTTAAAGGAGCCACAGCACTCAAACCAGTTAGCTTGCTGACCAACCTACAATCTGTCTCTAAACTTGGTTAAAAACAGAGGCTCAGTCACACACATCTGCAGAAGTAGCTTAAGCTGCACCACCAAGCGCCAAGGTGCCTCTGTGGGTGCAGTCCTAACTCTAATCTCTGAGAGCCCATCTGGGACATACAATGCAATAGATACATTGGGAGCAGCTTACCTGAGGTTGCCCTAAACCTCAAGTGCAAGCCATGGGGTGGAAGGGTCAAAGACCTCGCAGTACAGCCTAGACCCCACACACCATGTGCTTGCACAAATTCAGAAGAAACAAAGGAGGGGTGGCAGCTGCTCAGACCATTTTATAACTAACCTGGGAGGTGCACATGAGCAGGGCAATTAGGATACAAAAGTCTTAAAGGAGCCCCGTAAAGCCACAATATCTGCCCCCCCCCCCACACACACAAATATATAAAATACCATTTTTTTCAGTTTAAATTTAAAAAAAGCTAAAAAATGTGGGCATATTGCCCAAATTGGGATTTGCCCAAATTGTGAAACCCCCCCCAGGACACCTATAAAAAACTCACCTTCCCACAGGTGAGGGGCCACATCAGATGGCTCCATGGGACACAGGTTTCAGCTTATGTGATCTGAACTAAAAACCCCACTAGCCATGTCAATCACATATTTTTTGGACCTCCAGTTAACTGTTACATAGTGGAGCATACCGTTAAAAGTTTGTTGGCAGTGGATTGTACCTGGCACCTTGAGAAAGTGGGTTTATTCCAAGGAACGCATGGGTAAAAGGACACCAGGCATCAGCGGGGACACTATTCAGCTCATATATATGGTGATATTGTTTCTCTTTCTGTATTGATCAAAATTGCACCTTATATAGCACTTTAGGCAAGCATTGGCACTTTATGTATTTTGCGATACTTGTATATGAGTTTGATAATTATTAATATTATTTTTATTGTGATGGATTATATTATTGGATGTAGCACGGCACTTTTGGATATGATGTCCCCGCTGTAGAATATGGTTTTAGTTATATGTCTTTTTTATTTGAAAAAATTCATGATTATCATTTGATTGATTAATTTTGTGATTTATTAGGTTGGTGGTGCCTATTAGGTTATTCTTTGTGGTTGCTGGGGCCATAATTCTTGATTGCCCAAATTGTTCATTTGCTTGGGGAATACTTTATTGGCACACCACATCCATACGTTTTTATCTTTTGGGGTGGTGCAGGAGCAACCTTTTTTGTGACATAGTGGCAGTGGATTGTACACAACACTCTTCCAGCATGCAGGAACAATGGCTGTTTATTCAGCAACCATCAGGAACATAAACATGAACAGGATACATCAGCAACACATCTCAACATAGAGCAAAGGAAACAGCTTCTTTCTGTTTGCAAGTTAAACATACTATGTATACAGTCACATGGTCTGTCTAAGACTTCCTGTTTATTTTTAAACTAACTTTACCAATAGCATGTAAGCAACAGATGGCTGCATCCCCGCATCAGGCTCTGAGTGTGCATCCTCTCCCAGCAGTGTGCACTGCTGGGAGCTCCTCATTGCCAAGCCCTGCATGTAAACTGAACTGTTTGCCGAGTACTTACAGTATGCATGCACCATAGGACCGGGGAAAGGTGAATTTGTACAGGCATTCTGGGTGTTTTTACATAGCGGGCATGGAACAAAACCAAGGATGGTCAAAATCCTGGGTTTTGTTCTGCTTTAAAACTGAAAAAACATCCATCTGTATTTGGTAAACCATCTTCCTGTACTGTCCTTACAAAGAATACTTTTGCTAGAAGTCTTGTTGACCTGCTATGTGGATGTTAAAGTTGGATAGGCGAGCATAAAAAGTTATATACTCACCTTTTGCCCCCTGCAGATGATTGATCTGGTGCTGGGTGCTTTATAGTGGACTAAAACCCACAGTGATTGGCCCGGGAATCTATATCAATCCCCCCGGCATCCAAAATCGGGATGCCCCACTGTGTGAAACTCTCCAGGTTGGCCATACTCTTACCTTTTTGCCGCTCCAGTCCCAGCTGCATCCCCGCCATCCCTCTAGCAGGGCGTGTGCCCGCACCAGACATTTGTGAATGGCTGATGCGGCCACGCTCCCTGTTAGAGAGTAGCGGGGGATGTGGCCCCCAGCGCGCTCGGAGCCGCTTGTCTTAGACGAAGGCTTAGGAGATGTGACGTCAGCGGATAGGAGCACGCTGACTGGACGAGAGGTCGCGCATGCGCTGTAGGACCGGGAAGAGGTAAGTTGGTTCCCGCGACCTGGTGGGTTTCACACAGTGGGGCACCCCCGATCGGGGTGCCCCAGGGGAAAGGACAAAAACACAGGATAGTCAAAATCCTGGGTTTTGGTCCACTTTAACCAAACAGCAGATCTACATTCAATGCCCCCCGGCCAGCAGAACTTCTTGATTTTGACACAGGCCAGTCCCCACCATCAAACACTGTAATGCAAGCGTCGTCCTCTCCATTGATTGAAATGATGGAGGTGTGTCAAGATCTGCCATTGTTATCATTACCGTGACTGATGATGCGGGGGTGATGCCACGTTGAGAATAAGAAAGCTTGTTCCGATCTGTTAAGGCCTCCAACGCTGGGCTGTATAGTAATCTAGCAGCAAGTAGAAACTCCAGAAACGACGTTCTCTGTCTACCATAAATAGTGGAGGTTAGGTGGTGATTGCATTAGAATGGCTGGGATATGAGGTGCTATTATCTGCCTTGAAGGAGTTGTCAACACAACATTGTAAGAGGAAGACAATAGGTGTATCAGCCCCTGACTCTATTCAAACATTCATTTTTCATTTTCACATAAGCCAAGGTGGCCTGTGCTACATCAGCTGCACACCTCTACAACACCCTCCACCCACGGGTAAAAATCACAAGAAACTTACCCTCAATTCCAGGATTCATTAGGCAGAATGAGACATGTTGGGTGTCAGTTTCTTTTGATAATTAGGCAAGGGTTTGCTGACTGCTTGTACAGTAGATCATTAAGATTTTCCTTTATTTGAGGTAGTCACGTCACAGTACCTGAACAGGAAAAGGCAGAATAATGGATAGCTAGACAGTCAAGCTCCACTGTGTTTTACAGGCAGGCTGATTCATTACCAGCGCCAGGTATCGGCAGATGAGCGCCTGTACAGAGGCGCTAAGAGCGACCGTAGTAGTATATGCTGTGATCGGCTATCGGGCGCTGTAACAGAGCGCCTCAGTCGCTGTAGTAGCCTGGCCGGCATTGATGAATGTGATGTATGTTGGTCGCTCTGACCCTAGTACAGCGTTGCTGGGATCGAAAGGTAGCGCCAGCTCATTGCGACCGACTGTCAGCGACTCACACCATATTCAACAAAAAAAACACATACGCACAGCGTCGGCGCTCTGGATCTGGTCGCTATAGCATAGAGCGCCAGACGCTGTGTGATTAAAGTTTGTTTTTGAACACATATCCACCAGTAACAAAGCGAAAACACATGGAATGACATGGTTGTAACATTGTGACATTAATACTTTAATGCCAGACCTGTAATGACAATTCTGCATATAAATATAAAAAATCTAAAAAGTTTTCAAAAATGACTTTTTCTAGGCCAGGAGAGGTCACACAATTATTTGAGAGAAAAAAAATATAAACACAAAAAACCCTGTTTAAACAGAAGAAAAGGAACATCCATTGAAATGTATGGGAGAGCGACAGGGAATACCTGGCGTTCTGGAAGCTAGAGCGCTAGCGCTATACACTGAGCCGCCTGTAATGATGAATCAGAGTCACTCACCAGAATCGCTTTCATAAATTTGGTATTTCGTACAACGCCCGGCGTTCACCAGACGCTGCCTGCCGCTACGCGGCGCTACCTGCCGCTATCCCTTGATGAATAAACCCCTAAGTTCTGTATCCAATTACTGGATTTCGAATACATGGGCATGGGTGTATGGGGTGGTAGATGGCTTCTAATTGGGATCATGTGACTAAAAGTGATCACTGGACAAAACCCAGCAGTAATGCAAAACCAAATGAGCCAATCTCACGCTTATCCTCCTCTCCCATGGAGTAGAAAAGAAATCACTAATTTCCAATACATATTGTAAGCCCTGTTTTGCCATTTTTTGGCCCCGGCTCCTGGGGAGGCGGGGGGGGGATTTCTTACATAGATTTGAAATACAGCATGTTTAAAGTGGACCAAAACCCAGGATTTTGACTATCTCTGCCCCTGGGGGAACCACGATCGGGTATGTTGGGCTGTGTGAAACCCCCAGGACGCCCCATTCTCACTCACCCTTCCTCGGTCCTACGGCACATGCGCAGCCTCTCGTCCAGTAAGCGTGTTCGAATCTGCTCCTGACCCTTCGTCTAAAGCGATCGGATCTTACCTCTTACCTACCTGGTAAGAGGATCTCAATTAGTACTTTGGGATGCCCCTTAGATAGGAATCAGACCAAGTTCCCTTCGGTAACTGAATCCTTTGTTTTCCCACTAACAGGCATCTTCAATCCATCTCCCTCCCCAGACCCAGAGGAAGAAACCCACCTGGACCAAGTTAACCCTTTTCTCCGCCTGTGTCCAATAACTCCCTTATATTATGAATGGCTGGCGCCTGCATCCTCCGCTACCCTCTAACAGGGAGCATGCCCATGCCGGCCATTCACAAATGCCTGACGCGGGTACGCGCCCTGCTAAAGGGATAGCGTCGATGCGGCTGCGGCTCGCGCATTCGCTGTTGGAGCGGAATAAAAGATCAGATGAAGCGATTCAGTTTCAGGGCCGTTGGGGTGTGGGTTTTGGTCCACTTTAAATCGCGCACTGGGTTGTGATACAATCTGGGAATCGCTGGTCCTGTCATCCCTGACAATCTGGGACCTCTTGGAAATTGCTGGATCTATTGCTTGGAAAGGAAAGTAGGCATCTTGCCTAAACCACCTAAAAAGTACTTCCTGGGGAGTGAGTTGTGGGCAGGGCCATATTTAGTGCTCATGCTGCCCTAGGCACTTCAACACCCCTTATGTTATGTAACGGCTAGAAAGAAAAAAAAAGCTGAAAAAAGAAAAAAAATAGAAGGAAAGACGAATAAAATGGAAGGAAAGGAAAGAAATGGCGTAACAGATGAAAGGATAAAAGAATAAATGGAAGGAAAAAAGAAAAGAATAAAAGGAAAGAAACAAAGGTGGGTCCTACTAATGTGCAGTGGCCCCAACACCTGCCTGGGTATGCCCAATGCTGATGCCTGCCCTGCCAATATAACAAATAAATGTGTGTAGGGTGGAGAGGTTTCAAGGGGAGAAATGCAGAGGAGCACGAAGTCTATTATATATAACCGGTTTCCCAGTGCACAATGCACAGGAGACACATGGCCACAGTAGTGGGAAAGGACAAAGCCGTAGACTGCCTTTAAGCAGTTGCGCCCTTTCCCCCCCCGCTACATACACATTGTGGCCTGGGAGCATTTCAAAAGAGACATTAACATGTCAACATAATTTTTATTCTTTTTTTTTTTACTATAGCATTAATGTCTGCGCCCCTTGCAGGTGGCCACCCTAGGCACAGGCCTAGGTTTGCCTAATGGTAAATACAGCCCTGGTTGTGGGGGATATTAGTCTGATTACTGATGGCCTGTGGGGCAAGCCCAGTTGATCCTTGGAGGTCACAGGGGGGTGTCTGACTGCCATTCAGCAGTAAGGAAAACACAAGTGACAAGCAGCTCTGTCCGGTCTTGGATTTGCCCCAGAGCTGCAGGGGTGAATGGGAGGATACACACAGGGGGGGCATGCCAAATCAGTATTCCCTGAGCAGGAGGAACACAAGCAGGATATTGAAAGAAGAACAACCCCCCCTCGACTCCTGGTTGGGTTGGTCTACCTCTTTATGGGGCATCCCTAATTCGGACAGCCCCACCCCCCTGAATCTCATGATCCTCTCACCTCGTTTACGAGCCCTCGCCGCATCTCCGCTCCACCCAAGCATCCCCAGCACACCTCTATCTAGGTGTGCACCCCCCCTAGGCCTTACCAAATGGCCTACAGCTAGAGGCCAGCAGAGATGTGCCCGGCGGTGTTCATTCTGTTTAGAGGCCGATTCATTAATAGCGGCAGGTAGCGACAGTTGAGCGACTGTAGCGGCATTTTCAGAGCGCCCGCTAGTAGTCGCTGTGCTTGGCCGTTGTTCGGTAGTTGATAGCGACTCAGTCGGTTTGCCGTAATGTTGAATATTGGGTGAGGAGTCGCTATTTGACAGGTTCAGCGCTGTATGGGAGCGCATGATAGCGACTGGCCCTAGCGACCGTCTTCCACTATATTCATTAAAAAATCACGCTCAAAAAATTCTCGCGCTGTGAAATGCATGTTTAAACCCCAGAGCGCTGGCGCCGATGGGTTAAAAGTAGTTTTTTAACCCCCAAACAACCATATTTTTGGAAACCAAAAAAAACAAGTTTTTTAAATAATTTTGTAATATGAATACATTAATATCAGACCTGTAATATCAATTCTGTACAATTTTTTTTTTATTTTTTTTCCCTTAAAAAAAATATCTAAAATGGCAGAAGTGGTCACAGAATTTTTCACATTAAAAAAAAAAAAAAAAAACATTAATAACAATTAATTATTAATATTTAAAGATTGTTCCATTGAAATGCATTGGAGAGCGCCAGGTAGCGAGAGGTCATACCTGTCGCTGTTCAAGGTCGCTCGCTGGCGCTGTGGGCTGAGGCTGGAATAATGATGAATGAGTCGCTATATGCCGCAAGTCGCTAAGCAGGATCGGCTTGATAAATGTGTGATTGTGGTGGGGAGCCGGCGTTCTCGTGGCGGGGCCCGTCATTACCGTTCACTCACCATTCGCTACCTGGCGCTATCCCTTGTTAAATAAGGGCCTCAGTCGCTAAGCAGGATTGGCTTGATAAATGTGTGATTGTGGTGGGGAGCTGGCGTTCTCGTGGCGGGGCCCGTCATTACCGTTCACTCACCATTCGCTACCTGCCGCTATTCCTTCATAAATAAGGGCCTTAGATTTCCTTGCTGCTCTGAATGGAACAAGCAATGCTAATTGGCTGAGCGGCATGCACATGTAATCCCAGGGGATACAAACAGCATCGCAGATCAGGATGCTCAACCAACAAAGACCAAAACCAAAGAAATTCTAATTCTTGGTTATTTTTCCTCTTTAAATAGTGGAGAAAATGTGGAAGAAAAACACGCGTCCAGCATAAATTCTAATCACAAGCATACGCATGTTCTTCCAATAAAATTTGTTTGTATTGCCATGTAAATTTTGGCTGTCGTGGCAACACTTACCATAACCGAGGAGTCTTTTATTTGTAAGAAACTTAACTAATGATGTGCAACATTTGGCTCCGCGCATCTCATGGCGCGCTGGAGTTAGCACAATGTGCAATTTATGTAATCAAAGAGTCATTCCGCTGAATATAGAAATAGTCGGATTAGGCCAAACACAACAGGGCAATGTAGACTGCCATTTGTGGAAAGGCAAAGCGCTTTCCCATAGCTGTCAGAGCCATGGAAAGATACATCTGAAAGCTAGGACTGGCATCCCTGACTTTCTTACAGCTCAGAAATGGTCTTCAAAATATACAATTCATTTTTATTATGTAGGTTTTTATTGGCTTGGAATTCCGGAGTATACCTGTACTCGGCAAGGTCCAGTAACAATAGGGGGGTTATTCAAGAATCTCTGAACAAACTGAAGGTCCCACACCTTCCACAGCACCAGCTACAAGGCACCACTGCTGAATGTATCATAAAGTTAAATGTTTATTTACAAAAATAAAGAAATATACACATTTAAGACTCAGTTAAAAAACACAAAAGACATTACATAGTCAAAAGGAAGGGAAGAAAACCCAGATTGGAAAGGGGGGGGGGGCTGGTGGGTAATACAATAATAATTAATAACATATTAATCTATATTACAAGTATAAATAAATTATATTGCCTGGCTGGTGTGAAGAAAGTGCTGTAGTGCTTATGAGCCTCCTTATTAAATGGGGGCCACAATTTCACAATATTACTTACCTACTTAAAGTGCAAATGCTTCTGTAAATGACCCTCTAACCTAAATGAATCTATATACATGCTTAAACAACCAGTGAGAACCAGCCAGGAAGAACACAAGAATTACAATTTTCAAGCAAAATAGAACTTACATGGAAGACTACCGACAGCCCACCAGCCCACAACCCCCTGCGTCTACGCGTTGCGTGACGTCACCAGCGTCACTTCCTCAGGACAGGTTATTCAAGAAGGGATAGCGCAAGGTAGCGCCTCGTAGCGGCAGGCAGTGTCTGGTGCTGTAGGGAAAACCACATTTAAGAATGTGAATCTGGTGAGCGCCTCTAGCAGCGCCATGTAGCGTCACATGTATTATTACAGGCGGCTCAGCGCATAGCGCCGGCGCTCTAGCTTCCAGAGCGCCAGGTATTACCTTTCGCTCAGTGTCGCTCTCCCATACATTTCAATGGCCGTTCATTTGTTTGTGTTTAAACAGCATGTTTGACATTTTTTATTTTTTTTGCTCCAATCATTGTGTGACGTCTCCTGGCTGCAAACAAACACTTTTCGAAACTTTTTTGAATTGTTATATTTTATGCAGAATTGTCATTATTGTCTGGCACTAAAGTGTTAATGTCACAGTGTTACAACAATGTCATTCCGTGTGTTTTCGCTTTGTTACTGTGTTCAAAAACAGACTTTAATCACACAGCGTCTGGCGCTCTATGCTAAAGCGCCCAGCTTTAGAGTGCCCACGCTGTGTGTGTGTCCTTTTTTGATAAGTATGGTGTGGAGAGTCGGGTGCACTGAGCTGGCGCTACATTTCGCTCCCTGCAGCTCTGTACTGGTGTTAGATCGCCCAACACACATCACATTCATCAGTGCCGGCAAGGTTACTACAGCGACTGAGGCGCTCTGTTACAGCGCCCGATACCCGCTTACAGCGTCGCTCTAAGCTCCACTATAGAGATACTCATCTGCCGATACCTGGCGTTAGTAATGAATCAGCCTCCACGAGTTTCATTGGGGCCTGTCTGTAATGATCATTACTGTACCCTTTGGGGGTCATGCTAATTATTTGCAATCACATTTTTCTATTAAAATGTTTCCAAAAATATCACTTGTACATGCGATGGGGCATTTTTACAGGTGAGGAGCATCACTTTTCCATTAAAGTAAGGATACTTTTTGGAAGTCTGGAAACAACAGCAGCCTCTGGGGGATGATTTGTTTTTTTATGAACTTTCACAAAATGCTTATAAACTCATTGGAAAAAAATGTACCTGTAAATATGCCCCCAGCACATGTGCAGGTGATTATTTGGGGAAAAACAAGAACAAGTTAAAATTCAGCAACAAAACTTGACTATCCCTGTTTTTATTCCCTGTCCCTGGTCAAGGCCCGATTATGAGGGGGGTACAAGGGGCACATGCCACAGGGGCCTCCACCACTTTCCCTGCAAAGGGGGCCTCCACCAACCTTTGGATTATGGTCTGGTCCATGAGGCTTTTCAGTCTCTGGTCTGATGGGCCGGCAACAGCTATCGGCGGCAGTGGGTCCCCCGTGCCTAGGTAAGCCTCTTTTTGTTTTTGTAAACCTGCAGCCAAAGCCACCACAGGGCCGTTCGAAGAGTCTAGCGTAGCAAAGCCGCCGCCAGCAACGCTACAGTGATGGGTGCAGAGCTGTCACTGCACATAAGCCACCAAGCACAGCCGCTGGCAGCTCAATGCAGGGAACTGTTTTCTGCTGGACCAGCCGGGTGACTACACTACCCCCCA
This sequence comes from Gastrophryne carolinensis, assembly GCA_027917425.1. Classification (NCBI taxonomy): domain Eukaryota; kingdom Metazoa; phylum Chordata; class Amphibia; order Anura; family Microhylidae; genus Gastrophryne; species Gastrophryne carolinensis. Next base: position 51,045,778 of record CM051234.1, on the reverse strand, counting down.
CCCAGAATGGCAAAGCAGGAGTTCCCGAGCAGCACGCACCCGCACAAGGGGGGCACAAGGGACTACACGTGCAAATGTTCTAACCTTTTTTTCTATTTTAAAAACAAAGATTTTTTGACTGAGTTTTCATAAAAAAAAGATTTACCTGCCTTTTCTCTTCTATTTCTGATGGCTGAGCTGAGTGATGCAAGTAGATCAGTAACTAGCAGCGCAGAGACAAGAGGAGGCGGGAGCGAGAGCTGAGCAGGGGCATGGTTGGCATTGAAGCCTACCCCTTATAGAAGGGGCGTCAACTTGACCCAAACTCAGGCTTGAATTGGTGGTCAGGATCATTTCCTCTTCCTTTCAATAACCAGAAAAGAGACAATATAGAACTGACACTGCATGAAGGAAGCTGCCAGACAAATGATTTTCATCCCTTTAATATGTCTGGATTTCCCATAGACTGCTGCTATTTTATAACTTCTAGAAGAAAAAAATCTTCCCCATTAAACATTTTTGCACCTCACCTGTAGAACTACCCCATTTTTGATGGGGTTTTGATTTTGAAATACAATAAGGCCCTTATTCATGAAGGGATAGCGTCAGGTAGTGCCTTGTAAATGAGAGGTAGCGACAGGTGAACGCCAGGTAAACGCAATTACACATTTATTAAGCAGAATCTGTTGAGCGACTGGGACAATGTTATGTAGCGTCCGATTCATCATTATCCCAGCCTCAGCGTACAGCGCCGGCGTTCAGCCTTGCACAGCGCCAGGTATTACCCCTCGCTACCTGTTTCTCTCCCATACATTTCAATGGACGATCCTTTTCTTCTCTTTTAACTGGGTTTTTTTTTTCTTTTTTAAATCTTAAATAATGTTGTGACCTCTTCTGGCATTGAAAATGCATTTTTTTCAAAAATGTATCATGGTTTATATATTTCTGCAGAAATGACATTACAGGTCTGGCATTAAAGTGTTCATGTTACAATGTTATTACAATGTAATTCCATATGTTTTCGCTTTGTTACTAGTGGATAAATGCTGAAAAACAGACTTTAAACAAACCGCCTCCGGCGCTCTGGGCTTCAGAGAAGCATTTTTCAGCACCAGAGTTTTGTGAGGATGTTTTTTTTTATTAATATATTGTAAGTTGGTCGCACTGATCAGTCGCTAACATGCGCTTCCATACAGCGCTGTACTGGTCAAATAGCGACTCATCACAATTTATTCATTATTGCTGCACAGCGACTGAGTCGCTAAGAACTAGCGACCCACGGCCGAGCACAGTGACTACTAGCGGGCGCTCTGAAAATGCCTGCTACAGACGCTCATCTGTCGCTACCTAGCGTTAGTGATGAATCAGCCTGCCCATCTATTTGTTATTTACTTTGTTCTGTGCTGAGTAAGAAAAGCTTTGACTCTCCAAAAATAATCCAGAATTGTTCCTTTAATGCTCTTTCTCTTGTTGGTGATGCAAAGTGTAATGTATTCCTTTGTCACATGTTTCTTTGCTTTCTGCAAATTTTCCTGCAAATGTTTAAAGTGGATCCTGTGACTTTCGACTGTTCTGTACCAGTGATCCATGACTAGACATGTTCTTAAAAAGTGGAAAACCTCAGATCCTCCAACAGTTTTCAAGGAAAGAGTCTTTGAGAAAAGTCATTTTGGGGTTCCTTGCTTTTTGTCATTCAGGTTTTATAATTAATTAGGTGTAGAATATATATTTCCCCCCCAAATAATTGGTGAAGGGTGAATGTCTGTTCATGCTTTAGAGGCCTATATGGCCTGAATTACATCGTTCACAGGTTTTCAGTCATTTTACCTCTTTAAACCCCTAACTGTCCTAGTGAAATAGAAAAACCAAACGACATTGGAAAACGTAACCCGACACAGTAGTCTAACAATTTGCTTTGATTGTTTTATCACTTCAAATGCAATCTTTAACAAACATTAGCAGTCAAATCGACGTCCAATGATGCTGGCAGGAGTCACAGGCCACGCCCACCCAGAAGTCAGAACCGGCTTGCTCTGAACTGGCGGCTGCTGACTGCGGGTTCCGTAGCCGCCGCTCATGCAAGATCAGAGCGAACCGGTTCCGTGGGCGCGTGGCCTGTGACTCGTGCCAACGTCCAATGACGCTGGCAGGAGTCATAGACCGCGGCCACCTAGAATCCAGAACCGTCTCTCTCTGATCTTGTGGTGGCCACAGAAGTGGCGGTCAGCAGTGACAAGTTCAGAGCAAGCCAGTTATGGCTTCTGGATGGGAGTCGTGCCTGGCAGAAGTCATAGGCCACGGCCACCCAGAAGCCAGAACCGGCTCGCTCTGATCTTGTGGCGGCTACAGAAGCGGCGGTCAGCAGTGGCAAGTTCAGAGCAAGCCAGTTATGGCTTCTTGATGGGAGTCATGGGCCAGGGGCTGGAACCGGATCGCTCTGAACTTGCAGAGGCTATGCCATGGAATGTTTTTTTTTACATTCACCCAATAAGACGCACTGATATCCCCCCCCCCACCAAAAAAAAAAAAACCACACACACACACACACACACACACACACATACACACACACATACTTTTGGGGAAAAATAGGTGCATCTTATAGTGCGATAAAATACGGTGTGTGTGTGTGTGTATATATATACTCATATACATATCTATATATATATATATATATATATATATATATATATATATATATGTGTGTGTGTGTGTGTCCCAAGAGTGTCTTCATTGTTGAAAAAGCTTTGTATAATGAGTTTTTCAAAAATGTGAAAAGCAATGTAAAAACAATTGTTTTTCATATACTAGTTATCTATCTGCCGCTTAAGCTCAAAATAGATGCAAAAATGACCAAAAGATCAAAAGACAATCTTGGCCCCCCAAAAAACATTGATTCCAATGGGGTTTGCTGCTAAAAGCTGGTTCGCTAGCATTCGGACAGTTATTGTGACATAGAAGTAAATACAGCAAATATGGGCATAGTCGGGCGAACGTGGAACATTTTGATTTGTAATTGTGGCAAACCCACAAATGCCCGTGAATAATGGCAGAGTGGTTTGTAAATCAGCCCAATAATGTAACATCACTGCTGGTGGTTATTTCTCTGCTTCTTTGTACAAGTCTCATTCATTTTCCACAGCGGCGTATTCATCTCTGCCAAGAGTGCTTTTACCAACCACACATCATTTGTTCCTGGGAGGATATTAATGTCTGCTATTGTTGTACATGACACCCATTGCTCTCAGTCTATTTCTGAGCCTCTATGCGCCAACAGACAAAGAAGTCACAGAATCGCGCTAACTATTGAAAGCAAATGCAATGCAGACGTAGACTTGGAAGCGGCCCAAGGAATAAACAGTCTGCCTTTCTGAATGTCAAGCCAGTTAAACAATTTTTAATTATGTGTGCAACTGTAGCTTAAGAGGCCGATTCATTAATACCGGCAGGTAGCGACAGTTGAGCGACTGTAGCGACATTTTCACAGCACCCGCTAGTAGTCGCTGTGCTTGGCCGTTGTTCTGTAGTTGATAGCGACTCAGTCGGTTTGCCGTAATGTTGAATATTGGGTGAGGAGTCGCTATTTGACAGGTTCCGCGCTGTATAGGAGCGCATGATAGCGACTGGCCCTAGCGACCAGCTCCCACCATATTCATTAAAAAAATCACGCAAAAAAAATTCTCGCGCTGTAAAATGCATGTTTAAACCCCAGAGCGCTGGAGGTGATGGGTTAAAAGTAGTTTTTTAACCCCCAAACAACCATATTTTTGGAAACCAAAAAAAACACGTTTTTTAAATAATTTTGTAATATGAATACATAAATATCAGACCTGTAATATCAATTCTGTACAATTTTTTTTTTACCTTAAAAAAATTATCTAAAATGGCAGAAGTGGTCACAGAATTTTTCACATTTAAAAAAAAAATTAAAAAATTCATAACAATGAATTATGAATATTTAAAGATTGTTCCATTGAAATGCATTGGAGAGCGCCAGGTAGCGAGAGGTCATACCTGTCGCTGTTCAAGGTCGGACGCTGGCGCTGTGGGCTGAGGCTGGAATAATGATGAATGAGTGGCTATATGGCGCTATCTCAGTCGCTAAGCAGGATCGGCTTGATAAATGTGTGATTGTGGTGGGGAGCTGGCGTTCTCGTGGCGGGGCCCGTCATTACCGGCCGCTCACCAGTCGCTACCTGTCACTATTCCTTGATAAATAAGGCCCAAGTAAACTGTGTCCTTATAGGCCACTGAAGACTCGTGACACAATGCACTTCATTATGTCTGGGGATGCAGTCACACCATGACACTCCGTCTCGGCTCCCAGACTTTCGCATATAGGAAAGGTGGCAAGGAGTAGGTAGCCTGTCCGAAGTCCCTGTACACAGAACACACAGGGGCGTAGCTAGGGGGGAGCAGGGAGGTACTTGCCCCGGGTGCAGCAGGTCAAGGGGGCACCAAAGTGGGGATCTGAGAACAGGTGGGGGGTGCCATTTCGAGTGTTTGCCCCGGGTGCCAGAAAGTCTAGCTACTCCTCTGAGAACACATATAGATATGGCGGTGCGTCACATGATGCGAGCATGAAATTGTAATATAAAGGATACCTGGAAAAGCAAGGCTTATCTGAAATGGCCAGTTTGAAGTGTTCTTGTTTATACTGTATGTACAAGGAGACTTCCTGCTTTTACTATAAATGCATGCATTTAACTTTATACAGTATGCACACATTGTGACCCAAAAGTATTTTGATACATAAGCCTTTACACCTATGGGCAGAGGTAGACTGGCATAGGTCCAATATCAATACTGCTGGGAAAACTGTAATGGTCATCGATTTGCTTTGGAGCTCCATATACAATGCTGTTCTTTACATACAACTGGTAGCCCCCTGTTTTTTTTGGGTGATGATTAAAGTTTGGCTTCTGATTCTGGGCAAAGATTACTTCAACCGTAATAAAGCAAATTCTGTTAGGCCACAACAGAATACTGGTACACAGTGATTTACCTTCCTTTAATTAATCTTTATGAAAAGCTATAGGGTCCTTTAACAGAATAATACGAGTAGAAGAATGCCCCTTTCCTTATGGTATAGCATCTGCATATATAACTAAGGACACAAATGTATCAGTAACTGTTCGATTTTATCACTAAAGGATTGATTTAGCTCCATAGAAAAAAAATATCACCGTTTTCTCATTTTGTTTTTAAAAAAACTACACAGCTAAACATGGTGCTGAATTGAGGAAAGAAATCATGCGAAAGATAGTTTTCTCATAAAAATATGAGATAAAATTCTCACGGTGCTGAATAAACCTTTAAAGTGGACCTCCAGTCAAAAGATCTAAGTTTAGTAAATTGCTCCCCTAAATCCCTTTTCTCGCAATCAGGGATGTAAACTATTTGAGAGATCTTAACTCCATGCAGATGTTGTGGAATATCAGGCAGTGTCTATGCTCCTGGAATGCGTGGTAGCGGCCATCTTGCCACAGTTCTGACAGCCCTGTTTCTAAAAAAACCTGGTCCTACAATCAAAATCACTCTAAATTTCATTAAAATAATCTTTTTTTTTCTATCTAGCTGTAATCATCACTGCTCGGAAAGCTCTTAAACATGTACCAACATTGTAAACAACTGTTGCAATGCTCTGTAGCAGCCCAGGCCATTGACTTACACTGATACAAATTTACATTTATCCCCTCCAGCAGCTGCTGATTTAGTGTGTGAGTGTGTGTAACATGACAGACATGCTGATCACTTTTCTGAGGCAAATCTCTCTCGGTCTGCTGTGGGCTGATTATAGCAAAATCCCAAACTCCAGACAGCCTGCCATGTGTGGAGAAACAATATCACACAGGCACACAGCAGCCATGGTGATCTTCAATGCAGTCAGCTGGAGAAAGATTTTATCTTATTTTACCTTCAAGCATTCTGTGGGGAAACAGATAAAATCTCTCTCTGGTTGGTTGGGCTGATCATAGGGAATCACTCAGCTCAACTGCAGTGTGTCTGTGTGCTAATAAAGGATCTCCTCCACCCCCCCACTCTTACTCATGTGTAATTATGTGTAATCAGGTGTGATCCAAGATGGTCCCTCCAATGTAATTCTAGGAACACATCTATTCCACAACATCTGCATGGGGTTAAGCCCAGGATACACCACTGATCATCAAAGTGGGCTTTTAGGGGAGCAAATTACTAAATGCTATTTTGTTGAGTGAGTGGTCCCTCACTCCTTTCCTAGCGAATGGATGTGAGGCGGCATAGTAACAGACTCGGGGGGGGGGGGCATCCAGATTTCTGGAAGCCTCCCCCAAACCCTCCCCAAAATCCTTACCTGTATCTCGATCCTCGACCAAAATGCACTCCTCCAATTGGCCACTAGCGGTCACGTGGGCAGCTTTGTCCCAGCTGCTGGTCAAGGAGGAGCGCATTTTGTGTTAAAACTGTATCTACAAAGAGAGGAAGTCTTTGATGGTTAAATAAGGTGACAGCAAATAAAGTTCACTCCCTTTCAAGCTAAGAAATAATATATATTTTTTGAGCTATTATAACCTCTAGGTTTATATATAAATGGTGTATTAAAAAAGTAGAGAGATTATTTTCCCTCTTTCAAAAATACATTATTTGGCTAGGTAGACAGTTTTTCAGTTAGAACTATGTGCCCCGGATTTTATGGTTTTCCCATCATGCACCACAACAGAATAGAGGCAGATTCTGGTCTTCAGTAGTGGTGAGACGCTCTACTGTAGTACATTGGTCCATCCTCGCCTACCTTCATAGCCATAGTTTTCCTGCCACATCACTGGTACACGCTACCTAATAATTACTATGCCCCTGATTTGCAGCGGTATTATTTGATGAGCAGACCCGAACGTTGCAGGTTTGGGTCCTCGAACACAGTTTTATAGCCAGAATATTCAATTTCCTATTCAATAGTAATAACAGTAACAATAAACAATGGTAGTAGTGGAACAGATTGTGCTGTGTGTCATGGCTGTGCTGATAATTGTTATATAACAGGCTCATTCTTTGCCTCCTACACCTTTACAGCCAGTTAATGAGTTAAGGGTATATCCTTAACACCCATAGATATACAAGCAACCTAATCAATGTGCATAGATATAACATGGGGAGATATAGATATCCCTACCCCATTGTTTGCAGGGCAATTTCCCTGTTATTACCCCTTACTACCTCAATTTTACAGCCATTTTTTGGGTCCCCATTGATTTCAATAGGGTTTGGGTCAAGCAGGGCCGGATTAAGATCTCGGGCCTGGTGCTGTAGATTTTCACCGGCCTATTTATCGAAGTATATAAAATGAAAACGCAACACAAAGCAATTTTGTTTAAGACAAAGTGCATTTGTCACATGTCTAATGTACATTAAATTACCAGGATAGCTGAATACATGTTAGTGTATGAAAAATGTGCATATCTTCATAGAGTTTGTTCAACTCGCTTTTGGGGGGGGGCCAGAGTGTCAAAGAGGTGTTGTAGAGGGTTCGCTATCCCTCAGTACAGACACAGCGGGGGCATCCCTCAGTACAGACACAGCGGGGGCATCCCTCAGTACAGACACAGCGGGGGCATCCCTCAGTACAGGCACAGCGGGGGCATCCCTCAGTACAGGCAAAGCAGGGGCATCCCTCAGAAATTGAGAAAGGGACACACACAGAAAAAGACACACACATAGAATGAGAGCAACAGCCAACCCCCCCCCCCCCCCGCCGCTCAACGTCAGGCCAGCACACTGGTCTCACTCTCAATATAGGGCGCACCCTCCCAATCGCCGGCTGTCTCTCACTCCTGCATACCCTCCTCCCAGTCCGGTCCCTCTGGAGCCCGATGCCGCCGATCTCCCGCCACTTACCTCCTCAGGGCCATACGTCCGCCATCTTCACTTGTCGTCTTCAGCTGGGGAGGCGCCATCCAACATTACTGCCCCCGATGACACGCATACAGTCACTCACCCCTGCCTGCGGCCTGACAGGTACCGCCGTCGTCCCCCTCCTAATGCCGCGTGACTTCCTCTCATTTCAGGTCTCATCTTCAAAATTGATTTAATGCCGGCTGTTGCGCGCTGGGCCGCTGGCCGGTGGGCGTGCCCCAGATGGCCAGCATCCATTGAAAGCAATGGACGCCGCCCACTGAGCAGCGCGCAACACCCGCAAAGTGTGTGTCGGGCTGTGTCGGCCAGGGAAGGGAAGGGAACAGTGACTGGCAGACCAGGCGGCCGCGGGCGCGGCCTATGCGGGCGCGGCCTATGCGGGCCGTGTTTGCAGGCTGCTGGGCCTGTCTTAACGTAGGGGCCTGGAGTGGCAGCTCCATCCGCCCCTACGCTACGTTAATCCGGCCCTGGGGTCAAGTTTAAGTACTCTAACCAAATTTTTGTTCAACGTTCTGGCAAATTTGCAGAACCCAAACTTTTACGGGTTCGCTCAACAACAATCACGATACAATATTTTACGAAAGCAATCATCCCTTTTTAAACGCTGATGAACTCCCCACATTATACCGATGAGAACTATGATGGACGTGTGTGCAGAAAGCCTATTACACCTTACTGTATATACCCATCAAGCCAGCGCACCACACTGGACTTCCTTAGCGAGCTGCAGCGTTAAAGGTAGAAAGTGACTCAAGTGTATTTTGTAGGGTATTTACTATTTTTACTTTATTAATAATAATAAATACAAATAATAATAATAAATAAATAAAAAAATAACTCACCATTGCCACATCTTCTTTCATCTGTCCTCCACCAGATGGCGTCCTCTCTGCAGGTCCATCTGTAGAGAGTGATTGCTAATGCCGGCCCACCGGGGAAGGGATGCTTTTATACCACAGTGGAGGAGCCTCTGTGGAAACCCCCGGGTGACTAATGACATCGCTGGAGGAAAGGGACATGAAGGGGGATTTCGGGGAAATCCGGAGTTCTTTTTTTTCTGTTTTAACTGGTTGTAAATTGATAAGGGGCCCAAGGGATTTCAATACCAGTTCACATGTTGTGGTAACTGGGGATATTGTATCCAGCATTTGGAAGTACCAAATGCCAGATACTGGGGACTATCCGGCCAGAGGGCTTCCGAACCGCAGAGGCTCATCACTAGTTTTAACCAGCTCTGGGTGGGGGTTAGTAGCTGTTAGTAGATGTTATTAAGCTGGTATGATGCTTCTCTGGGTCATTAATAGGACTAATTTCCCCAGTAGTACCCCAGTGAAGATGATAGTGATTTTAAATTCTCCCTCTGGTGAGTGTCTTATCCTTCACTCAACCCCGGAGATCCACAAACCAATGACAATGCAGATGTTGGAAGACAGTAGTAAGCCCCCTAGGGCCACAAATCTACAGTAGGTTTCCTACTTTCATGTTCTGAGATTATCTCAGCGGTATGGTTTTATTCTTTATGATTAATAGAGGCAGACGAGAGCTGAACCTTGTACGGTACACTGGCTGTTCTTTTGTTATCGCAACAAGTGCTTCGGCCAACGTTCTGTCTAACGCTAACGTCTCAAACCAAAATCCTCTCACCGTCTTAATGAATTACTGTAAAACTCAGGAAGAGCGACAGATGCCATCACGTAGTGCTATATTTAACAGCTGACCTTGGAAAACAAATCAGTGTTTTGGAGTAAATGTTAGGAAAGTTTACAGTCCGGTTTATGTGAGGCTTTGGCATTATGGCCCATAAAAAGTTTCAAAGGTTCTGGCCGAGCAATTTCAGATGATGTCACTGGAGCCACAGCTGCCTCCTCTAAATATAGAGCTAAACTTCTCTTCACGCTCACTTGCTAAAGCCAATTGCTAAAGCAGGTTTTTTTGAATGGAGGGTCCCAAATAGAACTGTGATATAGAACAAACCTGAAATCAGATCCCCATGGTTTCCTACCAACTATATGGCCTGTTAAGTGCCTTGGTCTCCTTTAGGGTATATATCCATTATTCTGGGTGTCTTGCCTTAGATTGTTACTACAGGACCTTAATTGCTCTATGCAGAGTCATCATGACTAACTGGACCAAAACCCTCCTTGGGATGCCCGTCACATAAATCTCTCCACTAGGGCATCCCAGATAATTGGGAAACCCCCTAGAATCACCATATTCTTACCTTCATTCCAGGGCATCCCTTCTCTGCATGCTTCCCTCACCTGGTTGTGTGCAGCTTAGACAACAGCTGGATAGGCTGGGAGTGACTCACTAAGGTCCTTATTGGTTGGCACAGGTGTCTGGAGCCATGCTGACTGCCGTGCATCCCACAGCTGCGGGATGGTGTGCTGAAGGGGATCTATAGCAAACATGACAAGGAGGTTCCACAGGTACTCAATTGGGTCAAAGTCTAAGGAATTAGTGGGGGCAGGGTAGTACTTAGAAGTCTTGGTCTTGCTCTTCCAACCAATATCGAACATTTCTAGCTGCATGACATTGTCTTGCTGTAAGTGCTCTGCAAGGATGGATTCATATTAAAATCGATTGAGTGTTCCTTTCACATGGATGAGTGGGCCCAAACAATTCCGTAAAGACATTCCCTAGACCATAATGTTGCCATCAGAATGATTTTTCCAGCAATGGTTACAGAGTATTCATCATAAACTTGCACTGATCCCAGGGTGCATGCACAGGCCTTCGGTGGCATCCCTGATATGCATTCATACCGCATAGCAGGACATCACAATTTAGGTTCACAGGGTTCTTGTCCTGGCTCAGCCGTTTTTTTTTACACACATGATTTTTTCCCCCAATTTTTATTTTTCCCCCATTTTCTTTAGTTTGTTTTTCTCATTGGTACTGCCAGTTCCGAAGGGCTAGAAAGTAGCACACCTAGGGTGCAGGGGTATAGACTGGGGGAGAAATTCTGATGCAAGGTCTTCACAGCTCTCATTACCCATGTCTAAAATTGTCATACCGTGTGGAAGGGAGGAAAGAAAAACTGCACAGAGAGGGCTGCCTAGGTGGTCTTTACATTAAATTACATTACCAGTGCTAAAGATGTATGCCTTGGGCCCACCCATATAAAGAATTAATTTCCCTCCAACAATGTTATTCAAGAAAAAAATGGCTTCCAGAACAGCCAGAGCGCACCCTTAATATGAATGCGGCACACTTCAGACAAAAGAATTCAAAATTTTATTGTTGTATTCTAATAAGCGCATACCGACAAACATGTAACACACATTTAAAAAACACAATTAAAACTGGATTCATCCGACTCCTTGTAACACATATCAATTAATATAAATGTTCCCTATGCTAGTGTTATAATCTAAGAAAGTACTGATATAAGGTGCTAAAAATTATATAAGAATACATCTACCATCATAAATATACAATTAGGTACATGTATCGTATGCAGTTGTCTCAAAATATCCGCCGAGTCTCGTACATACGAATCTAATGCCAGTACGTGTGGCTGTAACACAGAGTCAATGTACACACAAGCATGCTCAGTGAGACTCCCAATTCCCGAGACAATGGGCCTCCCAGGTGGTTTAATGGGATTCTTATGTACCTTGGGTAGTACATAGAAAAAAGGGGGGGAGGGGGAGATTCTTATTGAGAGAGCCCCCTCAGGGTTGAGTAGTTTATTGGACTGTAGGTCAATGATGGTCTTGTTTGGGTTAGTAGAAAATAAATGAATCCTTTTATTCTTTGAACCGTTGTTTGTATTACTTTTCATACGTTTCACATTCCATATACATTTTTTTCACATATTTCCATATGCCGCGCGGCATACACATCCGACACGCAGGCGGGAGCGGGGACCACAGACGCCACCCGTACATAGTACGGGCACCGAACCCTGGACTACAGCGCAGCCTGACCCTGCAGCATACAATATAATTTTCAAGCGCCAGCCAAACCAACAACCAAAACTACATTATAAGGCTTTTTCTTAAAGAAGACCTAACCTGACCTAGAGGAAAGCAAGCGCTCCTTCCTGTAGAGTGAGTGCACTGAGGAAGCAGCTTATGCGAAACGTTTGCACCGCCTACTGGATATATATCAAAGGTGATACGCTTGCTGCATATTGGCAACCAGACCCTTGCTACAGACTGTACCCAACAGATTACTTGAAATTGAGGGGAAAGATCAGATAAGTAACTATTATCTGCTTACCCCCCTCTATTTTTCAAAAAAATATGTGAACAAAATATGTGAATGGTAAAATATTGTGAAATATACCTGTATACCTGCTATGTGAAATATGTGAAAAATCATATATGGAAATATGTGAAAAAAATGTATATGGAATGTGAAACGTATGAAAAGTAATACAAACAACGGTTCAAAGAATAAAAGGATTCATTTATTTTCTACTAACCCAAACAAGACCATCATTGACCTACAGTCCAATAAACTACTCAACCCTGAGGGGGCTCTCTCAATAAGAATCTCCCCCTCCCCCCCTTTTCTCTATACATTAAACCGAGTAGGGACTCCAACTCCTGGACAACTTTCCCTGCAGAGATATCCCATTTGGGGTCTCTCCAGGGATCCCCCATCCTGTAACGTAGTACATAGAACCTGGGGGTACGAGGGAACTGTACCTCCAAGAATTCATCCAGGTCACGTTTGTATTGTTGTGTGGGGTTTCCTGGGAGCTTTTGATAAGTGGTATTATCCTTCGATTGTCGTAACACCTCATTGTAATAGTAATCCCTAGATAGGATCACTATATTCCCCCCTTTGTCTGCCTCTTTCACTATAATATCATCTCTCTCTTGGAGGAAGATGATAGCATCCATTTCTTCCCTGGTGAGGTTTTTACTACAGGTATTTGGCAAGATATTTTGTATATCCTGACTCACCAGGGAGAAGAACATCTGGATGGCCGGGCTGTTCGTCCAGGGTGGGGTGTAGGTGGATGGTTTCTTTAGAGAAGGTGTTTGTTCCGATCTCGGTTCTTGTTCCTCCAATAAGCTAATCAAATTATCCAAGGCAACTCCTTCCGTTTCATCCCAGGTAGGCTCATTCATGTGTTGATCTGGGTTAAGAAAATGTTTCTTCAAAGCGAGGCGTCTACAGAAGAGATACAAGTCTTAAATTACACTGAATTTATTGATCGATTGTGTAGGTGCAAAATTTAGGCCTTTGTTGGGTATAGCATCGCTGCACTTGAGTTTTTTCCCATATTACTTTTTAATATGAATAATAGTTTTGTTTATGTGGCTCAATAGGGCTTTCACATTGTTTTTCTAGTAGATAAATGTTTGGAATCTAGTCCATATTGTTTTGCACATACAACTTTATATGCACAAGTCACTTTTTTCCTAATGGTAGATGTATTCTTATATAATTTTTAGCACCTTATATCAGTACTTTCTTAGATTATAAAACTAGCATAGGGAACATTTATATTCATTGATATGTGTTACAAGGAGTCGGATGAATCCAGTTTTAATTGTGTTTTTTAAATGTGTGTTACATGTTTGTCAGTATGCGCTTATTAGAATACAACAATAAAATTTTGAATTCTTTTATCTGAAGTGTGCGGCATTCATATTAAGGGTGCGCTCTGGCTGTTCTGGAAGCCATTTTTTTCTTGAATAATATTTATCCCCGAGTGGGTGCGCACCTTTAGCCAGCACCTCTTTGTATCATTGTAGCGGTGCAGGTCCCCCTTTTCACACTTTTCCCTCCAACAATGGTGAAGAAAGACTTGGGTTCCTTTTGAATCCCCTTAGATACCAGTAATTTTTGGATCCTAGATGATGTGCTTTTACTCATGTGAGTTGTTTCCTTTTGACTGTGAGCCAGAAAAGGTTTCTGAGGCTTTTGCATTGTATTGATGGAAGGTGGGTGGAAGCTGGAGCCAGGGGCGGACTGGCCATAGGGACAATGCCAGTTGGGCTGCTGCTTTTAACACCCACATCCAATCCCTGCTCCCTTAGTCTCCCTCTCAGCCCCTGTACTCAGCCCCACTGTACCCACAAGCCAAGGAACCCCAGCCCCCAATGCTATAGCCCCAGAATCATGGTTCGAGGGCCTCAGCAGAGATGTAGGGGCTGGTAAAATCCAGGGCTGCTTTTTGTTCCCAGTCTGCCACTGGCTGGAGCTGTTGATGTGCTCATGTATGGAGACATCTTAGCAGGCCCAAAGCCGCACTAGAGTCAAGTTACCACATCCTCATTTAAGGTGGATGGCACTAACTGTCAGTTTATCAGGTGACCAACAGAAACCATTTAGGTTTCATGTGGAAGCCCACTGGGAAATCCAGATTGGTCACCAGCAGTCACATGATTGCCAGCTATACATGAATGAGGAAGTGATTAAAGTGGACCGTCACCCATGGGTGATCGGCCCGGGAATCTATAAGATTCCGGGGCCGATCACCCCCCTCACTGCGGGACATCCGAGATCGGGATGTCCCGCGGTGAGGGACCCCCCCCCCAAAACCCCAAAAGAACTCACCTGATCGGCGGCGGCAGCGGCCGCCGCCACCTCCCGCGCGCTCCTGTAGCCGTGCGCGCGCCCGCGCCGGCCGTTTGTGAATGGCCGGCGTGGGCTCGCGCACTGTCAGAGGGGCGTGCGGGAGGCGGCGGCGGCGGACGCGCTGCCTTGTCCGCCGCTTGTCCGTGGGAGCGTGGTGAGGTGAGTTTGGGGGGTTTTACACAGCGGGGCACCCCTAATCGGTGTGCCCCCCTGAAGTGGACCAAAACCCAGGATAGTCAAAATCCTGGGTGTTGGTCCACTTTAATATATGGGTATAGGACCATATACGCTGAACTTGTATATAGCAAAGCTGAACTGGTGATACTACTTTAGGTGGTGTTTGAGTAATCATTTATTTAAGAAAGATGTAAGTGAGAATGGCTATGACAAATCACAAGGAACAAAGTGCCTTCAAAACATGTCATCAGCATATTAGAAGACTAAATTTGATTCCACAAGCTGCCGCTCCACCTATCAAACAAACAAGCTGCACAAGATTTCCACCATCTTCTTCACCATTCCACCAATGCTCCCATGATCACTGTAAGCATTTCATCTATATTGTTTTTGTTACGTCCTAATATTGGCTGATATTTCTGGCTGTATAAACATTTTATTCTATAAAGTGGGATGAACTGAACATATTTTTTCAATCTGCGTGAATCAGAAGCCGCTGAACTTTTTCAAGCTGGTTCACAGTTTGTTCGGGCAGCTACCGAAACCTCACATTATTCTGTGGGATTGGATTACACTGCGTATCATGTTCAAAGCCCGTGCCGAGCGTTTATATTCTGAGAGCGGTTTAGTCATTTCCAAACTCTTTGGGCTCCGTTCCGCGAGTATCGATGCCAAAATGTGTTTGTTTTCAAATAATCGGCGGTGATTCGTTTTTAAAAGACGGTTCTGTTCTATGGACCCCCAAAAAGAAAAAAAAAGCCTTCATGGCAAAACATGAGGCAACAGTTGAGTGATCTCCAAACATTCTAAAATCCTAAATTAGGACAAAGCTTGCACTAATCTGCCTAAATCCTGCCTACAGCTACTTTGTTTTGGAAACCATGATGCTTCATATAGGACGAGTCCTTAGGGCTCAGCAGAGGCATAGCAAAGGTTAAGAAAGCTGATTAACGGAATGGTCATTTCTTTAATTAAATTGAAATGCACTTCATTGAGATAACAGAAATGATTTACTCGATCTCTAATTTTTGTACAAGTAATGTAAAAAAATGAAATAACCTATATTTTTTCATGATTAGAGTGGGGTTCTGACTGCGGGACAACAGGGACACATTGCAAGCAAGGCAGGCACCAGGGACTACAACCCACAACCAAAGACTCAACATGGAACTTTAGAATCTAAGGTCAAGCCCGGTCTTAACTAGTGCCCCCCTACCTCCCACAGAGGTAAGATTGTTAGCTTGGGAAACCCTAGGTCACTCTACTGAAAAGACGACTATGTAGTCAGGCAAGCTTTGATCTCCTGGCACCCAGGGGTGGACTGGCCATAGGAAGACCTGGGACAATGCCCTGTGGGCTGCACTGCTTTGAGGTCGGTTGGGCTGCTTCCTTTAACAACCATATTCAATCCCTGCCTCCCTTAGTCTTGCTTTCAGTCCTATGTACCCAGCCCCACTGTACCCACAAGCCAAGGAACCCCCAATGCTATAGCCCCAGCATCATGGGGGGGGGGGCTCAGAAGGGATTTCCCAGAAGAGATGTCCCTAAAATCCAGGGCTGATTTTTGTCCCCAGTCCACCACTGATGGCAACTATTGACAAGCAGCAGTTGGGTGGCAGAGACTAGGTCTGGTGTAAGCTAAACGTAATGGGCAGGGAGCAGGTACATAGCAAGAGTTGTTGGCTCACAGCAAAGATTATTGAGGGCAGGCAGCAAGAGGCCTAGTAGATGATGTAGGCAAAGGTATGCAACAAATTAGCAAACCAGCAATAAAGGTTTCTCAGGAACAGGAGCAAGGGTAGGGCTTGACTGGATCTAAAGAAGATCCTTCGGTGCCATCCTGATGCCTCAACTTCCTAATTAAAGGCCCTAGCACCACACACTGCATTCAAAATGTGTGCATTAGATCATGCCTTGGAAATTTGTGCATGAGCTTTGTAGGCAAAGGTTTGTGAATGTGCATTGCTTATTGTGTATTGTATGAGTTGGGTGCACATGTGCTGCTCCTCTGCTGCATATCAAAGAGGGACTATGGACATTTCTGACCAGAGTTACTCTTTAAATTTAGTTGTTATTATTATTTATTTATATTTATTTATATATATTTTAAATAAAAAAAAAAATATATATATATATATATATATATTGTAGACATGTCACTGGAGAAGTGGTCGAGGGGGTGTACATTTCACCTAGGTTACTACGCTGGGTGAGATGGTAAGTCCAGGATTGATTTGTTTCCCAGCAGTGGTATGCTGCTGAGGTGTTGTTCAATTTTGCCGGGCCTGGATTTATATGGAATGGCAGGTAGGTTTGGTAGAGGGACCTGTCATTCCACACCCCTCCGATCCGGTTTGGGTTTTGAATCAGGTGAGCTCTGATCCTAATTAGCCTGGGAGGTAAAAGCTCTGCAGAGACTGCAGGCTATTGCTCTCAGCCTGAAATGAACAGCCTGTGTGTGTGTGTGTGAAGGAAGCTGCGAACGCAGCCACTGCTGGAGCTAAAAACTCACCCTGCGTTGTCCAGGCGAACGCTGTATTTTGAAAGTGTCAGCTAGGTGAGAAGAACCTGCTAGTAAGCGCCCAGACGGGCTAGGTCTTTATTTTGTTTTGTACACTAAAGAAGCACGCTGCTGCTGTATGTTTTGTTTACTGGACTGTTTATGCCATGAATAAACGCCAAGACCTGCTTTTATAACATCTGAGTCTGCCGTGAACTGTGTCCAAACACACCATCCCCCGGGAAGATCCCTACAATTGGTGGAGGATGCGGGCAAAACGGTTGCTAGGGGCAACGGTGTGGACAGACTTGGCTACAGCTGCCTATGTCTTGGGTGAAAGCTGCAACTACACTCCAAGAACAGTCGGGCAACATGGAGGAGATGCTGAAGCAGTTTATGCAAGTAAGTTTGCAACAACAACAGGCCCAGATAGAGGCTAATAGACGCCATGAACAGACCATGGCTGCCCAACAACAACTTATTGAACACCTGATTGCAAAACAAGAGGCGCCTGTGGTTGCTAACCCCCACACAGTGGTGCGAGCCGCTCCAGAGACTTTTGATGTGAAAAGAGCTGTGCAGCGAGCGCTGCAAAAGATGACTGCTGAGGATGATGTTGAGGCCTTCCTAACTGGGTTTGAGCGTGCGGCTGAGCGAGAGAAGTTACCCGTCGCTGAGTGGGCAGAGGTAATTGCGCCCTATTTAACAGGGGAACCTCAAAAGGCCTACTATGACCTCAGTGAGCAAGAGGTTAAGGACTATACTCGGCTAAAAGCGGAGATACTTGCCCGGCTAGGCGTTACTACTGCGGTCCGTGCCAGGAGGGTACGCAACTGGAGCTACAGTTTGGACAAATCGGCGAGGTCCCAGATGTATGACCTGATCCATTTGGCGAGGAAGTGGTTGGAGCCAGACACTTCTACTCCTGCAAAGATCCTAGAGAGGGTTGTGATGGACCGCTACCTCCGAGCACTTCCTGCTGACCTGCAACGCTGGGTGGGACAAGGTGACCCTAAGAATGCAAACGAACTTGTCAACCTTGTGGAGAGATTCCAGGCGACTGAGGATTACCTCCGTGATGTTTCTGCAGCCTCCTCACCTCCCCGGAGTGCCAGATCTGTGCCATCAGCTGGTAAGAGACTTCCATCTATTGGGGGAGTGTGGAGGGGTGCTGAGGGAGGAAAAAGGGCTCAAGTGGTGTCTCAGGGGCAAAAGACTGGAGATGGTCCCGGGTGGCTAAGTAGCCCTAAAAAGGACTCCTGGCCAAGGAGAACAGGCTCTATCCAGTGCTGGAGATGCCATGAGACGGGACACGTGTCTGCCCATTGCCCTCTTACCACTGAGCCCATGGACTGTGAGGTTAGTCGGCGTCAGTCGCTATTTGCTGAACCATCTTGTGTTGCAGTTCCTGGACTAGAGACTGAACCGCAAATCTGCGACATTACAATTAATGACTTTCCTGTTAAGGCGTTGCTGGACTCAGGAAGCCTCGTAACCTTGGTGCATGCCAGCCTGGTGGCTGGGGACTTTGAGTGTAAAAAGCATATGAGTGTTGTTTGTATACATGGGGATACAAAAGTGTACCCTATAGTGCTGGCTGAAGTCGGGACTAAACAAGGCACCGTACAATATGAAGTGGGGGTGGTTAAAAATCTCATGCACAACGTAATACTGGGGCGCGATTTTCCACTATTCTGGGCTCTCTGGGGAAAAAGAAAATCCCCCGAAAGGAGTGAGGATACTCCTAAGGTTGTTGCGTTACCCCCTGTAAATGATAAAAGTGTGCAGGATGAAAATAATTGTTTTCCTTTGCAGGTCCTGGCTGGAGAGGAGGAGGCTCCTCCCACTGAGCAAAATATACCCGACTTAGAGGTGTCTAGGGATAATTTTGGGACTGCACAGTTACAGGACCCCACTCTCAAAAATGCGAGAGAGCAGGTTGCTGTCATGAATGGGGTACCTCAGGAACCAGATGCTGAGAAAAGATTTCCACATTTTTCTGTGACTAATGATCTTTTCTATAGAGTCACTAAGGTTAAGGATGAGATTGTGGAACAGCTTCTGGTGCCTAAGCCGTACCGGCGTCAGGTGCTGGACATGGCACATAACCATGTTCTTGGGGGACACTTGGGGACTGACAAAACACAGGAGAGGGTTCTCCAGAGGTTCTACTGGCCGGCGATATATGGTGATATTAAAAAGTACTGTGAGTCGTGCCCCACATGTCAGCTTAGTGCCCCAGTGTCACATTTTCGCAGTCCTTTGGTTTCGCTCCCTATTATAGAGGTGCCTTTTGAGCGTATAGCCATGGATTTAGTGGGTCCCATTGTAAAATCCGCTAGAGGACACCAATATATTCTGGTGGTCATGGATTATGCGACCCGCTATCCTGAAGCTGTGCCCTTAAGAAACACCGCATCTAAAACAATTGCACGTGAGTTGTTTTATATGTTCTCTAGGACTGGAATCCCCAAAGAAATCCTAACTGACCAAGGTACACCCTTTATGTCAAAGGTGATGAAGGAGTTATGCAAACTATTTAAAATCTCACCCATCCGTACCTCTGTATACCACCCCCAGACGGACGGATTGGTGGAGAGATTTAACAAAACTTTGAAACATATGCTGAAAAAAGTGGTGGAAAAAGATGGCCGTGACTGGGATCATTTGTTACCCTACCTCATGTTTGCTATTAGGGAAGTGCCCCAAGCGTCCACAGGGTTCTCACCATTCGAGTTGGTCTATGGTCGTCACCCTAGGGGTCTACTGGACATTGCAAAAGAGACATGGGAGAGCGAGTCCACCCCATACAAGAGCGTTATTGAGCATGTAGCACAAATGCAGGACCGTATAGCCGCTGTAATGCCCCTAGTAAGGGAACACCTCCAGAGGGCGCAAGAGGCCCAAAGTAGAATCTACAACCGGTCTGCAAGAATCAGGACATTTAACCCAGGCGATAGGGTCCTTATACTAGTTCCCACTGTTGAGAGTAAATTCCTGGCGAAGTGGCAAGGTCCCTATGAAATTGTGGAAAAGGTCAGTGAGGTGAACTACAAGGTGCACCAACCAGGTAGAAGGAAGCCTTTCCAAGTTTACCACGTAAACTTGATTAAGCCCTGGAAAGACAGGGAATCCTTGGGGGCGACAAATACTGTTAGTAATTTGTCACAACCAATCCCTCCAGTCAAGGTTGGTGATACCCTATCAGTGTCACAAAAACAGGAGGCTCAGGAATTTTTACAGAAAAACAAAGACAAGTTTTCTGACCTCCCAGGGCGTACACACCTCATTTATCATCACATTGAAACTGAGCCTAGAAGCAGAGTAAACCTCAAGCCCTATAGGATCCCGGAAGCCCGTAGGGAAGCCGTATCTACCGAGGTAAAGCGTATGCTTGATCTGGGAGTAATTGAGGTGTCACAGAGTGAATGGTCCAGCCCGATTGTATTAATCCCAAAGCCTAATGGAACTTGGAGGTTCTGTAACGATTTCAGAAAGTTGAATGAGATCTCAAAATTCGATGCCTATCCTATGCCCAGGGTAGATGAGTTGATTGAGAAGTTGGGTAATGCCAGATACATAACCACCCTCGATCTCACAAAGGGCTATTGGCAGATTCCACTTACTAATGAGGCTAAAGAGAAAACTGCATTCTCCACCCCTGATGGGCTATTCCAGTATGTAGTGATGCCGTTCGGGTTACATGGAGCACCTGCGACTTTCCAGAGGTTGATGGACTTGATTTTGCGACCACATCGTGATTACTCAGCTGCCTACCTCGATGATGTGGTCATTTTTAGCCCTGATTGGGAAAGTCACCTCTGTAAGGTACAGGCTGTATTGGATACCATAAGTGATGCGGGGTTGACCATAAATGCCGAGAAGTGTGCAATAGCCCTAGAAGAGGCCAAGTATCTGGGCTACATTATTGGAAGAGGGTTGATTAAGCCACAGCTAAATAAAGTAGAGGCAATACAGAATTGGCCAAAACCCCTGACAAAGAAACAGGTCAGAGCTTTCCTTGGTATTACGGGCTATTACCGTAGATTTGTGCCGAACTTTGCCTCAGTTGCTGCTCCCCTGACTGACTTGACCAAGGGCGGAAAGAGAGCCATGATCATGTGGACTCCAGAGGCCGAGAAGGCTTTCCAAAGCCTTAAATCTGCCTTGTGCCAACAACCTGTGTTAGTTACCCCCGATTTCAGGCGAGAATTTCTGGTCCAGACAGATGCTTCTAACACAGGCTTGGGTGCAGTACTCTCACAAGTAGTAAATGGTGAGGAGCATCCGGTGATGTACTTGAGTAGAAAGCTAACCCCGGCCGAAAAAAATTATGCCATTGTGGAGCGAGAGTGTTTGGCAGTGAAGTGGGCCCTCGAATCCCTAAAATATTACTTACTAGGCAGGAAATTCAAGTTAGTGACAGACCATGCCCCCCTAACATGGATGAAGTTAAACAAGGAGAGAAACGCAAGAGTGACTAGATGGTTTCTGTCCCTACAAAACTTTAATTTCACTGTGGAACACAGGCCAGGGAAATTACAAGCAAATGCTGACGCATTGTCGAGGGTACATTGTCTGTGGGGACAAAATGCTCAGCCCTCCGGTCTGAAAAAGAGGGGGGGGATATGTAGACATGTCACTGGAGAAGTGGTCGAGGGGGTGTACATTTCACCTAGGTTACTACGCTGGGTGAGATGGTAAGTCCAGGATTGATTTGTTTCCCAGCAGTGGTATGCTGCTGAGGTGTTGTTCAATTTTGCCGGGCCTGGATTTATATGGAATGGCAGGTAGGTTTGGTAGAGGGACCTGTCATTCCACACCCCTCCGATCCGGTTTGGGTTTTGAATCAGGTGAGCTCTGATCCTAATTAGCCTGGGAGGTAAAAGCTCTGCAGAGACTGCAGGCTATTGCTCTCAGCCTGAAATGAACAGCCTGTGTGTGTGTGAAGGAAGCTGCGAACGCAGCCACTGCTGGAGCTAAAAACTCACCCTGCGTTGTCCAGGCGAACGCTGTATTTTGAAAGTGTCAGCTAGGTGAGAAGAACCTGCTAGTAAGCGCCCAGACGGGCTAGGTCTTTATTTTGTTTTGTACACTAAAGAAGCACGCTGCTGCTGTATGTTTTGTTTACTGGACTGTTTATGCCATGAATAAACGCCAAGACCTGCTTTTATAACATCTGAGTCTGCCGTGAACTGTGTCCAAACACACCATCCCCCGGGAAGATCCCTACAATATATATATATATATATATATATATATATTATTTATTTATAAAGCGCCATAATCTTCTGTAGCACTATATATAGTAGTAATTACAGACAAGGAAAAACATACAGTACATAGACTATGACAAGTGCAGTGTTACAGGGTTCACAGTGATTATTCTGAATACAAGATACAATATGAGAGAGAGTCCTGCACTTGCAAGCTTACAGTCTAAAGTGGGAAAGATCATGAGCGGTCAATATTGAGTTTTGTGGCATGTGCCCTTAAACCAGGTTATATACTTGTCTTAATAAGTGGGTTTCGAAGGTTTTTTTGAAAGCTTGGGGAATGGCGAATTGAGCTTGGGGGGTCCTGAAGGCGAGAGTAAGAGGAGGTGGCCAGGGCTGGATAGAGGTTTGTAGATTAGAGTTGGGATTTTAAACATGGTTTGCTGTGGAACTGGCAGCCAGTGGAGGGATTGACAGAGGGGAGCAGAGCTAAATGACCTAAATGAGCGAGAGATGGATGAGGTGAGTTCAAGTTAGATTGGAGGGGTGCCAGTCGCTTAGTTGGTAAGATGTTGCAGTAGTCCAGACATGATATGACCAGGGCATGCACTAACAGGAGATGTTTTAAAGTTTCAAGCAGTAGGAGGTGGCTAGAGAGTGAATATGAGGACTGGTGAGTTAGCTTGGCGTTCTGGAGGGTTTCACACAGGGGTGGCA